>OY855908.1:12743888-13433888 GCA_963693305.1 Meandrina meandrites
ATTATATAACAACAAGACCAAGCCAACTCTGTGACTTGAATCATGCAGCTAATGATCATATTAAAATGATACAAAATAAAAATTTGATAGCAAATATTATTGTTAATGTATAAAAGGCACGTGGATAAAACATACATATGTTGACAACCTGTCATATGATACAAAAAAGCTGAGAGTGTGAGTACATCTTAAATATCATAATCAGCATAAACCAGAAACCCATCACTTTTCTTTTTTTTTTGGTCACACTAGTACTAATGGGCCAGGGATGGCTTGGATAGAGAAATTATAACTGAAATTTCCAGAGTTACAGGTAAAGCTGAAACCTTACTAAAGGGAAAAAGGGATATATTTTGGAAACCAATGGCATGTTAATTCAGAGTTAAACAGCTGTGCATCTATTTAACAATGCCTACATCACTTGGGAAACAAGATACCCAAAAGAAAAGTCTGTGCCATGACCTTCCATTATCTATGGGAAGGAGTTGGTGAGAAAATGGGGGTACTTGAATTTTTAGCCACTGCAAAAGGGGGCTACTGATGTAATTTGTCATGGAGGACGAGGCCATGAAGTCTTAAAGAGATTATACAAAAGCATAACTATGGTATGTACCAATAAGAACCAGGCACCCAGATTTCATGGTTATGCTCCCTGTGACTTTTCTAGGAGCACAGAGTTACACAGTATTTACTAGTGTAGTCATGCATGGATTATGATTTATAATTATAATAATTTCTGTACAGTGTTTTGCACTGCTCTGTTTGGTTGCTTATGCAATGCATTGTTATACCATTCTGACCATTTAGTGATTGAAATTCCTCATCTCCAAGAAATAGACCAAATAACTGATTAAACCTTAGATATTATTTGACATTGGGAAGGCAATACTAGTCCTGTCTTTTACCAAACCATTTCTACAAACCATGTACTCTACCATGCCACATATAGTGTCATTGTTTATTCTTCAAGGGAGGTTCTGATGTTCAATAAAATTTGATGTAAATGCCTGAAACCTAGACACATTCGTTTGCTTAGAATCCAGTACCTTGGAAGCTTGAAAAGTGGTATAGCTCAAGGTATACCTGTTGTCATAATAGCAATATTAAAAGCATAAACTTTCAAAGCCTATAACTCAAAAAGTTCAAAAAAGTTCAGAATGAGATTTACACCGATGAAAAAAACAATACTTACTCTACTTACTGCTTGAAAATTGAGCCATCTGCTACCATATTTTCCTTGAAATTGGTGCTTGATTTTATAGCGTTCGAAAAAAGGGCAAAAGACATTTCGAGCAAGTTGGTTTTATTTATGATAATTCAACACTGCGTTCACTGAATCAAAGTCTTTCTAACTTCTTACAGTTAAGGAAACATGTCGTTATTTCATTTCCAAAAGAATTTCGCGGAATCGTCTTACTGTTTTTACGTAGCGATCACTTTTCTCCACCAGCCATCGACTCTCACTTGCCGCCATGTTTTGAACTTTGCTGCAGTGAAGCGCGCTCGACCCAGTCCTACTCCGCATCACACATCGCCCAAGAGCGCTCTGGCCGTTTCGCCGCCCTTCCTTTTTAGCGCCCTGCTTCAATGCAATTCGTCGCTTGCGCGTTGCGCGAAACCTGTCTAACCAGTTCTCTGGAGTACAAATATCGTGTGATATTTGTACTCGTTTTGGGCGTTATTTGTACTCTACGAAGCAGTGTTGGATAATAAAAGCTGTAATTTTCACAATTAAAAATATTGTTTCCTTTCAAAAGAAGCAGAACATTTATACTGATATGTGTAAATTTCAAATTCTACTCAAGAACAATGAACCATGACTGTCTTGTCGTGTAGAGCCTGGTGGCCAAGGTAACTAGCCTTAATTTGTCCTCGGGTGACATGAAACATTCATATCATTTATAGTCCACTGCACATTTGGTTCCCTTTGATTAATCTTTGATAAAGAGTTTAATGTGAGAGGTAAATGGAAAAGACTCAAAATCATTCACAATATTTTAAGATTAAACAACAGCTTTGTATAAGTGCCAAAAGAGCTGGGGCAAGAACTTGAAGTGATTTTCACTAAAAGAATAACCTATTTTTTCTTAAATCAAAAAGCTTATTAATATTTGAATTCTGTTTGGAAATAAAGTCATCTTCAGGTATTTTCCTTTCACCCATAAAATTTAATATTGTTAATTGTTTGGCATAAGGCTTCCAATCAAGCTTGTCACGCTTCTTTGTTGATTTCCAGACTCATCGCATTCTTCCATTTCTACATCCAGGTTCATTAAATCACTCTCACACAATAAATTGCACAGTTTAGAATCGTCGCGTAGGCTTGCCCATTCCTGGTCTATGATGTCAAATTCCACTTCATCTTCATCAATCTCAACAGTTTCCAATTCAGTACTTTCCACATCAGCAAATACTTCACTAATGGCACGAAGAACAGTTCTACTATGCTCTCTCCTCCACACTTCTACAAACAACTGCACATCTAATAGAGTTCGTAACTTGTCGCAATTGTTCAAAACTTGCTCAATATGAAACTGAGTGAACTATTGGAGGATGCTTGTCGACACAATAGGACCTGAAGAGTTCTGAGCCACCAACTTTTTCATGTAAGCTTCCAGTTTATTCTTCAATGCCTTTCTTTGTTCGCTGTTTACATTTCTAACAGGCTCACGAAAACAAACTTCTGATTGTGAAGTGTCTTCCAGTGGCAACTTTGTTTCTTTCTCACAATCATACTCGCCCCAAGAGCAGCTTTTGACACAAAAGTCACAGCATCTGTGCCCAGAAACAGTGGAAGTAAAATTTCCAGGGAACGTTTGGTAAATTAACTTCCTCCTGCATTGATTAGTGTTCTCCACATAACTCTTCATTTCTTCTGAACAGTGAACTGCCATTAGACCATTGTGCAACAATACACACTTGCTTGGCTGACCATCTCGCCCAGCCCTTCCACATTCTTGGACGTAACACTCAACATTCTTTGATGGCCCAAAGTGAATGATGCGGTGCACACCTTTGCAGTTAACCCCCATACCAAAAGCTACTGTACATGCAAGGACTCTGATGTGGCCATGGGGTTGTGAAAAGTTGTCTAGAACATGTTTTTTTAACAGACTGTAGTGTACCAGCATGGAACATGCCCACCCTTCTCTTCTTCACATCATGTTCACCACCTACAGACAAGTCGTCACCTAGGTTTTCCACAAAGGCCCTGTAAACAAGGGCGCATTGTTTACGTGTTTGGCAAAAAATCATTGTCCTTTCACAGTTTCCTTTTCTTAGCTCCTCAATAATACTGCCAAATGTTGTTGACACAGGTAAGTTTTTATCCAGATACTGAGTGCCAAAACGTATATTTTGCCTCTCAGGACTCCGCTCAATCACAAAGGTAGATTGACCCAAATTCAAAGTTCCGAATACGTCTTTCTTTGTTGCTTTTGAAGCGGTAGCAGTCAAAACAACAGAAGGTACATTGTTGGAAATAAGAGAGTTTATCTCGCCTAAATTTCCGTACCACTGTCTGAAGGGAAGAGATGTTGTCTTCGATTTTGAAGAAAGATCCCACTGACTGATACAATGAGCCTCATCGACGACAACTGCGCATAGAAATTTTCTATAACGTTCGGTCGAAAGAAGTTTCCTCCATCTGCTCGAGTTTAACATTCTCTCCCGCGACGCAAACAAATACGTGAACGAACCACTTCCCACGTCTTGATTTTTCCTGTCTTGCTATTTTTGTTTTCCCTGTAAAACATATTAATTTTGATGAGAGCCAAAAAAAGTACGGCAGTTATGCTGGAGATTGAATTGCGTGACAGCAGTTGAACACGCTGGTAGTCGGGGGTAGGTGGAAAGGGAATGATGAATAATGAATAACGAGCTAAAACAGAAAATAAGTAAGGAATATTTAAAGTATTAATGCTTGAGATAAAGAATAAGGTATTTCTAGTAAAGGAATAATGAATATCGTGGATACGGAGGCAGTTATCCACCGTGCTCAAACATTATTGATTCTGATCTCTGAATTGTGAATTATCTGCCTGGTACCGATCGAGGCAATTGGTAAACACTCTTATTTTTCGGCCATTTTAACTTTAGTAGAAATGATAAAAACACTGCGGTGACAAACATGACAAGACAACGCATGTCGGAAAAACTTTGATTTTAATAACTTGAAATTTCGTATGCTACAATTGGTTTTCAAAACAACCACCCTAAGGCAAAAAAAAAAACATCGAGCCACCTTAATTAAGCTTACGTAGAGTATCGACAGAGTATAGTACTTGTTTTTATTTTTTCTCTCTTGCTTCCTCTTTGTCTTAGCACATTCGAGGAATAATCAAGTTGGCTGGATCAGGCGGTCAGGGTTCGAGCCTTGGCCACAGTCACTGCATTGTGTTCTTGGGCAAGACAGTGCCTCTCTCTACCAAGGTGCAAAAATGGGTAACGGCGAATTAACTGCTAGGGTAACCCTGGGATCATTACAACTTTAGCCCGGTTTAATTGTGTTGTTCACACATGGGGCATACCACTGGTTACTTGACACCGAAGCCGTGGTAATTTAGTAGTCGGCGAGCTTCGAGTTATCACGGTCCAGTTTGCTCCGATGAAAGTTTTGAGTATCTTCGGATATCTCGCCTTATATGAAAGATTTTGCGCTATTGAACAGCTAGTCACATTTTCAGACTTAACCTTGCCGTTACCAATCCGGCCTGACCTGTTATCATGATTCTTCGTGCTGACCAAAAGGATCGCGGCCTCTGGTGAGGCAAATGCCTGTCCCTTAATGGTACATTGTACATGCACGAAACAGAGTGACTTTTGCATCCACCACCATGCAATTAACCGACGCAATTAAATATGTTTAATTAATTGTTTAATTACAATACCTTTCTATTCCTCTAATTGTTGAGTAGTGTTAAACTGTATCCGAAACTTTGGGATATTGGTGTCTTCCGGAACATTGCCCAAAGTAATGGTAATTGTTACATGTGTATTACTCACGTTAACTAAATTTCGTCTTTCACCGTGATAATATTTCCCGCTTCTATTTCTAAAGGGAGTGTCCGCCAGATACTGTAATTATTTTGAACACTAGTAAAATTACAACCGTAATGTTTGCACTTCTGCGCCTTACAGTTCAGAGGACAATAGTCAAGACGAAAAGTTGAGTATCGATGGATGTCAATCATCTCCGCCTCTTTTCTGAATTACACGAGAATTTACTCTGTCTCAAAACTCATGAAATATATAAAGAAGAATGTTGTTGGCCGTCATCAACGGTCATTCGCATGCATGAATGACCACAACAATATCTAGGAAATCTACACGCACGAAATTTATTTTAGTACTTATTTTTTTTTTTTTATTTCCGGTTATGGAAAACAGAACTTGGACTAAAAACTTGTTAACTTAACAACATTTTTTTCATGTTTCGAACGCGGGACTTTAAATACTCTTGAGATTTTGAGATCAGTCAACCGAGAGGCGGAGATGAGAATTGTTTCCCTGAAGGGCGCGTGTGATTTATAATCGCTGTAATACTTTATTTGAACTAAATCTGACTTTCATTTGTAATGACGTCGTTTCTTTTATAATTCAAATTATTTTATCTCTGTTTTCCTCATTAGTCAGTTTTGTTGTTGTTATCGAGCTTCTAAAAAAAAACTGACTACATGCAATGGACTTTTCACCATTCTCGTCCCCATAGCCCTTTTCGCTTCTCTTAGCCGGCGGGGCCTTGGCACAAGAAACGAAGGGCTCTGGGGACACAGGATTTCCAGTCCTAGATTCTAGGACTTCCGATCTTCATGTATGCAGTCGTGATGTTCCTAAAGACTCTGTGGGACAGTCATGGCGGTTTTACTTCCGTTCAAGATTTCTTTGTTTCAAACAGCCAATCAAAAAAAAAAAATCGAATTAATTCAAAAACCCTATGTCCCCAGAGCCCTTCGTTTCTCGTGCCAAGGCCCCAGTTGGCTAAGAGAAGGACGAGAATGACTTTTCACTACACCGTATCTCAACCTCGTTCCCAGGGTCTCTCTCTCCTGCAAACCCCTCCCCCCTCCCCCCCCCCCCTCCCACACACACAGACACACACACACACAGAGCAGTGCTTTTATTAATTCAACCTAGTTTACTCTTGTAAATTTTATTTTGCTCTCATTATAATTTGGACTAGACGGATGAACTTTCTCGCCTTTTATTTTACTTTTCTACAATATTTCACGAGCCCTCATACATACTTAACAAATATTTAATTAAAAATCTCATCTCTTCTTACAATAGACTAGCTTACATACTAAGATATCCTAGTAGATGCTTGTTTGCTTCGCGTCTGAACGGGGTGTCACTGAAAGTCCTAAAGGAGTTATGTCACAACATTTGAATCTTTTTTTTCCTGATGTACAAACGCACTTTCCTGCTAAAGAAAATCTTTAAAAAATCAAGATGACGCCCGTGACGTTGCTCCTTTAAGCAGCTCCCCTAAGTGTTTACTTTGGTGGTACACGGTTTGGCAAATATGGTTTAAATTATTACACACATGTAGCGTTAACATTTTCTCGGTGTAAAGTTAAAGAGCCAATATCGACCTTGAACTGGATCAGCAGCGAGTGTCAAGAAAATACACTTATTTTTTTTATTAATAGTAAACAAACAGCTGAAGCGAGACCTCCAGCGACATATTTTTAAATGTGGTTTACCTTTCCTACTAACCTTAATAATAACAAATTCTACCATAAACATGAAATTAACTTCGTTAAACATTTATGAACTATTATCGTCGTTTCGACTGAAACTATGTTTTTGTGCGAATATATTTAGTGCAAAATATACTGTATAAGTCTAAAGACTCTGAGAACGTTTTTTAGAATTATTTCCAGCCGAAACGAGATGTCCAATTAATTCCGAGAGTCTCAAGTAACCTCTTGTCAAAATTCTTTTTCAACATTTAACATTTAGCTACCCAAATGTATTTGTGTGCAGTAACACAAGGTGCTAAGGGAAAAAGACCAGAATTCTTCCCTTTTCTGGTGTTCACTATAAAGGTATTTTTGATTATGTACACCATTCCTGGGAGATATTTACTACGTTGTTATAGTTTTAATTGACTTTTAACTGAAATATAACGAGCAACCAAAACTAGTACGGAATTTTGTTTGGACTGCTTGAAACAACGTTTTTCTTGCAGTTGAATCTGGCTCTTTTGAATCGTGTGGAGATTTGCTGAGAATCTTCTCTTACATTGTGTGCCATCCGGGTTTCTTGGCATCTCGGGGTCTTCTCTTGGCATACGGCTCAGGAATGGGGGGCAAGAACTCGATGTGCTGCGTCACAATTTTTCTGTTCAAAATGGACGATACTTCCTTTTCTTCTGTGACTCGCTCGGGATAGCCGTACGCAAACCTCTTCTGAACTTTCTTGGCTTTAGCTCCTGAATTCCGCGCAACCATGACGTACACCCCTTCTGCATCGTGAAGGTCACTCGGTGTCTGGGTTGCCTTCTCGACGACGTAGTTGCTGGTGTAGCAGTACAGACCGGCATTTGAACGGGGCTGACGGGCCCATCCATTCGCAGGCGCAGAGGGCCCTCGTTTTGGCTGTCTTTTCCCCAATTCTTGAATCCGATTCATCAAAAGCTGTAGCATCAACGCCTGCTCGTTACAGAGTTGCTGCCGTCGTGTCAATTCACGCTCCAAGCGGTTTGCCAACGTTTCAACTTTGGTTTCTTCCAATCTGTCTTCGATCAAGCTGCGGAGTTCAGGAAAGTAGTATTGCTTTGCCGCTGCCTGATCTTCCCCAGATGGAGCTGATTTTGGCTTAGTGTCCTGTGGCATGCCAAGGAAGTCAACCCTAGCCATGTTGGGATGCGTCAACCTCGTCAGATTGTTCGCCACTCTTTTTTCTACTGCCTCTTGAAGTTTAGCATAAAAGTCCGTGTTTTCCTCTTTGTCAAATCCACCAATCGCAGCTTTGTCACCATCAGGGGGTCTGGAGGTTTCCAAGCGGCTGGTTCTTCCATCATTTTGATGATCGATCGATTGAAAAACTCGTTTCATGGCTTCGTGGCGTACTTCGAGTGATGGAAATTCCTCAGCCATATCTTCTGCACGGAAGGCCCAACTGCCTTCACTCCAAGAGTTTGAAAGATTCTGACTTCTGCCCCGTGACATTTCGACAGGACTCGAAACACCACTGCCAATGCTGTTGTCTTCCAATTCCGCTTCTTCTGTGCTCTTTAGTGTCTTGGTTGCTAGCGAAGAAATCCTTATGAACGGCGGCGACACTCCGTCACCCTCTAGATCAGTAAAGATGCTTTTCGAACCAATATTGCTTTCCATTTCGGGCGAATTCTGACGACACGGAAAGTTTCCGTGTGGCAGGTTACGGTTTGTGTTCACTAGTCTAGCTAAGAGTCCGTTGCCAAAACAATGCATGGGAAGTCGTTGGGAGATCGCTACACCAATGACATTGATAACTTTTATTCATAAGATAGACAAAGGCTTGATATGTGATATTTAGAAAGCGTGGGGTGTTTGTATTCGCAGATAATACTTTCTATCAAAACAAAAGATCCGTAAATTCTCTAACTACTTCTTCCGTAACATTACAGATTGGTAATAAAAATTGAAAACAACTAATAAGGAAAGGTGACATCTTAATTCATAGGCTTTAATTTTTTTACTGATATTTTTTTAGGGTTGGAAATTTCCTTTGTATCCTAAATGTGTTTAATTATTAATTGACTTCAAGAAAAGTTTTGAAAATGTTATTGATATGTGACTTTCTAAATTTATAAAAGCTAATGACGTTCTCTGAACATTATCTATTCTTTAGTTAACTGTACCGATCGAAAATATTGGGTCTCGCTTAGAGGAAAGCAGTTCATATGCCATTTTTTAAATCCTATTTATAGGTTTTGTGTTTTTTTTTTTTCACCAAAAATGATTGTTGTTTTTTTCAGTGCACAAAAATTGTTTTCAAGTTACCTTCAGGTAATTATAACGTTATAGTTTAAAATATCGGGTATCACATAATGGCAAGTGATGTGTTTGTAAAAACATGTACAATTTGGTTCACGATCGCGATTAGTCAAATGCTTATTCATGTCTCTATCTTTATTGCAATGGTAAAATTGTCTCCAAGCGGAAAAAAAAAGAAACTGAAAAAAAAAAAGAAGAAAAGAAACAAAACACCTCATATTGATAGTGATGAACATCAGTTGCTTTTAGTAATTACGTTCATGAAATTTTAATACAAAAAGGTTTCCACGCAGTTTTATTTATTCATTTTTATACTTCTCGAACTTACACAAGCAGGTGTTGGATTTTTAACAAAGTATTAAAAACAACATCAGTATTTGTAACAAAACAGTCAGCAGCACCTTGTTTTAAACCGGAAATTTATTATCAATATATATAGAAAGTTATATTCGTCACACAATTGTTGATACAAGAACGATTTTTTGACACTTACGTATACTACATACAGCTTTTTAATTTCAATATCATAAGACTTCCTCCAGACTTAGGTTCCGCTTTTTGGTTCACGATCAATGTTTGCACTTTTTTAAAGAGACTGCATCACAGTTGAGTTAAGTTTATTTTATTGAGTTTTGCCACTACTCTCTATGAAACTTATTAGGTAACCCACTATTTTGGTTAAGACCTGAGAAGTAAGTCCGACTTCAGTAACATTAACTGCATCGCCAGGATTCCCTGTGAATGCAGTAGAGTCTACATCGGAGGGATCGAAGCAAGAAATAATCAAGAGCACGACGGATATATTCGAAATATATACCCCTCCGCCGTTTCAGAGCAAGCCCACGAGACTTGCAACTATTCGCTTTGGAACGAGGTAGAAATAGCAAAATAGCACCACCCCTCCCCCCACCCCACCACGTTTTATCCCCCGTCAATAGTATTTTGGACTGAAAACACAAGGTTGATACGCTGTTTATTATATCTCTTGCTCCAGGCAATGGAAAACATTTCAAGTCAAGCGCGAGGGAAGCTGTCCGTCATATGGAATACGGACCGTAATATCGACCAAAAAAAGCGCGTGCTGTAATCTCTGGCTTTATAGTAGACTCACTGCCTTCAAACTTCCAAGCCGGGAAATTAAGCTTAATCATTTCTACAGAATTGTGAATAGAGTAAATTGGAAGTTGGAGTAAATATAGCTGCGTTACCGAGATGTTGAAGTACCTGCCGGATCTCTGCCATTGTTGTGCTTAAGACCATTCTCGAAAAATGTCAGTAGAGAGTTGTTTTGTGTCAAAAAAAAAAAAAAAAAAAAAAAAAAAAAAAAAAAAAAACGCTCTATCCGAGGAAAAGATGTTGAAAGAAGTTTCATTCTTTTTTGCCGGTGCGCATGCGCCAGGTCATTTACACTTTTAGTTCTCCCACCTGCGTTCGAATTACGGGCTATATGACGTGACCTAGTTACATTGATTTTAGCAAGACCGTACTTACTAGGATCATTTCTATAGTACGCGTCCCGTCTTTGTACCCTAACAAAGACAACACCATCAACCGTGACGACGATGCGAAGCGTTCACCTCTGAGCGCAAAGCACGTCGCCGACTTTGTCTTTCACGGCAATCGGTCGGCGGCGATTGATGACCGTTCCTTTTCCTCCTTTAGCGGGGATTTGGAGGAGGTGATCGCATTCTGAGCGGTTGACTTTTTATATTAAACAGAGAAAAGACATCTTCTAGCTGGCGAATGAACCAGGGATTTCGCTGTCAGTTTCCCAAAGTGGCGTCAACTCGAGTCACGGTCACGGGTCACACAACTTTCGTAGTGAAATATTTCTCTGCTTCGACACTCGGGAGTTTCTTTTTATTATTATTTTATTTTCGGGTTGGCGTAAAATAAACTGAATCGATCAATAAGAAATAAGCCTTTTTGACTGTAGCTCGTGATTTGGCTGCGAATAGACGTCTTCGACGGCCGATTGATGATGAAGCTCTTTTGTTGCGGAATTTTAATAACCCAACGAGCCACGTGCGTTGCAGTTTGGTGGTCGCTTTCTCTGAATCACCAACAGCATTTATACATTGAATATTTATCCACGAGCTTCCATTTATTTACCCTGGGAGCAGAGTTTTCTTCGATCATTCCAGCGACAACCAAAAACAAAATGAATACTACCAGAAAAAATACTGATCCATAGTTGAAAACGAGGTCTCAGTCGAAGATTTTACATGGTTCGTACTGGTCATTGAAAACCTGGAACGTCAAGGAATTTAAGTGTAGGTTATGACAGGCCACACTTTGTTTTTGGTGGTCGCTGGAATGACGGGTTTGCGTTGCAGGCGCTTGGAACTGCGCTGTATTGTGCATTACTTTGATTTCCTGTGCTGGCGTGGCGTGGCGTGGCGTTCTCGTTCACGGCTGTGGATACCGGTAAAGAGGAATTTATATCAGCGTTTCTTGAACAATAGTGTTCTGTTCCGATCTGTTGCGTTAAACCAGGAAAACGTGCATTCACGAGACGTGCGATGAATTTAAAATATTTGTTTATTTTTTTTGGATCAAACACAATCTGTTCTCAGCAATGACAATTTAGGTGGGCTTGGGAGAGTCGCAGCCAAAGGCTCAAGTGGACATCAGCTCATAATGATGAACTCTATGAATTATTTATCTATGTAAGTTCTTTGATTTTATCTCGAACGTCTTCTAAACCAAACGATGTCACTGCGGAGAAAGGGACAACGGAATCAAATCTCGTCCTAGCTAGCTCCTCAGTCAACTCCATTAAGTTTGTATTTTCCTGGGCCGTTGGACTGTTTAAAGATATCTTTTGTAAAACTGAACGTAGGGTTTCTGAAAAATTAAATGCAAATTACAACAAAGTTAAAAAAAATCATGTGTTGTTCCAAGCTGCGTTCTGCTAAGTTTGGACTTGGAGCTATCAGCAAACTGAGTCAGTGTCATAATTTCAGACATTGCCACAAATATATACAAATATTTAATCTTCTATTGTTTATTTTGTAGTAGTTTGTCGGAAATTGTGAGGGAAAGTAAGGGTTTCTTTTGAGCGCTTATCATCTGCACAGAAACACTTAATATATACAAATATCTAATCTTCTATTGTTTATTTTGTAGTAGTTCGTCGGAAATTGTGAAAGTAAGGGTTTCTTTTGAGCGTTTATCATCTGCACAGAAACACTTACACAGTGAGAGCCACCAAAGACGTAATAGAGTGTTGTCATGTGACGTCACGGCAGCCATATTGGTGTTCTAAAACAAAGAAATGGCGGCCATATTGGTGTACCAAGCCATCCCAGCGGGAATTAAACTTTTTTTTTTTAATGTAAAAATCCTCTTTTGTTTTAGTAAACCAATATGGCCGTTGGTCACGTGAGTGAAAACGCTCTATAATAAGACCCTCGGGCGCACAGCTTCATAAGTGGAAGGGTTTCTGTCGCGCGCTTATCATCTGCACAG
Organism: Meandrina meandrites; assembly: GCA_963693305.1. Lineage (NCBI taxonomy): Eukaryota > Metazoa > Cnidaria > Anthozoa > Scleractinia > Meandrinidae > Meandrina > Meandrina meandrites. The sequence goes on from OY855908.1 coordinate 12,756,344, forward strand.
AAACCGTCACATAGTATGAAGTGTCAGCTGCGTTAACATTATGTGATTGCTGTTGTGGTTGTTGTAATCGTCGCCCTTTTGGTTATATCACGAGTGAGCTGCATATATGGGAGCTGTCGGTGTGTAAAGTGCATTTCCTAGTAACAGTTAAGGTCACATACTTCGCTTTATGCATGTTTGGCCACGTCAATATCATTTAAGCAACGACAACGTTCGGGTAAACTATGTAACGAAAATTAAGACTTACCATTTTGGTGAATAGAGTCTAATTTGTGCCTCAAAGCCTGGAATCTACCACTGACGCCCTTTTTGTCAAGCTTTGTGACGATAAGTAGCTTTGGTCGATTTAACAGCTCTCTCTTATACAGAAATAGCTCCTATACAAAGAAAGGAGAGGGAAAAAATGATACAATTATCTCCAGCAATTACAAAGTTAGCCTTTTACCTAAACGGGCCGTTCTACATCTTTTCTTTTTAGTGGTTTGCTAAGCATAGATGAAAAGAAAAAAAAAACGTGACAAAAATAAAATCATTGATGTCTTAATGCAAATCCCTATGGCAGCTGGAAGGCTTTATATTAAAGTCAATTTGAATGAAAAAGAGTTGCTGTATGGTGAGCTTTATTTTCGTTATCCAAATTCTTTTCATTTTGCAAACTTCAAACTCAAAGCCTTCATGGAACAAAATGCCTTGAGTAAAATGCAAACATTTTCAAAAGCTGTCCTGGCAGGAATTTTGTCGTTGAAATGGAATCCATGGATGTCCACCTAAAAAAAAAAATACTAAAAAATGAACGAACGAACGAACGAACGAACGAACGAACGAACGAACGAACGAACGAACGAACGAACGAACGAACGAAAGAATGAATAGAAATAAAAGTAAAATAGACCCGCGACGCCAACCATTTACAGATAATTTATTTTTGTAAGAGACAGTTTTTTTTGCAATACCATCCAGGGGTTTCCGCTTCTCCTTTTTTCTCTACAATTTTTTTCTTTTAAAGAGATGCTGAGTACTTACAACTAATGCCAGCGCCTTCGCTTTTTCAGTATGCTTGAGAAAAGCATGGCCCAGTCCTTTATTTATCGATGCGCCTTCTATTAAACCTGGAAGATCGGCAACGCGGACCTGTAAAAAGGAGATGCTGTTGAAACATATCGCTATTACAATTATTAGACTTATTTGTGTCTACAAATAGTCTCTTAATTCAGTAGGCTTTTCGGTAGGCTTTTGTCTTGCGTTTTGTACATGAGCCTCTGGCTCGAATAAGGAGGGCAACTTTATCCCGTGTCATGCCTGACGCTAATAAATCGATCGATCGATCGATCGATCGATCGATCGATCGATCGATTGATTGATTGATCGATCGATCGATCGATCGATTGATCGATTGATTGATTGATTGATTGATTGATTGATTGATTGATTGATTGATTGATTGATTGATTGATTGATTGATTGATTGTAGGTTTAGACTCTGACTACAGAAAAAGGGGAATAGCTTTTTGCGTTTCGATAATGGCTGGGCTTGTATTTGGATAACGGTTTTATTGCAAAATATTCTAAGCTCTGAATACATGACTGTAACTCGTTAAGGAAATCTAATGTCTATAACAAAGGGACTTCAGCAAGAAACTCTAGAAGCTTTAAATCTTGTTCCGCCGGTACAATAACTTCTTGTCGCCATAACATAATGGATTGTGTATTCAATTGCTACTTCTGTTGAAGTAAGACCATCACAACGACAACGGCAACCAGAATACGCAGAGGAGAACAAATTCCAAGTAAGGACATAAGCTAAGTCACAATACGAAGAATCTTATTTGTTTAATTATGATACCTGCGAGTGATCCGAATATTCCACCATTCCAATGCTGGGACGCATAGTCGTAACTGCAACACAAGTAAGTCACATCACAATGTAAGTTATAAATAATCCTCGACATGCAGCCAGTCGAAAACAGGGTCAATATTTTCACACGTAGAACTCACTTAAAACTACGTTTCCAAACAAAAATAAATGCATCCTAAATTTCTGTCGTATGGAAGAAGTAACGTTTAGCTACTGCAATCTTGAGGCCTTACTTGTATGTGCCACTAGGCATGGGAGGGAAAAGCATACACGTCCGCTTTCATGCACATCAAAGTCATGAATGGTTTCGCACTAGTACTCGTTTTAATACACCGGCAAAAGGTACAGTGCAACTTGTGAATCGCCAATTGTATTACTCTGATGACGGTATTACTCTCATCCGCTTTTTACGACTGTTTTTGCGTATGCAAAACGGGAGTTACGGATTGAGGGGCGATTTGAAGCCATCCTTCCTTCACTCCCGGCATAGGTAATCGAACGTTCGAAAATCGAACTCAATCGAACTCAATCGAACTCAATCCGTGGATTGAGTTCGGCAATCGAACGAAATCGAACACCAGACTTTCCGTGAGTTCGATTTCCGAACAAATCGAATTCAATCGAAAAAATCGAACTCAATCGAACTCAATCCATCTGATTGTGTTCGATTGGGTTCGGAAACCGAACTCAATCGAACACAATCAAATGGATTGCGTTCGATTGGGTCTGGTAAACCTATACAAAGCAAGCCTATCAAAACAGGTTTTTCTCGTGCGTTTTTACAATTTATTCTTATAACAGAAACCCCATTTATAAACTGTCCACGGCATTAAACAGAATAAAACACAACAGAACACGTTGAAGGTGACCTTTAGAATTGTCCGTGCTCGTTTGCAATTCGGAATGCACGGCCTGTCTCGCCTATTTTCTTTAAAACCTTGAAAACTTCGCCATCCTTGCCGTCAAAGCGGCATTTCTGGTAGCCTTTTACTACACATTTGAAGCTTACAATCCACAGCGCATCTGAAGCCATTTCTGCGGAATTTCTTCGTTTACGAAAAACACGTCTGACACGTGCGCTACACTCCGGGTTGAAGTAACTCGAGCTTCCAAGATCTAGTTATGGATTTTCAACGCCTGTTTTACACAAATCACGAGTTCGAAAATCGAACGTTCGATTGGGTTCGATTAATTTTTTCTCTTTTCGGTGAGTTCGATTTCGTTCGATTGCCGAACTCAATCGAACTCAAACCATGAATTGAGTTCGATTGAGTTCGATTGAGTTCGATTGAAATTTAGTTCGATTGGGTTCGATTGACTATGCCGGGTTCACTCCTTCACTCGGTCAGATGTAAACAAAAGGCCGTTGACAGATGGTTGGCAGACCTACATGTAACGCCACTCTCACTTTGACGTTGCGGTTTATTAAGACTGATGACAGACCACTGTACTTTACGCGCTGATGGTTTTGTTTTGATGGGTATGTGATGATAATTTGAAAATCGATTGTGAACATATTTTATTTTTATTCTACTTTAAATCAGGTGTATGTTGTTTCTGCCCTATAGAAAAATTAACAGAATTTTCTTAAGTTTGCATGTGACGGTGAAAGCGAAATTGAAAGCGAAGTTTGTGTAATCGCTAGCTGACAGAAGATTATCAGTGTCACGCGACAAAGGTCAACCTAGCCGATTTCAAAATAAATTTTATTCGACGCTTAATCTTCACAGCAATCAAAGAATGCAAGATGAAACCTCTTATGCTCATGGCACTATCAAAACACATTCCGGAAATTTAACGTTAATCGTAAACGCTGTACAGAGAAAAGAGTGTACAGACGCTAGTACGAAAACACGCAAAGGTGAATTTGTCTGCTTGGAGCCTGCTTCTTTTACTCCCAATGCAAAACAAAATGAAAAACAACGTAAATCCGTATAGATCTTTACAAGTGATGCACGTTCGGCTTCGACGATTTAATTCGTCACTTATTAAATAGAAGCGACAAGAAGGAACAATTACATCGTGTGCTTCACAGCGACAATCTAAATCAACGCATTTCAAACACGTTTTATAGGCCTCGGAGTTAAGAAGTACCCTTGCTGAGTTTTATAACCCACAACAGATAAATGTTCATCGCATGCAAGCAAAATCATCAGCACAGGTCGCAGCGGAGAACACTCGAGTTTCAACGACGAAATAAAATCTGGAGCGAGATTTATTCCTAGCAGAAGACTACCTATCCCAAAAGCCAGAGGACCCTACCGCAAGTAAAAGAGGAACAACAGAACTCACAGTATAAGCAACCAAAATAGCGGTCGCAGAAGACAGGCAAAGTCATATTTTAAAAGCATATTAAAATAAAAGACGATGCGCGGATCGTTAAAAGTGATCATATGTTTTCAAACACGAATAGAAAAATACATAGAAGAAAACAACTTGTCCCCAAAGTTATCCAGATATACACGCAATCGAATTCCACCAAAAAGTCGTTCCACGTACCATTGAGTTCACCACAAAAATCAGAATTATCAGTGTCACGCGACAAAGGTTTACGCAGCCGATTTCAAAATAAATTTTATGCGACGTTAATCTTCACAGCAATCAAAGAATGCAAGATCATGCTCATGGCACTATCAAAACACATTCCGGAAATTGAACGTCTATCGTACACGCTGTACAGGAAAAAGAGTGTACACATGCTAGCACGAAAACACGCAAACTTGAATTTGTCTGCTTGGAGCTTGCTTCTTTTACAACCAATGCAAAACAAAATGAAAAACAACGTAAATCCGTATAGATCTTTACAAGTGATGCACGTTCGACTTTGACGATTTAATTCGTCACTTGTTAAATAAAAGCGACAAGAACTCGCACGAACACATTAAATGATGAAGTCATCGCTTAAAAAAACAGTCGTGGCCCAATAGGGCCTTTTGATTTTTTTCAAGACAAGTTCTGGATTGACAAGGACACGTGACATGGTTCTTAATGGTGTACTGGTTTTAGTTGTGAGAATAGGATGAGTACAAATAACTCAAAAATGTATATCTCACAAGCGTAATCCGCTGTTTTTGGACTCACGTTGCTAATGGCGCCAAGAAGGGTTGATTTGCCAGCATTCGGAAACCTAAAAAAAAAAAAAAAAAAAAAAAAAAAAAAAAAAAAATTGGAGCCTTGTAATCAGTCTGTACAAAATCACCACAAATGGTTTCAGTCGGCAATGTTTCCCTGTTTGCCAAAACGTACAACATTTGTTGCGGGCACAAAACTTTGTGTCCGAGACACAAAAAATGTTCTTGATTTCTTTCAGAAACATTTTCTGTCCGCAACAAATGTTTTCCCGTTTGCTTTCCAAGAAGTCGTACCCAACCAGAGCGACGTCCGAATGTAGCCTCATCTCTAGTCTTACGATGCCTCTCTCGGCACCAGTTCACCGTCGCCGCTGAACCTCCGCGGCCTCCTTAAGCCACAACAATCTTGGAGCCCAGTTCCTCCAATTCCCCGATAATTCGGCCGTCATCTGTTGACAAAGTGGTCCCAACAGGAACAGGTATCACAACGTCACGACCACGGATTGCACGATGTCTTCTGCCTTTTTCATCAATGCTTTGAAAAGATAATGAAAGTAAAAAATATTACAGAAAGACTGGCGCAGAATGAGACTCCGAGACAAAGTTGAAACGGAGGTTATTTATTGCAATTCGCGGGAAAATTATTTGCAAAGGGAAAATTGGCCACGTAAACTTTTAAAATTGCTGGTTCATAATTAAAGTTTCCAGCCTCTCTAGTCCGGTTTTCAAAGCTACTTCGACGATCTCCCTTTAAGGAGGCTCACAACGGTTCCAGCAATTTTAAGCTCTTAAACTTTGATGGGCCATTACTACAAATCTTTATCAGTTGCTGCTTCAATAATGATATCAAACAAATGTCCGATCATCGCTTAATAAATTGTGGTCCTTTTCATGACGTCACTGGTTACTATAGCAACAGTTTTACCTGTTAAAAACACCCTTAATTTTCCCTTTAAGTGCTTATAACTCAAAAACGAGTCCGGTGACCCCCATTTTTTATTATTGAATAATGATTGGCATGTTAAGATGCAACTTTTTGCAAAGTTAACAAAAATTCTCCGGAGCAATTTCAGAGCCACCTTAAATTTTCGAATGGGTTGCGCACGACATCACAGACTCCTCCAGCCTGAATGATCTTAGAGGACGGGGGAAATAGGATGAGCGAAGGATAACCTTGCCCCCTCCCCTTAGGAAGGCCGGCTAATCATGCTAATTTCTCTCGGCCACATTGGAGGACAGGCGTTATCCCAATGGGGACTAAATTAGTACATACTTATCAATTTTCATTTATTATTTAGAGATTCTTTTTAGTTTTTGAGTCAAATGTATGTTATAAACTTGCGAGAGCAGCATTTTAGTCATAACCATGACCAATATCTTCCAGGTGTTGCCGAGGTAAGTCTTACCTTCAATGATGTTATAGCTCCGGAGCAACTGAAGACTTAGCTTACCTCGAGAGCAGTTTTCAAGTCAAGCGCGAGGGAAGCTGTCCGTCATATGGAATACGGACCGTAAAATCGACCAAAAAAAAAAAACGCGTGCTGTAGTCTCTGGTTTTATAGTAGACTCACTGCCTTCAACCTTCCAAGCCGGGAAATTAAGCTTAATCATTTCTACAGAATTGTGAGAAGGGTAAATTAGAACTTGGAGTAAATATAGCTGCGTTACCGAGATGTTGAAGCACCTTCCGGATCTCTGCCGTTGTTGTGCTTAAGTCCATTCTCGAAAAATGTCAGTAGAGAGTTGTTTTGTGTCAAAAAAAAAAAAAAAAAAAAAAAAAAACCGCTCTATCCGACGAAAAGATGTTGAAAGAAGTTTCAATCTTTTTTGCCGGTGCGCACGCGCCGGGTCATTTACGCTTTTAGTTCTCCCACCTGCGTGTGAATTACGGGCTATATGACCTGTCCTAGTGACATTGATATCAGCAAGACCGTACTTACTAGGATCATTTCTATAGTACGCGTCCCGTCTTTGTACCCTAACAAAGACAACACCATCAACCGTGATGACGATGCGAAGCGTTCGCCTCTGAGCGCGAAGCACGTCGCCGACTTTGGCTTTCACGGCAATCGGTCGGCGGCGATTGATGACCGTTCCTTTTCCTCCTTTAATGGGGATCTGGAGGAGGTGATCGCATTCTGAGCGGTTGACTTTTTTAATAGAACAGGGAAAAAGACATTTTCTAGCTGGCTTTAACACTCGGGAATTTTATTTTCGGGTTGGCGTAAAATAAACTGAATCGATCAATAAGAAAGGGGCTTTTTTGATTGTAGCTCGTGATTTCGACGGCCGATTGACAATGAAAATCTTTTGTTGTGAAATTTAAATAACCCAACGAGCCACGTGCGTTACAGTTTAGCGGTTGCTTTCTCTGAATCACCAACATTTAATCTTTATTTACGAGCTTCCGTTTATTTACCCTGCGAGCAGAGTCTTCTTCGATCATTTCAGCGACGACCAAAAACAAAGTTAAATGAATACTGCAAGAAAAATAATGATCCACACTTGAAAACAACCAGCTCTCAGTCTAAGATTTTACAGGGTTCTTACTGGTCATGGAAAGTCATGGATTTAAGTGTGGGTCGTGAAACACACTTTGTTTTTGGTTGTCGCTGGGATGCCGGGTTTGCGTTGCAGACGCTTGAAACTACGCTGTATTGTGCATTACTTTGATTTCCTGGCGTGGCGTGGCGCGGCGCGGCGTGGCGTGGCGTGGAGTGGCGTGGTATTAGGAATAAGAAATTGTAAGTTCTCGTTCACGGCCGTGGATACCACTAAAGAGGAATTTATATAAGCGTTTCTTGAACAATACAGTGCTCTGTTCCGATCTGTTGCACTTTGTTCTTTTTATTTGATGACACTGTTAAACCAGGAAAACGTGCCCTCACGGGACTGCGAGGAATTTTAAATATCTGTTTATTTTGTCTTGAATCAAATATAATTTGTTCTCAGCAATGACAATCTAGGTGGGCTTGGGAGAGTCGCAGCCAAAGGCTGATGTGGGCATCAGCTTATAATGATGAACTCTATGAATTCTTTATCTATGCAAGCTCTTTGATTTTATCTCGAACGTCTTCTAAACCAAACGATGTCACTGCAGAGAAAGGGACAACGGAATCAAATCTCGTCCTAGCTAGCTCCTCAGTCAACTCCATTAAGTTTGTATTTTCCTGGGCCGTTGGACTGTTTAAAGATATCTTTTGTAAAACTGAACGTAGGGTTTCTGAAAAATGAAACGCAAATTACAACACGGTTAATAAAGTCATGTGTTGTTCTTTCCTGCGTTCTGCTAAGTTTGGACTTAGAGTTATCAGCATACTCAATCAGTGTCTTAACTTTAGACATTGCCACAAATATATACAAATATCTAATCTTCTATTGTTTATTTTGTAGTAGTTTGTCGGAAAGTGTGAGGGAAAGTAAGGGTTTCTTTTGAGCGCTTATCACCTGCACAGAAACACTTAATATATACAAATATCTAATCTTCTATTGTTTATTTTGTAGTAGTTTGTCGGAAAGTGTGAGGGAAAGTAAGGGTTTCTTTTGAGCGCTTATCATCTGCACAGAAACACTTAATATATACAAATATATAATCTTCTATTGTTTATTTTGTAGTAGTTTGTCGGAAAGTGTGAGGGAAAGTAAGGGTTTCTTTTGAGCGCTTATCATCTGCACACAAACACTTACACAGTGAGAGCCACCAAAGACGCAATAGAGCGTTGTCATGTGACGTCACGGCAGCCATATTGGTGTTCCAAAACAAAGAAATGGCGGCCATATTGGTGTACCAAGTCATTCCTCCGGGAATTAAACTCTTTTTTGTGTAAAAATCGTGTTTTGTTTTAGTAAACCAATATGGCCGCTGGTCACGTGTCTGAGTGAAAACGCTCTATAATAAGACCGCGGGCGCACAGCTTCATAAGTGGGAGGGTTTCTGTCGCGCGCTTATCATCTGCACAGAATCCGTCACATAGTATGAAGTGTCAGCTGCGTTAACATTATGTGATTGCTGTTGTGGTTGTTGTAATCGTCGCCCTTTTGGTTATATCACGATTGAGCTGCATACATGGGGGCTGTCGGTGTGTAAAGTGCATTTCCTAGTAACAGTTAAGGTCACATACTTCGCTTTATGAATGTTTGGCCACGTCAAAATCATTTAAGCAACGACAACGTTCGAGTAAACTATGCAACGAAAATTAAGACTTACCATGTTGGTGAATGGAGTCTAATTTGTGCCTCAAAGCCTGGAATCTACCAGTGGCGCCTTTTTTGTCAAGCTTTGTGACAATAAGTAACTTTGGTCGGTTTAACAGCTCTCTCTTGTACAGAAATAGCTCCTATACAAAGAAAGGAGAAGGGAAAAATGTCAAAGGTATCTCCAGTAATTACAAAGTTAGCCTTTTACCTAAATGGGCCATTCTACATCTTTTCTTTTTAGTGGTTTGCTAAAGCATAGCTGAAAAAAGCGTGACAAAAGTAAGATCACTGATGTCTCAATGCAAATCCCTATGGTGGTTGGAAGGTTTTATATTGAAGTCGATTTGTATGAAAAAAAAATTGCTGTATGGTGAACTTTATTTTCGTTATTTAGAATTCAATTTCTTTTCATTTTGCAAACTTCAAACTGAAGGCCTTTAAGGAAGCCAATCAATTAAATGTACTAAAATACCTTGAGTAAAATGCAAACATTTTCAAAAGCTGTCCTTGCAGGAATTTTGTCGTTGAAATGAAATCCATCGATATCCACCTACAAAAAAAAAAAAAAAAAAAAAAAAAAAAAAAAAAAAAAAAAAATAATAATAATAATAATAATAATAATAATAAAATAAACGGAAACGAACGAACGAACGAGCGAACAAAAGAATGAATAGAAATAAAAGTAAAATAGACCAGCAAAGCAAACCATTTACAGATAATTTATTCTTGTAAGAAACCGTTTTTCTGCAATAACATCGACGGATTTCCGCTTCTGCTTTTTTTCTCTACATTTTTTTTTGTTTTAAAGAGATGCTGAGTACTTACAACTAATGCCAGCGCCTTCGCTTTTTCAGTATGCTTGAGAAAAGCATGACCCAGTCCTTTATTAATCGATGCGCCTTCTATTAAACCTGGAAGATCGGCAACGCGGACCTGTAAAAAGAAGATGCTGTTGAAACATATCGCTATTACAATAAGTAGAATAACTTGTGTCTACTTTAGTCTCTTAATTCAGTAGGCTTTTCGGTAGGCTTTTGTCTTGCGTTTTGTACATGAGCCTCTGGCTCTGATAAGGAGGACAACTTTATCTTGTTTATCCCGCGCCATGCATGACGCTAATAAATCGATTGATTGATTGATCGATCGATCGATCGATCGATCGATCGATTGATTGATTGATTGATTGATTGTAGGTTTAGAGTCTGGCTGTAGAAAAAGGGGAATAGCTTTTTGCGTTTCAACAATGCCTGGGCTTGTATTTGGATAACGGTTTTATTGCAAAATATTCAAAGCTCTTAATACATGACTGTGTCTCTTCAAGGAAATCTAATGTTTATAACAAAGGGACTTCAGCAAGAAACTATAGAAGCTTTAAATATTTTCCCGCCCGCATAACGTCGAATATCTGGTGTCCATAACATAATGGATTGTGTATTCAATTGCTACTTCTGTTGAAGTAAGACCATCACAACGACAACGGCAACCAGAATACGCAGAGGAGAACAAATTACAAGTAAGGACATAAAATTTAAGCTAAGCACAATACGAAGAATCTTATTTGTTTAATTATGATACCTGCGAGTGATCCGAATATTCCACCATTCCAATGCTGGGACGCATAGTCGTAACTGCAACACAAGTAAGTCACATCACAATGTAAGTTATGAATAATCCTCGACATGCAGCCAGTCGAAAACTGGGTCAATATTTTCACACGTAGAACTCACTTAAAAAATACACGTCCGCTTTCATGCACATCAAAGTCATTTTCATATGAATGGTTTCGCACGAGGACTCATTTTGAAACAGAGGCACAATTCGGAAATCGACAATTGTACTTCTCTTATGACGGTATTCCACTTCCTTCATCCGTTTTTTTTTCCCACGACAATTTCTGGATTGAGAAGGACACGTGACATGGTTCTCCATAGTGTACTGGTTTAAGTTGTAAGAATAGGATAGTACAAATAACTCGAAAATATAGAACTCACAAGCGTAATCCGCTGTTTTGGGACTCGCATTGCTAATGGCGCCAAGAAGGGTTGATTTGCCGGCATTCGGAAACCTAAAAAAAAAAGAAAAAAGAAAATGTAGAGCTTTGTAATCAGTCTGTACAAATTAAAGCACCACAAATGGTTTCAGTAGGCAATGTCTCCCTGTTTGCCAAAACGTACAACATTTGTTGCGGGCACAAAACTTTGTGTCCGAGACACAAAAAATGTTCTTGATTTCTTTTAGAAACATTTTGTGCCGAAACAAATGTTTCCCGTTTGCTCTTCCAAGAAAACATCACGAGCAACAACGTGTCCGCAACAATGTACAATGTGACCTACTCGTTTGCCACCGCCTGTAGGTAGGTGGAATCGTAACTGTCGTTTGCATTAAAAAAAAAAAAAATCGTACCCAACCAAAGCAACGTCCGAATGTAGCCTCATCTCTAGTCTTACGATGCCTCTTTCGCCCTTCTCTCCGCACCAATTCACCGTCGCGGCTGAACCTCCGCGGCCTCCTTTAGCTACAACAATCTTGGAGCCCAGTTCCTCCAATTCCCCGATAATTCGGCCGTCATCCGTTGACAAAGTGGTCCCAACAGGAACTGGTATCACAACGTCACGACCTCGGATTGCACGATGTTTTCTGCCTTTTTCATCAATGCTTTGAAAAGATAATGAAAGTCAAAAACATTACAGAAAGACTGGCGCAGAATGAAACTCCAAGACAAAGTTGAAATGGAGGTTATTTATTGCAAGTCGCGGGGAAGTTATTTGCAAAGGGAAAATTGGCCACGGAAACTTTTAAAATTGCTGGTTCACAAAGTTTGCAGCCTCTCTAGTCCGCTTTTCAAAGCTACTTCGACGATCTCCATCTAAACTTAATTAGTATTCGTCCGTTTGCAGTTCATGTGTATCACTTTATCCATTTCAGAAATTATCTCATCTCAGCATACTCCAAGATCCAGCGGCTGACATTTGGCGATGTTACAGTCTGATCTCAGGGCCGTAGCCAGCAAGAGACAAGACGAGGTGCTTGCCTCGTCTAGATTTAAACCCCAAGTTAAAAACAAAATACGTTAAGTCGAGTTGAGAAAATAATCCCCATTTGAACACAGGGCTGGACATTAACACTTTCCTGCTTTCCACTGGAAAGTAAATTTACTTCTTGGAAAGTAAAAAGAATGAAAATGAACCAAAATAGTTACCCGATCTGGAAAGTAAATGTTGGGCTATGCTGGAAAGCAGATTTTACGCATAGGCTTAAAAGTGTGAACAAAAAATTAACAAAACGATAGGATAACCATCTGACAAAGATTTTCTGTCTTAAACAAGACAAATTTACACCAAACACATTCTCCCCATATTGGAGGATCAAGAGAGCTCCCGAGGAGGTCTGGATACGACACAATGTGGTGTGGCGCAATCGATTCCGCCATTTTGGAGAGTAAAATTTTGAGTTGGAAAGTAAAATTTGAAATCTAGTTTCCAACGTGGAAAGTGGTGTAAAAGGTTAGTGTCAAGCCCTGGAACACGATTAATTTTTTCTGAAGAAATACCTCATGAAAATGCTAAAGAAAGGTGAGAGCTTCTAGATTTCAAAATGTTGTTGGGGTGCATACCCCTCGCCCCCATCTTCCCTCTCCTAGCACCTCGCGCTTTCTGTGCTCGCTTTGTTTTCCCCGTCTATGTCAAAAGTCTAGCTATGACCCTGGATCGGTCAAACACTCACAAATGCTATTGATCGATCTACGTCCCTCGTTTACCATGGCTAAAAGAAATAGGATTTGGGGGGGGGGGGGGGGGGGGGATTAGAGCTCCTGCAGTATCTCACTTACCGGAAGGAAGTGCCCTGTTCGGCTATTATCCGTCGGTTTTCCTTGACAGTGAAATGGCTTAAGGTTCCATATGGAAGACATTGTAAAATTACGTCCCCACCATCTCCTCCCATTCCTCCAAAGCGAGGCGATCCCTGGCCACCACCCCCACCACGGACATAGATTCGGGCTCGGTCGTCCAGCCCATGGCGCTCTGGTCGCTAGCAAAAAAAAATAAAAGTGAGTCCGCAATGCGTACATATGTGGACTTTCATTTGCTTTTGATAACAAATGAGTAGATGAGCCAATGTTAGACCTTTTTAAAGACGTTTGCTTCTCGTTTCCGGTTTGGCAATAGACCCCGGCGCTCTAGCGCTTCGCGCTCTGTGAGCTCGACTTGTAGGCAAGTCTAAGTATCAGTCAAATATGAGTTGACAGTCACTTGAAACTCGAAATGATAAAAACTTATCAATCAACTTTTGTTATGATCATGAAAGAAAAACTACTTTTTCGTTTTGAGAACACACCTTGCAATCTACCCTGAAGATCGCCTGAAATATTGAAATGCAGTCCAATTTATTTAAAGTGCCAGAGAAGCGGAAAACCTGGGACAAGACCCGACAGAATCTCTATATGATTATATGAAAAGGACGGAGATGTTCGTCGGAGAATTTGATCTACTGATTCTACTCCTGTAAAGGATAACATTACAAACAATACAGCAAGTTTGATACTGGGTAAAAAAGTAGACATTGTTTCTCGAAAGCCCCGGAGACCTTTTGGGACCGCAAAGCCACTTTTAGTTATCTGTATTTTAAAAACAGAGAAGTGTATAGGCCTGAAACTTTGTTTGAAGAGAAGTTCTGTTCATATTAAAAAATATCATAGATTAGACACCTCTGTAATCATAAGGTTTTAAGATTTTGCTATGGCTTTCCGGGTGCGAAAACCTTTCAGGACCTTCGAGAATCGGACCCCAGAATTGATATAGCACGGCTGCAACCGTGGACAGCTGTCGTGTTGGTGTCTCTCTAAGTCTACTTTTTCACGTAGTATTAGTCTACTGTATTATTTGTAATGTTATTTTATTTTTTCGGCTGATAGAACCTTTTGCATATCCCACGTTAGAAGCATTATCGTTGGCGGTCCCTTGCTGTTTTGAGTTTTACTTTTCCCGTAAAGGATGGCAATCTGGGCATGGCTCAACTTTTTTTTTAGCCCCCAAGCTAGAGATACCATTTAAAAACACAGACAATTCAAATAAGAGCTACAGTCACTTTAAATGGATAAAAACATTGGCAACATGTCCTTAAAACCAAAAGAAGATGTCTGTTGGGACCATTCATATGATCATATGACAGTCTTTTCCGGGGGGGAGGGGGGGAGGGGGGGGGGGGGTTACTAGAAATAGACAAATAAGATCTTTAAATTGAAATTAGAACAATAAAATTAGTTATTAAGAACAAAAACAAAATCTTACCACTAGAAATCGGGGATACTTATTTCAGTCCATTCATAAATAAATATTTCGCGGAGTATGTAGACTGTCTTTGTTTGCGTGACATTTAATCTGAACGCTTGTGTAAACAACAGCTGAACTCATTAATTAACTCATTTTCTTTGAATGCGTTGTTTTTATATATAAATTTTCCGTAATGGCTTTTATCGCCTTTCGACAAGATTTCACTAATAATTTCTTGATGCAAGAAGGCAGATGAACACTTTTTTTCAACCTAAAATTATCATCGTTCTTGAATTACTTTTCGAGTGGAGTCGGTGAGTTGCGAACGACACGTTTTATAATTATCAGTAATTTAGTTTACCGCACGGTTTCAATACATACATTTTTCGGTTCAAAATAAGTTTTATGCGATTCACACTTACTTTTTACCAGCAGTTTTGAATTCGACATCAGTCAGATTGCGTTATTCAAATTAAACTTGGGAGAAATCCAAGACAATAATGAATGCGGAAAAGCCCCGGGAAAACAACTTGATTAGTGAACTATGTTTTGTTTTGACTCGTTGTGTATCCATTCTACCGTTCTAAAGATTCTGTGTGGCAAAGCTGAAACAAAACAACAAATATCCAGATATTTGCTAAATAATGCTAATCAACTATTTTCAATTGTATGCGAATCAAGCAAATACAGCAACTGAGGTCCAGTCGAACACAAATAGCGCGCGAAAAGTGTGCCCGCATTTCAGTCGAACGCCATGGAAATATAAAGATTAATGAAAGTCAAGTATTAAGCATGCGTGATGCTTTCTTTGTGGCATCTCGTGGGCAGTTCATTTCCCGGGTTCACGTCCAACTTAACATTAACTCCCTCCAAAACTTCGGATTTTCCGAACACCCTCGAAAGCTTCCGAAAGCGCTGACACGAGTTATCACGGAAATTGACGTCCCAATCGGGAAAACTGCACGATCGCAATATGTGGATTTTCACACTTCGTGTGAAAGTCCACATAAAAATGAAAAGAAAAGAAAAGAAAAGACAAGAAAAAAGCTAACAAGTTACATATAGTACACAGGGTGCGACAAAAGTGCTGTCCGATAGCCCGGGGCTAGTGGAATGATTCTCCGGGCTAGTGTCTTACGATCACAGTTTGCCCGACGGGCAAGCCGGGAAGCAAGCAATTTTTTTTATGGCAAATTCAGAAATAAGTGTGGAGCAAACAGTTCGTGAAGGGAAGTGAAACAGTACAATTTTTTTTCTAAGTTGAAATGAGCAATGCAATGCAGCAATGACAATGACAATGGCTTTACAGAACATGGAATTCTATTTTCAGCTGTATTATGGCCTTTCAGTTTTGGAATTCTCGTTTATGTTCAAATTTCGATACAAAGTCTGTTGTTACTGCAACAAGCATCTGTTAAATTGAGTGTTTCCATATAAGTACTGTAGAATTAGTGAGGCCCTGCCAGGGGGGTGTCCCAGGTCGCTTGTCGGAATTTTAAAATGTCTCGTGTCGGCGTTTTGTCAAGGCTACACAACGCTGTCGGAAATTTAGCGACATACATTTGGCTTCGTCAGTCGTTTGTCGCTATTTCGTTTGAGTGCTGTCGCTACATTTTGGCCCATGTCGCTTGTCGGAATTTACCCTGGCAGGGCCTCATTAGTTGATCCATGCTCCACATTGTTAATTAGAATGTAGTTTGCGACGTAAATAAATTTTATTTTCCTTATTGAATAAATTAATTTCGGGCTACCACCTCAGAGCTTCGGGCTAGTACAATGGAATAACAGCTTGCCCGAAGGGCAAGCTGATTTTGCGATTTTCGTCTCACCCTGAGTACAGGACAAGGGAAACTGCAAACTGTGCAAGATTTCGAAAAACGCGACCAACTTTTAAGGCGAAGGGGAGTTCTAGATAAATGAACTCGTGTGTTTCGGAAAGAGAGGAAAAAAAGAATTTTTTATCTTTACATATCAGTTACACGAGCTGACGTGAGCATTATTTTTCCAAGACTATCCAGCGTTTACTTTGTTACCAGCAGAAGCACTACTGTAGTACACTCAAACACGTTTTGCTAACGTTTTGCAATTCCAGTTTAAAACGTTTGGTTAACACTCCTACGATGTAAAATGCATTGTTACCTACCTTGTTTGGGACAGGCACTGGAGGTTGAAACTTCTTAAACGGGAGCAGCTTTGGCGGGATGATTGCTGTGACTGGAGGGGGTGGCGGTTCTATTAAATGTCTCCCAGGCGTTACCTAAACGAAAGAAAAAAAAAATTATTAACAGGTTCTCTGGGGCTCTTAAGCGACGTTTTTACTTAAAATGAATCCTTTCCGATCAGTTTCACCCTATCTTACTCTACACAAAGTAGCTTTCTTGTTTTGCGGCAATTTTTCGTACCACAGTTTCCTCCTGAACTGATGGCAGGCCTTCAGTCTTTACTAATGGCAGTCCTCCAGTCTTCACTGATGGCAGGTCTTCAGTCTTTACTGATGGTAGTCCTTCAGTCTTCACTGACACACCGTAAAACGAAGGCGGTACCAGCTTTCTAATATCGACATACGTCTGCATCTGCAATGGAAAAATAAATGCTTTTTAAAAGCTTTAATAAGATACTCCTAGAACAGTAAAAACTATACTAGGAGGGCTAAATTTACATCAGTGAAATATAATTCATAAAAGCTAATTCTTAAATAAAAATAAAATCTAATTAATATCCTAATTAAATTAGTGGCATCATACCATAGATTTAATGGTTGGCATAATTGTTGATTGGAAATTTGACAAAGGTAGATTACATATAGGTAGTTGATTCCACATCACGATCGATCTTGGATAGAATGAATATTTATATATATATCACAATTAGATTGGATATGACGATAGGGGGAAACATTTGGAAGGCGAGAGGTCCTATCCAGAGGACACACCTCAGGAGGGAGTGAGATACCTACTAAGCCCTGTTGGATCTTGTAGAACAAGTTTAGTTGCGACAATAATCTACGTTGTTCGAGAGTGACCCAGCCAAGTTGTTTAATCATGGGGGAGACATGGCTAAATCTAGAATAGAACACACAATATACATGTATTAAATATCTTTTTTTCCTTTTGTTATGTGGAAGCCTTATAATGTTAACGCCTGGAATGCTGTTTATTCAAAAGCTGTTTATGGTAAACATCGCTGCATCAGCCGAGTGTAGAATCCACCATCTTCCGAAAATTTTGCTCTCTCATATCGCATAAACATAAGCAAAAGGAAGACAAATGGCCATTAAAAACTCTCTGCAACTGCGATGCAACATGAATGTACGTTACAATATCTGACCTGTCTTAAGAATGGAACATCATTTTGTGCATAGAGAAGCACCACATCGAGAGGCTTCATCTTGGTGTGCGTCTTTTTAAGACAGAAGAGTGTGAATGACCTGCCAGACATGGGCTGTTGGACTAAAATCGGACATCTCAATCAGTACTGTATACACACCAAGGACAGTCACAAAATATAGGTCAAGTCATGTAAAGGGTTTTAGAACACATTCGTAACAGGAATTGAAGTGGAAAAATAACTGGAAACTAGTCTTGATTACCAGGTGCTGTTTGGGAAATGGCCTCACACTTCTTAGGGAAAGAACAAAGACCAGAAATGCCGAAAGAGTGGCAGAAATCGGGCCTAACTGGAAACACTGCCCGCAGAAAGGGAAACTGATATAACAAAAACAAACAAACAAACAACAACAACAAGCAACTTATGGCATGAAATTGAAAGAAAAATAAAAACTGGCCCCAGTAAACAAATTGCATTTTTGGCTGAATGGACTTTTCAACGTGATTTAAGCTTACATTAGGTAAGTTTACATAAAAAAAAAAAAGTTTGCTTAGTTACAGTGAAATAACTAAATTTGACATAAAGAACAACCTAATATAATGAGATCCACAGGAAGGAGTTCATCCATTGATTCCACATCATCCTCTGTTAACTGGTCAGAGTAACACATCAAAACAATATTATTAAAATATCAATATCGAGAGTTAAGATGCTGTGGTGTAAATACATTTCCCTGTATCGTTCTCACAGAAATGTCTTTCCTTTGTCAATGTATAAAGAATAGATATGATTTAAAATAAGGCAAAGTCTGCGTTAAGCCAAGCGGCCCATACCGCCAGAACTAATGTCCTGGTTTCCATAACATGATGCAACCAAGAATATATCTCTACTCCCCCCTGGATGGGATGCTAGTCCATTGTAGGGTTACATGTACCTCCAGCAGTAAATTCGCCGGTACCCATTTATACACCTGGGAGGAGAGAGGCACTATGAGAGTAAAGTGTCTTGCCCAAGAACACAACACAGTGCCTTGGCCAGGGCTCGAACCCGTACCTCTCGATCTGGAGTCCAACACACTAACCATTAGGCCAACGCACCTCCCACATGACTCATAATACATGTACTGTACTGGTACATGAAGTGGTAAGCAAATTCAACTAATTCCTAGCACGGGCATGAATAAAACTTTGCTTTTTATCATATATCATATAAAAGAGGAAAAAAAAACAACTTTGTTTCTATGTCTTTACACTCTGAAAAAGATCATAGCCACAGTATTTTGTTCCACACAGCATTTTTTCTCAACACTAAGGATTTCTTTACCATCTGGGCAGCAAAATGACAAATGGACACAATGATCTTTTTTTGGAGTATAAAGGCAGAAACGAGGTATTATTCCTTAAATTTAAGTTCAAACTTTTGCATCATTTCCACGAAGGCAAACTACATGTACTGTGCATTCAGTGCTTACTGTAGCAAGTTTCCAGGGTGAAATCATCATGATGATGACACCTACATTAGTTAACATACATTTTTCAAACAAGTTTGATTTTTATTTCCCTTTGTTTCAGATTATGATAATGAGTGTAAGACAATGAAAAATAAAAATCAAACTGGTTTGAAAAATTTTAAACCAAAGATAAATTTAAACCACAACATATATATTCATTGAGGCTCCCAGCCGCAAAATTATACAGTTACATTCCTATAATATATTTACAGAATATAACAGAAAAAAAAAATCAAGACTGATGAAAAAACTAAATGCCAGTTACCAGTAATTATTTTGTAGGAAGTTGTAATTTATTTAAAATGATTACGAAGCAGTTTGTTTTGTATTCTTAAGTAAGGATTACAGTGACTGTCATAAACCCTGGGATCATAAACCTGGAACAAAGGTTTAAAATTATTACAAATCAAACTACAGTTTGAAATCACTTTGAGCTGAAATTCTTTTTAAACTACTGATGGATAGAGAATGCTATGCAGCTCACCACTGTTATGCTTGGTTCCCTGTCTGATATTGGCTCTTCATCATCTAGTGTCTGTCCGTCAATTGACTGTCCTTCTGTTGACTGTCCATCCTTTGGCTGTCTGTCCACTGCCTCTGTGTCCATTGCTTCTATGTCCATTGTCACTGGGTACAAACTGTACATGTACATGGCTTCCTATTAAAAAAGATTCAGACAAAAGGATATTTATTTATTTTTTTATAATTATCTCCATTTGACTTGTATAGGAAAGTTTTACGGCCCAAGCAGTAAAACGCAGTTAATGGAGCGTGACGTGTAAATCTCTAATTAATAAGTAACTGTATTCATTATCATGTTATATGTCAGGCAGTCACAAGGTGATCTCGTTAGTTGAGATCCTTGAATTAGCTTATTGTCTTAGTCTTGCACAAGACTGACTAGACTTGTCACAGCATGATCTACATGTTGGCAGCTTTCTATTGGTTACACCCATATCCTTGTCTAGCTGTAAAAGCACTGTAACTTAATGTTAAAGCACTTCCCTTCAATGGCGCGCTATAATCAGTATGAATTTGTTGAAAAGAAAAGAAAATTCTGGCGAGCATTGGTGCAGTGTCACAACCCAAGTTTTGCAGAAGATACCTCTGCGCTGCACACGATGGACCAATTTCAAAGGGATCCTGTGTTGTCCCCACTCGTGGCAGGTCGAAAGAGTTTTTTCTCAGTCCTCCATCCCAAGCCCGAACCGGATCGGGAGTCTCAGAGTTTATCTTACCCGGCTACTTGATGCAAACTTCCTCCACCGTTGAAGGGAACCTTTGTTTGGGTAGAAACACCGCGCTCTACTCCGAGAGCAGCGGCTGTACAATGTACAGTTTACGACAGGATCTAAGGTAAACAATTTGTCACCCAGCCGTGGTCGCACGTGGTTGCGCCTTTTCATTGAAGCGACTGTTCGGGAGTCTTCTATCGCAAGGTTTTGAGTACCTTAGAGGAAAGCGAACATTTACATCGACAGTTAGCTGCTATGAGTGCACTCTCCGATCGCGTACAAGAGGACCAAGGCGCCTTGAACTTATGTTCGCAGTCACAGATGTTTGTTGCCGGAGGAAATGTCTCCACGGATTAATCGTCGCTACTGCCCTTTCCAGGAGGATTGTCCCAGCCCTGATCTCAGGTTTGTAAATCATATTTGTAAGGTTATTTATAGTGAACGGGCACTGAATCAAGTTTAGCCGTTTTCTGTACATATTTTTCTTCGCTCTTAGTTCGTTGCTCCTTCACGTCCATGACCCCTTTTTCGATCGAAGTAGATGTTTTTATATTATCGTGGCTTTGCTTCCAAGGGGTTTCAGCCATCTTCGACTACACTTTCTCCAGTTATCGTTTTCTTGCTATAGCCAGTCTCAATGTGAGCTTCGTTCTAGTTTGAAATTCGTTTTAAATCTTACGCCTGTCATCCTCAAATCCTGCACTGGCAATCAAAACCTGGTTATTTGGAGTGCTTGCTACAAATTTTATATTTGGCACATGTCATGTTCTTCGTCGCCATTATTACCTCGCTCGTTCTTGTGGCTTCGTCTCTCGCTAGGCCACTTTGTTCGCTTATTTAACTCGCGTGGTCGACTTGTAGCAAGTCTAATACGTGTATCGAAGCTTAAATTATCTTCTTCATATATATCGCCATTGGCACTAAACAATCGCCTCAGTGTGCGAGCCATAATGTATTAGTATGGGAATCATCCGATCGGGTTCGTGGATCTGTTTACAATGAGTTCTTTCTGTCTCGTCGTTAAAACTGTTAGCTCACTCTGACAGCCGTAAGTCCCACGCTACGGCCCAACCGTGCTTTTGACCCTGCTTTGAGAAGTGCGTACCGGCCTGTAACTTCTTTGCAGATCTCTGACACTTTTGTTATTCAGCGCTCTTAACTTGTTTATCCTATTTCGGTTATTAGTGGACATATAATTTTTTATATTTTTATTTTTCCATTATTGTCCCGTTATGTACGATTTCGATCCTTTGGTATTGAAGGTTTTGTTCGGACTGGGATTCCAGATATCCATAGTTCTATTTAGATTGTCTAATTCTCTCCCTGTGGGAAATATTGAAATTGTGTCATCACTCACTTATAGCTACTAGTTACTTCATAGTCAACACTCGACAAACGGAACAATGGAATTATTGTCTACTAGTATGTAAACGTGAAATACCTGTTTCATGGGTTTTTCGTAACATCCATATCCCTGTGAACATACTTTTAAATTAATCTTTGAGCATCTCGCATGTGCAAGAGATGTTGAGGCATCAATTTTTCTCCGCTTGCACGTTACCCCTGCCATTTATTAGACTGGTCACGATTGACATTTCTAATTGCTCAGATGCATATTCTCTTTAGTTCGCTAGTAGTCTTAGCGATGACTCCACTCGCAGCATCCATGCATGCCTTGCCGTAGCTATGTTTGTCAGTGCTATTTCCCTTAGGTTTGCATCAATTTACCTAAGATTATTGTTTGCGTAGGTTACCTGTGGTACTGCACACTACTATGTTTAGGTTGTAAGTCTGTTAACTAAAGAAGTTATGGGAATGAATTAGGGAAATGACTTAGGGAAATGACTCATGCAAATGAGTTATACAAGTGAGTTATGCAGATTAATCGCAGCATCGTATCCCACACATGTACCCTTTGGGTGCCTTGTTTTTTCTGCTGCTTTTGTAGTTTCTCAGTAGTATTATGTTTGGCTTTGATTGACTAAACAGAATATTTTGTCTGTCACTTCAGCTCGCGTGGGTTGGCTGCAATAGGATTTTCCTTTCATTGGTCTTGGGTGGTCATTGAATACTGTATGTGGTTTAAGCACAATGGAATATAGCTTATGTACAGTTACTGATCTCATTTTAAAATTTATTTGCCCATATCCCACCCAGGAAATCATCACCCTTTCTCATTCATTGTTTCGTTATTTCTCTGTTTTTGCATGGTCGAGCTGATTTGGAGATGCTTGTCTATCCTGCTATCAGTTGTTGGATTACCTATGACATGCCTTGGTGGAGCTCAATCAGTGGCACAGCTCAGGACACTTGCACGTCTGAACAATATTGTGGACTCGACACATATTCATAAATACAGCTTAAATTAATTTGGTATTTGATTGGCCCCATCTCCGGGGGTAGTGCGCTCAGCCTTCGATGAGGAGAGTACGTTCCCTATATTTTTCCCCACAGGGTTTTCTAGGGTTTTCGTACCGGGCAGCAGCACGTCAGTCATTACCGAACTTAACTAAGTTGGAAGCTAACTAATATGAACCCCATTTTCAGTTATTTTCCTTTCTTCCAGTGCAGAATGTCTTTTGATTTATGCGACATAACATTCAAACAAAGTTTAAGGAAAAAAATTCATTGCACATTTTAGGCTAAAACAGGCCTTATGTAAATGCCCACAGGAATCCCACTCTTGCCTCAATATTGCAAATCAGTTTTCCGGTTCTTTCGGTACCATGTGGATTTTTGTATTTCACACTCAAATCATTAGCAATTCACAATTTCGTTTTTTCATTAATCCATATTCCTTTATTACACTTCTACAACCATTGCCTAGTACAGGGAACTCCACTATACCATAGATGTGTACCCATATTTTGAACTTGTTTTCTGTAACAGCTACTATTGTTACTAGCCACGTTGTTGTGCTCTTTCCAGCCCAACTGCATGGATATATGCAAGGTTGATTGAGCTGTCTAGTTGTCCATGTGCCTTGATCACCCCCTAATGGATTTGTACAACCTTTCCCTGTCTAGATCCATAGATACGCACAGCTATACATATCTGTATCTACTTGTTTATGATATATATTTTGTATTTTTTTGCTTGGGGGGATACATGCCTTGCATGTATCAGTGGCGGTTAAGTCTAATGGTAGCGACTTCCCCCAAGCTTTTGGCATTGTTTCTGCCCCATTTCATTGTGCACCTGCCAATAGTCTTGTTCGATCCGGCGCTGGCTTCCCCAGTGCCGGGGAGATAGGTGAGGCTTCAAAGGTCACACGTTTAGTTTGACCCTCATTTGACCTGCCAATACTCTTATCCGTTTCCAGTGCGGGGTAGTGCTGGTGATAAGTGAGGCTTTAAAAGGTCATCGTATTTGAGGTCACGTGTTCAAATTTGACCTGCCAATACTCTTGTCCGTTTCCAGTGCGGGGTAGTGCTGGTGATAAGTGAGGCTCTATAAGGTCATAGTATTCCATGTGGACCTGCCAATACCCTTATCCAATCCAGCGTGTGGTGCTGGGGATAAGTGAGGCCGTTAAAAGGTCATGCAACTCAAAGTCGCTTCTCATGCCAACCGCAGGGATGTGTCCCCCCACATTACGCCAATCATGTGTGTTTTTTCTCTTTGTTCAATTAATATATGGGCTAGGATAACAGGTGGTTTTAATGGCACGTCAAACAAGCTGTCGTGAAACATAATAATCACGGAACAGGGACATTAACTTTATCTTTACTGAGGCACATGCACAGCAAATAGGACAGGCAAAGTATACACACATGCCCTTGACTGTACAGTTGGCAAAGAGAGAGAGAGAAGAGAGAGAGTCAGGCACGGTGGCCTTATGGTTAGTTCACTGGACTCTGGATCGGGCGGTCCGGGTTCGAGCCCTGGCCGGGGCACTGTGTTGTGTTCTTGGGCAAGACACTTCTAATTACTCTGAGTCTCATACTGCCTCTCTCCACCCAGGTGCATAAATGGGTACTTGCGATTTTACTGCTGGGGGTAACCCTGCAATGGACTAGCATCCTATACAGGGGGTAGTAGGAATACTGCTAATCACTTCATGCTATGGAAACCGAGACAACTTTGCCTGAAAAGTGCTTGGAAACACCAGCCTTTTTATGTTGAGTGCAAAATCGACACACGTACCTCTGGACTGACCCCATCTGACTCGGCATCATTATCAACCTTCTCCTCGTACTTGGGTACTGAACATTTCAGGCCATATTCTTCCAGTTCTTTTGCAAGCTCCACAGCTAGCACTGTGATTAGAAAAGAACAAATGATATACACTGTACATAGAGAATAATACATGGGCACAAGGAGATATGAAACTCGATATCTCACAAGTGAGCGCAGCGAATGAGTGAGAAATCGAGATTGAACACGAGAAGATCAATTTCATATCTCCAAGCTCCCATGTATTATTCTATTTATTATATAAATTTAGCTCAATTCTTTCAAAAGGTGAATATTCCAAAGGTCATGTCAGGACACATGTTTGATACGATATCAGAACACGTGTTCTGATACCAGCGACATTTCTCAGTGGCCAAAATCCCTATAACACACTGTAGTTTATATAATAAAATCATATATTAGGCCAGGTGTATTATGTCTAGCTTTGCGAGTCAGCATCTCAATCCTCACTTTCCTATCACTCACCCTTAGCTCGAACAAACACTAATGCTCTTTTTGGCTTATGCTTTTGTAAGACATGAGCAACACATTTGCCTCCTTGTGTTAAAGAAAATGGCATTATCTGCAAGAAATGACATTTAAAACAATTAAAACATTGTGTACTGGATAAATATTCAAAGGTCATTGGCTACTGGTGCAAGCATGCTGGGTCTCAAATGACTTTAATTTATTTTGAGTTTATATTCTGATGGTTTGATATTGTTAAAGAATGTTACAAATGTATGCTGTTTAGTTCATGGTGATCATAGAAAAGAGTAAACTATTAAAAGAAAACAAGGACGGAGTGCATGAAAACCTCTCCCACACTGTTGAACAGTCATGATGTACTTACATGAAGTGGCTGGTATTTCTTAGATTTTTGTACTTCCGTACTGCAAACAAACAAACAATGATTAATAATAATATAAAAAAGTTATTGCAAATTTTACAATGCATCCCATCCCGACTAGACATAACATCAGTCATCTGTAAAATAAATTTTAAAAAGTTTGAAATTTCCCATACAGTTGTGCAGTCTGGTGTGAAAACAGTGTTATTTTCTCACAAGACTGTAAAAACTGACGTTACTGAGTTGACCAAGGAAGAACAAGCCATCATTATAAAAGAAAAATATATATATTTAGTTTTAGACTCCTTTCCTTTTATAATCAGCCAGGGCTGTGCTCTAAGGGTGTCCAGGTGCTTCAGGCGACTAACATTTGCCTTTGGGCGACCAGATAATCTTATTTCTTTCATATAAGCTTTATGCTGGGCACCCTGGATCTCATAGTTTGGAACCTTTGGGGTCCTTATAATTTTTCTTAGAGCACAGCCTTGATCAGCTGATTAAATTAACACGACCAAATTTCAATCAATCAATCAATCAATCAATCAATCAATCAATCAATCAATCAAACAATCAATCAATCAATCAATCAATCAATCAATCAAACAATCAATCAATCAATCAATATGTTTATACAAGGAACAGTTTATTTACAGTAATATTAAAATCATACAAACGACTATGCTGATTTATCTCAAACCTTTTAGCAGTTATAACTTGACTTGGTGAAGTGACACTTGATGGGCTTGACAGCCTTCTTATTTTTGTGCAGGATACACACACTTTGGTCATTGACAAAACGTTTTCCTTGTTGTTAAATTTCACCACTGATGTTCCAAAAGCTGCCAGGAAAATAAAATCACATAAAACTTGATTTAATATTATACTTAAATTAATAATTAAAATCAGTTCATCTAGCTCTGACAAATGGGTGTCACTACATGGGGAATGATGGGTAGGATTTCCATATGGCCCCATGATACCATAATCTACAGAGTAAAAGACCTCCACAAGATCCCATGTGTGCACCTGTAGATGTACAATCATGTATTTTCAATGATATAGTTTGTATGTATACTGTTGTATAACTATACTCTGGAGCAAAACACATGCTCTGGAAAATGTGGTAAAAGGTTGTATTTTTCTCAACTATCGAGTACATGTACCTAAATTGAATTTCATTGGACATTCATGGATATTCAGTGGCATGCATGCAGTCATAATATATAATGAGTGACACTTGCATATGCACATGCCAATTACGTTACCCAAACACACTGTATAATTATGTAGAGTCTAGTTTCTAGTCACACTCATGCCACACTGATACCGCTTACCCCAGTATGGTGAATGAAGGTGTACTATGCAGGTGAATTAAGGTGTATGCAGGCATATGAAGGTGTATGACAGTAAATGAAGGTGTCTTAGGAGTATGAAGACGAATAATTCCATTTCCCGAGTCAACTCTGAGCCCGAACTCCAAATCAGACCAACTCACTGGTCAGCGGTTTTATCATTCACAAGTTGTTCATAACATGGCGAGTGATAAGTACAGATGGTTCCTATTTACCAAGGTAGGGTCGAGAAGTTGGATTTTTGGCTTGCTTTTGATTAAATCCACTCTGGTTCGCTTGCGGTTAGCTAGTCATTAATTCTGGTCTGCTTGTAGTTAGTTTCACTCCTGTTTGCTAATGTTTACTTGTGATAAGGGAAACACCAACTATGGCCATATATATATTGATACTTACAGCATATAAACATTATATAAGATATTTTCATATCAATGAACAAACCGCTGACTAGTAATGATGTACATGTAATACTCGTTATTTTAGGCACATATAGAAAAAATTCCGTCTCTATTAACATAAGCTAGCATGAAGTTCTTACCCCAGTTTCTGTAACAGAAAGCAAGTAAATGTATCAACACTCCTTCTGGATGAGATGCTAGTCCTTAACAGTCCCCCCCCCCCTCTAATTTACATATACCACATAACTTTTTTTTTTTTTTCACGGGGTAGCTTGATCCGGACTCCAACATGCTAAACCCAAATTAGACTAACACTAACGGCCATTCCATATTTTTATATCTACACTCCTCTGCCTGTTGATGAGGTAACTTGAGTCAAAATTTTCCCCTAAGAAAAAAAATATCAACATATCGACATGATGCCTCCTTCAGAAATAAAGAAAAAAACAACTTTTCCCTTATCCCTTTAGAAATATTTGAAAAACAAAAGAATGCAGACGGAGCTACCCATATGATCAGAAATATCTGGATAAAATAGAAGACAACCTTTGAAGACCCCTAAACGGTGCGGGCTTTATGGCCTGCTAATTTTGGATCTTTCGAATACATGACCACGCTTTATAAGTATGAATTACCTTTATGTAAATCTGCAGCGGTTCTTAAATGTCGAACTCCTGACAATGCCCTAAGAAACACTCGCAACCCACAAGAACGAATCACTACGTCCGCCATTTTGAAACTTGCAAAACCACAAAGGCTTCATGGGAAATTTCCATACCTTCACCTCTCCCTACCCGACAGGGTACTCCCCTTACGGTGAGGAGTGGGGATAATTTGCTGTTTTCTTTCGGTCAAGCAATTTTAGAAATCTAAACAAAAAGAAAACCTGCGTCAAAATAAACATTCTAAAGTAAACACATGTAATTGTTCGCTGCCGTTTGCTCAATGGACCTCGCAAAATTTGTTTGAAGAACTGATTCGCTTTGCCGCCCACATAAATGTGCTGTGTTTTGGTAACGCAAGTAAACATTGTGACGTGAAATGACCCCGTGACCTACAAGCTCATCGACTTGAATGTAGTGCTGAAGGAGAGCATGTCTTATGAGAGGGAACCGAGATTTGGTGCATTTTCTTTGGCTGTGATTTAGAAAATCGATGCTTTCTTCGGAAAATCGAAGGAAATTTTGCGGCTGAATTAGATCTTGTTCGACGTAGTCAAGGAAACAGTTAATCGACGCACTTCACAACCAAGATGGCGGAAAATGTGCGAGTCGCTGTCCGAGTTCGCCCATTTATATCCTTTTTGCTTCAATATTAGCCTGAGACGATAATCTTAGCTTAAGCTCTGGCAAATATTGGCCTTAATACTTGATGGTTGTGTTTGTTTGTGTGATTTATTATTTGGAAATTACGAGATACATGTCGTGATATTTTCGGCCGGTACTTACATTAACTAAATTGACCTGCAGGTGGTACGCTTGTTGTTTTGAACATATAAAGTTTCAAACTTTTAAAAATATCTGCTTTATTAAATACACTTAAAGCAAACATATAGGGTAATAATATTATAATCTGCTGTCACAACTGTGATTTTATTTAATTTCTGTTTTGAATTACACACAGTCCAGAAGTACAAAGCGTACTTTAATTAAAAATATAATCTTTTTTGTGGTATTAATTTTATGCAGTCGCGGAAACAACATGTAATTAATAGATTTAATAACTGAAGCTTCGTCAGAGTAGTGGCGATGTCATACAACAGGCAATATTTTAAACATTATATTACTATTCCCATCTGCAAAACTGGACATTTTGAATAATTATATATAAGCTAACCATTCTTGTCTGTAGTAGACTTTCACTTCATTAGCGTCAAGTAACTATGAGTGGAGTCAAGATAAGTTAAGGTGGCTTACTACAGTTTTGAGGGATAAAATTGCCCAACTTTGAACTTTTTTGTTAAATGCTCAAAAATGTTTTTCCCTGTCTCTAATTACTGTTTGTTACAGTATACAACCATCATATGCGACATTCCAACCATATAGGTGCTAAAGATAGCCAAAATAAGCAACCGAGTGCTTAAGAGGGGACTGGGCACTAGCAGTTTCCATAGCGTTTTACTCAAAATCTACCCGTATGACCCTACCTCAAAATTTCATAAATTAAAAATTACGTTTGATTGAACACTCATGCAAAAATAAACAAAAATCTGTAAGATGGATTTTTCGCAAAATAGGAAAATGTCGTATTTTCGCTATTTTAAAAATAGCTCGAAATCGGTCTTACAGATTTTTCTTAAATTTTGGCCGCGGATGTGTTTCAACCCTATGAATAATTTGTGAAAATTTCATTATGGGTCGTACGGTAGGTTTTTGAGTAATTTGATGTCAAAAAAAAAGTTTGCACAACCTCCGACAGGATCCGAATTGCGTATGCCTTTTCATTTAGCACGCGCTCGTGTGATGCAATGCATCGCGTGCGATAAAGAAAGACAAAATTAGAACTCCTCTACCGGGCTGTTTATCAACCTTCCTGCTCTTAACTCTTTTCAGTCCTAGGTAATAAAACATTTCTGAAAGTATTTGGAAATTTCAATTTGGTTTAACGCGATTTAAGTGCTGAAACTTGTTTGTGCTGTTTTAGAGTTGCTCGCGCAATTTTTATCCGCGCGAGCAATATTGACGACAGGCAGAAAATCGTAGCGCGCGCTCTTGAGTCTCTTAAATACTGTAGTAAGCCACCTTAAGCTTTTGTCCTAACAACATATTAGTCTTCCAATGGCAATTTACATGTGTGACTGGCTATTTAAAATGCTATAAAATATGTGCAGCAAATGGTATAAAATTTGAGACTGCAAGATAGAAATTTGAAATTTGATCGTTGTAATACTTGATTTCATACTTGTTCATTGGATTTCTGAAGTTTGCAGCGAATCGACGGCTTTTACTTGGGGTAGAAGAGCACAGAACGCGTGATCAGAATGGAATGAGTCAAAAGCAAAATTAGTCATAATTTAGGTAGAGCAGAGATAATGTATGTAAAATAAGTAAATAATTTGGTAACGGACCTCACTCATTCCCTATCTGGAAGCGCGGAAATGTGGAAATCTGGCAATGAATACTTAATACTTAATATCAAACAACTGTCTATCTCTGGAAGCGTGGAAATGTGGAAATGTGGAAATCTGGCAATGAATACTTAATACTTGATATGAAACAACCGTATACCTCTGGAAGCGTGGAAATCTGGAAATGTGGAAATCTGGCAATGAATACTTAATACTTGATATGAAACAACCGTATACCTCTGGAAGCGTGGAAATGTGGAAATGTGGAAATCTGGCAATGAATACTTAGTACTTAATATGAAACAACCGTATACCTCTGGAAGCGTGGAAATGTGGAAATGTGGAAATCTGGCAATGAATACTTAGTACTTAAAGGGGCACTGTCACGAGCATAACTTCAAAAATTCAACAGCCCAAAAACATGTTTACACCACTGGAAACCTTTTAACAGTGGTCAAGTATTCTTAAAATTACTATACCAGTGCACTGAAGCTAAGTACAGAGTGATATCACAGTGATACCATTGGTAGCTTTTGATCTCAACTTGAAAAAGTCAGCCTGACTTTTTCAAGTTCTGTCCTTGTGGTTTGGAAAAATTGATGAAAACTATTAACGGTCACCCTCTTCTTTAAACAATTTGCTAGATATCCTTCCCTTTACGTTCTAGGAGCATTTCCTGCATGGTTGAAAGTACTTAGTCGTAATTTTGGTGCCATTTTACTAAAAAAAGTCAAAAAATGTCCGTGACAGTGCCCCTTTAATATGAAACAACCGGTAGGAAACCGGCAGATCTGTTTATAGTCTGCTACAGATCTGCTAGCAGATCTGTAGCAGATCTGCAGATTGTCTTCCGATCATCTACAGATTATCTACAGATCATCTGCAGAATGTCTGCAGAATGTCTGCAGAATATCTGTAAAACATCTGCAAAATGTCTGCAGGCCTGATCTGCAATGCGTCTGTTGCAAATACAGACGTTCTGCAGACGAGAGAACGTAATTTAGCAGATCCTAGCAGACGAATAGCAGACAAAAAGCAGACGAACTATACCAATCAAGCAATTAGTTTTGGAGTACACTGTACGTCACACAACAGACTTCTCGTTTGAACTGGAGCATCAAAAACATGAATTCTTCCTTAGAAAAAGCAGCCTCATAATATTTTACTCTACATTGTAATTAAAAAGAATACTTTGCAATTGAATTGGTAAAATGAAAGGAACAAAAGGAAAATTGCCAACTTCAATACAAACATGTACACGCTGTATTAACTTACAACCCTTTATTAAATTGTAATATTCCTATGTCTCTACAGTTACGTGTAAATAAAGGAATCTGACTTGAAATAGAAAGTTGAAAGAAAGTTGCAGTTATTCTTTGTTGTGGTTTACATGCGAGTGAAAAAATAATACATAGGATGCGATTTTCATGTCTTGGTTGCTCGACTATATATCTTTGTGCACAAATGCAACATGTTCGTTTAATTTGTATCCAGAACTGTTCAACAGTGCTCACCTTTCACTTGACCGATCATTGGCCTGTTCCATATCTTGTGGTAATAAAATTATAGCTAAACACAGTCGCTGATGAGGCTCATTTCCCACGTACAACTGTTTCAAGAACATCACACCGATGGAAACATTTCAGGACAAACGTTGCTTCGCATTCCAGCACGGGCCGATGTACGTGTTAAGACGTCTGCAGCTAATTACATTGTTTACAAGCACTGTTCGTAGAGAAAACTTTTCAGCCAGCATAAAAGGAAGGAGTTGAACTTTACCTAAACTGCACATGAACAAACAGACATAATTCTCGCTTAAAGAAACGGTCAAGTTTAGAATGGTCGGCTCTTACTGCAAGCAGAAAACTGATTACGTTTTCCAAAGTTAACCAATTAAATTGAAGGTGTCATATGCGGGGATCACGTTTCAGTGTGAGTTGTCACGAAAATCCAACTGAAAGGAACGCGTGCAAAAATTTTAAGACTTGCTTGGAAATATAATTATTTTTGCAAAATCATGTGCACTATACCGACCTTAAACTGATTTTAACTTTGGAGTGCAAAATAGCGAAACTTGAACGGAAGACACTCGAGAAGGCACTGCAAGAAACAACAGACAGCGGCAGACTTTTGGGCTTCGCTGAACATAGCCGGCGCGTTGGTGGCATGCATGAATCAAACAAACTGCTCGCTAACCAAACAGATAGCGTTTCGTGTCCCCAAATGTGTTTTACTTGATGAAGTGGCGACTGATAATATTCCGGAACGACACGTACGTTTAAATTAAAGGTAAGGAGAAAAAGTTAAAATATAAGCGTGGCCGCCTTCACTTTTTTCAACAATATGTCGAACGAAATACAATAAATATCATGCATTATATGAACCATAATTACTGGTTTTAACATTTATTGAGACTATTTATCTGGTTCGACATTCAAATGAACTGTGTAGAAATATTTTATTCAATACTGTAACACCGTTGGTCATGCAGACGAGAACCCTGGAGCTTTGAATTCCAATATACATGTTGCAGATTGATTACAGACTTAACAGATTATCTGCAGATCTGTTTTTGATCTGTTCATCGTCTGCGGCGGAAAATCGTTGCAGACAATTTTGGCACTGCGTCTGCACAGACTGAAAACAGACTCTGCAGATGCTAAGTTAGTCTGCTGTTGATCTGTTTTAGGCAAAATAGATCTGTTACAGATCTGCTGCAGATCTGCTGGTTTCGTACGGGAACTGTCTATCTCTGGAAGCGTGGAAATGTGGAAATGTGGAAATCTGGCAATGAATACTTAATACTTAAGATCAAACAACTGTCTATCTCTGGAAGCGTGGAAATGTGGAAATGTGGAAATCTGGCAATGAACACTTAATACTTAATACGAAACAACCGTCTATCTCTGGAAGCGTGGAAATCTGGAAATCTGGCAATGAACACTTAATACTTAATATGAAACAACTGTCTATCTCTGGAAGCGTGGAAATGTGGAAATGTGGAAATCTGGCAATGGATACTTTATACTTAATATGAAACAACTGTCTATCTCTGGAAGCATGGAAATGTGGAAATGTGGAAATCTGGCAATGAATACTTAATGCTTAAGATCAAACAACTGTCTATCTCTGGAAGTGTGGAAATCTGGAAATGTGGAAATCTGACAATGAACACTTAATACTTAATATGAAACAACCGTATATCTCTGGAAGCGTGGAAACGTGGAAATGTGGAAATCTGGCAATGGACACTTAATACCTAATAGGAAACAACCGTATATCTCTGGAAACGTGGAAATGTGGAAATCTGGCAATGAATACTTAATACTTAATATGAAACAACCGTCTATCTCTGGAAGCGTGGAAATGTGGAAATGTGGAAATCTGGCAATGAACACTTAATACTTAATATGAAACAACTGTCTATCTCTGGAAGCGTGGAAATCTGGAAATCTGGAAATCTGGCAATGAACACTTAATACTTAATATGAAACAACCGTCTATCTCTGGAAACGTGGAAATGTGGAAATGTGGAAATCTGGCAATGAATACTTAATACTTAATATCAAACAACTGTCTATCTCTGGAAGCGTGGAAATGTGGAAATGTGGAAATCTGGCAATGAACACTTAATACTTAATATGAAACAACCGTCCATCTCTGGAAGCGTGGAAATCTGGAATAATAATTTCAGGGGGTGGGATATGTAGGTGTGTAATCCAGTGGGTTTTGATTCGTGACTTCTGATCAAGAACATACTGTCCCATGTCAGTGAAGAAATTTTCTAGAACAGCTACCTAGAGCATGTTTTGAATGCATGACATCTTCTCCAGTGCACATATTTGAATTTATAACCATTTTGAGCATAAAGTATTTGTCCTTTATTCAGACCATCATATTGACACAAATAAAGATATAGTGATAACAATGGGGGTGACAGGCCTACACAACTCTTATCCACGTGTAATAGCCACTTTAGAGTTTGGTTCGAACGAGTGTATCTTTTAGGGATCTGCCCCTTTTGTACGAAACAATTGAGGGATCCTTGAATATCTCGTTAAGTCGTGGTTGTTGTTGGATTAAATGCCACTTTTGCATGAGTATTTGCTTTAAGTTAGGCACCGTTGGACGGTATTGTGTAACGAAAGGCAGGATTCGCGTGTTTTCTTTGCATTTCTTTTGAAGGGCAAGTTTTCTGTCTTCATATTTTATCTCCGAGAGGATTGCTGAAAACAGAGTTTCTGGGTATCCTCTTTTCATAAGATGTGCTTTGAATTGTGAGATTTTAGCTTTAAATTCTGTTTTTGAGGAGTTTGTTCGGAGAAGTCTGATTGCTTCGCCTTTAATGAAGCCCTTTTATTGACCCCTGGTGGGTGGCAACTGGAGAAATGTGCGTACTGAAATGTTTCAGTAGGTTTGAAATGCGTTTTTATGCCTAATATAGACTCATTTGCGAATCGTTCGCCTTTGAAAACGTTGGTGTCAAGGAACGTTGTTTCTTTGTCGGATATTTCAGCCGTGCATGAACTTGATAGTCGGATGGTGGTTATTTGCTTGTTCGATGAATTGCATGACTCCGTTTTTGTTTACATTCCAGATAGAGAATATATCATCAATATACCTTTTCCAGACTAGTGGTTTAAGAGCGCTTTGGTTGAGGATTTGTGTTTCTACCTCAGACATAAAGATGTTGGCAAAAGCGACTGCCATCTTGGTTCCCATGGCGGTTCCATGTATTTGGAGGTAGTTTTTTTCCGTTAAACTCAAACGAGTTTTCTTGAAGGATAAGTTTGAGTGCTCTTTTAAGATATTGTGTAGGGATGGGAGGGCTGTCTTTATAGAAAGAGTCGTATGCTTTGCACACTGTCTCTATACCCTCCTCCTGAGGTATATTCGTGTATAAGCTTGTGACGTCCATCGAGACAAGGATGGCATTATCTGGGACTATCGTTGTTTCTATAAAGTTGATAAAGTCGGTCGAATCCTTTAGATACGACTTTTGTTTTTGTGCTATGGGCTGAAGTAGTCTGTCTACAAATGATGACAGTCTCTCAGTCGGATCATCACACCCAGATGTTATGGGTCTTCCGACTGGAGTTGGTTTGTGTATTTTTGTGAGCGTGTAGAATACTGGTATGCGAGGCGGGTTTGGTGTTTGACAAAGCCATTGGTTAGTCATGTCGACAATATGGTTGTGTTGATGGAGTTCTCTTATGAGTAGTTTAACTCTAGAAGACGTTTCTTCAACCATTGGACTCTCAAGGGGCCTGTAGTGTTCAGTGTTGTCTAACTGGACTTGTCCTTCTTGAATTTTGTCATGCATTCAAAACATGCTCTAGGTAGCTGTTCTAGAAAATGTCTTCACTGACACGGGACAGTATGTTCTTGATCAGAAGTCACGAATCAAAACCCACTGGATTACACACCTACATATCCCACCCCCTGAAATTATTATTCCAGATTTCCACGCTTCCAGAGATAGACGGTTTTAAGTGTTCATTGCCAGATTTCCACATTTCCACATTTCCACGCTTCCAGAGATAGACAGTTGTTTCATATTAAGTATTAAGTATTCATTGCCAGATTTCCACATTTCCACATTTCCAGATTTCCACGCTTCCAGAGATAGACAGTTGTTTGTTAAGTATTCATTGCCAGATTTCCACATTTCCACATTTCCACGCTTCCAGAGATAGACGGTTGTTTCATATTAAGTATTAAGTATTCGTTGCCAGATTTCCACATTTCCACATTTCCAGATTTCCACGCTTCCAGAGATAGACAGTTGTTTGTTAAGTATTCATTGCCAGATTTCCACATTTCCACGCTTCCAGAGGTATACGGTTGTTTCATATTAAGTACGAAGTATTCATTGCCAGATTTCCACATTTCCACGCTTCCAGAGATAGACGGTTGTTTCATATCAAGTATTAAGTATTCATTGCCAGATTTCCACATTTCCACGCTTCCAGAGATAGACAGTTGTTTCATATTAAGTATAAAGTATCCATTGCCAGATTTCCACATTTCCACATTTCCACGCTTCCAGAGATAGACAGTTGTTTCATATTAAGTATTAAGTGTTCATTGCCAGATTTCCAGATTTCCAGATTTCCACGCTTCCAGAGATAGACGGTTGTTTCGTATTAAGTATTAAGTGTTCATTGCCAGATTTCCACATTTCCACATTTCCACGCTTCCAGAGATAGACAGTTGTTTGATCTTAAGTATTAAGTATTCATTGCCAGATTTCCACATTTCCACATTTCCACGCTTCCAGAGGTATACGGTTGTTTCATATTAAGTACTAAGTATTCATTGCCAGATTTCCACATTTCCACGCTTCCAGAGGTATACGGTTGTTTCATATCAAGTATTAAGTATTCATTGCCAGATTTCCACATTTCCAGATTTCCACGCTTCCAGAGGTATACGGTTGTTTCATATCAAGTATTAAGTATTCATTGCCAGATTTCCACATTTCCACATTTCCACATTTCCACGCTTCCAGAGATAGACAGTTGTTTGATATTAAGTATTAAGTATTCATTGCCAGATTTCCACATTTCCGCGCTTCCAGATAGGGAATGAGTGAGGTCCGTTACCAAATTATTTACTTATTTTACATACATTATCTCTGCTCTGCCTAAATTATGACTAATTTTGCTTTTGACTCATTCCATTCTGATGACGCGTTCTGTGCTCTTCTACCCCAAGTAAAAGCCGAATCGACTTCAAGTTGTAGTGACTTGAAGTGAATAGACTTCAAGGGAATCGACTTTGTAGTGAAACGACCTTGAACCTTCTACAGGTTTATTCATCATTTTGTTTCCTTTTGTTCCATTCCATTTCGCAAAATACAGTAAGCCGTCATGCAAGCCATTCTGGTTAACTTAAATAAAATAAAACATTGGCAAGCTTAATAAGAAATTGAACCCAGCTTGATCAACTTTTAATCCTGGGTTAGTGTTAATTGGCTTTTAAAGAACCCTGCCCCACTTTGCAATACAGTTGAGGTAAATTTTGACTTCACTGTCTACCTACCTACCTGATACTACTACCTACAATATTGTGCATAAAAAAATGTTTATTGTTGAAAAAGAAAGTCATGAAAAGAGTAGTAAAAGATCTTGTGAACAATACAGTTACTGACGTACTTTTGCATGAACTTTGAAAATAGAATTAAACACCCTTGACATTTAGCACAATTCTCGCGAGAAAGCTCGCGCTGCAGTATTGATCATAAAGATGCAGGGTAACAGTACATATATAACAGACCCTTCAGCTCCAGACCAGGAACCAAGGAAATTTGCATTTGATTTTAGCTATTGGTCACACGATGGGTTCAAGGAGCTTGAAGATGGCTACCTTTCACCCGCTGAACCTCATTATGCAGATCAGGTACATTTTTATGGGTGCTATAAGACCAAAGTTTTACTACCATATTTTTTTCTATCATCATTTTCAGGGTAGCCCTGTGGGGTGTGTGGCAGAGAATAGTTCACTTGCAATAGACCATCAGGGGGGCTTCTAAAAATATAAATCTTGACTAGTGTGCTGTAAATAATCTTAACTAACAAAAGCCCACTCTCAAGTAAATGCATCTGTATCTATTATAATAAAAGCTCCCTTCTCCCCCCTGATGTGTAAAGTTTTTATTAGAAGCATTCCCTCTAATAAATGGCCAGTGTCTAATAGATGCTCCCCTCCCCCATCCAAGCTGGAAAGGCAAGAATTGCCTCAAAAACCAAGGTAACTCTCCAGGCCATGAATCACACACTTTTTTTTAGTTTTTTGCTTGCTTGGATAACAGATGGCTTGTAAATCGCATCTTGTTCAGTCTCAGGTTCAAAAGTACAGATACACCTTTTATCTTCTTGATTTCTGAACCCAGAATGCCACCAACTTTCTTTCGGTTTGTCGAAGCTCAGTAACATACAGGATGACCAGAACCACTTCAAATTTTTAGTTTCCATTAACTTTGATAGTGAAGAAATTCATTTCTGAAGTGGCTAGAAAACCAGCAAGCATGCTTGACAGCTCAATAGGCTAAATTCTCCCCTCAGAGGGTGATTCTTTCTACATACAAACAGTAATTCAGATCATGTTCTTTCGCCTCCTTGCAGTTATCTTTCTTGCAGATTAAAAATGCCTCTCTGAAATAAATGCCTCCCCTATTAGCTTAAATTTAATAGACACCCCGGGCATTTGTTAGATTATTTACGGTGCTGGATTTCATAAAATTTTAAAAAAATAATAACTTACAGAAGATTTGGTTTGATTGTTTTTGTTATTATTATTATTATTATTATTATTATTATTATTATTAAAATATAGGACTAAATTGTTTTCTACTTCCACCAACTCTGTCAAACTTATGATTGAAGTACCACTGGCGTCTACTGATTACCCAAAATCCCCCCCCCCCCCCCCCCCCTCTGTTAAGCCCCCTTCCCACTTTATAAGAAATAAAATATCAGGTAAACAAGAAACAGGTTTTGCTGAAATCATATTTAGTAATTGATCACTTGGTTTTATAATGCATAAGACAGTCATCATCACATGACTTTATTTTAAGAAAGAATTTGACTGTTTGTTATTTTTCTCACTTGTGGAAAATGTCTATTAATACAAAAAAAACAGTGTTGAACTGAAATTTTGCTGAATTAACTACCCCCTCCCCTCTCAAATAAGCCCCCCCCTCCCCCTAAAGTCCTTGAAAAATGGCAAGTGCCCCGGGGGCTTACTAGCTAGCGCTAGTCAAGAACATTTACGGTGACTTAGCATTTGGAACCCCCAAGGCATGAAACTTTTATTGCGTTAGGCACATTGTATGTACATTTTATTTCATTATTATCTTTTTCTTAGTTATGATAAATGTACACCTAATTGCAATAGCATTGTCATAGAAAAAAAGCAAAAAGAAAAAAGGCAAATAGGAATTAATTAGGCATTACCAATATGTATTTGAAATTCGCCTGACGAAACGGTCACGAAACACCTCAAAATCCATGTAAACCAATTTGTCTTATTAACACGATCAATATTTCTACAGATATAAACTCGAGAGTTTCCTTTAAATTCTGCCAGCTATGATGATTAAATTAATTAATTCCTATTTGGCTTTTTTCATTTTTCCTTTTTAATATGACAACGTTATTGCAATTAGGTGTAACTACTTTAATTTATAATTTCTGAGTTTTCAATGCATTTCTTTTTTTGCAGAAACTGGTCTTTGATGACCTAGGCAGGGGGGTTCTTGAGAATGCATGGAAAGGCTATAACTGCTCCCTGTTTGCCTATGGGCAGACAGGTTCAGGAAAGTCGTATTCAATGGTTGGCTATGGACAAAACAAGGGTAAATATTTAAATAATTTCATTTATTAATCAGTCAATAAATGAATGTTATAACTTGCTCTTTTTTTTTCTTTTTTCTTTTTTTTTTTTTATGAGCAATATGTCAGTATTTGAAGCTTTAATCAACCCATCATTTTCTTCAAGCTGTTTGCAATACAATTAACCATGTATATGTTGTGGTTCAATTTTATCATTGGTTCAAATTTTATTTTCCTTTGTTTTAGGTATGGTAATGTATTAACAATAATTAACAAAGGATAATAAAATTTGAACCAAGGATAAAATTGAACCACAACATATACACATGCACACATAGGTATCATGAAATAAATACTATTTTTAGTTATTTTTTTTTTAGTTGACTGTATTTGTAGAACACGATGTGAATTATAAGGTTCCCTTCTTTTTGCTATAAACTAAACTTAGAATAGTGTCCACCAATTAGTAGATTAATTTCTGTTAAGTTTATTATTGTTATTATACATGTAATTATTATTATTATCATTGTTGTTGATTATTATTATTATTATTATTATTATTATTATTATTATTATTATTATTATTAGGTATTGTGCCAATATTTTGTGAAACGCTGTTCGATGAAGTAGAGACCAAAAGGAAAGAAGGTTCAGAGACAGAATACCAGGTATTTTCAATCAACAGTTATCACACTTTAATTCAACAATCTTGCGTGATGCCCATATATGGTCAGAAAGCCAATGTTATCCGTCATCCGCACATAACAGATATCCTGTGACATATGTAGGTTGCCAAGATTCATCCGAAATCTTGCAGAGCGCTGCACAATCACAGTTTCCCTCTCTAGAAAAAGCATTTTGTTGACAATTATCCTGCTCAATCTTGTGGAATAATTATCGTCTGATTTTAGTCAACTCAACCTACAGCTTCGTCGGCTAAGTGTCAGGAAATATTCCACGCAATTTTGTAGGATAATTGTTAAATACCAGTTTTGGAATCCCAGTTATTCAAAGTTTCAGGGAGAAATGGAAATTGGTTTGTTAAGAAATCAGGAGTTCAATAGAATGAGGTTTAAAGTTGCACTGTTAGACTGAGTGAAGCAACTTGCAACAAGGGAAACAGCTGTAGGTTTGATACCTCAAGGTTTGAAAAGTGACTAGAATAACAGGCTAGATTGTAGAAGAACATGTATCTGGAATAAAACAAAATAATGATAATATTCCAGCTCTCTGCACGCATTACAGACCCGAGAAATGGACGGTTTGAGAAATCGGAATTTCTGAAGTCTATTTAATTGGGTCATGTAGCAGCTCTTGTAAGGTCTCACATGAGTGGCTGAGGAGAACAATAGAACAAACAACAAGAACAATGCCCCTAGCTCCCAAAACAATAGCAGCTGCTAACTAGAGGACCAGTAAAATTACAAGCTTAATGAGAGCTGCTACACTACTGATTTAATTTCATGAATAACATTTACAGTGTATCTGAAATAATGATATTATTCTACCTCTGTGCACGCAATACGGACATTTGATACCCAGATACCACCTGTAACTTTTTTTATGCAATAGAAGTTTAGAGAGAAGTTTACAAAGTTTTGACATATTATTATTTTCAACGTCTTTTTGACAACTTTCCGGTGGTTTTCGTTTGTAAAGGCTGAAAGACCTGCAAGCGGCAGAGTTGTGAAGTACGGTTCACATTTGCTCTTTGACAATTCTTGTCAACTCCGTCTCCTGTAATCCTTGGAAAATGATTGGCCAATTGAAACGGGAGCGTTGTCGAAAAGTTTGCCAAAAGGATGTTAAAAAATTGTTAAAAAATGTGTCAAATATCAACGTGGTACAACGCACATCACTGTGAAGCATATTAGCACAGGTTTCCTTTCAATTCCTACAACCCAAAAATAATGCACGCACAAGAACTTCTCTTGCCCTCCACAAGCTGGTAACTTCTTGCGGGGCGTTGAGGGACGCTTGCACTTGAATCTTGCACGGGCAAAGGAGGAGCTAACATTCTAAGAACTTAGAACACTTTCAGTAAGAAATTTAGGTACTTCGGGTTAACGTCTTAAAACGAAACTGAGACCCTTTCTCCAAGAATTTCGATTCTGAATATTGAAGCTTCGGACAGTTAACCTCACTCGGACGTACACTGCGCATTCTTGCGAAATTTTCGGCTTACATTTGTTCTTGTAACTTCAGAAGTTTTTAAACTTATTGAGTTTGTCTCTCTGAAACAAAGGCTCCAGCTGTACAAGGTATTCTGTGACATGCTTGTATCGTGTCCTATCCCTCTGAAGTAAGCAGAGTAAGCACAAAAGCTACTTTATCGTTCAATTCAGACAGTATTCTCCTGTTAGCTCTTGAATGAAAACGACTCCTCTAAATGAAAATTACAATGTTACTAATGCCCAGATTGTTTGCTATTTTAGGTTACATTTAGCATGCTTGAAATCTACAATGAAGCGGTATGTTCATCTGCTATTTGTTGATAAGAAGCTATCTTATTTTAAATCATTGTGATGGATCGGAGGGTTTGCGGTCGCTTCGCTAACGGCCAGTTCCGTCGCTAACGTAGTCTCTCTTTTCTCACGCGTAAAGAACGAGAAATATTCAGGGTTTTCACTCCATTTTATAGCACGAGCCGTTAGCGAAGTTAACTGGCCGTTGGCAAAACGACCGTATCGGAGGGGCCATTCTTTACCAATGCAACCGTCAGCAGTGACGAATTTTCAACTTTCTTATGCCACTTGTGAAAAAAAAGTCACGATTTAAGTATAGGACGGCCTTTAAATTAAAATAACATTTAAAGTTTTACATGTGAGGCATTCTAAAAGTTGGTCTCGTTGCCAAGCAGTGTAGGAGTACTGACGAAACGTTTTCAAACCATGAAATGTTGCTTCATTCTGCTGCATGTAGGTACGTGATTTGTTAAACCCAGCAAGTAACAAGAAGGGAGGGCTGAAAGTAAGGCAGCATCCGTCCAAGGGATTTTATGGTAAGAAATTTGAACACAGTTACGGTGTAATCCATAATTAGTGGAACGTCCACTCTAACATAAGGTAATTAGATTCTCGAAGTAGTCACCAATTTGCCGTCAAAATTTCGTCAAGAAATTGACGCACCGAATACGCAGAAGAATGCATTGTGCGTTAGCAGTGTTCAGGATTAGGGTCCTCCCTGCTGACACTCACACTAGCATTGTATTTCTTTTTGCAAATGAAGTTGTTATAAATAAACGCAAGCCAGTTGCAAGAAGATGGACAATTCTCTGTCCCTTGCAGTTACATTTGCCCTTGCGTTGGTTTGCGCTGTACTACAATTCAAACGTGTTTTTTTTTTTTTTTTTTTTTTGCTAGCATATCTGTGGTCGCATTTCTATTTGTCGCTGCGTCGTTCGTGTGTACAAGTCAATGTACTGCAAAGTTGTTGCTTTTAATTTTTGACGATGTGCGAAAAAAAAAAAAAAAAACTAAAAGGATAAAAATATACTATAAAGTGTGAAAACTAAAAAAAAAAGAGTGAAAACGCTAAATAGGTGAAGACATAAAAGTATGGAATATTGCTTAGGCAGCGCTTTTGAGTCGTTATCTGCATCAACAGTAAGTGTAATGTGCCAAGATTCTAAAGTTTTTCGAACACGATAATTGCCCTTGCCAGTCAATGTGCACTTTCAAATACTAATCAGAAACGTCTTCTAGCCTGCGAATACAGCCGCCTCTCATTCGCTCCCGCTTTTTTTTTTTTGTACGGGGAGCGAACGAGAGGCGGGTGTATTCGCAGGCTAAAACGTCTTCTAGAAAACTTTTTTTTTTATCACAGAACGCCTTTCTAACTTTTAAAAATATATCTTATCCTGGTTACTCGTTCTTTGGTGTAATTTTTTGAGTAAGGGTTACTGTCGCTTTTTATTCAGTCGAGAGCTTAGTGACTGTCCCCGTAAAGGACTATGCCGATATCGATAGCCGCATCCAAGAGGGAACACGGAACAGGACTGTGGCTGCTACCAACATGAATGCCACAAGCAGGTAAATAAAAATAACGCTGACGTTGTACGCGACTATGCTTTGGACAAGGTCGCCGAGCAATTGTGTTGGTAGCTGTCTTTTATCGGCCCTATAATCTCTGTAATATTAATTGTCGACTTCAAACTTAAGATTGTTTACCCAATAACGCAGCAGTTGAAGGTTCGTGTATTTCAGATCTACCCACGCCTTTCCGTATTGTTCTTCTCTCTGTAACTGATACCAAATTATAACTTTCCACTGTCCATCGCTTGAGCTGTTCCACAATCGCCCCCTCTTTTGCCTTCTGTTTGGCTTCCATCTCAAAGTCTTCTTGGTAATTCTGGTC
The DNA here is from genome assembly GCA_963693305.1 of Meandrina meandrites. Taxonomy (NCBI): domain Eukaryota; kingdom Metazoa; phylum Cnidaria; class Anthozoa; order Scleractinia; family Meandrinidae; genus Meandrina; species Meandrina meandrites. The sequence continues at coordinate 12,800,340 of OY855908.1, forward strand.
TTTAATTCGGGGAGGGGAGATTTTGTCCCAGCCAACTTCATTGTCTTCTCTTGAGCTTCACCTCTTTTACCCCTTTATTCCGATGCATTTTTTATATTAGTTTAATAACTTACTTTGATTTCCATAGCCGTGCCCACACGATCGTCGCTATTAACTTTATCCAAAAAGGGAAAAATGAAGCTGGTCAAATGATGACTAAAACTTCTATTGTAAACTTGGTGGATCTTGCTGGAAGGTAAGCTTCGTGACCCTTTAACAACGTGTAAAATTAACTAGTCTTTTTTTCAACAGTATTGTGTACAATCATACAGAATAATACAGCTGAGATAATTGTTTTATTTCATCAAGCCATTTTTTCTTGGCAACGTGTTTCTTTATCAAAGTGATCTGTATTATCTGCTTCACAATACCTCTTTGGTGCTGCCATCTTCACGTATGGCTAACATATTTACTGCCTTCAGTTAGCAGCATTGCAATCTTCCAAGTAATGCATCGTATATGTCTTTTTGACAGCGAGAGAGCGGAATCCACTGGAGCTACAGGAGACAGGCTAAAGGAAGGATCAGCTATTAACCAGTCTCTCTCCACGTTAGGCAACTGCATTAAAGGTATTGTATCCTCATGTTAACAGCTTCCATAGAGCGTATTCACTCACGTGACCAGCGGCCATATTGGTTTACCTAGACAAGACGATTTTTGAATAAAAATAGATTTCAATTCCCGGTAGGATGGCTTGGTACACCAATATGGCCGCCGTTTCTTTGTTTTGGAACACCAATATGGCTGACATGACGTCATGTGAATACGCTTCATTTAATTAAACCACTCTCGTCATATGTTCTTGTTGGCATGGTCACTTTCCGTTGTGTTTTGTGTAGATACAACGACAAATAAATTTATATTATAGTTAAACTGTGGTTGGAAGGCACAGATTTTATTTTCTCCAGGATATCTAGAACTATTATATAAATTCACTACCAAAGAAAATACGTAAATTGATATGCACGTCACATGCCAAACGGTCTAAGGGTTAATCCATTCGGATGCAATGCACTTGTAAGAAATACGACATGATCACTGTAAATTAACGTTGAGCCAGGCCCGTAGGGTGGGGGGGGGGGGGGGGGGGTTCGAGGGGTTCGAACGAACCCCCTAAAATTTTTGAAGTCGGCATTTTTGGGAAGTTGAAAAGATAAAAAAAAAAAAAATGTACACAAAACAATCAAAAGACTGTGACCGGTCGATTACACGGACGACTACCTTCCTTGCCAGGATTATCGGAGAAAGCCGCAACATTTTGGCACTATAATGAGAAGTTCTAATCTTTTGGATTGGTTAATTGATGTCAGATAATTCATCATCATTCATCATCCTTTCAATTTCTTGTCCACTCATCCACCCTGCATGTAATTTTAATATTTGTGTTTTGAAAACTGTCTAAATGCACACACTCATTTCGGAACATTTCAGAATTTTTTTTAGAATGATAATTACTTTCGGAAGAGCTAATATTGAATGAAGATCAATCCTACCTCAGAAATGATGTCAAAATGCAGGAAATGGCACTTGTGAAAACCTAAATTTGCAAAATTTCTGGGGAGGCATGCCCCAGACCCCCCTAGAGGCTCGCACCTTTGGCGCTCGTGTTAGTGCCGGCTAAAAAATACCTCCCAAAAAATGAAAGAACCCCCCTCAACAGAATCCACCCTACGGGCCTGGTTGAGCTATGTATTGTCATAATCTGTTGTTTCTTCTTTTTTTTTTTTTCGCGCGCTCGATTGGTGTAAGCACATCACCTTTACAACGCAGCCAAAACTGGGTGATACACCCAAGTGACACTCACCAGTTTTCAAACTTTGCGTTTAACGCTCGCACGTTTGGTTTTGAATAGCTAAATTGAACAGAACTGAACTCAACAGACTAGCAATACATTTTGACGCTGAGAGAATTACCTTGCCGTTTTAAAAACTTGGAAATTAAATATCTCAAAAATGATTTTTTTTTTCGGAACAGATGATGCCCCGCACAGACATCAGTGCACATCTTCGCGCCAAATGGAGACTATTGTTTATTCATGTTGTGTTCTTTTGTCTTTCAGCCCTTGCCGATCAGTCATCTGGAAAGAAAGGCGCACTTGGTAAGACAACAGTTTGAGAACCACGTGTGTTTGTTTATACAAAGGATAGGGCAAGCTGATGGGATATGCTACAACTGAGATTTCTGACAACGTTTTCAATGCGACATTCTTTGAGGGCAGGCATACATAGTTTTTTTTCGTCAAATGTATAATTTTTAAGGGTAGCGCAGCAAAGCAAAAAGATTGGACGAAATAGTTTTGCCATTGTGTCATTACCGAGATAGATATTCTGGAGACAACTGGGGAAATAACTTGTTATCCAAAATGCGCAATGCAAACCTAGACAACTATGAAGTTAGACTTGGTCAGGTCCACAAAAATCAAGAGCAAATTGACTCCCCCTCTCTAGTTTCCTCTAAGCTTTGTTCAATTACATGTTGTTGCTAATATAACAAACACCAGTTCTTGTTTTCACTTACCACGTGATGACATGTTCTGAACCTCTTCTATTTTTCTTCTCGTTTCAGTTCCTTTTCGTGATTCTGTGCTTACCAAGCTACTTAAGAATGCACTTGGAGGCAACAGCAAGACAATAATGGTGAGTTGTGAATATTTCCTTATTCGCCATTTTGGGAAATCTGGGGTGCTTACCATTTGACAGAAGGAACCGGTTGGAATGAACATTGATTAATGGTAAGGGATTTTCCAAAATCAGCAAACTAACCGAACAAGATGTCGGGTGCTTACCATTTGACAGAAGGAACCGGTTGGAATGAACACTGATTAATGGTAAGGGATTTTCCAAAATCAGCAAACCAACCGAACAAGATGGCGCTTACCATTTGAAGTTCGGTTTCCTGTTATTGTTTTCCGTTGATGAGAGACAGGAACTGGGAAGTCGTGCAAATGGTAAGGAAATTTCCGACGTTCCGTTCCGAACGGAAAAAGAGGACTACCTCTGGATGTAGTCCACAATTTCCGAACGGATTTTCCGGAAAATTACTGTTTCATTTGACTTTCAACCGAAATTTCCGGATTTTTTGGCTAAATGGTAAGCACCCCTGGTCGCGGTCAATAACACTGTTCGTAGTCGTATGGTAATCGTGGCATGTTCGGATCATTAACGAGCGTATTACAAAGGTACAATTATAGTGTTGTACTATAGAGCTTGAGTAAACGCGATGTTTTCCAACAGTTCCCTGTTGCTTTTGTGATCGAAAACGTTTTGTTATGGTTGTTGTTTGTTTGTTTGTTTGTTTCATTTTTCCCTGCATTCTGTCAAAGTATTGCGCTTTTCAAACTTCGAATGTGCAAAGTGTTATGTTTAGTTTTCCTTGTCTTCGAGATAGCGGCTTTTGCTTTTTCGATTGATTCACTTCCATTTTGACTTAAAGGTTGTTTAATCATTGACGTCTACTGGCAGTTTTTGGTATCTTTATCTTTCTAAAAGCCACATTTACTTTGAGGTTTACTAACTTATTGTATTTTGCCAGAGAAGATCGTTTTTTTATGATTCTCATTTTAGATTGCAGCCTTGAGTCCTGCTGACATCAACTTTGAAGAGACTTTGTCGACGCTGCGATTTGGTGAGACGTGGTTTTTATTCTGTTTTATTTTCTGTAAAATTCAAGTTCAATTTCATCCTTCCCTCGCGTATTAACAATGACAAACATGGTAATTATGTATATTTACATGACTTGTTTTCCATTCCAATCAAATTTTGAGCTACGGAACGGTACTTGCATACGGTACTGTTTGTGTAGGCTGAACAAGATGTTTCAAACAGGGATTTTTAAGTTTGTGGATTAAACCCTAGTGTTCAACAATTCGATTGAAAGCTCTTAAGCAGCACTCGGATGTAGTACTGTTTATGATTCTGTTCGTTTGTCGACATTTCTCAAATATCTATTGTACAACATTTGTCAAATTCTGTCCTCTGGGATACTGAATTCGATATAACAAAACGTTGACGGAATACATTCATTGAGCTTGGAGGTAATCGAATGTGTCCTTGCTTGCAGCCGACAGAGCCAAGGCCATCAAAACTAAAGCCGTCGTCAACGAGAGTCCAACTGAAAAATTAATCCGAGAACTGCGCGAAGAAAACCAGAGACTGCTAGATCAGCTGAAGATGTCAGGGGGAGGCCAGCCGATCATGATGCAAGGAGAACCTGGCGAGCCACAGATTGTTGGAATCTCTGAAGAAGGTCCTTGCGTTAATTTTGCTAGCGTGGATTATAATTTGAGGGTTAAAAAAAAAAAGTATAAATTTTATAAGTAGATGCACATGGAAATAAAACGATTAACAAGAGGAACGCATGGAAAAGTAGTGCATGGAAATACAGTGGTCCCCCTTTATGTCGGAATGTCTAATCCTTTAAAAATTGTTTTTCGTAATACGACCACTCGAGATACCCGATGTGATCAGTGAGCAAGAAAAGCCAGTGGAAAGTGAATAACATTTTTTTCTACTGATAGCATTTGGCATATAACTATCAAACTATCATGACATTAATTAGTGAGAATATCATTATTTGCGCCAACTCCGTTAACACGCCCATCCGTTAATACGACCAAATGGCCGTCGATAGTCGTTAAGGGGGTTCCACTGTGTCATATTCAAATAAATCTTTTCCAGCATCGAATATGTTATTGTTGAACGTTGATTTTGCTTCGTTTCTCAGAGGTGAACGAAATGAAAAAAGAAATGGAACAACAGGTATGAGCATTTTTCAATTATTTTTAAAACATAAAACAACACTCCACTGTATCCTCGACTATCGAGAAACATTATTTACATCTACTCGTCTTGTTGCAGCTGCTACAAAACCAGAGGGAAATGGAAGAGATGAAGAAGTCTTGGCAAGAAAGATTAGCCGAGCAAGAGGCCGCCAACAAGGTGGGCCATGTGTTGGGTTTCTGTGCAAATCATGTGATGATGTCAATACGTCAGGGAGGGCAAATGTTGAAGAATTTTACCTTACTGTGTTTGTCCATCATAATCCGTCTCAATCTTTTTCAGTTTTAACCATCTTCTTTCCTTGTTGGTTTGCCAAAGTCCTGTTGGTGTTTTTGCTAACCTAGTAAACAATAATTGTGACGTATTCTCATTGAAGTGCAATGTCATGCTTGGAAAAATAAATTTTTATATATTTTTATTTTCGAAGAGAAAAATAAAATTAAAGTGCTACAAAATGTGCTTGCTTCGTGTCGCTGCGCCAGTATGATCGAAATCCGCAAAAGTGGCCCGTTGCCGTTAAACCTGAGTAGAAAGTAAATTAGTTTTCACAGTTCACATTTTAGTTATTTTATTGAAAATGTATAATTCAGTAAAGACGTTCAAATGGCTACAAAGGTAGATAACAGGGGGATGGTATACAGTGTTCGCGTGTTTTCGTAGATGGCTAAATGAAGCAGCAACAAGCAAGACTGTGTAAGCTTGACAGTGACTAATGAGATTTACCGCCATGATCCTGACTTTTTACTCTTGTTGCCATTATTTGCAGGCCAAAGAGGAACAAGAAAAGAAGGAAAAAGAACTACGTAAAACAACTCCTCACTTCTGGAATCTTAATGAAGATTCGCAGCTTTCAGGAAAAATTGTTCACTTTATTAAACAGGGTAAGTATCATTTTGAATTGCGCCACTAACAGTAGGGAAAAGAAAACATCTTCCGCGTTTGTCTTAGAAATACAGAAAACCTGGTAAAGCTTTGGAACTGTAAGGAATGTCGGGGAGTGTTTTCACTTAGCTATAAAGAAAGACAGACTTTCTTTTACTTTTTAATGCTTTTTTTTTCACAAAGTCACCCATAAAATCCTTCCTTTCGTCCCCGCCTTTCGTTCGTTCGTCTGTCTTTGTGCGTCCGTTCGTCCGTCCGTTTATCAATTAATTCGCTGGTTGCTTCGTTTGCGCGCTCTAATGGGATGGATAGTTTTGCATAAGCGGTCATAACGCCACGTTACAATTTTGGCCTTTAAAATGGAGAAATAATACAAAAAAAAAATGGCGATTTTGTTATTCTCAGTTTCTGTAACCTTTTTGTGAGCGTGAACCTCATGGTAATATTTAACCTTCGAGGCTTTCATCAAGTATGACCTTGAACAATTCATTTGAGAGCTATTACAGTGGCAAGTAAAAAAAAATACGTGCGTTTGAAAATATTGTGGATATTGTTTTAGTTTCAAACACACATAATCTTTCGGTGGTAATATAACGATATTAGCGACATTAATTAGTTCATTGAAGGAATCGAATTCTGCAGGTGATGTAGTTTGTTAAGATTTGTATGGTTATTCACTGGTTAGCACTTTGTTATTTACTAGTACAACAGTAATTCGCATCCAACTTATCAGACCTACCAGTAAGTTATCCACACCGTGCATGCAGGTATTTTACACCGAGTACGAGTTATTATATAAGCTCAAGGGAACAACATAACACGATCAAGCTGAATTAAGCGTCACTGTAAGAAACTTTCGTATTAAATAAGACTATTACATAGTTTTTGATTTGTGTGATGAGTTGTTGTACGGCTCAATGTCATTTTGTTGATGTTTTACATCTTTAGAGTAAACACTTACTTTTAAGTTTTGTTCGCCATACTTCTAAAGATAAGTACCTTACGAAATATTCAGAACGCAGTGATATCGCGAGGTTTTCCACGTAGCTACAACACTGTACGGCTGTAGTTATGTATCATTTTAGAATTTGTTCTGATTTGAAGTAACTTTTTATATTGCCAAGATTTTATTCCTTCGACATTGAAAGACTGAGCGTAGCTGAACTAGATATACTTGTCTTAAGAATTTCATTGCCAACGCAGGGGTTTCAATAAAATTTGAAGTAGGCAGCTAGTTCGAATAGAGTAGCCGACTGCATCAACAAGGTTTGAAAGGATCTTTCTCTAGTTTCTTCAATTTACGGGAAAAAGTAGCCGACTTCTCCGAGCAAAGTAGCCGACACTTTTCGTCGGCCGTCGGTGCTTATTGAAAGCACTGCCAACGGAACACGAAATCGTCCGGTAACTGAGCTGATTACCTGACCTAATCGTGTTAATTTGCTCACTATCTTTAGTTGACATCGGTAGAGCAAAGGTTGTTTACATTTTGGAGTTGTTTATTGCAGGGGAACAAAGAGTTGGAAACAAGAAAGCTGATCCTAAACCTGACATTCTATTGAGTGGTCTGAGGTAGGATACTCACACATAACAGTTACTGAAATAAAACAGCAAGCAGAAGTTGTAAAATAATATAAATACGACAGCAGAAGTTCTTCGGCGCATCACGGTTTTAAGTGAAATGACTGTAAGCAATCTTATTGTCAATCCCAGTTTGACTCTTGAATTGAGTCAACTTAATTTGCTGCCTGTCTTATGAAAGGTTTTACTTCCAAACTGTCTTACTGAGCAATATTTTCGCGATTAATACCCCAAGCTTAAACATGTTTAAATGTTGTTTAGTTAGACACGGTTTAAAATTGTTTTCTTCATGGAAGTTGCTGACTGATGTTTATCGACTTCAAATTTGGCACAATGAAAGCACAAGTTAGAGCATACTTGAACCCTATGTAAAATTTAGTCTGTCAGTTGCCTGTTGCTGATTTTCATTTTCTTAAACCAGTGGTTTAACTAAACATGTTTAGTTGGTGTGAATCAGGTATAAGACTCATTGATGTTTCTTGTTTTCTTGTAGCATTCTTTCAGAGCACGCTAAGGTGACGCATAAAGGTGACACCATCACGATACTTGCGCATCCTGATGCTAAACTGATGGTTAATGGTAAACCATCCCATGACGAGATAGAGCTACACCATAATGACAGGTACAGGTTTTGTGACATTCCTGTTTTCTGTAGCCTCCTACGCAGAAGTTATCTGGGCTCGTCACGCAGCCTTTGCGTGACAAGCCCAACGGCCGTATCCGTAGTGGGCCAGGCTTTTAGTCCTGTTGGGAGTCCAGGAGTTCTATGGACGGCCACTTTTCAGAACAAAAATAATATGAATAACTGTATACAAAGCAAATTTGGAAGTCTTAAGATACCTTTGCACTCATAACTGCAGAAAAACACCTTGCATGCTCCTCAGGCCCTCCTATGGGGACAGAGTCGGGCCTGATAAAAATTTTGGACTCCCACTTTTTAAATACTGGCTAAAAGCCTGTAGTGGGCTATGCTTTGTCGTGTAACACACATGAATTCCTTACTGTAACAGCTTCTGAAATGTCTGCTCAGTATTTGGCTTGCCACTACCCCTCTGGTAGGCTATTTACATTGCTGTCTCTACTGCGGCTGTGGTGGGCTAGAGGCATTGTTGTGACTCGTTTTTTGGCAAATTTGATGAATATTAGCTTAGAGCTGCGACCGTTTTCGATGTTCAGAATTAACGAGGACTGCTGTTTTAATGTGCCACGGATAAAACCACAATGACATATTGCGGAACACCACATACTAGCAAAGTCACACTTAGCCTGCGAATACAGCCGTCTTTCTTTCGCTCCCGCCACTACGTACGAAAGAGGCGGCTGTATTCGCAGGCTAAGTCACACTGGAACGCTGATTAATACATTACCTACAGTACTAAGTACCCTCAGCGACTGACATCCAGAAATCTTTTACAAAAACGGAAAACGTGCACAAGTCAACCGATGTCAACAGTTACCAACATCTTACAAACGACTTACTCGCGACATCGATAATTCTGACTTTAGCTACGTCATCCGTCAGCTTCACCGTAGGTAACACGAGCGTCGGACCTGAAAATGCTCAAGAGAGCATTTTAAAGCCGTTAGCGTATCCAATAATTGTTCCTCTTTGATTCTTTTCGTATTGACAGGGTGATGTTTGGCTCCGCAAGTCTTTTCGTACTGCATCATCCTGTGGAATATGAAAATAAAAAGAAGGAGGGCGTCAAACTTGAAGAAATAACTTATGACTTAGCACAGGAGGAAATAGCGGAGAACTCTGGATTTAACATGGGCAAGAATAGCGGCCAGTCCAAAAGTATGTAATGTACAGTATCACGCTAATGTTTCAGTATCTTTAAGGGTCTTTGAATATCTGCATAGCGATGTGCAAAGAGATCTTAAGTGCAAGGAAGAGAAGACTGCTGACATTTCAGACTATTGTAGGATCTTATAAAAAAGAAATTTCAGGTCCCTGCCACTCTCGATCCATACGGCATTAGAATCTTTGGCAGGATATCAACGCCTTGCCCGATATTCAGGGGAGTTTCTCACCAGCGAAAGTAATTGTTGCTAAGAACATTTCGACAAGTTTTTGCCCATCTTAATGCAGTCCACAATGTACTCAAAATTCTGCTATTTCCTTTAGTAATTTAGCTTACCTGTTTTCAGATGATCTACTGTTACAAGAAGACCTGGTACAGATGGTTCCTATGGTAAACGAATCTAATGCCATGGCTGAGGAACTGGGAAAACAGGTGGGGCTAACTGCTTGTGCAATGTAAGGAACTGTTTGTGATGATTTATAAGTGATAGGGAAGGTATGATAATGAGGAACTGCCCTTGCACAGACAGACAGACAGACAGACAGACAGACAGACAGACAGACAGACAGACAGACAGACAGACAGACAGACAGAGCCTTTTACTATACCTTTTTCCACGGCCTTTGGCTGGCCTAAAATCAATTTCTTGAGTATTTCCTTTTCTCCACGTACAGGTGAAGTTTGAAATTCTTTTGGTATCACCTCAAGCTCGTGGTCTCAAGGAAGGACGAACTGAGGTAGGAGTCAACGATTTATAATGGTAGCATGCGTGCTACTTAGTAAATAGGCCATTTCCGAGTTACTTTTGCCCTCTGTCTCAAAACGAGTCTTCGTGCGAAACCATTCATATGAAAATAAGTTTCACTTGCACGTCCATTTTCATGCAAATCAAACTCATTTTCATTTGAATGGTTTCGCACGAGGACTCGTTTTGAAAATGAGGCGAAGGGTAACTCGGAAATGGCCTATTGGTATACATGTCATGTGATCAGCGAAGTCGTTTGAATGTCAGGTCATGTTGCGACTGAACAATTACATGATACAATAACTGCTTGTGTTACCGTGAAGGTCAAGGTGAAGATGAAAAGCACGGTGGATGATGCGGAATGGATCTGGGACAGAAATAAATTCGTCAATAGAACGTATCTAATGAAGGAAATGTTTCAGAACTACTACGACGGAGAGGAAGACTGGGATGTACCACAGGTTTGTGAATTTTGTTGAACCTTTCAACTTAAAAAAACCATAGTTTATTTTTCCCTAGCTCTTTGTCTTTGATTTTTGGTTTCTGTTGGGCGCAAAAGCAAATTCAATTTAAACCAAAATGAAGGAACTGGAAGACAGCTGAGATGAAACAAACTGGAGGCTACAAAGTTGTTCAATCTATAAAGGACATTTTATATATGTTGTGGTTCAGTTTTGTCCTTGGTTCAATTTTTATTTCCCTTTGTTTTTGGATATGGTAATGTATGATAATGAGTCTAAAACAAAGGAAAATAAAATTTGAACCAAGGATAAAATTGAGCCACACTATATACGTCTGCCATATTGGTGCACAGGTTCTGTACAAATTTAATTGCGGGACAAAAAAAGAATCACTTAATAGAAACGTCTTAGTACATACAAAACTGACCTTAAATGATTCTTGTTTCCTTTAATTTGATACTATGATTTAAAGGACTGCTGTGAATCAGAACAATTCGTTTTTAATATTTTTAAACAGGATAGAGATCCATTCTGGGAACCGGATGATGCTGAGGTTTATATCGGCTCAGTCCAAGTTTATCTCCAGAGTTTAGCTTATTTGGTAAGTACCAAATCCGAAGCTTAATCCACACACAAACTTGCAATGGGTCACTGTTATCACTAATGGCATACAGTGTTCGGACACTGTATAAAAAATAATATTCAACAATTTACTTGTCGGATCGAGAAAAAAATTATCCGCCCGCGCAGAGCGAAAGAATTCATCGAATCGACAGCCACTACATCCACTTAGTCACTGATGAGATGCAATTTTCGGGTGAAATGTTGCCGACAGTATTAAATGTGGAGGCATTGCAAACGTTATTGTAGTTAAATGATCGTAAAATATCGTGCTAAGAAAGAAAAAGCTGAAATGGCTTGCTTCTCTGAAGCCTGAACGCTATTTTTTTTTTTTTTTTAATTTTAGATTGAAGTGGAAGAAAGTCTTATTATAACAGATCACAAAGGCAACGAGAAGGGCAATCTACAGGTGCGTAAAGTCATCAAATTAATTAACTCTTGTCATCTCTTTGCTGCCGAGACCTCCATCCTTTTTTCTAGCACTAACTGGGAAAATTCACAGTCTTCCAATACAGAATATTAAACGAATTCATTATTTAATTGTTCTCTCATTCTTTCTACGATTGCTTTTTTTTATTATTTAGTCTTGTCATAGTTAATCGATTAACTATGGTCTTGTCTGGTCTATTTTTCATTTGATTCCACCAGTGGCCTCCTTGAGTGCTTTACATCAGCACAAACCACCCTTAGGGTTAATTTTCCTTATCTGGGTTGCGTCCCAAAGCTCCATTGCGAGACGATTCAAGTTACGACTGACTTGATGAAAAGACTGCGTCAGGGTTTACTAATATGTTAACAGAACAATGCAGCAATAAAACTCCCGCTTTCTTTGCTAACAGATCGAGGCATATCCTTGCAATGCAAGCTTCTCAGAGGATCTGGACGACTACGTTGAGGACCCGAAGGAATTGGTAATTTGATAAAGTTGCTTGCTTTCTGGAAGCCAATAATTTGAATAGCATCACGTTTATACATCAGGAATATTCTCCGAACGTTTACTCTCAATGAGATAATACGGCAACAAGAAATATGTTTAACCGGCAGAGTTATTAGAAAACAGGTTCGTAGTTGGTGTTTAAGTCTTCATACGAGCCTAGTGGCCCATCAGGCCGGAGCTTATCCCGGTTTTAGTAGCATGAAGCGACTAGGAATATTTCTAGTCCTCCTGAATGGGATGCTAGTCCATTGCAGGGTTACCCCACCTGGCCTCGGTTGTTCAAATGATGGATAACGCCGGTTATCCACCGGATAAATCACTATGCAGTGGATAGCGTAGTTTGTTTTGTCAACACTTATCTAATGGATAGCGATTTATCCTTTGAACTGGCCCCTGGGTGAATAGAGGCACTATGGGAGTAGAGTATCTTGCCCAAAAGGACAACATAACGACCCCGGCCAGGGGTCGAACCCGGACCACCCGATCCGGAGTCCAGCGCACTAACCATTATGACACCGCGCCTCTCATCGTCGTTGATGATGCTAAGTTGCGATAAAAATAGACGTGAACCAAAGCAGTTTCTTGATATATACCTCTCTTAATTTTTCCGTCCGTTCGTCTGTAAATTTGCTTTATTTGTTGCAGATTGGGAAGGCTCTTTATTTCAAGCTAAAAATTCCGTACGCACGTGGTTTACCAGCCATATTTGGAAAGGTATGTAAACTAGTTCAACGAGATAAATGTTTGAAGTTGCCATTGACATCTGCCGATCATTCGTATAGACGTGTGATTGCCATAGGCAACTCAACATGCGTAGGCATTTAATTGTTGTCTCTTCCGGCGACATTTTTCTGTCGCCAAACTGTGCCAAATATTAGCATTGTTCTCACAAAACTCACTGACGATATATTGGTTTGTTCGTGTTACAGGGCGAAACATTTTGTAAATATAAACTATATCTGGATCACGAATACACTTGTACAAAGAGCGTCACAGGAACCATCAATCCTTCTTATGACGCCGAGAAGAGGTTCACTTTTAATCCCGTCACGAAACAGGTATGTTGTTCCTTTTTGTTTTGAAAGCATTGGCTGCCCGTTAGAAGCCCCAATACAGTGTGAACTCGGTGCAATTCTGTGGCTTGTGGCATAATTTCGTCCTCGTCGACTAGATTCTATGCACAAATGTGGAAACGTAACAGCAACAGTAACTCTATCAAAGAAATGTGAGTTTACTCGACATATGCACAGCAGCAAAACAGGAACCCGACCGACCTACCGACCGACAGACAGACCGACCGACCGACCGACTGCCGACCGGCCGGCCAGTCGGCCGGCCGACCAACCCACCCACCCACCCACTGACCCACTTTCCGACCCACCCACCGACAAAATCAAGAAAAAAAATGTTTACACTGGAGTCACCCATGTAGCCAGTTACTACACCTTTTTTTTCTGCTTTCCTAATTCCAGTTTGTCGAGTATTTACTGAACAAACCACTTGTTGTCGAAGTTTGGGGGAAACAGAGTGGAAGGAAGATAAGCCGTAAGGAAACGGGTGGAGAACTGAGCCGCCCAACAGCCAACAAGAAAACATCTGTAGGGCAAACAAACAGCGGAATAACAAACGGCGAGGTTATGGTAAGAATTATTAAAATGCTGCTAGCAACTGAGTGCCTGGCATAAAGTTTGTACACAGAATCTGGAGGCCTTGGGTGCAGGCACTCAACTTGCAATACTAAGTGAATTTTTAGCACACTCCAGTAGTCCCGAATGCTTGCGCTTGCAGGAGAGCTCACTGCAACTGTTTAGTCAACTGACGTTTGCAAGAGAATTTCGATCGTAGCCAGCAGTGCCCTGCGTTGTCTTCGCGAGGAAACGTGCATACACAGTTCTATATTTATTGCCAGCTACTAGACTTGGGCTAGGATTTTCTCTTGGGCTGTCTCCCCGTAAAGGTAAGGTAAAAGGTAAAGTCTGCGTCAAGCCTACAAAGTGCTCGAACCCGGACCGTTCGATCCGGAGTCCAGCGCACTAACCATTAGGCCACCGCGCCTCCCTCTCCCCGTAAAGATGTGATCTAAATACTAGTACAAATACTTTTCAAGTGCTTTGTAGATTGTGCTTTGACAATGTTCTTCTTTTTCTTTTAGTCAAAGGAAGACGGACAACATATGAAATTAGAGCTACACAAATCGCAGAAAAGAAATGATCGCTCTGAAAAGAAACTGGTAAGTAACCAAGCACCAGGCGCTCAAAACCCGCCATAAAGATAATGTGAGCTTAAAAGTAAATCAAATGCTACTGCGTAAAAATGCAGATTTTTTTTCAAAATGCTAGAAGAAATATATATTGCACATAAACATATAAAAGAGAACGACCCTCACCATTGCCATAAAATGAAAGAAAAATAAAGCCGCAAAAGATTAAAAATTAGCGTGGCTGCTACTTATACCTTTGAACTGTATATACTAGATCAGTTAATGGAAAGTTTTTTTTTTTCTGCAATTACTGGCTAGAACTGAAACTGTTCTTTATTTCGGTATGTTACTACTTACTGCATGTACGATTATGAATGTTGCTTTTATGTAGTGCAATTGAATTAAGCAATTTGCAAGATATCCTGCAATTGAATTAAGCAATTTGCAAGATATCCTGCAATTGAATTAAGCAATTTGCAAGATATCCTGCAATTGAATTAAGCAATTTGCAAGATATCCTGCAATTGAATTAAGCAATTTGCAAGATATCCTGCAATTGAATTAAGCAATTTGCAAGATATCCTGCAAGTGAATTAAGCAATTTGCAAGATATCCTGCAATTGAATTAAGCAATTTGCAAGATATCCTGCAATTGAATTAAGCAATTTGCAAGATATCCTGCAATTGAGATTCAAACCTTGTATACAGAATGTTTAGACCAGTTTGGTTTTTATTTTTACCACAGAAAAAGATGCGAGAGTTAGTGGAGGACGCCAAAAGAAAAGGCATTTCAACAGTAGAGGTAAGTGGAGCAAAGAGGCGGTGAATAGGCAAATAAAAACTACAGATTGTTTCACTTGGAAGAATTGACCTCAAGAGACAAGCTCATTATCTTTCCGAATGTTGCACCAATACCCCACGTGATGTTTCTCCAAGGATAAACTACGATTGGTCAAGCAGTTAGTAGCTGTTTGCCAGTCATAGCGCGCCGAGGTTTGAAAATTTGGTTTGAGGATCCGTACCTCAGTCTGAAGGTCCTTAATAACTCACTGAACGTTCTTAATTATTAACAGTAGATTGTCTTTGCAAACAGATCGCAGTTGTTGAAGATATCTTAAATGGCGGTGAAGGTGACAAGTTTAAAGCAACTGCTGACATCATTCTCCACGCGCAGATATCAACTGACAATGACGGCAAGATCAACAGTGCAGCCTGCTCTGTCCAGTGAAGAATTATTAGATAAATATTTATAAGTTGGTTATGCCATTAATATCTTAAACCCCATTCACAGCGAAAAATCGTCAACAGCGAAAAATCATCAACAGAAGACTGAAAGACTGAATTTACTTGGGGTTCCAGCAAGCCGACAAACGTCAGTTAGTTTAAAACAGCGTCTATGAAGAAAACGATGTTAAAGCTTGTTGAATCATATAGCCTTTGTTGTAGCTTTGATGTAAATGGGTTACAGGCGTCATAGCACTTTGCAGACACAGAGCTTCGCAATTCTGGCGTGAAATTCAACAATCAATTGCAAAAAAAAGAAAAAAAAAAGAAACAATAAGGCCAAATTTTGGGAGAAACACAAAAAATTTGAAAGCTTATACAAGCATATTGACAATTTGTTGACCCAATGATTTTCTTAATGTAATTAAGATTTATTACTGGCACTGAAGGTTTTAAGAGATTTTTCCTCTCTGTTTGCGTATCTCATCCAGTCCGACGGCACGCGAGTGAAAACGCGTTTCATGATCTATTTCATGCTCGTTGTCTATTTCAATTTTTCTCTAATAACATTCCTTACAATATGCACGCGCAACTTACAGCTTCGTACTTTTTTTTCGCTTCTACAAAATATTGTTGCACTCACAGTCTCCCGTCACTCATCCATGCATTCATCTATTACCATCCGACTCGTTTAATATTTAACACTACAACGTTATTTAATTAGTTTCCTTACAAGGAAACAACAGTAGTTAGTGGTGTTATTCACCATATTTAACCCAGTCAGCTATTATTTATAGTGGTCTGTAGGAAAATTAGCACGTTTTTACTTTTTTCTGTACTGTTCACTACGTGCGGGTTCGTGTAGTGGAATGGAATGTATCCTGGTTTGTGTAAATATAGTGTAGCTGTAACGATATTATCCAATAAACACTCCAGCTAGTAGACGGTTTTGCAGGTGTAACATTCCTTACTGGCCAAACAACTGGACGGAGCTAGGGTAACGATTGGTATATCTAACACTAGAATTAAATTTACAAAAGGAGGCTGTGTATACCAAGAAGCACATGCGTTATGTAAGGTCGAATCCGCGGTTTGCTACAGTTGTGTAAAAATAAAACGGTGTACATTGTAAAGGCATTTATTAGAACTATTTACTTTGAACGAGTTCTTGAGTCATTTCCTTTCCTCCAGACAGCTTGCCTATCGTCGCTTGTGCATAACTGTCAACTGTTTACAAAATGCTAAAAAGAGAACTAATCCAGAAATTGAGTGCCAGTTCCCAACGCTCAACCGAGACCGTGGTTTCAAAATTCTCACCGGGTACGTGTTCAATGCCTTTTTGACACACGACTCCGACTGCCCAATTGCACTTGACAAATAACTCACATAACTGGAGTCACTGATTGGAAGGCGATGAATGGAATCCCGTTTATTTCGCTTATGCCAGTGGACTTACTCGTGACCAGTCCTCATCAGATCCTGTCTTATTGGTTTTGGCATGTATTGCTGACAATTAAGCTCATTTGGGCGAATTGTTTAGCATCAAATAATTTTATATCGATTTATCTTACTTTCTGTACCGAGAATCTAAGGTGGTGGATAAAGTTGTACCATATGACGTCACATAACGTCAAAAACAATAAGTGACTATCTTACCTTGTAGAAAAAGTTCTAATGGCCTTATGCACAGTCTCGGGCGTCAGTCAATGAACAAGCAAAACCATCCCAAGACTAAGTTATCGTTTAATGTTTTAAAAGAACGATTACATTTCAATCATTCTTGTCAATGATTACTCCGCAGCCATCTTAACCCGAGTCTAAACGTAACTGGACGTTGCGGCTGAGAGGCGCTAACTTGGATGTCGTACACTGCACCTTAAATATGTATAATCGAGCAATATCTATGAGCTAAAATCTGTCCTGTTTGAAACGACAATCCATCTCGGCTAATGTATCCACGAGTGCTCAAATGGCTCCAATTCCCATTCCCCAGCCCAATGTTTGGCCAAGTCCTACATTTGTCGGCCTTTTTTGCCTAAATCTCAGTACTATTCCCAGTTTTATGTTTGTGATTACCATTCTCAGTGTCCCAATTCTAATCCTGGTTAAAACTATGCATAGTTAATATATAGATTTAGGCAGGCCTAAAAGCGGTAAAAAAAAAAACCGAGCTCCCATTTATTTATTTTTTTTTTTTTTGCTTGAGTTTGCAGTGTTCTCAAATAGGTAGCCTATATAGGTACAGGATATATCTTGAGGCACAACAAATAAATTCACGGCAATAGAAAAAGGGCATCGTTAACCTCTCGTAGTTTTGTTGATAAAAGAGACGTGCTTAAGTTGAACTTGATGTCACACTGAACTCTATTGGGTTGCCCACTTACGCACGTACGTTCACACATCAGATTGCAGTGAAATTTATTTTGATTTACTTCAAAACATTCAAGGCAAAAAAAGTCAACTCAAGGCGAATAAGTATAGCAGAACAAAGTCAACTCGCGGCTAAACAACAGTTGAACAGTTGGGAACTATATATATATTTCCAATATTTCGGAAGGCACGGCCTTCCTTCTTCAGGGTGTTACAAAGAATGACTCTTAAAGTTAGATGTTACAAATTTAAAATAATAGGAAATACGCTATAACAAGCAAATAATGAAAAAAGACTTAACTAAGTGACGCGGCTAAGAGATAAGTAACGGTAGAAAGAAACGTTAAAATTTGAAATTTAAAAATATGGAGAAACGTTACAGTATGAAATGCTGTGAAAAAGCTATAAATGGCACAAAAGGTTGAAGGCTTATACTAAGATAACGTACTAAGTTTCATCTTTCTTATTTAAACCTTGAGGTTCAAGAGTTTGACCTCTTTCAATGAGGTATGCTTCTCTTGCCTTACGTACACTGTCGAGATCACTGTCACTGTCTGCATTTCATACTGTGTTTCCTTTTATGAAAATTAACTTAAATTCAATTATTTTCACCTCTTTTAAGTTTTTTGTTTTTGCACTGTTTTATAGATTTTGAGTATTTTTCAGTAATTTTGGACGGTTTTCTGACGTTTTGAAAAAAAATTGAAATCCAAGATGGCGGACCCAAGATGGCGGCTGTTTTGACATCATGAATGATGGCATTGTCACGTGATGTAATGTCATCATCCCACGCGACGTATAACAATACAATACTACTGATAACTAAAATATAAAGATTATAACTATTTCTTATAGCACGCTAATTCACAGAGGCAGGCAGTAAACGATTCAAACATAACGATAGCAAAACAATTTCGGATGTGTCAATCATTAAAAAGCCAAATTAGCATCGTGACCATCGACTGACAATGTTACCACCGCAACACTTTCTAAACTTGGCGTCGTACTGACGGGTTCCACAGCATGCGGGACTAAGACCTGATCGCATGGCAATGGTACCACCGCAACACATTCTGAACTTGGCATCGTACCGACGGGTTCCACAGCATGCGGGACTAAGACCTGATCGCATGACAATGGCACCACCGCAACACATTCTGAACTTGGCGTCGTACTGACGGGTTCCACAACATGCGGGACGAAGGCCAGTTCGGCTGACAATTTTGCCACCGCAACACATTCTGAACTTGGCGTCGTACTGACGGGTTCCACAGCATACGGGACGAAGGCCAGATCGGCTGACAATTCTGCCACCGCAACACATTCTGAACTTGGTGTCGTACTGACGGGTTCCACAGCATGCAGGACGAAGGCCAGATTTTCTTACCACTTTACGATTACAGCACATATAGAAGGAGGGATTGTATGTTCTTCCACCACAGCGGTATGTGGC
Source organism: Meandrina meandrites (assembly GCA_963693305.1). Lineage (NCBI taxonomy): Eukaryota > Metazoa > Cnidaria > Anthozoa > Scleractinia > Meandrinidae > Meandrina > Meandrina meandrites. The sequence continues at coordinate 12,819,433 of OY855908.1, forward strand.
TCGACGTGATCTGCTTCGTGGTGAGCTGTCACCTGCAATCAATTGAAAGGACGCAAATATCATTGTAGACTTGTATTTATTTGTCTTCTTTGTCGTGTATAAAAAGAATGGAGAATAGCATCAACTAGTAGGCAATGTAAAGCAAGAGGGGCGGCAAGTTTCTTGTTTGTAGTTTGGCTTTTTTCTTAACCGTGACGTTCCAATAATGTACTACATGTATCATTCAGCTCAAATGTGAATTTAAAAAAAATTAAGGAAGAAATGCAGCTCTGTGACGTAAGAAATATCTTATTGGAAGTGGGTATTTTCGGTGAGTTCAAGAGCATTACCCAAGAAAGGCTTTCGATAGGGGGGGGGGGGGGGGGGGGGGGGTTGAAGGCTTGAAGGCTTGACTATGAATATTGAATTCTGGATGCCCAAATGTAGTTACAAATACTTTGTGTTCATAAATAGTCCTAGCACATTGTGTAATGAATGTATAAATGGATTTATCACGTCTTGGGAAGGTTACAGTAATCAGAGTATTCCAACTGTGCATGACTAGTATAAATATGAGACCAATCCGCTTATTTCGAGAATTGCTTTAGATTGTTAATTTCCTCAGTGCTAATAACGACAAAGAAAGAATACAATCACTTTCTTACTTAGTAGAGAATTGAATAATCCCTTTCTCATTCGACAGGACTCGCACAATTCTACTTTGGGACTGTTTTTAGTGATACTAATAACAGTGAAATAGAACGGTTTTTACCTTCGCTATAAACGTCTTCCTGGAGGTCGTCTTTGTCTTCTTCAGTTTCATCGCCGTTCTCGTCTGGATCAGTTTCAGCAGGGTCATCTATTGACATTGGCTCGCCTTCTTTACTTTCATACTCGTTCATGCTAGCGTGGCTTTCATTGCCACCAGCATCTCCGCGCTCGTCGATATTGTCCTTCATGATGTATTCCTCTTGGTATTCATGGTTTTCTGTGGAACCCTCACTCGGGTTTTCGACATCTACATTCGCTATCTCATGTTCGATAGTGCCTTCAGTTAGCGCCTCAATCAATTCTTCAGATGAAGAATAACAATCACAAGTTAACAATACGGCAAAAAGCAAAGAGAATCCAAACTTGAACATTTTGTGCTTTGGTACAAAGATTTGCCAGCTGTCAGCCCTTGTCGGTCTATAGCTTGTAGATGTTAGTTGAGTTATTACTCTAGCTTCCTCCTTTTATACCGATGGTCATGTCATCTGTCGTATCTAAATAAGGAGCATCATTCCGCTCTCTCGTTACACATCTGGGCGTTGCTAAACGTCTAATCGCAGCTATCTTCCGCTAGAACGTGCTAAAACCGGAACAAAATCACGGGATGTCAACAGTTGGCCGCATGCCGCACCCTGCATGCTGCATCAAAAGGAAGCCGCGGGCGATGTCAAACACCTTCATTAAATTTGAAATTTTGTAAAATTTAGGGTAAAAAGATACTCCTCAGGCTTAAGGGATACAGCTGTGATAGGAAGGATCCCACAACGTGTTTACGATATCTCCATATGGGTGTGTAAATTTTCCCGCAGGCTTAAAACTTTTACTACGAATAATGATTTTTGTCTGGCAACCGCTACTGTGACGGAAACAGGTACTAGGTCAGTTCTTTGTTATCGAACCAACGCCTTTTGATAGAGGTGCCCGTTTACCAGCCAATGATAATCATCGGCTACTGAGTATTTCCGTTTCGTGAACCCGTGTCCCTTTTTTTTTTTTTTTTCATTTTACAACTACAAATTAACACAAACCAGATATTGCTTATATCCATGGGGCCTGGGGACGAGTCGTATCTAAATAAGGAGCATCATTCCGCTCTCTCGTTACACATCTGGGCGTTGCTAAACGTCTAATCGCAGCTATCTTCCGCTAGAACGTGCTAAAACCGGAACAAAATCACGGGATGTCAACAGTTGGCCGCATGCCGCACCCTGCATGCTGCATCAAAAGGAAGCCGCGGGCGATGTCAAACACCTTCATTAAATTTGAAATTTTGTAAAATTTAGGGTAAAAAGATACTCCTCAGGCTTAAGGGATACAGCTGTGATAGGAAGGATCCCACAACGTGTTTACGATATCTCCATATGGGTGTGTAAATTTTCCCGCAGGCTTAAAACTTTTACTACGAATAATGATTTTTGTCTGGCAACCGCTACTGTGACGGAAACAGGTACTAGGTCAGTTCTTTGTTATCGAACCAACGCCTTTTGATAGAGGTGCCCGTTTACCAGCCAATGATAATCATCGGCTACTGAGTATTTCCGTTTCGTGAACCCGTGTCCCTTTTTTTTTTTTTTTTCATTTTACAACTACAAATTAACACAAACCAGATATTGCTTATATCCATGGGGCCTGGGGACGAGTCGTATCTAAATAAGGAGCATCATTCCGCTTTCTCGTTACACATCTGGGCGTTGCTAAACGTCTAATCGCAGCTATCTTCCGCTAGAACGTGCTAAAACCGGAACAAAATCACGGGATGTCAACAGTTGGCCGCATGCCGCACCCTGCATGCTGCATCAAAAGGAAGCCGCGGGCGATGTCAAACACCTTCATTAAATTTGAAATTTTGTAAAATTTAGGGTAAAAAGATACTCCTCAGGCTTAAGGGATACAGCTGTGATAGGAAGGATCCCACAACGTGTTTACGATATCTCCATATGGGTGTGTAAATTTTCCCGCAGGCTTAAAACTTTTACTACGAATAATGATTTTTGTCTGGCAACCGCTACTGTGACGGAAACAGGTACTAGGTCAGTTCTTTGTTATCGAACCAACGCCTTTTGATAGAGGTGCCCGTTTACCAGCCAATGATAATCATCGGCTACTGAGTATTTCCGTTTCGTGAACCCGTGTCCCTTTTTTTTTTTCATTTTACAACTACAAATTAACACAAACCAGATATTGCTTATAATATTAACAGATCAATCTGCTTAAAAATGAGGAAAAAACGAAAAGAAAATGAATCACAGTCACTTGCACATGTAGGTCTCTATCTGCAGATCAGTGGTACACGTATTTGGCTAAAGCTAAGGTTTTATACAAAGGGTAGTGGGGACGGGAGTGGCATTCAGGGGTTTCTGGTTATAATTATCAGGTGCAAAGTTAAAAATAAAGATTTCATCAGCTAGTAACGAAAAGAAAAACATACCGTTGAATCGAGATTTCTCGAACTACCTCCTAGAAAAACAAGCGGAAGTTCGAGAATCGTGGGTAAGATTGCAGTGTTTCACTGAGAGTGTCAAGTTGTCAGATGGCTTGAGAAATCCAGCGTTGAGATGTAAAATTTCACTGCATTTGAGCATTATTGAAACTGGCGTATAAAGTTGGTATATGTCGGCACGAAGAATCCATGAACCTTAAAATAACGAAAGGTTTGATTTCAATTAATATGAACAATGACCTTTTACCCCAAAATTAAATCAATGAAAACTGAGCACATGTTGACAGTGGACTTCGGTTGATGACATAAAAGATTTTAGCGTACTGGCCTGAGGTCAGATACTTGTTTATAAATGACAGGATGGCGTAATAACTTTACGCCCTGTTTTCAAGGGGGGAATATGGAGTGAAAAAAAAAAAATGGGCTGGTAATGCCAACCTCAAATAGTTACAGCTGGAACGGGAATTTGCTCTATTTTTTTTTTCTCAAATTTGTAGAGATAATAAATTTACCCTCACATCACCAATCGTGTATAGAAAAAAAAGATACTAAATGACTAAGCTCACTTAACTTGGTGACTCGAGGATTTTACCGGAAGTGAGGTCTTTGTCTGTGTCTGCTCACTGTAAGGTTCTGAAGAGAGGGCGTGCATGAAGACTCACGCCTTGTTTCCTCGAAGAAACAAAACTAACCTTTTCAGCTGGTAAATAATCTTAAAAGCGTGGCTGCTGGAAGGGAAGTCTTTCAATTTTCTTTAAACTTTTAGCGAATGGCACGTCTCAGCAAAGAAAGTTCGATGCCTGCCACTCAACGAGAAAAGGTTAGCAAAAGGCCAAACGTGTCGTGACACAAAGTGGCACAAAGTCATGCAATAAGCGCGCGCTTGGGAAGAATCAGCGCTGGTGATCGTTCCGATGCCTTTGTATGAATTGACCTTGGATGCTTCGTGAGCCCTGTTCTTCTTTTAATACTGTAGATCACGTTTTCTGCCGATTCTTTATATTTTGTGAAAAAAAAAAATAATAAAAATAAAATAAATAGGGACTTTAAGATACACTACGGCGAGGTGCTACTACGGCTACCATGACCGGAAAGGTTTGGGGGAGAGTACGTCTCGGCAGTCTGCCAAATTTTGTGTAACAAGCAAAACAAAGTACAAAGAAGCAGAGTCCAATGAATGGAAGGTCACTTTTATTCAGTTTCTCACAATCGAATTGCTTCACCTAAAGAAAGATTGCAATTGTTTGCTTTGGTAGGTCCAACAGATTAGTTCTGAACGAAAGGTTATGCTTTACGCGTCCTAGAACGATAACAATTTCAGAATTTGATTAAAGAAATGTTTATAATTTGAAAGAGACGAAAATCTCAAAGAATATCGAGTTAAAAGCTAAAAGATACAAGCACTCATAGAACCAAAATATTATCGGATACTTATCCAGATATAGTGCATCTTCACTGAACTCTCAAAGCAAGCTTTTAACCGTTTAACAACTCGTGCTGAAGAAGGATGTTTATCTTCGCCATGCCGACACTTCATCAAACGAATTCAACTGAAAATTTACAAGCATATGAACGACAAACTAAACAAATATTCGAATGAAGTTGACTTCAAAGGATACATTTTGCCCTCAAAATGCTGAAAAATTCGTAGAAAAAGGACCGGGCAGCGAATTAAACCCACGTACTAGCCACTACGGTAAAACCTCCCAGCTACCTCACGCTACGGACGGACTCGACCGACTGACATGCGCAGTGTCTTATCTTGGGTGAAATTTTACTTCCGCCAGCCGTAGTAGCGCCTCGCCATAGTGTGTCTTAAAGTCCCTAATATATGGCGTAGTACTGTTAAAATGCCCTATTTTATCTTCCACGCGCCAAAACAGCTTAATTCTGTTCGAGGTTTGCAAATGTCCTCGTTAAAACACCGGAATACCATAAGCCAGAAGTCTACATCTGTAATGGGTCTTGAGATATGTCATTCGCGAGAAAACTATTTTTAGAACGGCTTTTCTGCGAACCAGTAGCCAATCGCGTTGAAGCATTTGCCAGCCTGTCTAGGCCAAAAATAAAACAAAAATGGCTATTTGTGCGAAGATTGTCTTCGTGGATGACCGGGACGTCCTACTAATTTAAATGTTCCTGATCTCGTTCAGTTCAAGACGCATGTCTTACACCTTCTTGTTTAAGTCACAAGTCCGACGAGAAGCGCTTGACCTGGTTTATTTGCCTATATTTCTCTCAGTTCCTTGGTCTTGACTGCCCTTTAAAGCGTCGCTATCGATGACACCTTCTTAGTGCTAATGGTGAAAGAGTTTTCGCCTGTTTCTTTTACATTTCTTATAATAGTCCGCCAAAATGAAGGGCCCTCCTAAACCAATTTAGTAAGACCGTCACATTGGACGTACACCATTATTTCTTCGCAATAAACTATGCAATTTTCTTGCGAGCAAGAAATTGGTTCTAGAAATAGCGAACTCACGAAAGACATAGCGCGCGCCCAAATACTAGATGAAGATTTCTAACTTATGAACCTCTGGCAACACCATTAGGAGTTATTTACACAAGCGTCCACCTTATAGATAAGATTTTTCTAACAAAATTTGTCTTTGGTCATTTGTCTTTATGTTTCATCTGAAAATCAACGTAGTTTCGAGCATCAATTTTCAAAAGCAGTGTGTCTTTTCCTTATCCATTATTTTTGAAACGAAGCCCAGCTGTGACCCCAATTTTTCTATTTCGATTACCATTCAGGTCTTCTTCTTTCTAATTTTCCCTCGACTGACTCGAAACTGTTACGATATTTTCCTTGATGGCTCGAGATATCGGAATCCACTTAAATGTTAACAAGTTATGATTGCAACATTAAAGAATACTAGAACCATCTAGTGAAGTTATAATAAATCACTAAATAAAATGCATTAACTATTAGCGAATTAAATCAGTTGAATAATGAGAAGTTAGCATTTTATGTGCAAATTGGTATCTCCACGACCAACAAAACCAATGAATAAATCTTAGCAAAAAGTTTAATTCTTGCTGAAAAAGATGAAGTTTGTTATTATAGTTACAATACTTGTGATAGTAGAGTAAGAAATCTTACTGATGTAGTTTCGACTCTTTTGACAATTTATTTCAGATGTGTTCGTATTTTCGAATGTCGCTGAAGTCGCACCTGTGCAGATTTTAATTACCTTCGCAAGCATAATCCGTTCTTAGCGAATTCGAAAAAGTTGATTCGTTTTTTAAATCATACCTTGAGAAAGTCTTCTCAATTTTCAGCTGCTGTAATTTTTCGGACGATTTTCAACGCCAACGCGCTCGAAAAATATAGCGACTTGACACTTCGTTTATTTGTTACCACATTTTTTTTTTCTTTCTCTTTTTTTTCTGATTACACACAAATGTACTTTGGCTACGGTGGCTAAGATGTAGCTGACAAATCAGTAAAAAAGTATTAACTCACGGTGTAGACCAGTGTCATCAGGAGAAACGATTCGGTAAAAAAAATAAACGAGAAAACATGAAACTCTAGTTTCGATTAAAATAAAAATAGTGAAAAATTGTTTAACTGGTAGCTTTCGAAATTGAATTTAATAATTAAAAAAATCGTTTTTTTTTTTATAGTTTTCACCGCTTAATTAAATTTCAGGATTTCTTCACATTGCATGATAGAAACCACACCCTTTAAAACTGTTTTTACTCTAAGCTTCTGCTGCTTTTTGATCGCCCAGAACACTCTGTTCTTTCTCATTGTATATGGGCTAAAACGATTTCTTAGTGAGTAAGGGTGGGCGATAGTTTATACATTTCACAAGAAACACTATCGCAACATTTTATTTTCTAGGTAGACATGAAAAATGTATTTTCAGCGTGAGCAAAGTCTTTTGTCATGCCAGTTTGTAAGCAAAAAAAAAAGGAAAAATCAGTTAACTTCCACGACAACTCGCTTCAAAAACGAATCCATGACTGCTTCCTTAACCATTTAATGTTGTTACAAGATCGCCTGAGAATTCAAGCTGGTCGTAAATTCAGATAAGTACTTCTACTGCATGAAATACACTTTATTACAGGTCTTATAGGGATTTACAATAAACTATAATTATTGTCAAAAAAAAAAAAATAAGCGAGGTGAAGAATGAGGAACATTCGCTACATTTAGGAAGAACAACTATCAGCCTCATACACTACTAGACAGAGACGTTTCAGTGTTCGTTGGTTCGGTCACTGCTACAGCTGCAGGTGGAACGCGATTACGGCCACCTTGATTTTTCTTCTTGCAACAATTTGAACATGATTCTCAGTGTATTTGATCGCTGTGAGCCTCTCCCAAGTGACATTAGGTGAAGGGACGAACAAACAGAACATGCCCGTAATGAAGATTTATGAAGAACACGAAAAGCAACAGTGTTTCTTTTACCAAATATCTGTAAGATGTTCCACAGAATAAAGGATGGTTGCACTATGAGACCAGTTACTGCATCAGTTAACGGTAGACAGGTCAGCAAGTTTTTAGCGTAGCTCTGAAGTCTTGGTCTTCTTTTCATGGCCATTATCACAAACACGTTGAGCATAACAGTGAAGGGACAAGTGATGCAGTTAATGATGATGGTGATGATAACACTAACATCGAGTGGCACTTTCCTTGTGTCGACGTTCATGGTAATATTTGTGAATGGTATGGACATGTTTGTAACATTGAAACCGGTGCGGTTGTCCATGTTGAGCTGAAGTTGAGCCTGTGAAGCTGACAAACACTTTCTACGAGTGTGTTCCAAATTTATGTCCTACCTGTGTGTCGCATAGTTCGAGGATTAACGTCTTAATATTTCTTTTTTTTTTAGATTATATTTTTATTGCGAACATTTGTTACTCTTTCAAGCTACCGACATTAACTTCATCAGAATAAATTTTAATTTCACGTTAACAATTTCTTATGAAACGGTCTTCGTTTGACTTTGGGAAGCCTTGCTGCTAAAATCCATTGGAAAGATCTTATTGGACACAATCGAGTAATATATTTTCAAAAAATAATTAAGCGCTTATTGGGGTATTACGATTTGTTATTAAATGATTGCTTAGACAAGTATCGAAAACGGAGATGTAAAAAAAATAATATTCCCTTTTTTTCTCTAGGTAAGTATGTAAACAAAATAAAAGCGATAGGTTCACATGGAAGGAAAATTGCGAAATATGTTTACAAAAGGACTGAATTCAGCTCGAGTTATCGGAATCCACTTGTATGTTAACAAGTTATGCTTGCAACATTAAAGAATACTACAGCCATTAATGAAGTTATAATAAATCAGTAAATAAAATTCATTAACTATTTGCAAATTAAATCAGTTGAATAATGCGAAGTTAGCATGTCATGTGTAAATTGATATTCTGACATTGGATTGATTTCAAAGCCGCTCACGTTAATTCCACAAGCCTTAAACGTTTTATTTTTAATTGTCATAGAATTGGTTTTGCTTTTATTACACGAACTCGTCATGTTATTTATTTTTAAAGTTTCTTATTATAGTTACAATACTTGTGATAGCAGAGTAAGAAAAATATATCTTACTGATTTCGTTTCAACTCTTTTGACAATTTATTTGGAATGCATTCGTTTTTTTCGAATGTCGCTGACTTCGCATCTGTACAGATTTTAATTACCTTCGCAAAATAATCAGTTATTATCATATCCCAAAAAGTTGATTAGTTTTTTTTTTAAATCATACCTTGAGAAAGTCTTCTAAATTTTCAGCTGCTGCAATATATCGGATGATTTTCAACGCCAACGCGCTCGAAAAATAAAGAGACTTGACACTTTGTTTATTTGTTATCTCATTTTTTTTTTTGCACCAGATATTGTACGTAAACTATAACTCAGTTCAGTGAATTTATTTGATTGTACACAAATATACGTTGGCGACAGAGGCCCCCAAAATACGTGGATAAAATGCAGCTACCAAACCGTTCCGTAAAATTGTATTTACGCACGCATGGTCTGGCAGGTTGTACGCACGGTGTAGACCAGTGAATACTTATGTTGTCATCAGGAGAAATAATTGGGTGGAAAAAAAAAAAAACACGAAACTCTAGTTTCGATTAAAAGAAAAAAAGGAAATGTTAAGTTTTAAAATTGAATTTAATAAATAATAAATCGTCCTTTATAGTTTCCATGGCTTAAATAAGTTCACCTTTAAAACTGTTTGTTTTTTCTAAGCTTCTGCTGTTGATTGACCAGACCATTAGAACACTCTGTTCTTTCTCATTGTATATGGGCTAAAACGATTTCTTATTGAGTATGGGTGGGCGATAAGTTTACACATCTGACCAGAAAGACTTTCGCAGCATTTTATTTATCAGTTTAAAATATATGTTCAGCTTGTCCAAAGCGTTCATCTTGCCAGTTTGTAACAAAAAGAAAAGGAAAAAGTCAGTTAACTTCAATGGCAACTCGCTTCCGCAACGAATCCAGGAATGTTTCTTTAACCAATTAATGTTTTCACACTTGGTCGCCTGACAATTCAAACTGGTCGTAAATTGAAATAACTACTTCTACTACATGAAATGCGCTTTATTACAGGACTTACAGGGATTTACAATAAACTATATTGCCGAACAAAAATCCGAAAATATTGTACAGGAATATCGAATTGACTGTTTTGACTGTTAAGTATAACGGGCGACTTCGAAAATGCGGACTTCCGTATTGGTGTTGTGATTTATAAGTTGATGTTATGAGCAGGGGACTGGGTACTAATTTTGGACTGGGTACGAATTTAGGGTACGAATATTGTGCTGTCCCTCCAATCCGTACCAAGCTCTCTTATTTTAGTGGTTTTGAAAAGTGTACCATACCTTTGCGTTTTAACCAACAACTCTCAAATTTGGTAAACTTACTCTATACACCTTATTCATAAATGGCGGAACGCGCGGAAGAGTTTGGGTAGAGTACATGAAAGCGAGGCGAAAGGGGCTTCCATTCGAACGAAAACAAAGCAAAGTATGGGCATGAAAGTAGTATCTCTTGTAATTCTTGAAATATCTCGTCAGTTAGAAAGTGATTCTTGACTTTTTATGACTGCTATGGAAATCCCTGGTTTTACAACCGCAGATATGGTCGTATGGTTTCGAAGTCAACACCAAAGAGTGGTAAAATGTCGTCGGAAAACCGCATCGATTTTCTCAGTCTCTTCACTGCTTTATTTCTCGTGTAGAGTTTTAATTCAAACTACTTCAGTTTCTTTTAAATGGAATACCCTGGAAGCAGAGTGTAGAAACAGGATTTAGAAAGGAATGTAGAGCTTTAAAAAAAAAGACACGTCTCTTGAAACGGTAAGTAAAGAACGCGATTTGGTAATAAATTCGTAAAACTTTATAGCACTTCTTTGATACCAAATCTTTTCTCTGAGTTTTTGTCTCTATTTACTGATTCTATTGGTGATTATAAAATGATGCATATATTTGAAAGCCGTTGTATGTAGCGTTAAATTTATGGATATCAGTGAACAGAAATTTATGTTAGCCTGCAGCTGTTTGTGTAGTCGCACAATGTTCTGCTGCAGTTTAGAAGCGCCTCGCATATGGTACTTTGGAGCTTTGTTGAATAATATAGAATGGTTTTATTTGAGAGAATCTTAAAGTTTATTTCACTTTGAAAGCCGCTTTTTCTACCTTATTTCTGCTTTCCAATTAAGGCTTTACCTATTCTAACTTATAACAACTGATTTAGTCTCTACTGAATGATCAATCGTTGTGAATAACATTTATGCAGTTTGGAGGCGAAATACTCAGGAAACCTCGTGTCTACAATTGCCGTTCTTTACTTACCGCCCACCAAGAGACGTGCCAATTTTTTTAAAGACTTTAATCCTTTTTAATTCCTGTGTCTGTACTCGGCTTCCAGTGCCTTCCATCAAAAAGAAACTAAAGTAGCGTGGATTAAAACTACACACGAGTAAGCAGAGAAGAGACTAAGAAATTCCGACAAGAGATTCCCACCGTTTTGTGTTGACTTTTAAACCATACGATCATATCTGCCGTTGTAAAATCAGGAATTTCAATAGCAGCCATCAAAAGTCAAGAATCACTTTCTAACTGACGAGATATTTCAAGAATTACAAGAGATACTACTTTCATTCCCATACTTTGCTTTGTTTTCGTTCGAATGGAAGCCCCTTTCGCCTCGCTTTCATGTACTCGACCCAAACTCTTCCGCGCGTTCCGCCATTTATGAATAAGGTGTATATTCGGATGCTCTTTCAGATGACGGGCCCCATGTTCCAATTCAATTAATTTTAAATATTCGTACCCAGTCCCCTTCACGTTTAGAACATGGCCAATTGAAACTCAATAGCTGTTGAAATAGCCACACCTAAATCCGCGCCTGATCGATCTTTTTTTTTTTTTTTTTTTTTTTCTCACTTTTCTTGAATGCTATGAGGCCAATGCATAGGCCAATTTTCGTCTGTTGTAAAAAAAAAAAACATTTGGTTTGCTACAAGTTGCACTTCCAAATTCCATTTGTTCCTCATAAACTTCTTATTTGAATTTGTTCTCTACAAACGTCCAGCGCAATCAATTGGTCATGAAACGAACATGTCATTTAAGAATCATTACATTTTGCGTTATTTTATTTTTCACTGGAAAACGTATTAAATTTTGCGTTAAAAGTGATTACATTCTGTATTAGCTTGATTACATTTTGCCACAATTTTTATTACATTGTGCTTTGTTATTACCTCTTGCGGCGTAGCACAAATGCATCTCTTCAAAGACACAGCTGGAACCTGAAAATAATTATTTTTCGTGAATATACAGATACCAGATTCGTTAAGAATTTTTGTTTGGTCGTTTGATTTATTTTTTTCTGGGAGCATGCAAACAAATCAAAATCATATTTTTCATCTTTAAGGGGAAATCGTATGCAATTTGTTATTTCTTTGAGGGTGAATTTAACTTCTGGACAACTTTAACTTTCCAACAGTGTCAGACTGAAAGAATACCGTGCGAGAAATACATTTCGGTATTTGGGGGAAATCGGCCTGTTTTCAGGTGTCTATTTGATTTGTTTTGAACTTGCAAATCTATATGCAGCAAAATAATAAAAAAAATATGTGCTATTTGCCGGCTGCGAGGTCCGTATCGTGAAAAACTGTGACCGAGGTCTTGAAAATGCTGCCCTCGGCCTGCAGCCTCGGGCAGCATTTTCAAGGCCGAGGTCACAGTTTTTCACGATACGGACCGACTTAAAGCCGACAGAGAGAAAAGAGAGAGAAAAGTAACTTAAGTAATAAAAAAGCACAATTTAGCAGCAAACGAGAGCATAAAAAAATCGCGAGTCACGAAAGTGAAATTGAATGAAGCTGAACTGAATGTGTAGTTTGGTCGCCTGCACACGGCACAATTTTGCAAGAATTAATTTGACTGTTTTTTTTTTTTTTTATCAGAACATCTTATTTTCTTGAATGATGATACAGCAAGCAGTATTCGGTGTTGGGGAAAAGAAGCAGAAAGGCAAAGCGTTTGAAAGGATTAATCGAGCCTGTAAACCAGCGACTTGCAGTAATACACATTACGACGTGAAAATATGCCGAGTGCGAATGTAAACAACGATCAACAAACTACGGCTATAAACTAACTTGATTTTGTCAATAATACTCAGTTATTGGAGAATTTCATGGCCTTTAATTCCGCTACTAAACAACGATCGACAAACTGCCGCTATAAAACTAGTACAATTTGATTTTGTCAATAAAGATAATGAATACTCGCCTTTTGAAGAACTTCAAAGCCTTTAATTCCAATACTTATTTTTCCTTTCACATTTACAACGGATGATAAGCGTCTACATTAATTTTGCTGATTTGGAGAGAAAAAATTTCATGGGTTCTTTGTTCGTCCAGCCACGAAATGAAAAATAATCCTCGGAGCGGTCCGTACGGGGGATCCGGATGGGAAAATCCGGACCGCTGGAGCGCGCGGAATTTGCCAATCAGATTAGAGGATTTAGGATTCCGGACCACTGAGATGTTTCAGAAAAAAAATAAATATATGTTATTTGCCGGCTGGGTGGTTCGTACAGTGAAAAACTGTTAAAATGCTGCGCGAGGTCGCAGGCCACGGTTTTCTCTTTACGAACCTACTCTCAGCCGGTAAATAACATTTAAACACAAATATAGCTCCAACACAGAGCATAAAAATTAGTCCCGAAACACTTTTAACTCCGATCCATTTCGTCTTGTAAGTTCTTTAAGTTATTCAACCCTCGATCTCGGACTGAAAAGCATTTTTAGCTATTCACATTTATTTTTAACGAATTAATAACCTCTGCGTTGATCCCAAAGTATTTTATTTTGATAAAATGATTTGTGTAGTTTGGCCGCGGCATAAAAACGACAACATTGTGAGAGTTAATTTGACTGTTTCAAAGCATCTCATTTTTTTTGAGTAGTGGTAAACAGTGTTCAGTTTTGGAAAACAGAAGCAGAGAAGCGATGCGTTTGAAATAATAAATGTAGTCTGTAAACCGGCAACTTGAAAATCAATGCGAATGCACAAACAACGAAAAGGAATATAACTTTTCAGTGGCATGCCTGCACTAGCTATCTCGAAGCTAAGTGCATGACCTCTATAAACAACATTTACATTTGCATTTTCAACCTGGAGGTAATTATTTCAGATCTTCTCTTAAGTATCCTTTGTTTATCATAATTTCACGGTTAATATCATGGGTGACAAATTACTCCTTAATTTTGGCGCGAAATTATAGCGCTAATCTATCATTTCACATGCGCAACGTTTTCCATGTCTCGGTGCCAAAATGGCCTACGGGCTTTTAGAAGATGATCTTAAAGCTCAAACTTTGCCCTCTTTTCGCTTGAATTTCATCTAGACCAGTTTGCTTTGGTCCTGTAAAATAATAAACTTTCCATTTACATTTTAAAACGTCGAAACGATTCTACAAAGTTATTAGACAAACAACCTCTTATAGTGAAAAAGGAAAAATGAAATATTCATGGCGTGCGCCATGAACGCGTGGGACAAAGAAAAAACCTGAGTCTTCGACGGAAAAACCCATGACCTCCCAAAAACCCGGGCTGGCGCTCTATCCACTGCGCTACGAGAACTTATGGTGAGTGCGGCCATATTACTAGGTTCATATGTGGCACGCGTCCCGCATACTGCCAGGGTCGGCAGTGTCGATAGCGAACTGCATGGTGAGTGCTGTATGGTGACACTGGATAGAGCGCCCGCCCGGTTTTTGGGAGATCATGGCCGAAATATAGTAGACCAAATTGAAAGTCATTTTACGTTTCAACGGTCTCTGAGCATAGTTTTTCATTTTCCATTTTAAGCCGATCAGATCATTATTGATCCAACGCTTACCAGCAGAATTATTGTCTGCGGTTGAGTGCTTAAACATTGAACAAAAATTTTTCGTATGAATCGAATTCGTTATAAGTTCAGTTTGGTTTGCTTGAGATATGCAACTGCTCCTCCATAATTTTCATTGTAGGAGAGGATTTTCGTAATTTTGAAAAGGGGATTTACTCATTATGGTTCTGAAACTTTCAGTAAGTGTTAATTCATTTCCTTTGTATATTTTTACACCATTACCATTTTGGCTTGATTTTGCATCAACTTCTGTTATTTTCTGACTTTCTTAGAAGGTGGTGAAATCGAAGATCGCCGATAAAATGACGTCATATTATGTCACAGCCGGCAAAAATTATGCCATGTTGTAGAATAAGCTAAGGGCTTTCTACTCAATGCAAAATAATCCTACTGTGCATTAATAGAGGGGAAATCTTAGAGGGAGGTGTTCTAACAGCCGCCCCCCTCCCCCCTTTTTCTACGGTTGGGCTATGAATTTGCTTCTATATGTCCGAGGGTCGAAAATAGATATATTAAACACGTTACTTTCAGATATTTTTAATTTATATTATTACCACTTATTTTCACATTCGATTAATCTTAATGACTCTTGTATTAACCTACAGAAATCAACTGCAGCGTCGCATAACAAGCTTAAGGCAAGAAAAACATCCCTGGTTACCACTCCTGGTGAAAAAAAAAAAAAAGTTTACATCTTAGTAACGGTCGTCTTTACAAACAACGCATATTTCTACTTGTTGTCCCTGAGCATTGCTTAATTTACTCCTGTTCACCGCCGACAAGCACGGTATACGCAGCATGCTTGTCACGTGACTTTTTGAATATCATCACCGCTGTTCCCACAAAGCAAGCAGCGCACATTACGAACTGACGAACAGAGCCATCAGGAAGATGGGGCTGGAACCTAGGGCGTTTGAAATCACAAAGAGGAAAACAAAATCAATTAATGTTATCACACAGTCCAGTACATGGCGGAACAACAGACAAAAAAAAATGCAAGAAGACAACAACACAGAAAAGCTTTACACGAAAATAAAATAAACGAATGATGTTTGAGTAATGAGACCCTTTTTGCAATACTCTTTGTCCACATACCACTAGTAAAGCCATTCCCGCGTTTTTCTTCTCGTTTCTCACGTTCAAGTTGGATTGGGCCCTGGGCCAAAGAGTACACCCCAGACATGTGATCAGTCACTTCACGTCTTACTCGGCCACTTGGTAGACATTTCTTTGCGCACTGGGAGGCTGGGTCGGTAGAATTGCATACAACCACGAGGCAATGAACGAACACAAATGGATGATCAGCAATGAACTTGAAGGCCTCCAAGCTAAACCGCTGTGTGCTGACTGAAGGCGAGTAATGGTTCTTCACAGTTGCATCATTCGGGCATCTAAAGGATAAATAATTTTGAATTAGACCCTCCTCGCCAACGATGGCTTTATGTTAACACCGTTATTGATGCGACGTTACTAATAACAGTGTTATGAAAACAAGACATAAGAAATAAACTACAGATGTTGTTTCAAATGAAATGATTTTTGTATTTGTTAATTTTTAAAGCTAGAGACTAGAAGCAATTCGAGCGAAGTAATTTTTTTTTTTCATATATTGGCATCAGTTTTAGTTTCACTGACAGCAAATAAACAGCAATTATTTACACACCCGTTTTTAATAAACTCGTATTTCAAGGAATTCTTCCGATCCTGAGTGGGGGTGGCGTAACATTGATCAGCCAAGATTGACAGCTGTTTGTCATTTGAAGTCACTGACACCTCAAAGAACAGACGTTTTCGCAGCACTACAGCAACAGGGAAATCGTCCTTCGTGTAAGGACTCACGAATCTCTTGTCAGGAAACATATTCAGAGAGAGTGAAAAATTCCCCTCTCCCTCGTCACTAAATATCAGTTTCCTGTTACTTGGCTTCCAGCCAACCGAAGACACCACGCCATACTTGGAATAGAAACAGCTGAACTGTATTTCTATTTCACGCACTCGTGTCACAACATCCTCAGCAGCTACAGGAATCTCAAACACTGTGTTGGAGTAAGCGATAGCTGCAGGTGTGTGTCTGCGTGTTGTCTTACATCCGGTCAGCGGTGTCGTTAGAGAGAAATGAGAACCAGTTTCTTCAGCTTTGCATGTAGTGTCCAGGAGTCGAAGGTGCTCACGGTCAATACCACGGAGGAGGGACTTGGGAATGAGTATGGTCATGTTATCCCTGTTGCACTGAATATCAACACCTGGAACTAAAAATGCATAACACTATATTATACATTTCCTTGAAAGCTTGACAGGCATTAAATGAAACCGTTTGAAGTCAGGGAAATCCCACGAGAGCTTTCATATAAAATGGTCAGAAAAGTCCCTTTTTAGGTACTTCTTCAAGACATTGCACATTTTGAGGAGGTACATGGAAGCATAAAGATTTATATGTACAAAAAGGCGTCCAACTGTAGGGTTTACGAGTAAACTTGTAATCGAATGTTTTATATTAAAGTTTGTGTTTGTCGTTTTTTAAGTTTTCCATATTTTGGTTAAAACGAAAGTTTCACGTCAGTTAAAAACAAAATAATACGTGTGTTAAACATTTTTAGAGGTTTGACATTACCTTTCTCGAGAATGCTAAAGAATATAACCGCGGGGTCATTTGTAGAAATGAAATACAGTGAGATGTTTGAAATAGCAGAAAATGTTACTTATGAACAAAAGTAAAAAGTACTGCGTGGAATTTGGATGATTCATAGTGAAAAATAAAAAAAATAAAAAAAAACAATGTTTAAAGGCATAAAACTGCCAAAAAAGTTATTTAAAGACCAAACGTTCAGGACTTAGCCCTTCATCAGTGGTAATAACGTTTTCTTGCATTACTGTGCTTTGAGTAGATTTTTGTTAATTAATTTTTGCACGTAGTGCTCGACCTTTCAGCGGAAACAGTCTTAGTTGGTTGATACTGGGACTTAACCAACTCAGTGGCAATCATCGCTATAAATGATATCACTAATTAGTATAACCCACCAGTGCACGTGACCGACTTATCGCTGTCCGTCCAGTTACCACTTGACCCACACTGCTTATAAGAGGGGCCTTTTAGCTGGTATCCCTTGGGACATGAGAACGAGCAATTCGTGTTGATTTTCATCTGTGACGTCACGCAACTGCTCGGCGATGTTTTGACAAGGCGGCCAACGGTAAGGGCTGGGCACGATGCGAGTAAAACTGAAAACGAACGCAAGAAAATTAAAACTGTTATCACAACACCACCACCACCCACAACAACAGTAACAACAACCGTAAAAGCTCTAATGATCCCTCTTTGAAGTCCCTTTCTCAAGTAAGACCACGCTTGTTCATTTTGTGACTAAGCTTACCTCTCGCCCTACCCCTTGCTTAGATCATGAAAATTCATGAGCAGGAAAGCCATGTTAGTTATCGTATTTCAAGTCACTTTAATTATTCGTATTTACTTTTTATTGTTACCTTTATGTTAATATATGCACCACAAAAGGTCACGAGAAGAAGTAGGTTAAGGGCTTTACAGAGCTTTAAAAGCAAACAAAAATACCAGTTTGTTTCTTTCTGACACTGGTGTGATTGTTTGATGAATGGTTCTAGCTAAGTCCTCAGCGCAGTATCAAAATCAAAACTTTTTTCAGACAGCTACAAAACTAATTTTTCTGCAAACTAATCCTTCTTGTATTTTCAACCAAGAAATAATTTTGGCCTTCATGATAAACAACAATAATTACCTTAAAAGTTGTATTAAGCCCCTTTTATGACCACTCCCTCCCCCCCCCCATCTCTGAGACCCCTCTCGCCCTTCCTTTTCCTTAGATCATGATAATTTCACTTTACTATGTCCTTAGTCCTCAACCTGTCAAAGTCAAAACTGCTTCATTCCTTTGTATATTCAGAGTGCTAACAAAACCTATTTCCTGCAAACTAATACTTCTTGCATTTTGAATAAAAGAGAATTCTCACTAGCATGGTTAGTTTCATATCAATTTCATAAATTTGTCCTTTTCTTTACCTCGAAAACTATCGCCTTTGATAGGAATCTTGTTGTGACACCATAAGCCCGCGTAATTGTTGCTTTTACCATCAGCTCCACTGCCTGTCATTGTGATTTCCTTGACCAACGTATCGTTAACGTAAATTTTTACGTTTGTACCACTGACTACAGACTTGAGTTTATACCAGGCACCAGCTGTTACTGGAAAATTAATTCTTGGACTGCTCTCTGGTCCAGAGCTTGTTATGTACATTGAATTGCCACCCCACAGGAAATATCCCCATGCCTTCGTTACTTGTCTGTAAAAAAAAATAAATAAATAAATAAAATAAATATAGCGAGGAGATGTTACAGCACCAATTTATTGAAAATTCAATTCATATTTATTTAATGTACTTAATTGCTGTAAATGGCCTACAATAACTTTCCTGTCTAAGAGTGTTTAATTGATTGGTTGATTGATTGATTGATTGATTGATTGATTGATTGATTGATTGATTGATTGATTGATTGATAGATTTCTTGACCGACTGATTGATTGATTTAATGATTGGCTGATTAATTGATTAATTGATTGATTGATTGATTGATTGATTGATTGATTGATCTATTAACTCTACTGTACTGTACTGCCCTATCCTTCCAAAATAACTTCATGCATTCGTTACTTTTAGTGTAGAAAACTTACAAGGTAGTCTTGATTAAGTGTCAGTTATTAAAGCACTCACCTTCGTGTAGACACACTCCCCGTTTTGTACTTAAAGATATGACCACAGCCTTTTCCACTTAATGCTTGTATACGGCTCGTAATTACTAAAGAAAATAATAAAAACAAAATGAAATAATCAATTTTCAATTACTGTTCAAATGGATTTATTTAGCCATAGTAATTCAGGTTAATGACTTGCAAACAGACCTTGACCGCAGTGCAATTTGGAGACCAATTCATCGTCGTGGAGATACTACTTAAAAATATTTTGAAGCATTCCACCCACGAGTTAAGGTAGAAATGCAAAAATGCAATCCGATCCTGCTCATATCAAGCAAATTCTGTGATACCACTTACCGTACTTATCGGTGCTTAAGGGGGTAGTCCAAAGTCTTGCTGGGCCGTAATGCCATTGAGCGTCATCGTAAGGAATACTGCCTGTCCATGATGACCCGCTGTCAGACCAAGTGCCAATCAAATTATTCCACGCCCCTTTAAAAGCAGCCATTTTGAGAACATTAAAAGAGAAAGACCAGAACGTACGTTAAAGCGAAGTCCAGAACTTAAATTATATTTGTCCCCATTTGAATTACACCTAATTCTTGTTATTTAGGCACATTTTTCGTCTCACAATGCTAAACGCTACTACTACTGGTCTGAGAATACGTCAAATACCAGTTGTTGCCATTATCATTAACATTTTTATTAAAATAATAAAAAATATAAGTACTTCATAAGACCCAGTGTAACTACATAAAGCTAAAGTGCGGAATTAAATATATAAACCTCTGGTAAATTTAAGGCCTTTTGAGAGCAAAGCTATTTCTAGGTCAGTAAGGTCTTTGTTGGACATGTTTTTGATAAACTTTTCATTATGTGTCCTAAGTTTGTTTTTGTACTGATTTTTGTTGGGTTTGCACTTTCGGGATCGCTTTTGACTAATCGTCTGAGATCGCGCGGGTTTCGCGCGGGAAGAGTCAGTAAACTTCACATTTGGATAAATTCCAACTCTTTCTGTTTTATTTTCACTTTTGGAAAAATTCAATTAGAAGAGTTCACTGATATTGGCTTTCGAATCTGAGATTTCAGTCTCTCATGTCTGCGAGACCGGTTTCGGGCACGAATTAAGTCGTTTCCTTCGCCACTTCCTTCGCCAGTTGCTTTAGTTCAAGTGGCTGTGAGCAGGCTTTGACCTGAATCTCGCAGAAGCGCTCTTTTTTATAGACCAAGGAGAACTCGCAATTAAAAAAAAAACTGACCAATGAGAAGTCTAGAAACATGACCAATGGGAAGTCAGCGATTTCAATCCGACGCGCGTCATTTAGCATGAGTTCTATTATTATCCATGAAAAATAGACGCTAACTGATCGTATGCAAATTCGGGACCGACACATGAAATGACTTAAAGTAAGTTTTTACAGGAACTACACAACCTTTTTTACTGTTTAGCTCAAAAATAAATAAAAACAAATAAACTGAATGTCCCAACTACATATGCTGTTATTTCTACCAGAACTACCCAAACTGTATATCAAAACAAATCTATATGCACCAGTTACTAGGTACAATTATTACACGAACAAGACAAACCAAATACAGAAGCTCCAACAATATACTCACTACATGCAGGAACTACACAGTCAAATGTGCAGCAACTACCATGACAATAGACCGTATTTCCTTGATTAAATGCCAGGTTAAAATAAACACTGGGCTTTCAATTTGGAGTTGTAAACAAGCCCACCAAGATGAATTTATTCGACGTATAAACAACTCCGTTGCATAATGAACAACGGGCTCGAATAAACTGCGCACAGGAGTCAAATGAACGCGGGTCCATCCGGCCAAGTTTGAAATAAACGCCGATTGCTTTTAATCAAGGAAAAGTATATACAGCAACTACACGAGTAAGACAAAGCAGGCAATTCAAGCAAGTTCAACAACTACACAAAACTCAAGAAACAACAGAACCTTTAATTAGAACTACGAATATTTGGGATCTGGGGGGGGGGGGGGGGGGGTTATTCCCATCTGAAATAGACGGAGTTTCTGGTCGGAAATACTGAATTGTACACCCCCATGACTATTTTCATGCCTGCTCGGTTTACACCGCCATCGAACTTACTGAGACCAAAAACTAAGTGAAACAAGGAGCATCCACGTCAATTTCATATAATGGTTTCCCCATGGTGTGGGTTTTGGTCCAAGCAGACAGGCAAACTCGCGAGCCGAGGAATTATCTGCGATGGCATTGACTAGCATCTCATTGAATCTAAGAGGATGGGAAACATATCTAGTCGTTACATAGTACGTCCAAAAAAGGTTGTTTACCTCTTGCAATTATGAATCAAGGGTTCTTTCCATTCATGGGCTTCTACCAGACTTTCACTCATTAAAACGCTAAATAACGAGTAAAATAGCAAAATGCTGACAAATTATATTACCTTGTGTCTGTGAGTTGGCGATGGCGAGATAAATTACGACTGAGCATAAAATCCTCCATGGTGCCTTTAGTTCCATTTTGTAGATCGTATGATATTGATTCCTGTATGACATTCAAAAGATGAAAAGAAAGGTCTGTGCTGTAAGTGTCTAGTGTTGGAAGACAAAGGTCGGCAGCACAGAAGGAGCTAAAATATGGGGAAGAAATTAAATTGAACTACATCACCTCCTCCTTGTTTTTCGTTCAATAACCACTCAACAATGTAGAGAATCGATAGAGAACAAGGTTTTTTATATCAGCAATCAACTTTTTTTTGAAGTTCTTAGATTGGACACTTTGGTGGCTTTCCAGATTCTGAAGGAAAAAAAAAATATTCAGACATTATCTAAAATCACTTAAAACGCAATCCTAAGAAGGAAGTCATAGATGCTTGATTTAGTATTAAGACTAGCAAAGAAAAAAAATAACAACTACAAGTCTACGCCTACAATTTCTTCGATACTTACTTCTCGTTGTTCAGAAGTGAATGAGCTCCTCACTGAAAAGCGTTAAGCTTTATTCTCCAGAAAGGTCTGTTTCCTCGTTCGATTTGTTTGGTCTCGTTTTGTTTTATCAGCGAAGCTTACTTATTTAACTTTTGAGTGGGATTCCTCCTGAATAAACATGATAAACAATAGCGACAGCACAATTTAGATCCAACAGTTAGTTAAACTAACATTCGTTTTAATGGATTGTTTTTTTTTTTACGAAAAAAGGTAGTTTTGTCTGAGATTTGTAACAAATGATTGACCTTTTCAGGTAGGTTTACGCAGAGGCTCGATCTAGGGAAATAAAAAGGTAGAGATCCGTCTTTCATGGAGTCGTGCCAATTGTCACAAATTGGATAGTTTTTGACAAGTCTGAGAAAATGGCGCCTGTGTATGTACACCTATATTAAAGCCGTATAGTTGCTTTTAACTCCGGAAAAGGCATTTAACATAAAAAAAAAAAAAAAAAAATGAAAATTTGCAAGTTTACGCCCTCAACCTATTTAAATAATTACTCCTCGTTGATGAAAATTGAATGAGCTTCCCACTAAAAAGCATTTAGTTTTATTTTTAAGAAAGATTGCTTATGGATTTGTCAGTTTGAAGTCCGATCCTTCTTTCAACTTGTTTCTCACGTTTTATTCTAACTAGCGGCGAAGCTTACGGATTTAACTTTTGAGTGGGATCCTCCTGAAAAAAAAAAAAAAAGCGAATGCGCAATTTAGATCCAACAGTTAGTGATACTAGCACTTGCTTCTATTGATTTTATTATTATTATTATTATTATCGTTATTATTATTATTATTATTATTATTATTATTATTATTATTATTATTAATATATATTTTTTTGTTATTTGCAAAAAAGTGCAGTTTTGTCTAAGATTTGTTTGCGTAGAGGCTCTATTTAGCGAAAAATTAAAAAGAGATTTTTCCTTTATGAAGTTGGGCAACTGTCACAACTTGGACATTTTCTGACAAGTCTGCGAAAATGGTGCCTGTGTATGTGAGCCTAGATTTAAACCGGATGTTACTAAAACGGGGAATTGGAGAATGGGAAATAGGAATGGGGAATGGGGGATGGGAAATGTAGAATGGGGAGTGGTGAATGGGGAATGAGGAATGGGGAATGGGGTATGGGAAATGGGGAATGGGAAATTTAAGTGGGGAAAATAAAATGAAAAACGTGTCAATGGTAAATGAGAAATGAAATTATGTCGCTGGTGAAATAATATTGGCGCAAACTTGAAACATCTATAGGAGTTTTAGAAAGAATTCGAATATTTTTTTCCTGTTGATCGTCCTGTTGAGTGCGTTAAGGGTGAATCGAAATACAAACTTTCTTTTTCTTATGTTTTTACCGAAGAAAATTCCCTCCCTTGGCAGCTTAAAATGACAAAGAGATGTATCACGGTGGGCAGGTTTCAAATATGGTTAGTCTCCGTTAATTCGAACTCGGTTATTTCGAATTCTCCGCTATTTCGAACTTGCCCTTCAGTCATTTACTATCGGCTACTTCAAACTCCCGCTATTTCGAACTATTTTTCGTTTCCCCTGACGGTTCGAAATAGCGGGGTTCAACTGTAGTTTCAAAACGGGTGACTATGGATGGATAATAATGGTATAACCTACAAGTGGCTGTCGAACAACATTTTGTCTCCCCAAGAGAATGATTTTCTCTTGGTCTCCCTCAACGGGTAAGTTCGCTTGCACATGTTTTGAATACATATTACAGACACTTATTTGATTTTTCTCCAAGCTTCTTAATGGAAAATGGTCTGTATTCGGTTAATTCACTGAAACAGTGGATAAATTTCCAAAGTGATTGATTGATCAAATGACAGAATGATAAT
Source organism: Meandrina meandrites (assembly GCA_963693305.1). NCBI lineage: Eukaryota > Metazoa > Cnidaria > Anthozoa > Scleractinia > Meandrinidae > Meandrina > Meandrina meandrites. The sequence continues at coordinate 12,843,554 of OY855908.1, forward strand.
TTGAACTTTTCCGGCTTCTTTTCGAAGCCGACAGCGCGCCGCGCTTTGAAAAAATATATAAAAAAATAAACATATTTTATGCCATTAATTTTAGGCTTTGAGTACACTTTCTGCTTCGGTTTGATGCAATTCCACCTTCAAAGAAATGGATTTTAAGGGTTTTTTTTTTCTGGCTTTCCCTTGGCCGTCTTTGATTGTGCATTTTTGGTTTTCAAAGCGAACCTGGTCGTGAAATCAACAACGTGTTATATTTATCTGATCACTTTGTCACGGGCTGTAAAATTCTGATTTTACCAAGTCGCTTTAATTTATTTTCCGTCTAATTTTCCCGTTCATATACCCAATGTACTTCAGAAAATAAAATCAATTGGCTTTCACCAGTAACAACAATGGTTTACTGGGGAAGTGAAAGCATTATTTCTTAGTGTACATGAAAACAATCGAAATTAAACCCTTCTTGAGTTTAGCACGTTATTTATTTTATCATCTCTGAAGTATTGAAAGCTGGATTGGAAACAATAAATACCTCCGCCGAAGCAGAAAATGTACTGATTTGTTTATATATTATATTTTATGAGGCGATAGACGCTGTCGGCTTCAAATAGAAGGCGGGAAGTCGAGAGAAAGTTCAAATTCACACTGATTTGATCAGTCAATCACTAGCTATTATTCTAGGAATTTATCCATTGATTCAGTGAACTTACCGAATACGGTACTGTTTTCCATTGAAAAGTCGGGAGAAAAGTCAAGTAAGCGTCTGTGATTTATTTATTCAAAACAAATGCGAGCGAACGTATGCGTTGAAGGCGACTAAATGTTGATCGACAGCTAGTTGTCCCGGAAACCATTATCCGGCCATAACCATCCGTATTTAAACTACTTGAAACCTGCCCACCGTGATGCGTCTACGTTTCATTTTAAGCTGCAAACAAGTAAATTTCTTTGGTAAAAAATAAATAAATAAATAAATAAATAAATAAATAAATAAATAAATAAATATAATAAATATAATGAAATAACACAAAAACCTTCGAAGTTTGTATTTGTATTTGTATTTCATTTCTTATTACAATATGCAGTTTTTAATTTCTCATTTTAATGTTTTATTTCCCATTTCAATTCCCCATTCCGCATTCCCCATTCCCCATTCCACATTCTCACTTTCCATTCCCCATTCCTGGTATTAGTAACATCCGATTAAACCCGTATAATTGCTTTTAACTACGAAAAAAGCTTTTAAAAACAAAACCAGCAAAAATAATTGTAAGTATTATTTATTTTGCTTTGTTTTTGTTTGTTTTTTGTTTGTTTGTTTGTTTTTTGCAAAAGGGGATTTTTGTGTAACACTTTCTACCAAATAAATTAAACTTCCCTAGAAATTTTGTGCAGAAGCTCGGTTTAGAATAAAAAAAAAATGTCCCTGCATACTATACATATGAACTCACGTCTGTACTCATTTTATTTTATCACTGCTTTTTTTTTGTAAACTTACTTTAAATTTGGGGTACGAATAAAGGGCGTATTTAACTGCAACATTCACGCATAGCCGTCGCATTTGTCCGTTGGAACTTTTTTTATCGTTTTCGAGCTAAAAAATTAAAAATTCTAACAGGCAAACGAGACGGCTATTTGCGTATGCTGCAAATAAATAAGCCCAAAGTTGTTATAATTGTTGTATATGGAGTGGTGCCGTTAATACACTGTCACAATATGGGCAGTCTAGATAAAACTTGCAGAATTGCTTTCAAAGGAGGATTTCGAAGATTTCGAAGATTTTTGGTCTTAACTGTTCTGCAATTAGTCCTAAGCAACTTAAACCACGAAAAACATTATCTTTTAACATTAAGAGGAAGATATAACCATAATTCGTGGAGAAAAACCAAACCACTGCTATAAATATCGATTTCTTTTGAAGATGCGCGGAAACAGCTTGAAAATTTTAGCTTCAATTTTTCAAGTTGTAATCCACCTCAATCGTAGCCATCCGCATTCAAAGACGCTTGTTAACAGTTTCAGTGTTCTAAAATAATAATTTTTGATAAAAATGTACCATTATTTTTAGGTTTCCCATGACACAAGTATACAATCAAAAATCCAGACTAAAAAAATGCGTGCCTGCTGCCCGTTAGGAAAAAAAAAACCCTTTTTGGAGGAAACCTGATCTCTCCCGAATGCAGAACCAGGCTCTTAACAAGAGCTTCGGGGGAGAAAGGATGGCAACCTTAAAATTTTAAGATACAAACAGATTACATTGACAATAATAAAAAATGAGGAAACCTTTGACAGATATTGTTACGTAGTCCTGAAGTTAAACTCCTTTCTTCCGCCCTAAGTAAGTAGGACTAAAATAGAAAAAAAACTCAAAGAAACGAACACGTCGTGGCAGCGTTGTCAGCCTAGAATAAATCAATCGAGTAACAACTGTCAACGTAGGTGAACCGTAAAAACAACAATTTTCAAGCAAATCTGAACAGTAGTGCAACGTCGATGAATCACAGCAAATCTTCTCAAGCCTGTTCTTTTTCGCTTCACTCAAGCTCGGCTCGCTTACTGTGAGCCTGGAACAGGCTACGCTTGAACCACAAACAACGTCGATAAAAAAAAAGCAGTGTTTTCAAAAGAAACGCTTATAGAAAGTCTGCAAAACGTCATGCAATCTTTCATGTGACAGAAGCCTCGATTCCAAGCAAATTGTTGCGATAAATACATTTTTCGCATTGTAATCATTATTTGTGGAAGGCGAGTTTTTGACTTCGGGTTTCTAGAGTCCCTGTTATAAACGCCGCGCGCACGCGCGATCGCAATCCGCTGGTCACTGTCAAGATTAGTGTTGTGGCCCTCACTGGGGTCCGCAAGCACGAAAATTAAGCCGTCGTCGTTCACTTTCTCAAAAAATATGCGGAATTTGGTCATTTCATGTTGTTGTCTCGAAGAGAGCGGGTAAAAAATGTACCAAGATTCAAAACGCACGTGCAGAGCTATTATCCTGCTCATTAAGCCTTCTCTCTGGTGACGTTCTCGTTCACGTTGCCGTCGCAGTTTGCTTAAACATGAAAGGGCCAAATTTTGCGTAAACTGGCGAACGTGAACTACGACGACAAATTTTCCATGTTTCAAGTTTGAATTGAACATTGCGCTTAAATATTCAGCTGTCAGTATGAAAGAGCTACTGGATAGAGCAGGCATGAAGCCACTGATCGCTTGAGTGAGATGGAAAATGATTGGCCATATTCATAGGAAAGATCGCAATGATGATTGCAATGTTGCTATGAGCTGGGCACCAGAAGGTAAAAGGAGAAGGGGAAGACCAAAAACCACTTGGAGACGTACAGTGGAGAAAGAAAGGCAAGAGGCAGGTTGGAGCTCGTGGGAGGAGGCGCGGACCGCAGCAACCAATCGAGAGGGGTGGAAAAGCTCCGTGAAGGCCGAGGTACGAAGAGAATAGATGGTTACATATTCAGCTAGAAATTTGTCTGACGAAAAGTGAACGCACTAAATAAATTAGGATAGTTGGGAAAGTGTTAAGTAAAATATAAGTTCATTTCTTAGTCGACGTTGTTGTCAGTGTCGCCGTCGTGGTTTCGTAAGGTCCATATAAGTAAACTGGGTTAACTTCTTTTTAGATTAAAAGATTTAGGTTTCAGCCATGTGGTGCTAAAAGTGAGTCTATGAAGGAAAAAAAAACATATAGCCTTCTGCGTGTTGGTACAAGCGTGTTCTAAATTTATGTTCAATCTATCCGTTGTGTGGTTAGAGGATTAGTAACGTTTCATTTTTTTTGTATAGGTAATCGCATGGGACCGAGTATATCGACTCGGGCAATTTCTGCAACTTCTGAAAACACAAGCGATATTAATTCTCAATTATACGAGAAAACATGCGATCACTTTTTTTTATAACATGGAGGACAACATTTTCGGAAATTCTTCAAGGCGCGAAGCAAAATTTAGCCGGCGTAACAAATAATTATCCCATCCTAAAATCATACAGAAAAACGGCAAGATCAAGCAAACCAAAACAGTTGGCCGCCATTAATAAATTCCCTCGCAAACTCGCCAAGTGTCTAGCTGACGCAAGTTTTCTAGTTTTCAATTGAAATAATATTCTGTTTCCTGAGACTGAGCTTTCTGTATTTCCTTTCAAGCTATTTTCCGGTTTGGGAAACTGAAGTCAAATTCCGGAGTGACAATACAAGCCAGTGCTGTGTTTAACGAAACCAAGGTTTTACAACGCACTCAACCAATCAGAAACGAGTATTCAGTTTTCTGCTCGTCCAATCAGGATAAGAAATTTTGCCCCTAGCAATTACTAGAATGAAGAAGGAAATGCTTTCTGTTTTAGCTAATACCAATTCAGTAATTTCGCTGTGTACGTTTCAAGGAAGATTATATGTTTGTTACTTGCTTTTACCCATTGTTCAAGAAGCCGACATTATATTTTCCCAACCGACAATTCAATTTTGAATAAATATATTATTTCACTTTATTAGTTTTCCATATGCTTAAACTAAATGAAGAGGATTAAATATATCGGCAGTAAAGTGGTAAGCGAAAACGTCTGCTCCTTGGGCTTATTTTATCGGGGAAACCAAACAACAAAATATAACACAAATCATTCAAGTAACATAATATTAAATGTCATTCAAAGAAACCATACTTTTTGGCAAAATTACAATTTGGTAATGAACAATTCTAACTAACAGATTGAACGCCCTTCAGTTGTAACATATGCCATTAACAATCCGTTTCAGACATTAAAATGAATGCTTTATACAGTTTGTGGACATTTTGTTGAAAGCATGACATCTAAAATAGAGCGGATATAAAATTTCGGGCAGAATTCGACTTCATTCACGGAATTCGTGTCGTCTTCGAAAGCTGTCAATATTTTTAGGACCTTCTAACCAGAATTAGTGGGCATGTAAAGAGGTTAATGTCGTGCTTCGCCCACTTCTGAAACCTGCCTGTTCTTCTCTTAGCATTCCATCCACTGCATCGTGCAGTCTGGTGATAATTACTCTTCCCATAACTTTCGCTGGTACAGATAACAACGTTATTCCACGCCAGTTGCCACAGTCAGTAAGATCCCCCTTTTTGGGAAGCTTAACGACCAGACCACAATTCCAGTCCTCCGGGATTTCGTCGGGATTACGTCCGGCCCTATCCCCCACCTGGGGGCAAGGAACTAAGAAGAAGAAAGAGGTTAATGACACATTTTTTATCCTATCTCTCCTTAACAGAAACATGTAAATTGTTAAAAATTAAATTTGTAAAATTCGCACACGCTAAAACTTAATCTTTTTATGCAAACATTACTAAACTTCACAGTTCAAATATTGCTTATTTGTTTCCAAACAAGTTTACTATTTTAGGAAATAATAAAAAAAGAAAATATGTGCTCCATCCTTCTGGTAATCTATGCTGCTGAAGAAACTGATTGCTTTTCAAGGCAAAACAAATCCCTTACGCTATGGTACATACGCTATTCGCCACAAAGGCTACCTTACGCTTTCTGGGCGGTGAAATCAATTGTTTTGGGGCTTACAAAAATAATTTCAATAAAGCTTAACTTTAATTCTTAGAATATCATAGTGAAATAACTCAATTAAAAATCTTGATCTTGTCCTCGCGTTTCAGACACTACATTTATTAGTTTTATGATAATTCGCACAAGATGAAATGGCTTTAGCGTCTTTGCGCTTTTGTCGTCAGGTGGCTAATCCTCCTCGAACAAATTTGCAAACGTTATTGCTAATTTGAGTTAAGAAAATACTTTTGGAAGCGACATAATAACTAAATATATATAAATATGTCGAGAAGTTTTTCATAATCATGGAAATTAACAATATCACCTAAACTGAAAGTACAAAATAAGCCAAATAATATTTTGCAAACAGAATCTATGTGAATCACTTGCAATTAGGTTTTTTCTAATCCTTTTGTTTGTAAATAAAGTCAGTGATCGTGATGACATACAACGGAAGGAAGAGTAATGAAACTACTCGGAGAGTAGTGAAACACATAAAATCAATCAAAATCATATTGAAACGAAGGGGTTCCACATGCCGCAATCCAATCGTAATCCAATTTGAAGTAGTTGTCATTTATGTCGGTCTCGGGAACGTTTTTTATTTTGTAATTCGTTTATAACGAGCGCAAAATATAAAATTACGAAACTGCATAGCTTAAACAGCCGTGCAATTGCTGCTTTTAGCAATTAATGTATAGTTCGAGCCGGAGCTTAGATAAACCAGAAACATGGAACACAAAATTCGTTTTCTTGTTTTATATCATTGCTGCTCTTTTGATTTTGAATTTTAATTATTTTGCTTTAAATAGTAATTCTGTCAACTTGCTTGGAATAAAATCTGCAATATTTGGACTGAGACGACTACAGATGTTTGCGGAAAAAGAGCTTTAGGCCATTTCAATGTGCTATTTAGTATCAAATTAATTTTTCAGGTGTCTGTAAAGTAATATGGGGATTAAAAATGGGTAATTAATTTCACGGTGATATTCTGTGATTTAGATTCATTTCAAATCTGAAAACCTAACACTAACAGCGAGAAAAACTAAGATTCTTATAAAACCTTCCCACAAATTCTATTCTATCTGTCCGTCTATTTTATGTACTTATCGCGTTTATTTTATTTGTGAACTTATGAAAGCAAAATAATAAATGAATGTATTCTCGGTGTCGTGTACAACAATTATTCAAGTGAGATATTTCAATAAAAGCGGCAACCATGATACTTTGAAGTGTCTTTTTACGAACTGCAACTTTGAAACACGAAATTGTGATTTAAATGATATTTTATGTTTTAGTTTCCGTGATCAGGAAATAAGCCAAACGCACTGATATTTTCGTGTACAAATTTTGCCGATGTTGTTTTATTATGTAATCCTCCGAAATTGAGGATACAGAAAACTTAATAAAGTTGCATGATTAATTCACAGGAAAATACAAATTTCGGTTTGCCGAAATTAGTTTTCGAGGATTTAAAAGACTATAAAAGCATAAAAGACATGTGAAATCTTAAAATATAATGAAACTTCACTAATCCTCTTCTTACGCAAGACATACATAAATTTGGAACGCACTTGTACGAAACTCACAATTTATTTTTGAGCTTGATTAATAGACTCACCTTCTACTCAAAATGGCGAACCTATCTGGTTCAAATCTTACAAACATGTCCGTACCGTTCACAAATGTTACCATGAACGACGACACAAGGAAAGTGCCACTCGATGTTAGTGTTATCATGACCATCATCATTAACGGCATCACTTGTCCCTTCACTGTTCTCCTCAACATGTTGGTGATTATGGCTGTGAAAAGAAGACCAAGACTTCAGAGCTACGCAAACATCTTGTTGGTCTGTCTAGAGTAGTATAGTATATGGGGGTACAAGCTCAAAAAAATACATGAATAAATTGCGCTGGATTTTTTGATTTCTATACTGAATAAATTGCGCTGGATTTTTTAAATGAAAATTGCTCTAGTTTTTAAAATCTAGAAACAAAATTGAAATTATAAATATTTACAAAAATGTTTTTATAGTATTTTTTCAAAATTGAAATTATAAATATTTACAAAAATGTTTTTATAGTATTTTTTCAAAATTGAAATTATAAATATTTACAAAAATGTTTTTATAGTATTTTTTCAAAATTGAAATTATAAATATTTACAAAAATGTTTTTATAGTATTTTTTCAAAATTGAAATTATAAATATTTACAAAAATGTTTTTATAGTATTTTTTCAAAATTGAAATTATAAATATTTACAAAAATGTTTTTATAGTATTTTTTCAAAATTGAAGCTACTAATGAAGCTACTAATGAAGCTACTAATGAAGCTACTAATGAAGCTACTAATGAAGCTACTAATGAAGCTACTAATGAAGCTACGAATGAAGCTACGAATGAAGCTACTAATGAAGCTACTAATGAAGCTACTAATGAAGCTACTAATGAAGCTACTAATGAAGCTACTAATGAAGCTATGAATGAAGCTACTAATGAAGCTACTAATGAAGCTACTAATGAAGCTACTAATGAAGCTACTAATAAAGCTACTAATGAAGCTACTATTGAAGCTACTAATGAAGCTACGAATGAAGCTACTAATGAAGCTACTAATGAAGCTACTAATGAAGCTACGAATGAAGCTACTAATGAAGCTACTAATGAAGCTACTAATGAAGCTACTAATGAAGCTACTAATGAAGCTACGAATGAAGCTACGAATGAAGCTACTAATGAAGCTACTAATGAAGCTACTAATGAAGCTACTAATGAAGCTACTAATGAAGCTACTAATAAAGCTACTAATGAAGCTACTAATGAAGCTACTAATGAAGCTATGAATGAAGCTACTAATGAAGCTACTAATGAAGCTACTAATGAAGCTACGAATGAAGCTACTAATGAAGCTACTAATGAAGCTACTAATGAAGCTACTAATGAAGCTACTAATGAAGCTACGAATGAAGCTACTAATGAAGCTACTAATGAAGCTACTAATGAAGCTACTAATGAAGCTATGAATGAAGCTACTAATGAAGCAACGGCCTGTAAAAAATTGAATAAAAGCAAAAGCCTGTTTAAAATTATTAATAAAAAATGTGATCTATACTTTTTTACAAGAATATAATAATATGCTATTAGAATGCTCATAGAATAGCCTATTATTATAAAGATAAGCATGAACTAATCAATAATTACAAAATTAAGGTTACCCCCTGGAAACAAGCGAAGCTAAATGATGTTTGAAGTTTTAATTCAAACTCAATAATTACCCTTGAATACCAACTTGGAAATTAGTATTTAAATATGTAATATCAACTAAAAGCTGATGCTACATATTATTAATACATGTTTATGTACTTCACAATAATATGCTATTATATGATCATTCTAATAGCATAAACATTGTTAATATAAGCATGAACTAATCAATTATTATTAAAGTAAGGTAACCCTTGGAAATTAGTAATTTAATATGTAATATCAACTAAAAGCTTGGAAAACCATTCTATACTCTTTTTAAAGAATTAGTGCATTTAAATATGTTGTAAATCTTTCATTGGAATCCAACTATTAAAATCATCATTGTAACCTTTCCACTTGACAAGAGCTTGTTTCTTCTTATAATCCCGTCGAATGACTTTATCAATTCTGAATACATCCTGTTTTGCTTTTAACAGTTCAGGTTCATAAAAGCTACCTTGTATTTCTTCATTATTGAGATCTTTCAATTTATAAGTGATTGGGTTTGTATGTTGTATTTCATCAATTGTAAAAATTTCCTCAGACCAGTTTTCAGTATAACCTTTGTCGAAAGTCTTTCTTTTATACTTAGATATTCTGACTCTATCACCAACTTTGAATTTTGGTTTAGCTAATGATGTCTCCATATCACCATATAGGTTAAAGTAAACAATCCCTTGATTCTTCTTTAAACTAGCCTCTAATGGAGACATCTTTATGCTTGAATGTTTGGTATCATTATACTGTTTTAAAAGTTTGGGTAGCATATCTAAATACTTTGTGTTACCTTGAGCAGTAAACTGTTTGTACAGTTTATTTTTTAAAGTTCTATTAAATCTCTCAATAACGACAGCTTTACCTTCATTAAAAGTAGAATACATCTTAATATCATTTTTCTTTAGCCATTCATTGAATGTCTTGTTATAAAATTCAGAACCCTTATCAACCCAGAGATATTCAGGTTTACGCTTGTCATTAATTATAATATTGTTGAAAGTGTTAGTTATTGATGTACCTTTCTTATCTTTTAATTGTATAACCCAAGCGAATTTACTGAATACGTCAATTATAGTCAATAGATATTTGTAACCTTTATTCCATTTTGAAAGTTTATCCATGAAAACTAAATCAGCAGACCATATCTCATCAATTCCATTTGATATTACTCTTCTAGTTTTAAATTTTCGTCTGATTGGTTTATGTAATTCATCAGCTAATTTTTCTTGCCAGTTTTCTTCACCCGATGTTTTTTTTACGTTTTTTGGCTTTTTTTTTTTAAAACCAAGACCGAGTTTAGCTTTTGAAGCAATAGCATTACGAGCTATAACATGACCCCATTGTCTGTCCTTACGAGGGATGGCATCGAGTGATTTTATCATTTTACGGTCAGCCACATTTTTACATTTAACTTGATCTTTTGAGGGTTTATTTGCACAGATGCTGTAATCTACATCATGTTGCATTGATACAGCATCTGTTTTACCTGTTGGTTTTTCATAGATTTCGAGAATCTTTCCTGTATTTGGATCCCATTTCAACTGTTCATTAAGAGGATTGCCTGGACCTGTGTATTTATGACCCGGTATTACGAATCCTTTTCGAGGTGCTATTTTTAATATAGCTTTATGAATATCAATACCCTTTCCTTTAATAAATTTGCTCTTGTTTTTTCCACAAATGACACATTTTGATTTTTCCATAATTCGACTATTCTTTGCTGTGACTTTTTTAGGATTTATTGAATCGGTATTTTTTTTACATGAAACACAATATGATTTACACATCTTTATACAAATAGATTAGATATTAATCGCAATATTCGTTATGCCATTTTCCATTTTTAAATACAATTTGATTACATGGGCTAGTTGTATCTTTTGGATGAGTCCAAAATTTTTTTGAAAATACTCCTGTTTTCTTATTGAAAGCACCTTTTGCTATATCTCCACTCCAATACTTTTTGAACAGATTTTTATCACCTCCTGTTATAGCCATGATTGCTGAAGCTATATCTTGAGCTTGTTGGAACCCTGGTATCTTTTCACCAATCTTTTTGTTAATGGTTTGTCCAACACCACGACCCCTGGTTTGTTTTATGAATTGTGTCTTAGTTATTCCACATTCGACACACTTGCATTTCATCATAAGTCGACCATTTTTAGCCTTAACGTATTTTTCACTGCCTTGTATACATTCAGTCTGTTTCTTTTGTTTGACGCAATATGATTTTACCATTATATATATGAGTTATATATTTCTGAAATAATGCTCAATGAATCTCTCATTATACATTGTATCATGTATGTCGAACACTTCTAATAAATAGGAATACGAATTCCCAATATTCATTTCATTCAGAAAGTATAAAACGAAGTACCCGCATGTAGTAGTTTTTATATTCTGAATCTGGTTGTTTTGATGGAGCAATGTTAAATTATTCTTTTTTGCATGATCGACTATAGCTTGAAATGGAGGCATACCAAAGGAATCAAAATAGTTAATAACACAATCTTTTACATACGTAGCAACCCAATGACTACCAATCATATATGAGGGTTCAAGATTGTATATGAATAATGCTTTGCTATGGTTATGTGGAACTCTTTCATCCCTTGACAGCACATTACTTATAGGTATGTTTAAATATCTGCACCATTTCATTAGACCAAAATTACTTATGGGTATATTCTTATGGAATTTTGGCTTTTTCACTTTCTTTTTTGCTTTAACATCTTTTTTTTTTTTGGAAGCACTAATCCTTCAGTTTTCAATAATTTATTGTATTGATCCCATGATCCAATAAAAGGTGGGCTCCTATAAGACAATGCATTTTTCTCACTCATGAGTCTTCCACCATCTTTTTTCGTTTTTGTGTTTTGATTCGTAGTCGTTGATCTACTCGATCTTTGTCTTGGAGCGCTGACTCCAATTGATGGAAATTGACCCAACTGAGGTGCTCCATAGCCTAGCTTTAATACCTTTCTAATTTGGGTCTTAGAGATATGAATATCGACTCCTAGGCCTGCTTTTTTAGCCTTATTTATTTTGTTGATTTGTCGTTGAGTAAGCATTAAACTGTCATTGCCTGTTAGATTTATATTACCCAAGCGAATTGTGATTTCACTTTTATCTTTATAAGCTTTTAAAAGCTTACTTCTCTGCCCTTTAGATAAGTTTACTTTATGAGTATGATAAGTCGTCATTTATGTATATTATATGTTATATAAAATTTTTGTTACATAATATATTTATTATATGTCAGAAACTCACTGTAATTTTTCAAATAATGATCACGTTTAAACAATGACAAGCTCATTTCCGACCTTATCAATAATGACTTCTTCATCATAAAATACAACGGCATGGACACTGAAAGGGCTGTTAACAGCACTGTTTGCGCTGAGTTTATAGTGAAATATTAATTGCTTTGGGTCTCTAGTTACCCTTTCAGGTTGAAATGATAAATCAAAGAAAATAAGACCATAGAGACTGTTGTAATTCGACATATTAAGCTGGGTACCAGTATTATAATCATTCTTACGCATTCCATATGCCATAAGGTCGTTGAATATTCTAACTTTAGAATCACTATCGTATTCAGTTTCAGGATAATATAAACCATTTCCGTATTCTAGTCTACATGTTGACAAGTAACTTAGATTGTTATCAACATTAATTTTATAAGTATCAAATAAATAAGGATTTTGAGTTGCTAGATTGGTTCTACTCCTTTGAATATAGATAAATATTGCCTTAACATTATCAATACTACTACTTATCTGAAAAAACCACTATTTCGAGTAGATGCTGAAACTTCATACATTTCTCTGCGATATTTCCATTTACTTTTTGTTAAAAATGAACTTACAAACTTATCATATAAGCTGTCTTTTGGTATCAACTTAGGGACCCATAAAAAAAACCTGTTAACAACAACACGATGTTCATCTCCTGCAGCCTGAAAAATCAATTCACTATCATTCTGGAGATGAATATTAAACTGTAGTTGCATAGGAACAAGCATTCGATCCTCTAGCTCTTCAAAAAACGAGTACCTATTTAATGGTATTAAAACATTAACATTATTTAATCCTGTTGTTAATAAACTTCGAGATTCAAAGCCTGTGTTAGTATTTGCTGTGGTAGAATCTGTATCAAGGTACCAAAGGCTATTTTTAGCTACAGATCGACTGTAATCATCACTATATTCAAGTAGATTCTTAACAAAAGTGACTTTATGCAGGTTATCAGTATCATACACAATCTTTCCCGCGCTTTTAATCATCATGTGTTTTATAAGTGAATGAGATCCATTAATTATGGTAACACGATCTGCACCTGTTGTAGCCCCATCTGCTTTTTTTTGAACTTGAAATTGTACCTCAAAAAATGCATTATACCAATCGAAAAATGTTGATCTATCGTTTACCGTAAATTTATAACCATTTTTTAATTGATTTTGGTTATTACCAGGAAGTCTAATCACATCATCGAGTTGAAATCGAACCAATTCGGTCCTTTGTAAAAGCTCACTTGATCTAAAAGACATTATATTATTAGTTTAGATAAAAAATCATCGTCTAAATCCATCACCAGAAATAAGGCGATTGATAATCATGTCAGTACTCTCTTGTCGTTTTTTTTCACTAGGTTTAGTTGTTTTTTGCTTATTGTTTTTAATTGGTTCTATAGCCTTTGGTCTCATATTATGAAGCCTTTTCATGATAAGGTCTCCTGACTTTTCGGATATCTTTTTCCCAACCTGTTCACCAACATGTGAAATACCTGATTTTAATGCCTTCTTACCAAAGGGTTTGACAACCTTTTTAACAACATTTGACATAGCACTCTTAATCGGTTTAAAAATATTATCAACGATGATCCCAGACCCTTTGTGTTGATATATGAATTTACCAAGTTTTGGATGGTAAAATCTTTTGAATTCATAAGGTTTCATTATATACTATTAAGTTATATTATTCTCTCCTTTTCAAAATGAGAGAAAAGCTTGTATCTGCTCCATTTAGATTGATTAACCGTCGTTTACCATCTGTTATGTATATTATAATACTGCTTATTTGTTGTTTATTTACAGGATTATATGTAACACATCTTGGTTCAAGGGTAAATGAGTAACTAGGCTTCAAAACGCTGGTTGAAAAAGTATATATGATGTCTGATTCATCTCCATCGACTAACGAATTATTGACGAGATCACAATGAATGTTTAAAATATCTGTATCTTGACTCAGATTTGGTACTCTATCACCAATATTAACAGCATCCTTTAATACTTTTTTATCAAAACCGACTAGTTCATTAAAATTGCTTTTACTTAGATCAAGTTGGTAATTTGTTGAAAGTTTAATATTTACTCTGAATGTTGTTTCATCAAATTCAAGACTAATAGGATAAATAGGATTATCGTTGTCACCAGTATTAGTAATTTCTTTAATATGTTCATCGAAATTTATATAATTCCATACACCTGATGAAAAAGTAATGGAATTAAATGTTAAACCATTATCAGAACTGTATTTAATAAGCTGATTTTTATAATCAGAATTTACATTAAACCAAGTGAACGACATGTTAATTATACGATTAAGTCCTACTTCATATTCATAATTACTATCTAATATGATAGGTTTGTTAAATTTAGTCAAAAAATTTTCAGGCTTGTTGATCTCTTTATTTTTAACATTATATGATGATAATACTATTTCGCGTTCCATATATATATAATACCGTTACATAAATTAGACTTTAAAGTACTGATTATACAATTTATTATATTGCGATCTATTGATTGTCGTCATTCTCAATAATATGTTCAATATGTTAACACCTGTATTTCTCATCTTAATTGATGTATTACCAGCATTTAACGAGCCAATAATCAATTCCAATTTATTGAGGAGCTTCTTTGGATCATTGAAAAACACGATATTGCCCCCTCTATGTTTTTTTCCTCGGAATCTAATACCAGAACCTTTCATTGTATCGACCTTACTATTGTAATGATTGATGTATTCTCTCAAAACATTATTCTGTTTTTCAATAAGTTTATTATATTCTTGTCTTTCAGCATTTGAAATATTACCACTATTATAATACTTTGTCACAGTAGCTTTTTTACCTTTTAACTGGTTTTTCTTCAATTTAGCATCTTTTATAATTTTGTTAAGATAACTTCTAGATTTTTTAGGGGTCATTTCAGGTTGATTTAATACCATACCAATACTTTCATAATTAGGTAACTCGAGATCATCTAACAAACTCTGTGTTTCGTCATAATCAGTCATTGCATAATCAATACCTTCATATTCATCATATTCAGGTGGAAAATATTGGGGGTCAACGTATATCTCCTTTCCATCAAATATATCTTTCATAGATTCCTCATATGTCTGAGGTTTTAATGCAATCTGTTTCTCCGATTCTGGTAAGACTGATTGTTCATCAAAAAGGTCATAAAGATCCATGTCTTCAACTTCATCGTCGAGTTTAATACCGTAATCTGGAACCTCAGGCATTTTATTAGGCTTTCTCCTTGTTGGTATCCTAAGATTGCTATCAATCACATCATCTAATTTACTTGTCACAGGTTTGAATACCTTTGCAAATGACTCTTGGTCTGTCTGTTGGCCTATTTTATGCTTTGTGATAATATCCCTAGTATAATTGATTTTATTCCCTAATTCAGATTTGCTTTTAGCAAGTTGTTTCCATTTGAGTAAGCTCATTTATAATATTATTTTAGATAATATTTCAGTATAAAAACTCAGATATCATATACAAAACAGATGATTTAACACGGTGTTCAACACAGTGTACAACACTGTGTAAACTAAAATTATCTATCATATATGTATAAAATGAAGATATTAAATTATGATGTCGAAGATGATGTGAGCTCTACTTTTAAGCAACTGTATGATTTTATGCCAAGTCAATGTTTTCGTTTATTGATTACAGGACCCTCATCTTCAGGAAAAAGTAATCTGCTTCTTGATATGATATACAGATTATTATACTTTGATAAAATATTCCTTTATGCAAAGAATCTCCAACAAAACAAATACAAGCATCTTCTAAACACATTTGATTCAATTAGCAAGGAAACTGGTTATCCTGTTATTGTTTCTAGTAATGAAAATATAATACCACTAGATGAAATATCAGACGATGGTCAAAAGATTGTTATTTTCGATGATTATCTTAATACTGGATCGAAAAATGATAGTGAAATACGTAACTATTTTACCAATTCCAGAAATAAAAATTGTTCATGTATATATATTAGCCAATCCTTTTACAATACAGATAAAACTATACGTTTAAATAGCACACATCATTGTATTTTTGAATTTCCTTCTAATAATGAACAATCTATGATTTGTAGAGAGATTGGAATCAACAAAAATGACTATCTAAAAGCAACTAAAGAGCCATTTAGCTTTATATATATTGATAAACCACGAAAATTCGTAACTAAGAATTTCAACGAAAAAATATAACTTACATATATATAAATGAATTACTCGAATGGTTTATTATCATCAAATACCAACAATATATCAACTATTCAAGGCCCTAAAGGTGAACCAGGAGTTGGTTTTAAATTAACATCTTCAGGTGATTATAATATTGACAATAAAATCATGTACCATATTAAAACTCAAGATGATGTTCCTGATGATTCTGATTATGATTCTATTAAAAAAGACTATAGCTCTGCAGTAAACAAAGAATATCTTAAAAACAATTTCTTAAAAAGAGACAGCAAAACTCAAACGTTCTTTGATTTAAAAGGATACAGCATTCAAAACAGCGAAGCTTATGATCCAAACTCATGGACTGAAAAAACAATTACCAACAAGCAATATGTCGATTTACGAGATAATCTGAAAGCTGATAAAACAGAGTTGAATAAAAAAGCTGATCTAAGTACCAATGATGAACAAACATTCAAAAGCATCATAAATGTTCCTGATTTCGATTCTGGGTATAGTAATATGGGTAATGTTATGAATAAAAAATATATTGACCAAAAACTTGATATGAAAACAACTTTGTTACAAACACTAAAATCAAGGCTCCAAATACCGAATTATGATCCAAGTGCAAGCAATGAATCTGATGTACTGAATTTAAAATATTTATCTGACAAATATTTAAATAAAGAAGCTGGAGGTCAATTGCAAGATTCAATATTATTCAATTCATTTCATACAGATATAAAAAGACAAATATGTTAATTAGGAAATCCACTATATAATTCAAGCGCTACAAATAAGTCTTATGTAGACGCTGGATTACAAAATAAAATTGATGCCAATAAAGTTATGCTTCTTAATGGTACTCAAGCAATGAAATCGAATCTTGACATGGGTGGATATATAATAAACAATATAAAAGAACCAAAATTTGATTCAGATGGTGTTAACAAAAAATATTTGGTTGATCATATTGGTAAAAGTCATATTCAATCCATAAATTCTGAAAATAAATTAAAATACATTATGACCGATCCTAAGTCACAGATATCAGAAGAAAATGACGTTGAATTAGGAACTATTATAACCTATCAAAATTCTCCTCATAAGATAAATAAAAATGTTATCGACATGAAATTGTTGTTAGATCTATCAAAAGGATATTATAGTTCAAGAATTGGATTTAACCTTTTTTTATTATCAAATAGTGATTATACTTGTTGTATAGAGATTATTTGGTTAAATAATAATATCAACCCTGATAGTATTTTAATTGATGGTTCATCATCTATTGAAACCATTCATAACGTGAACAGAAAAACATTCAAAACACAAAAATATGTTAGATTAATATGTCAATTCACAAAGAGTCTGAACATTGGAAACAATTACCTATACATTGATATGATTTTTAAAATGAACTCAGGAAGCTCTTATGATCAAAAACTTCAAACATACTTAATTATTTATGGAATATTTGGCCATCAATCAAATCTTGAACCTAGTATTTACGATCAGATATATTATATTATAAATAATGAGACCTTTTTCAATACAGATATAAATATGAATAAAAAATCAATTAATAATATAAAAGAAGCAAGCAATGACGATCAAGCTGTAAATTTTAAACAGTTGCAAAACTATTATAAATCTTTCCGAATAATATTAGAAGCAGAAATTACCGAACTTGAAAATAAGATGAAAAGCTATTACGAATCAAAAATTAGCGAACTCGAAAATAAGATGAAAAGCTCTTATGAAGAAATATTTGAAACCTTTTTTGATTTAACTGATGGAAATTCTTTTATAGTAGATGATACATATGGTAGTGAAGTAAAATATGTAAAATGTCAAAACGATAATGGTTATATCACAACTGAATATATGAAAGATGATTTCGATTTATCATTGTTTAATAAACAATTAGGAACTGTTATAAATGGTGGTATTATTTCACTAAAAAAAGAAATTAACACAATAAAATATACAATTTTTATCAGTTTTAAACATGATATATCATTTAAAGATGCATCAAAAAATCTTGTTGGTTTCGGAGGAATCACTAATCAAAAAAAATTTACTTATAGTGATCCTCGTTATAGCATAAGTAACGAAAAACTCATCATCGACAATCAAAACGATAATAATAATCAATTAAGTATATTAAGTCAATATCATAATAAAAACCTTTTTATGTGGATCATGAAAAATGGCAATAATGTAAGATATGGATTGGTAAATGGAGCTTATTTAGATAAAACCGTCAATATAAGAGATGTTACATCAAGAAACATTATAATAGAATTGCCTTATAAAATAAAACGAATAGGAATATCCACAAATGCTTACAGTTTTTCTTCAAAGGAATTCAATAAAATTTGTTTTCTTGAAAAAGGAAGTGAAGTTTATTTTATCTAATTTACTGTATAAACAATATATATATTTATAAATTTTTAATATAATGTTATTTATATGAGTAATATGATAAAATTCAATCATATTGATAGCAATATAAATTCAGCTGATAAAGAACTATTAATGAACTTATATCATAGCTATTTCAAAAAACATCACTGCTATTCTTTAATGTTTAAAAAATGGAAAAAAATTCATATATCATTACAAATGGTTTCAGTAATTTTAATTAGTTTGGGAGGAATAATTGGATCAATTACAGTGAATCCTATTATTATTAGCTCTTTAGCAGCTGCAGGCATTTTTGTACAAGCTTATATAACTAAAAATGAATTTAAAAGACAAGTTATTATGCTTAAAATAGCTGTAGATACATTACATTCTATTTTAGATGAATTAAATAGCTATTTAAGGTGACTTGAATTTAGTAAAGACATAGTTTTATCTGATTTAAAAGTTAAAGATGACATGATTTCAAATTTGTGTCCAACACTAGATGAAAAATATATAAAGATATATGATAAAAAGTTTAAAACTTTAGATTAAATTTCTATTATTGATATTATCTTATCACCTATAAGACTCATTATATTTGACCATGTATTTTTATAATATTTAATCGTTTTAGCTCCTTTAGGCATTTTTAATTTTAATTTTTTAGTTGAAATATTCAATAATGTAAATATTTGAACTAAAATAAAATTTATATTAATAATTCTAACTCTATTCTTATTAAAAAGGGGTTTAACTAAATAAATTTCATTAAAAATTTTATTAATTTTATTTTAAACATTAATATTTAATTCATTCATATTATGATTATATTTTAATTTGTTAAGAATATTTTCTAAATGATATTTTGGTTTATATATACTCTTTTTATGAATTTTATATAAATTATCATAAAAATTAATATATATATCAATATTTTCATATCCATTAACAATCCCACAATTATTACATATATAACACCAATTTTTTTTTATAATAAACTGTTTAGAACAACATTGATAATCTGTTTTAACGACTTTAAATAATGTTTTACCACAAAAATGACATATACCTTCATTCATATTTCTCAATTCTTTATGTAAATCACTATTACAACACATTTTATATATATTATGTATATTAAAAGTTTTTACGCATTAATGTTAAATACTTAAAAATATAATGTATAGTATTATTAATATAAAAATGAGAGGACGACCTATTTTACACCAAACTGATGAACTACGTAAAAATGCAATAAAAAGAAGCAAAACAAAATATATGTTAAATAAACCTTGGTTTTGTGATATATGTCAAAATGATAAAAATTACACCCTTGCAGGTAAAAGCTGTCATATAAAAACAAAATTACATATTAATAACTGTATTATTAAAAAAAACTGAACAAATTGATAAATTTAATATAATAACAGTTGAAGATTTAATTTAAATATAAATGCTGACTTTTTGTTTCAATGATAACCAAAAATAATTATATTTCTGATTGTTATAATAATTAACAAATTAAACGCATTTAAAAAATATTTTACTATAGACTTAAAGAAATAATATCTTAAACTATATATATATATGAACAACTTAAATTACAAAAATTTCATAAATTATTCCAAAGATGATCTTATTAAAGTAATTTTATCACTAAAAGAGAATCAACCAAAGCGTAGCATTCGTGATATGGTTCAAGATTATGAAAAAAATATCATTGCTCCACATTCTGATTTCAAACAAGTAAAGTCGATACCAAAACTTACTCCAAGACGTAGCGTTCGCGATATGGTTCAAGAGTATGAAGAAAATATTATCAAACCAACACTTGAATTTAGGGATGATTACAAACCAATACCAAAACCTAGGACAATAAAACCAGTAAAGCCGACTCCAGCTTCAAGGACTCAAATAAACCAAGTTGATAAGGCTTTGAAAGGCTATGCCAAATCCTATGAAATTGGTATAAATAATAACAAAAACCCGCTTGAGCAATTACAAAACACAAGATTAGCTGTTAAGCATCACATCAATACATTACTAAATGAAATTAAAGGTTTAAAATTCGTTGAGACTTTAAAAGTAATATTTAGAAAAGTTTCTAATAATGAGATAATTGATAAAACTGCATATTTTAATAGCAAAGCCCAAACAATAATCAATGATCTTGAGATTCCTGAATCACTAAACTTATCTGAACAGCAGATATTAAATTTTATAGCTTTATGGGTATCTGAAGGGTCAGGTTGGACTATTGAATCAGTGGAAAATCATTATCTAAATATAGTAAAATATGAACCTATTAAAGGAAATTCATACATTCAACTACCAAAAGAGCTTAGAAACAGTGCGAAAGGTTTGATTAACCTTAAAAATGAGGACGATAAATGTTTTTTATATTGTCATATCAGGTATTTAAACCCCCAATCCAAAGACCCTCAAAGAATTAAAAAATCTGATAAGGCATACATCGAGAAGTTGGATTACTCTGAAATTCAATTTCCAGTAACCATTAAACAGATTAACAAAATCGAGAAAAAGAATAACATCAGAATAAATGTATTCGGCTATGAAGAAAGTCATCCATACCCAGTATACATATCAAAAGAAATGTATAAAGATCATATGGAACTTCTATTAATAACAAAAGATGAAAAAAAACATTACGTACTCATAAAAGATTTCAACAAGTTCATGTATAATCAAACCAAACATAAGGAAAGAAAGCATTTCTGCATGTCTTGTCTTCAATGCTTTAGCTCTGAAAGAGTATTAAACGATCATAAAGATAATTGCATACTAGTAAATGGAACTCAAGCAGTAAAAATGCCCACAAAAGGCAATAATATCTTAAAGTTTGATAATTTCCATAAACAGCAACCTATACCATTTGTAATTTATGCTGACTTTGAGGCCGTTACAGAAAAAATCTCTGGTTGTAAGCCAAATGATGATAAATCATATACTGAAGCATATCAAAAGCATACTGATTGTGGATATTGTTTTAAGGTTGTCTGTTGCTATGATGATAAATACACAAAGCAAACGCAAATATATCGTGGTGAAAAAGCTGTATACAAATTTATGGAAAAAATGCTAGAAGAGGTTAAGTATTGTAAACGAATTATGAAAACATGCTTTAACAAGCCATTAAAGATGACTGAAGATGATGAAAATGAATTTAAAAAAGCAGAAGCATGCCATATATGTGATATAGAATACACTGACAAAGATATCCGAGTTAGAGATCATTGTCATATTAAAGGCAAATATAGAGGATCAGCACACCAAGAATGTAATCTTAAACTAAAAGTAGATCCTGATAAAATAAAAATACCTGTAATATTTCATAATCTTCGAGGGTATGACAGTCATTTTATTATGCAGGAAATTGGTTCCATCGTCAAGAATCATACATACAAAAATAAAAAAGGAGAAGAAAAACAAATGATTATCAATGCTATACCCAACAATATTGAAAAATATATGGCTTTCATGCTTGGTAATCATCTTACATTTATCGATAGTTTCCAATTCATGAGCTCTAGTTTGGATAAATTAGTCAGTAATCTACCCCGAGATTCTTTAAAATATACATCTGAAATGTTTAAAGGTAAAAAGCTTAATCTTATGGCTCGAAAAGGAGTATATCCTTACGATTATATGGATAGCTTTGATAAATTCAATGAACAACTACCATCAAAAGAAGCATTTTATAGCATATTAAATGATGAACATATATCAGATGATGATTACAAACATGCACAGATTTTATGGAATACATTTAAGCTTAGCAATATGGGTGAATACCATGATCTATACCTCAAAAGTGATGTTATTTTGCTTGCTGATGTTTTTGAAAATTTTCGAAAGACCTGCATTAAGTATTATAAACTAGATCCATGCCATTATTTTTCATCTCCTGGTTTATCATGGGATTCTATGTTAAAGATGACCAATATTCAACTTGAACTAATGACTGACATAGATATGTATCAATTCATAGAAAAAGGAATGAGAGGAGGCATCAGTTATATATCAAATCGATATGGCAAAGCAAACAACAAGTACATTAAAGAATATGATGAGAAGGCGCCATCAAAATATATCATTTACTTAGACTCAAACAATTTGTATGGGTGGGCCATGAGCCAGTATTTACCAACTGGATGTTTTAAATGGTTGTCAGAAAAGCAGATTGAAAAAACCAACTTAGCATATTATAATGAAAAAAGTAAAAAAGGGTTGATATTAGAAGTAGATCTAGAATACCCAAAAGAGTTGCATGACATTCATAATGACTATCCTTTAGCACCTGAAAAGGTAAAAGTATCAAGAGACATGCTATCTAATTATTGCAAAACTATCGCAGACAAATACAATATATCCACAGGGTTAGTTCATAAATTGATACCTACCTTAAATAACAAAGAAAAGTATGTTCTACACTATAGAAATCTACAATTATACCTTGATCTCGGTTTAAAAATAACAAAAGTTTATAGAGCACTTGAGTTCAATCAATCCCCATGGTTAAAACAGTATATTGACTTCAATACTCAGAAAAGGACTCAAGCAAAAAATGGTTTTGAAAAAGATTTTTTTAAATTAATGAATAATTCAGTATATGGCAAAACAATGGAAAATCTTAGAAAAAGAGTTGATGTAAGATTGATTACAGATGATAAAAAACTATTGAAGATTACATCTAAACCAACTTATGTAAGTTGTAAAATATTCAATGAAAATCTAGTAGCTGTACATAAGATCAAAGAAACACTGACTCTAAACAGGCCTGCATATTTGGGTATGTGCATTTTAGATATAAGTAAAACGCTTATGTATAATTTCCATTATAACTACATTAAAAAGAAATATGAAGACAAATCAAAGTTATTATTCACTGACACAGACAGCTTGACCTATGAAATCGAAGCTGAAGATGTATATCAAGACTTTTTTAAGAACCGAGATAAATTTGATAATAGCGACTATAATAAAAGCTCCAAATTCTTCGATGAGACTAATAAAAAGGTCATCGGTAAATTCAAAGATGAAGCTCATGGAATACCAATCACTGAATTCGTCGGTTTGAGATCTAAGATGTATTCATATGTCAAAGAAAATAATGAAGAAGGAAAGGCTTGCAAAGGAACGAAAAAGGCTGTAATCAAAAAAGATATACATTTCGAAAATTATAAAGAAACACTTTTCAACAGCCAACAAATGCATCATACAATGAAGACAATAAGAAGCGACAAGCATCAATTAGGTAGTTATGAAATCAATAAGATATCATTATCTTGTTTCGACGATAAAAGATATATATTAAAAAATGGAATATCAAGTTATGCTTATGGTCATCATATGATAAAAAAATAAAATATATTATATATTATATATAAGAATGATTATAACATGCATTGGATGTGTCGATGTAGGGAAAAGTTCTTTAATATCACGCATTTTAATAAATACTGGAGCTATAAGTAATAGAGAAATCAATAAAGCAATCAATGAATCAAAAAATTGGTTATCAAATATCGTTGATACTGATTATAATGAGCAATCAAAAGGAATAACAATTCATTCAACATTAGAAAAAATCATAATAGAAGGTAATGAATTCATTATAGTTAATAATCCAGGTCATGAAAATTTAATAAATGAAATGATAAGAAATTCATCAATATCTGACATAGCTATGCTTTTAATATCTGCCAAACCAAATGAAACTAAAAAAAGCATTAAACAAGGTTACGAGTATGCCCTATTGACACGAGTAAATGGAATAAAGCATCTAATTGTATGTATAAACAAATCAGAATATATCAATCATGATAATACCTATGAAAACATTGTCAACCAAGTGAAAAAAGCATTAAACAATCAAAATTATGAAAAAATGATATTCATACCAATATCAGCAAAATTAAACATTAATATATCAAAAAATGATAGTAATATAGTTAATTACTGTCTGTTTGATTTAATAAAAAACATAAAAGTTCATAAAAGAGAAAGTAAATCAATTAAACCAATAAACAATACATTAAATAGTAAATTATATTTTCATAAAATACCAAATTTAATTACAATAGGATTTAAATGTTTATTATGGTCACTTAATAAATCATATGAGGTTGAATTCATCAATATAGAAAATGAAAATAATAATTTTGTAACAAAAAAAAATTCAAAAGGAAGATTTATAGCTTGTAAATTAAAAATTGATACAAATGAACACATTGATTATTCTATAATATTAATATCAGCTAATATTATATTAGCATATGGTATATTATATTAAATATAATATTTAAGAACGGCTGACTGTTAGGATCGAGAACTCTCCGTCACCGACCTATTTGGCCAATCGCTCATATTTTGCTCAAAGATACCCTTTGGTGATATATATTTAAAAATCGTATTTAAAAGTTCCAGCGATTTTTTATTTTTCAGAAATTCACGAAAAATTGAAAACGCGGTCAAAGTGCGGTTTTCCTTCCGATCAAATGCCCGAAATATGGTGCACGGACGAAGCTACGGCAAACTCGTGAAATAGCTTCAATTACTGCCAAACTTTACACAAAGACGGAAAAACAACTAACAAGCATCCCTAACTTGTAAAAAATCCGAAATTTGTTGAAATTGTGATTTTGCGAGCCATTTTATCATCCTCCTTGACGAGCGATTAAAATGGCGGCAAAATATAGGTCATGTTCAACAGCATAAAAATACCCCTGATACCTCATTTTTCGATAATTTTACTTTACAGCCCTGAAATATCATTATTAAACATTCACCATGCCAAGTTTCAGGGTCGAACTCGAAACGCTTCCCGCTGAGAAAATATAAAATATCTGCGATACGATCAGCTCAAATGACAGAAGATTTATTGGCGAATTTGAGGCTACTCACCTTCAACTTGCCGATAAAATTCGAAAATTAATTTTATTTCCGTCGATTTATGCTTTAAACCTCAAGAAATATCCAATGGTATGTCAAAAAACACATTCAGAAGTTTTAGAAACCATTAAAGGTCAAATTTGAGCTGAAACTGTCCTGCCATGTCTGATCTTATCGTCGCATTTTATACCCCTAATGTAAACAAACGCTTTGACATGTCAAACGTGAGAGATTATTTCCCAAAACCTTTTTAAACATTTCACAACAACATTAAAGTCATTTTAAGATCGTTAGAAAAATAGCGGTATGGTGTTCTAGATTAGCAATTCAAAGGACTGTTTTATCCAGCTGAAAGTAATTGAGATTTCAGCACGCCGTCACCATCTTCATGCATTATCGTTGCTCGAGAGGTCAAGATGTCGAGAGGTTAATTTGGTGATGTAAACTGTCATATACTGGAAGAAAGCAACATCGAACTTTGGTGATAACAAGTGTAAGTGTTTATACAGTGTAATAGCAAGTTCAAAACAAATTTTCGCCTAAATAATTTGCGAACAAGAAGCGAAACTGTCCGACCCCAAGCACAAAATGCATTTGCAAAATAGTCTCAAGAATACTCAAGAATCGAGCAAGAAATAGTCTTAAGAAACATACCATAACTGGGCGCACATCAATCTCAGTGGCAAATCATTATTGTTTACACCATCTCAAGCTTTCTGCTATTGGAATTTAGGGCCATTTAGTCGATTTTCCATACATTTTGCTATCGGTATCAGCGTTGCGGATTGACATTCGAAACTCGAATGAAATGTCACGCACCAAGATGACCAGTCATGTCACGTGGACAATTCCCTCGCGAAACTTTTTTTTTATATTTCGCAAGTCTTAAAGTAATGAAATATAATAGAGAGCTTTCTCATTAGTTGTATTCCTAAGCGATTGTTTCCCGTTCCTGAATGGCTTTTTGTATATAGCCTTCATCGCAGACAGTCTAAACAGCCGGTATAGACTATATCCCTTGGGGGACTCCCATATGAAAAGGGTGGGGATGTTCGTCGTCTCGCTTCGGGGGTGTAAATTTCGAATTTTTGATCTTACTTGGGGTTTTCCTGGCAAAACGCCAATATTTTAGCAGGTTTCGTTTAGGGTTGCACACGAAAAAATATTAAAATATGTAAATCCTATTTTTAATACTTTGGTATCTTTTGGGGGTCAAAAAAGCTCCACGCTCAGATTAGTCTCCTTTAGGTGTTCCCCGCTCTCTTCATGTGGAAGCCTCCGCGGGACTATACCAAGGGTTTTGTGTCATATCCGGCTGCACGGCAGGCTATGGCTATAGTGCACTATTTAAAAGGAATTGCCTTTTACTGACCTCCATCTTTTGATTATCCTCGTCGTAATCTATTTGCATGTGTAGGTGATTCGTACTAAATTATAAGAAATTGTTTTCAGGGGTTTTGTTAGTGGAAGAAATGCATCATGACAGCTATGTCAAAAGAAGTATGGGCTCTCAGAGCAGCCACGACGTCTTATGTGATAACCAAAAATGGTCAATTTCGCACTGGCTAAACGGCGCAGCGAAGAGCCTGGGGCGGGGAGAGGGGTTGCTACCTTCATATGTCCCGCTAGATGTGTTCCAATTTTTCACCTTCTAGGTATGTGATGGGGTTCCAATTTTGGCCTTTTACTCTAATTTGGGGTTAATGGATGGAGGAAAATTACGCCGTCATATTTATATTCTGTTGCGCATCAACATCAAATTGTTTCGAAATGTGCGTAAATACGTAGCGATATTTTAGCATTGTGGAGAGATGAGGTAGCAAATTTGAGCTTTTTGAGGTCTGAGAAGGGGTATATGTAAAGCTAGTCAGCGAACTTAGTTATACAATGCCCGTACTTGTTGACACAGCATTTGTATGGAACGATTATTTCGATCCCATGTCAGCGTTCTTGGAATTGTTTTAGCCCGTTTTACTACAGACGTATCTAGCAGGTGATCAAAATGCCGTAAAATTCCGGTTACAAGCCTCCCCCCGATTATAGGCCCATGTACCTGGAAACAGAAAAAAATACATCCGGTTATAAGCCCCCATCCCCCCCCCCCCCCTAAAATAAGCCCCCCTCTCCTGGGTGCCAGTAATGAACAGGGCTAAATGTTGCTTTATTATGACTTTCTAACTTAAAAGCGTATTTCGATCAACACTGCCGTGGTTCGTTTCGAAGCGCTTTTTTTATTCCGCTTGTAAGCCCCCCCCCCCCCCCCCCCCCCCGGATATAAGCCCCTCCGGTTATAACCCCACTCAAAACTCCTTACGAAGTTGTGTAAGCCCAGAGCTTATAACCGGAATTTTACGGTAGTAGCGTTATAGTGTACAAGTAGCTTTCATATTACATTAAAGAAGCGAAACTGTCCGACCCAAGTTATGAAAAGTGTCTGATATTTTAATGAGTTAGGTGTTAATGCAAACATTTTGTTTCTTTGTAACACCATTGATCCTGCTGTATGTCGATCAGTCTGTTTCATATGACAGTCCTTTCCCCCTCTCCACTCCCTGATCTGGGCGAGGGAAGAAGGAGACCTGAGATTCAGTTGTCTGGAAAAGACGTACACCATCAGCGCCTCGAGACCATTACATTTCCCGCGCTGCGATGGTGTCTAAAAACCCATACTTGTTCTTTTACGCAGACACTCTTTTCAAAACGCGTGACAAGCGGAAGGAACGTCTGCACAGGAGGCTGAACCCTTAGCTTCCTCGTCTGAAAAGCTCAAATTTGCTACCCTATCTCAGGCTAAGTTAAATTGTAAACTCAATCTCAGCCGGAAGTGACGAGGGTGTCGTTTTTTTTTTTTTTACCACAATATTACAATGTGGCTATTTATGGCAATTTATGTACACACATTTCAAAACAATCTGATTTTGATGTGCAACAAAAATATAATTTTGACATTCAACGACCCCAGGTTAGACTTAAAGACCAACATTGGAACCCCATAACATAGGGGCTGCTCGTAGTCTAACGGGATCCCGTTCGACGGGACATAATTATGAAGGTAGCACCGCCCTTCGCTACCGCGTTCAGCCAATGCGTGATCAATCCGGGATCAATTTTTGCTTTAATATCACATGAAATGTCTTGACTGCTCTGAGAGCCCATCCATCTTTTGGTTTAGCTGCCATGATATCTTTCTTCCACTAACAAAATCGCTTACAATTTAGCAGAAATCATCTTCGCAAAGGCGTAGTTTTGCTTCTGGAAAGGTATTTACTCAAAGACAAGGCTTGTTTTGAATAGCGCACTGTAGCCACGGAAAAAGCCACTTAAAACAAGAAACATGCAGTTGCTGAGGACAAAGAATGATCTAAAAGCCCTCTACATTATTTCATGTCTTAAAGACCTGCGAATTTCGCAAGGGCAGCGTGTTGCGTGACATTTCATTCGAGTTTCGAATGTCAACCCGCGACGCTGAAGTATTGAGTATGGCTATGCAAAATGTATGGAAAATCGACTAAATGGCCCTAAATTCCAATAACAGAAAGCTTGAGATGGTGTAAACAATAATGATGTGGCATTGAGATGGATGTGCGCCCAGTTATGGTATGTTTCTTAAGACTATTTCTTGCTCGATTCTTGAGTATTCTTGAGACTATTTTGCAAATGCATTTTGTGCTTGGGGTCGGACAGTTTCGCTTCTTGTTCGCAAATTATTTAGGCGAAAATTTGTTTTGAACTTGCTATTACACTGTATAAACACTTACACTTGTTATCACCAAAGTTCGATGTTGCTTTCTTCCAGTATATGACAGTTTACATCACCAAATTAACCTCTCGACATCTTGACCTCTCGAGCAACGATAATGCATGAAGATGGTGACGGCGTGCTGAAATCTCAATTACTTTCAGCTGGATAAAACAGTCCTTTGAATTGCTAATCTAGAACACCATACCGCTATTTTTCTAACGATCTTAAAATGACTTTAATGTTGTTGTGAAATGTTTAAAAAGGTTTTGGGAAATAATCTCTCACGTTTGACATGTCAAAGCGTTCGTTTACATTAGGGGTATAAAATGCGACGATAAGATCAGACATTTCAGCTCAAATTTGACCTTTAATGGTTTCTAAAACTTCTGAATGTGTTTTTTGACATACCATTGGATATTTCTTGAGGTCTAAAGCATAAATCGACGGAAATAAAATTAATTTTCGAATTTTATCGGCAAGTTGAAGGTGAGTAGCCTCAAATTCGCCAATAAATCTTCTGTCATTTGAGCTGATCGTATCGCAGATATTTTATATTTTCTCAGCGGGAAGCGTTTTGAGTTCGACCCTGAAACTTGGCATGGTGAATGTTTAATAATGATATTTCAGGGCTGTAAAGTAAAATTATCGAAAAATGAGGTACCAGGGGTATTTTTATGCTGTTGAACATGACCTATATTTTGCCGCCATTTTAATCGCTCGTCAAGGAGGATGATAAAATGGCTCGCAAAATCACAATTTCAACAAATTTCGGATTTTTTACAAGTTAGGGATGCTAGTTAGTCGTTTTTTCGTCGTTGTGTAAAGTTTGGCAGTAATTGAAGCTATTTCACGAGTTTGCCGTAGCTTCGTCCGTGCACCATATTTCGGGCATTTGATCGGAAGGAAAACCGCACTTTGACCGCGTTTTCAATTTTTCGTGAATTTCTGAAAAATAAAAAATCGCTGGAACTTTTAAATACGATTTTTAAATATATATCATCAAAGGGTATCTTTGACCAAAATATGAGCGATTAGCCAAATAGGTCGGTGACGGAGAGTTCTCGGTCCTAACAGTCAGCCGTTCTTAAACATATAAAAAAATAATTTCTTATATAAATATATATATGACCAAAACATCCATAAAAAAAAACAAATCATTAACATTGTATAAATTTAAATCATTAAAAGATTTAAAATATGATATGCTTGAAAACTATGATGAATTAATTGAACTAGTAATATCAAGAACTAATCCCAATTTAATAAGATATAATAACAAAAAAGTATTTTTCATGCATCCATTTTTTAATAGATATGCTTCGGATATTCATTGCGACGTATATGATTTGGTTTGTTTAAATCAACCACGTATATATCCATTTCAAAATATAATAACAATTAATATTAATTTAAATAATGAAGATGAATATCCAATTCAATATAAATATACAAAATTCATATCAGAATCATTAAAACTATATAAATCAGATATTATAAAGCATAATTTCGAAAATGACTATCAAGAAGCACTTCATGATGAAGAAGACGAAGCTTGTACACAAAAGCAAATAAAATATGATATGAAAAAATATAATCAACATATATATGATATTCTAAATCATGAAAAAAATGATACAGATGATAACAGTTCTGATAATGATAACAGTTCTGATAATGATAACAGTTCTGATAATGATAACAGTTCTGATAATGATACTGTCGATGAATAAAAAACTTGTATTCAAGGGGGTAACCTTACGTTGGTTATGATTGATCAAAATACACCTCATTTTGCTATGTTTATTGTATTGAAATGCTTGTACAATATCATATTTTTGAAAAGTATAGAAATAGTAAAAAAATTGTAATTGATTAAACATGTATTAATAATATGTAGCATCAGCTTTTAGTTGATATTACATATTTAAATACTAATTTCCAAGTTGGTATTCAAGGGTAATTATTGAGTTTGAATTAAAACTTCAAACATCATTTAGCTTCGCTTGTTTCCAGGGGGTAACCTTAATTTTGTAATTATTGATTAGTTCATGCTTATCTTTATAATAATAGGCTATTCTATGAGCATTCTAATAGCATATTATTATATTCTTGTAAAAAAGTATAGATCACATTTTTTATTAATAATTTTAAACAGGCTTTTGCTTTTATTCGATTTTTTACAGGCCGTTGCTTCATTAGTAGCTTCATTCATAGCTTCATTAGTAGCTTCATTAGTAGCTTCATTAGTAGCTTCATTAGTAGCTTCATTAGTAGCTTCATTAGTAGCTTCATTAATATCTTCATTCGTAGCTTCATTCGTAGCTTCATTAGTAGCTTCATTAGTAGCTTCATTCATAGCTTCATTAGTACCTTCATTAGTAGCTTCATTAGTAGCTTCATTAGTAGCTTCATTAGTAGCTTCATTAGTAGCTTCATTCGTAGCTTCATTAGTAGCTTCATTAGTAGCTTCATTAGTAGCTTCATTAGTAGCTTCATTAGTAGCTTCATTCGTAGCTTCATTAGTAGCTTCATTAGTAGCTTCATTAGTAGCTTCATTAGTAGCTTCATTCGTAGCTTCATAAGAAGCTTCATTAGTAGCTTCATTAGTAGCTTCATTAGTAGCTTCATTAGTAGCTTCATTAGTAGCTTCATTAGTAGCTTCATTCGTAGCTTCATTAGTAGCTTCATTAGTAGCTTCATTAGTAGCTTCATTAGTAGCTTCATTAGTAGCTTCATTAGTAGCTTCATTCATAGCTTCATTAGTAGCTTCATTAGTAGCTTCATTAGTAGCTTCATTAGTAGCTTCATTCGTAGCTTCATTAGTAGCTTTATTAGTAGCTTCATTAGTAGCTTCATTAGTAGCTTCATTAGTAGCTTCATTAGTAGCTTCATTAGTAGCTTCATTAGTAGCTTCATTAGTAGCTTCATTAGTAGCTTCATTAGTAGCTTCATTCGTAGCTTCATTAGTAGCTTCATTAGTAGCTTCATTAGTAGCTTCATTCGTAGCTTCATTAGTAGCTTCATTAGTAGCTTCATTAGTAGCTTTATTAGTAGCTTCATTAGTAGCTTCATTAGTAGCTTCATTAGTAGCTTCATTCATAGCTTCATTAGTAGCTTCATTAGTAGCTTCATTAGTAGCTTCATTAGTAGCTTCATTAGTAGCTTCATTAGTAGCTTTATTAGTAGCTTCATTAGTAGCTTCATTAGTAGCTTCATTAGTAGCTTCATTCGTAGCTTCATTAGTAGCTTCATTAGTAGCTTCATTAGTAGCTTCATTAGTAGCTTCATTAGTAGCTTCATTAGTAGCTCATTAGTAGCTTCATTAGTAGCTTCATTAGTAGCTTCATTAGTAGCTTCATTAGTAGCTTCAATTTTGAAAAAATACTATAAAAACATTTTTGTAAATATTTATAATTTCAATTTTGAAAAAATACTATAAAAACATTTTTGTAAATATTTATAATTTCAATTTTGAAAAAATACTATAAAAACATTTTTGTAAATATTTATAATTTCAATTTTGTTTCTAGATTTTAAAAACTAGAGCAATTTTCATTTAAAAAATCCAGCGCAATTTATTCAGTATAAAAATCAAAAAATCCAGCGCAATTTATTCATGTATTTTTTTGAGCTTGTACCCCCATATACTATACTACTGTCTAGCGGTAACTGATGCAGCAACTGGTCTCATAGTGCAGCCATCGTTTATTCTGTGGAAGATATTACAGTTGTTTGGAGTGAGAAACAATGTCAGAATCCGTGTTATTCACAGCACTTTTCTTCGCCTGCTTTCTGTTTGTTCTTCTCTTCATTTGATGTTAGTCACTTGCGAGAGGCTTATTGCAATCAAATTTACTATGAGACACCCTTATATTGTTACAAGTAGAAATATTAAGGTGGCTGTAATCGCGTTATGGGTTTTTACCTTTACTTGTGAGGTTATTAGGCGGTCAAAGGCAGTAATAACTGCTAACATCCTGGTAGGTTTAGGTCTGAATTCCTGTATTTTGTTCGTCGTGATCTCTTACGTAATTCTTTACCGTGAAACAGTTCGTCAAGAAAGCAAAATCAAAGCTCAGCAGCTACCTCAAGAAGAAGTGGAAAGATTTGCTAAGGAGAGCAAAGTACTTAAAACGACTGTGTTTCTTGTCGGAGCTGTCGTGTTATGCTTTCTGCCGCTGGGTTTCGCGTTCGTGGCCGCTGTGACAAAACTAAATGTTTATGTCCATCCAGAATGGATTCGTACGTGGGCCATGTTAAACTCCCTCCTCAATCCACTAATTTACTGCTGGCGACAGAAAGAAATGAGGCAGTACGTCTTCAAAATTTCCTCTCCGTCTGTAGCAGCTGTTAATTAGAATATCAGAACTCACAAGCGAGGTTCAATTTACCTAGTATTCCTGTGTACAGCATAAATACAAGAATTGTATTGTGGCTGTTCAGACAGTCCCTTTTTCCTACTTGAAAATTTAATGAAATGAAAACGTAATAAAGGTGTTTAAACATTACTGTGCAGCTCTATATCTGGCAATTTGATTCGAAGGTGGTCGCCAATACTGCATTGTGCAAACAAGATTCAGCCACTTTTCTGGGGATCAGTGGAGCAGGAGTGGATATGAACAGAAAACTCTCCAAAAAATTCCTGGTTTCCGTGCTCGCAGGAAAGAAGACCCCCCCCCCCCCCCCCCCGCCATAATATTAATTGTCATTCAAAGAAACCATACTTTTTGGCACAATTACAATTTGTTTATGAGCAATTTTAACTAACATATGCCATTAACAATCCGCTTCAGACATTAAAATGAATGCTTTATACAGTTTGTGGACATTTTGTTGAAAGCGTGACATCTGAAATAGAGCGGGTATAAAATTTCGGGCAGAATTCGACTTCATCCGCGGAATTCGTGTCGTCTTCGAAAGCGTTCAATATTTTTGCGACCTTCTAACCAGAATTATTAGGCATGTAAAGACGTTTATGACACATTTTTATCCTATCTTTACCTAACAGAAACATGTAAATTGTTAAAAAAAATTTAAAATTCGCACACGCTAAAATCTAATATTTTTATGTAAACATTACTAAACTTCACAGTTCAAATATTGCTTATTTGTTTCCAAACAATTTTACTATTTTAAGATATAAAATAAGAAAATATGTGCTCCATCCTACTGGTAAATCTACGCTGCTGAAGAAACGGATTGCTTTTTAAGGCGAAACAAATTCCTTACGCGATGGTACATACGCTTTTCGCCACGAAGGCTGCCTTACGCTTTTTGGACGGTGAAATTAATTGTTTTGGGGTTTACAAAAATAATTTCAATAAAGTTTAACTTCAAGTCTTAGAATATCATAGTGAAATAACTCAATTAAAAATCTTAATCTTGTCCTCGCGTTTCAGATACTACATTTATTAGTTTTATGATAATTTGCACAGGATGAAATGGCTTTTAGCTTCTTTGCGCTTTTGTCGTCAGGTGGCTAATCCTCCCGGAACAAATTTGCAAACGTTATTGCTAGTTTGAGTTTAAAAAAAAAAAAAAATACTTTTGGAAGCGACATAATGACTAAATATATATAAATACGTCGAGAAGTGAATCATGGAAATTAACAATATCATCTAAACTTAAAGTACAAAATAAGCCAACTAATATTTTGCGAAACGAAGCGGTTCCACATGCCGCAATCCAATCGTAATCCAATTTAAAGTAGCTGTCATTTATGTCGGCCTCGCGAACGTTTTTTTTTTTTTAATTCGTGTATATAAAAATAAAATTACGAAATTACATAGCTTAAACAGCCGTGCAATTGCTGTTTTTAGCAAATAATGTATAGCTCGAGCCAGAAACATGGAACACAAAATTCGTTTCTTGTTTTATACCATTGCTGCTCTTTTGATTTGGAATTTTAATTAACTGTCAACTTGCTTGGAATAAAATCTGCAATATTTGGACTAAGACTACTACTGATGTTTGCGGAAAAAGAGCTTTAGGCCATTTCAATGTGCTATTTAGTATCAAATTAATTTTTCAGTTGTCTGTAAAGTAATATAGGGATTAAAAATGGGTAATTAATTTCACGATGATATTCTGTGATTTAGATTCATTTCAAATCTAAAAACACTAACAGCGCAATAAACTAAGATTCTTATAAAACCTTCCCACAAATTCTATTATATCTGTTCGTCTACTTTATGTACTTATCGCGTTTATTTTATTTGTGAACTTATGAAAGCAAAATAATAAATGAATTTCTTTTCGGTGTCGTGTTCAATAATTATTCAAGTGAGATATTTTAATAAAAGTGGCAACCATGATGATAATTTATTTTATTATTATAATTAAATAACTTGGCAGAAAGGATCCGTTTTCGATACAGATCGAAATACTGCATCTGATTTTATTTATTTTGTGGAAAATTATTACTAATTAACATCTCCTTAAATCTTTCTTATGTTTTCTTGGATGTTAGTAAAATATGACATGGCCAGTAATTCTGATTTAGTGGTCGCCAAGAGATTTAGAGCTTTGCAAGACGATACGAATGCCGCAAATGAAGTCCAACAGTACTTTTTGCCCGCGAACATTTCTCCGATGATTTCTTATCATTTCAGTACTCGAATGAAATTGTGATTTAAACACCGCAACCATTAATTTCATCAACCGGAAAACAATTCTCGAAAAAAAAAGTAGTCTGTAAACTTTATTTGTAGTTTTATTCCCATTTATTAACGGACCTATTGCACTTGTACACTTAGCTGAGGCAAAATTATACATATAAAAGAAAACATTTGTCTTCCTGATCATTTCCGTGCTCGATAATTTCTAAACGATCCTTTACAGATGTTCTCGTCTCATATACCGAATACGAAGAAGTAATTATGCAGTTTTTTCACTCGCTTGGTAGAAATAATCCGTTTTTAATAACGAGTCGTGACACCCAGCTAAGTTTTTCATTTTATTTTGTGAAAATGCATTTTGTTTTCATTTCCATCCGCACAACTCTTTGTAGTGATTTTAAAAATTAGCCACAGCACGAATTAAACAGAGTGGAAAATTCCTTAACTTTCATTTCTTTTCACATCAGGAATTCAATATGTTGTTGTTAACCGTCAGCTGCATGGAAAATAAAACAAGACATCCTCCGTGATTCTCAATGTTAAAGGAATCTCTCCAAAGAAGTCCCAAACTGCGTATAATTATTTAGATTTGGCGGAACAAACACTAGCAACAGTACATACTAACTATTGAATTCCCTGATAGCCAGTGAATCTATTGTCCATTAATAATAAAAAGCATTTCTGTCCCGCATTTCATTCGAAAATTCAAACCTGTTTTGTTAAGCTAAGTCCTAACCTGAACGTAACATCTACTAAATAAAAGATACTGGGCGGGCAATGCTGATGTAAGATTGTTTTCAACGGGCACTTGTCGGAGAGACAGCAGTCGGCCGACGAAGGATGATTATAAGTGGCGGAAGTTTGTTTTGTGATCATTATTTTTTTCCTGCTTGTTCTTTGTCTTATAGAGACATTTGTACCTCTAATGTTTACATGAAAAATAATGCATCCTTTCGGAGGAACTCTCGTTAAAGTTGCTGACAATTCAAAGAATGAACACTGGAACTATTGTATAATTCCCTTCGGTGTAAGTGGAATGCTGGTAGTGTTAGGTAGTAGAATGCAAATTGCTTTTATATTGTCATGAAAAAAAAAAAAAAAAAAAAAAAAAAAAAAAAAAAAAAGAACGGCTATGCGTTTTCATTTCAACTGAGTTAAGGCGGCCTTTCAGAGTCGGCCGGAGTTTCCTCGAGTTGCTTTCGATCAGACTATAAGTGAATTAACTACAAAAATGTCATAACCTTAGTTCTTATTTGTCGCCGAAAAATGTAACCCTCCACGGGATTTGGGTTACTTTGGTGTTGACAAGCGCACGACACGTTCGCACGGTACAAAAGAGACACGGTTTAACACGGAACAACCGTGTCAAGATATTTCCTCGTTAAAATTTTCTTTTGTTTTATAAAGCACGTTAGAAACAAAGGAATGGACAATGGTGCGTGTCAGTACTTGCAAACAAAAGCTACCGTGCAAGACGGGGCGAATAAAGCACGTTTTTCGTGCGAAAACACACACGCTTTTCGTGCGAAAAACACACGAGTACCGTGCGAAAAACAAACGCATACCGTGTCAATAAAATTTGCTTACCATGTCAACACACACTTCCGTGCGAACACACTTAACGTGCAAAGGGTTGTTTGCGGTTTCAGGGAGAAGTTACGAAAATTCTTACCACACTGTCCCCCTTATGGATACTGGACGTCTGATACAGCCCGACACTTAAGACTCGATCGTGATCGAATTACAAGAACATAGGAAAATAAGAATATAATCTTCTGAGATATATAAGATTATATTTTGAGTAATATCAGTTTGTTCCATCGCTGAAACGACCTCAGAAATCAGGGGCTGTTGAAAACCACAACAATGCCAAATGAGGCCTTATTTGCTGTCATGCCCAGGCCCTCTCGCCCAATTCGCATTTTGTTGTAGATAATTAACTGTCACAACAATTAACTGACTCTTTTAGTCTAACAATAAAACAAATTCGTAATTCCAATGCAGTATGTCACTCCTCGTTTTAGAGACTCTTACCACTGTTTGCATTGATGCGCGTCAGAATTTAAAACACTCGAGGAAACATTTCAAAGATTTCCGTTAATCAAAGAGGGTCCCCAATAGGTTTTTCGGGATCCGGGATTTGGCTTATTTGAAGGCCGGGATTCGGGATTTTGGAGGAAAAGGGGAGCGAGATTCGGGATTGTAATTTTGAACGGGACACGGGATTTGGCGATTTTACGAAGCGGGACTCGGGAAATGTTATTTTGAAGAGCCGCGATTCGGGAAGTCCGTTGACGAAAATGTACGAAACCAACCTGTTATCTTCATGAATGTCGGAAATTGGCCAGCAAAATGTATCCGCGATCCGATCACGCGGCTAATTTGTGACCCCCATGGCGATCTTGTATGTTTCCGTGAACCTTGGTCGTAATAATATCCTTTGGATTCGATTCACAAGCGACCTTTTGTCGACCGAAAAATCTCGAGTGTCAAGTTATATCTACTGTATATTGATCGGCACGTGTGGCTGTAGCTTTAGGTCGTCGACGGAGAGTGACACAGTAGTATTCGGAGAAGCGTGTCCTAGCGGATCCTAGTGATGTCGGCTAACACCGACACCGATGATCCAGATGTACATGATATTATAAGTTGTGGAGCTCTTTTTCATGAAAAACGGAAGAGCTGATGTTCATTTTTGGGAAAGGAAAAATTTGGGGGCGCAACTTCACCGCTCAAGGAAACTGTTAGGTTTAAACTAAAGAATTAATCTTTGCGGTAAAATTGCAAAGAAAGAAGCCTGAAAAAATTCAGGGTTTCAACGGGATTTCAACCCGTGACCTCCGCGATACCGCTACGATGCCCTACCAACTGAGCTTGTGGTTACCGTTTTAGAACCTTGCTATTCTCAGTATTCTGGACTCATTTCATCCGTACTATCGGTATAGCTTGAACCGGGGGCTCGTTCCTCTCCCCCCCCCCCCCCCCTCCCCAGACCTCCATCAACAGACACTTTTTTGGGAAAAAGAAGTCAACAACCTCATATGGTGATGTCCACATATGTCTCGGCTACTCTCGTGATTGCAAGTTACCTTAATGTGTTATATACGACAATACAGATTCAAAACATGGCTTCAAGATGGCTTGCAAATGACAACAAACTGCTTCTCAAAAATGCACCAAATCGGATTCGAGCATGTCTAGATTTTCACAATTTTCCCTGGGGAGGATGTCCCCGTACCCCCTACGGAAATTGGCCTCCAACACACTTTAAACATCACCACCATTGGTAACTTTTGGCCCCTCTCACTTACAAATTCGTTCCTACGGGCCTGATTTAAGGGTGGCACTAAAGGCATAGAACAACGGCGTACAACACAATGAAGGACTGTGTGACCTAGTTCATTTGAAACTGAAATCTGCCAGATGAACTATGCCCTCGTTTTGGTGGAAAGAGCTAATTTTCATACTTGGATTTGCTGTGAAGGAATCTGGACACCCTAAAAAGGCCTTTTTCCGTTGAGGTAAGGGACCTTAAAAAACGCTAGTGACCGGGATCGGGATTGGCCGCTAAAAACCGTCGGGATTACGGGATTGAGGAAAAATTTTGGTCGGGATGGCGGGATTGAAGAACCCTATTGGGGACCCTCATCAAAGTTTGAAGGGGTTTTTGATCGAAGTGATCAAGAAAATAAACTGGCGATAAAAGCCGTAAAATCCACCCGTTTGTGCTCGTACGAGTCGACAACCCATCGCAGGGCCCTTCCTCAACAATATGATGGATGATTTCAAAGTGTTCTCATTGAGAAGCATTTCTCCACTGGACAATTAACTTGTCCACTTGCACGAGTTGTAAGACGTATTTTCGACTCGTATCATGTCGACAGAATTGGACAACCCTCATGCCCGTAAGTAATTGTAATGTATCGTAGCTAAAAGTATTACGTGTTGTGAACAAAAAGTAGCCAACAGTATATTGTAATGTTAACTTAAATAGCAAGCGTGAATGTTAGTGTGAATTTTTGTACTCAATATTATATAAAGCTCTTAAAAAAATAATTTAGAAACTGAAGACAAGTTCCGAAGCGACATACAAGCGAGGACTGTGTTTGAAAATTCTGTTCAAAATCCCCCCACCAAGAGCAGCGCGCTGAGCCAATTAGAAACGGGTATTTTTTCTGCTCGCCCAATCAGGATCAAGTAATTTTCCCCACGGTGATTACTAAAATTAAGAAAAAATGTCCTCTGTCTCAGCCAGTCAAAATTCAGACAAATTGACATTTTCAGACGAGCATCCTGGACCAATTAACATGGGAGTCCCCACCCCCTTCCCAGTCAGTCGTTGTCCTTTACAAATACTATAAAGCAAAGTCTCGCTGTAAGATTTTAGTGAGAAAGACTTTAAAATCTATGAAATCATAAAGGAAATCATTTTAAAGTCATTTTCTCGAAACTAAGTTAACTGAAGCAGTTACAGCATTTGGTGGGAAGGATGATTGGGCTGCGCAAACTACTCATCAAAATCGGCATAGTGGAAATTGACTTTGAAAGCTGTTATGTGTGGAGCTAGTAGCGAATGCCAGTAGGTGCAAGATTTTTACAAGATGAAATTGTGTTAAGACACGCTTACAAGGAAAGAGTAGATGCTATGTTATTTGGTAAGAAAAAACATAATCCCATAATCTCGTGGCGAAGAAAACGGCAAACTGCTATAAAATGATAATCCGGAAGGGTCAGATTCCGATTTCCTGGGTTCTGGATTACAAGACAAGTCCTTTGGTTCAAAATCAATGTGAAAAAAATGCATGTAACTATTTGCTTTATTATATTCCGGCGGCCTCGATGTGACAACGATGCTTGGATCAAATACAAATGAACCATACTTATGATGTGCTGCTCGCCTTCAACGCTTTATTCAGTCCAGCAAGAATGGTCACTGGGCGGAACGCACCGACGCTTCTGTTCGTCATACACAAAAGATCCTGGAGAACACGGCCATGGCAACGCATGGCCATTAGAACATATCATGTATGCATGGCAATCAGTTGGATCCTGGTAATTCCCGTTTTGTCTGCCCTTGCAGTCAACTAAAAGGATAAAAGAACGGAAACACAAACACACACACGGCTGCTCGGTTACATTAACAATTTTATCGATGGTGAAATCAATTCGAGTCGCTATTGTTAGACCTGTCAACAGTTCAAATGGAACAAAGCATCACGTAGAAAATTCCTGGCCATTATTTAATACTTACAAGGAGGGCAACACATTCGATATTCTGCCCTATTAATAATGGAGGGCGTATCCGGACTAATGTGAGCCCAGTCAATCGTGCGAGTTCTTGATTGGGTGTCAGTACACTGGGTCCAGGCGGTCCAGGGCGACACACCACTGTTCGATGATTCTAGAAAAAATATATATAATATATAGATTTAGCCAAGCCTAAAAGCGGAGCTTGACATACATTGAAAATGCTGTCATAAAAGTTATTAAATACGCCTGACATACGCAAGTATTCAAGTACGAATCCACATTAAAACTAAATCGTCAGCTCCAATCGCAAAAATTTTGCTGACAAAATCCTGTCCTTAACCCTAGGCAGAAAAAAAAATACTTGAGCGATCCAGT
The DNA here is from genome assembly GCA_963693305.1 of Meandrina meandrites. Lineage (NCBI taxonomy): Eukaryota > Metazoa > Cnidaria > Anthozoa > Scleractinia > Meandrinidae > Meandrina > Meandrina meandrites. The sequence goes on from OY855908.1 coordinate 12,885,137, forward strand.
GAAAAAAAAAAACAAAACAACAACAACAACACTGGTCAGCGGTCAACTTCAAAACAATGTCACCTCGATGAGCTCTACACCTGAGCCCGCGATATGGCCATGTGATACTGGTCAGCGGATACCTTGTTTACAGCTGTCAATTTACCATAACATGGATGTCTTATGTCAAAGATGCAAGCTGATAAGGCTGACATAGTATGGCCGCCCAAATGGCCGCCATTTTGTGGGACGTCGTCGTGGGACGGCGCACACGCCCACGGACCATGCCGCTGGCCACGTTGACCATGACTCCAATGAATGGTTCTCCTATTTCTATGTATGCAAGATTCTTCTAAAATCTATAGTAATGGCGCTCCGCTCTGCGGACCTTAGGGCCACTAGAGCTCGACTGTTAAATCACGCCCATATTTTTATGTCGTAATGTATATTCTGACTACAGTCGAGCCCCAAAACACCAAAATCTACCTGTCACTAAAGATGGAAACTCTCAATAACGTCGAAACCTGTCGCATTCGCTCGCATGCAATTTTAGGGCTACTGGCTCAATTTTTTGTTCTTACCTCCAGCAAGCGACCAGTTAAGCCGGGAACCGATCACACTATCGACGAAAACGAAACGTCCTACAACCCTGACTATAACGAAATGAAATATTCAACGCTCATTCCGTCGGTTGATTCCATCTGGTGCTAGTGTTTGGCCTCTTTGTATCAGATAATTTTCTCTTGCTTTTTTGCGAGGAGAATTTCAAGTTGTAATCGATTTCCATCGTAGCCATCTGTAGCTAAAGACGCTTGTTAACAATTTCGGTGCTTTTATATAGCAATTGTTTATAAAAATGGACTATTATTTTTTGGTTTCCTTCGACACAAATATAAGTTTTGGCGGTTCAAAAATTTGTTAAAATCCGCGACAAAGCCAAGTGCTTTTTTAGTGTGACTGAGCCAAAGCAGCTTAAACCAATACGTATTTTAAGACTCTCTCTAAGTGTGACTGACTTACTTAACACCTCATATCAAAAGTGAAGTTATCGTTCTTGCTGTATAATTTCCCTGCTTTCATTTTTTTTTTTTTTCATTTAGATAAAGAGAAATCGGCCTTCTCCAAGCGAAGAAAGAAAGAAGAGTGAGTGACTCTCACGCTTCAGTTTCGAAGCGACATCGTCTAAATAAACCCATTGTATTTCGTGATGGGTTGACGGAATTCAGACTCTTGGTTTGTTTAATGGTCAATATTCCTACCTGAGTTTTCTTTGGAATTTGTGATGGTCAGATCAAGATGATACTTTCTTCAAGTACTGACTATGGATGGCGAAATTCGCTATGTTTTGAAGCTTAAGTGGCAGTCAATATCACAAGAGATGATGATGATTCACTTACAACGGCGAGAGTTGCTATGTTTAATTAGACTTAGTATAATCTGTGCTTTCGCGTCAGCTGAGGTAGCACTCTGAATAACAAGAAATGATGAATCATCCTTTATCGGAATTGCATACATGAAAATCATTCCTGCATGTCATTATCGTTTCACTGACACAAAAACCATTACCTTCATCAGCGTGCATTTACGTTCCAATGCCCCCAGGCCTGATACATATTTTCACTTATTGAAGTTAGGTCTCCAAACGGGCAGATGAGATGTTCTCCCTGTGACTCGCCCCTATTCCAATTCTTTTTCGTGTATTTTATTGGAAAGACCAACATATTTATGTAGGCTAAATTATAAAGTAAAATCGACTACATGAAAAATGCTTAATTAGCAGACTAGTCCGATGTAAAACCAATTTTTAATTAGCAGTTGCGCGAGACACCAGTTGGCAGGTAAATAATAATTTTGAATGGCAGAATTTTGCAAAGTAGCACTTTTTTAATTTGTTATTTTTTCTTATATTGGTATTTACGCTTTTAGTTTTTATTCGAGAAAAAAACGGAGGAACTGAAATCGGTAAAGTTATTCTCGAATAGACACTGGAACTATGGGTTATAAACATTATAAGAGATGATGACTCATCCTCTCTTGAAATGGCATATATCAGAACCATTCCTGCGCGTTAATAACGTTTCACTGACAACAAAACTATAACTCTCATGGCGTGCTTCTATTTTCAAATCGCCCTAGGCCTGGTAGATGTTTAAAGTTACGTCTCGAAACGGCTGGATGGGCTAATATTCTTTTGATGCAATAAATATTTTTCGGATTTTACTTTAAAGAAGAATTTTGAAGCTAGTTTAGTCCAAATGCAACGAAGATGGAAGGTGCTAGACCTGTGCGATCCATTTAGAATTTATCAATGACACACCTGTTGGTTAGCAAAGGATAATTATGAATGGCAGAGTTTTGATGATCTTTTCTAATAATGGCATTTGTGCTATACAAATGTTATACAGAGGAACATCACGGAATTGGCTAGTAAGGCACTGCATCTGGAGTGCCGATCGAAACTGATCTCTGTAATCAGATGTTTTTGACTGGATACTCGTGCTTGCGCCTATTCACGAACAAACCAAAGAGCGTCTGGTGCTCGCGCAGAAAATGTAACAATGTAAGAAAACTGAGACAATGTTGCTTCGTGGACATCGTCATTCTTGTCCCCATAGCCCTTTTCGTTTCTCTTAGCCGGCGGGGCCTTGGCACAAGAAACGAAGGGCTCTGGGGACATGGGAGTTTTGAAATTATTTGAAATTATTTGATTGGCTGTTTGAAGTCTTGTGCGGAAGTAAAAACTGTTTGTTCTCACATAAAAAGTATATAGGAACATCACGACTGCATACATGAAGACCGGAAGTCCAATAATCTAGGACTGGGAATCCTTGTCTGCAGATCACTTCGTTTCTCTTGCCAAGGACCCGCCGGTTATGAGAAACGAAAAGGGCTTTGGGGATGAGGATGGGACATGGTCAGAAACGGATAGTTTTTAAGTCAATGTTAATTCCGCGGGCGGTTTGCTTAAGTATTCCCTCCATCTTTCGTCTGCCAGTTTCTGTAACCGACCACTTAATCAAAGACACAGACATGTTATTGATGGAATTGCGTTTTTCCGTATGGCCGTGGGGGATACTCCGTTTTGCCACCGTTGATGCTAAAAGAAACCTGTTGGTTACCTCGGAGGGGAGGTGCTCGCCAAATCGGTCTGCTAGCCTTTGACCAAGATAGACACAGACATGTTATAAATGGAATTGTATTTTTCCGTTTGGTCGTGGGGGATACTCCGTTTTGCCACTGTTGATGCTGTTGGTAACCTGTTGGTAACCTCGGAGCGGAGTTGCTCGCCAAATCGGTCTGCTAGCCTTTGACCAAGCTTGGAAGTGAGTACAAGTAATTGCATGGTTGTAGCAAAGCTGTCGCTTGTTCCCGTCATTCCGGTAAACACACGTGTTCTGCCTCTGGTTTCTTTTGAAAGGAAGTGTAGCAGGCCAGGATTCTCCTGAAATGGATACAATATTGACAAAAAAAATTATCAAAACAATATTGCATCAAAGCTGGTCTTATTTTTTTAATTGTTTATTTATTTACTTTTATGCCCCTTGCTCGCTGATTACGCGTTGTACTTATGTCAGCTTACTCCTTGCAAAAACAAAATACCGCAGAGGAAAATATAAAAGAAAACAGTAATTCTTGCTCTAGATGTAATGAAAGAGGCATGAAACGAGATGCTCAGATGCCTAAATATAAACATATTTTAGTCCCAGATGTGATACCATCCGGGTTTCCCACCCAATATAATTGATCGTTGAGGCAGGCTGCATAAAATTGTTCATTCTATTTGGAAATAAATCTAGTTTTTTGGCGGGGGGGGGGGGGGGGGGGGGGGGGGGGTGGGGATAGAAAAACATGACGGTGTTTGTCTGGGATTATCTACATGGATACGTTCTGTATCATATAAAAAAATCCTCACATGTGCATTCTGGTAATAATAGTGGAGCTCCAGCGCGTGGTGCCTCATAGCCGTGAAAATTTGGAAAACCCATCAACCTGAAACATTTTGGTAAGATAAGGTCCGTCCGACCGCACATATACGTTCGTCCGTACGAACGAACGGCAATTTGGGCTTGGGACAAGGTTCTCTTTGCCTATCATTTTGCTTCCTACACGGGTAGTTACGCAAAAACAATTCCAGTTTGTTGGGACTACTTGTCGTAGAAATTTATTTTGACCTGAGTCAAGCGATTGCATGAAAAGGCGGCAAAATAGTCCGCGCGTTGTTACTTTGAGCAGCAGAAAATATTTCTTTCATCCCTACAATAAAAGGATTAAAAATATATCGGCAGTGAATTTGCGCGTTGGGCTTATTTTATAATCGGTTAAAACAAACAAATAATACATCATTTTAGCAAATCAGATACGTTCACTTTGTTGGAATAATAGGGAGCTTAAGCAATGACGACGGCGACGCCAAGGACAACGCCTGGTGAAAAATGAATTTATATTATACTCGAGAATCTCACGATTATCCAGATGTATTCAGTGTATCTATCGTTTTCAAAACTGGCTCAAGCTAAATATGTAAAGAGAACATTCAACTCCAAATAGAAAAATAAGCCGTCGTGGCTCATTTGTCCAGAATACTTAACAATTATTCGCCTCAGGCTCAGTGATTATTGTTGAATAATCCCCTCGACTTCGTCTCGGGGATTATTCAACAATAATCACTGAGCCTGAGGCGAATCATTGTTTTAGTATAATTTTCACAGGTGAATATCAAAAACTGAAAAATAATAATAGAAAACACGAAAACAACAAACACAAGTGCTCGCTTGCATACGTGTAAACCAGTTTAATTCTTCGATTGAAATCGTAATTTTCACTCAGGTTTTAGCAATAAAACGGAACAAAACAAACACTACGAAAAAGATAGATACATCTGGTACCTTTGTTTAATCGTTGGTGACTTCTGAACAATTGTGTGAATCCTCTCGAAATTACTAGCTCCAGTGAGAAGAGAACTAAATAATGTTTTGCCAGTCGATCTGACTGAGTACACGGCCGCGTGCAATCTCCAAAACCACCATGTTTACGATCAATTCGAATGCCTTGAAAACCATCTCTTGAAAATATTTCCGGTCCAAAAGCCTTGGTAGTTAATTTGAAAAATTCCCAATATTTTAAATATCCAGGACTTGGAGTGATTTATTTTAAATGAGAGAAATTTTCATTCAGCAAATGCCGCCATGTTCACTGGCCTGGATGGCAAACGTGGCATGGCTTAGTAGCCAAGCCTTGAGATGCTATATTCACCGCCTAGCACGGTGAATATAGCGTCATAGTGCGAGCTTCTCGACCAATCAGAATTGAATTCACCTGTGGAAATTATACTAAACAGAATTAGGTCATTTCACGTTGTTGTTTTGCAGAGAACGGCTAGGAAATGTACCGAGATTTCAAACGCACGTGCAGAGCTATTGTTCTGCTCATCAAACCTTTTGTTTGGTGACGTTCTTGTTGCCGTTGCCGTCGTAGTTTTCTAAAGCTCCTTAATAGCAATTAGTTAACGGAACTGCTAGACAACTGAAAGACCCTTCAATTTTCACGAATATCATTTATTATTAAATTCTCAACCTCGGATAATATTGCATTTCTAGCTTTGTGATTGGTTTACTGAATCCCGGTTATCAGCCAATATACCTATGTTTGACCTTATATGGGAAACGAGTGTGGCAAGTGCCGCTCAGCTTATAATTTTCCTGCGGGAAGCGAAAGTTCTATTAGAAAAAATGGCAAATTTGGGGAGCTTTATAAGCTTATACAAGAAATAATCGACAGTGCCTTCCCTAAAACCACACAAAGACTCAAGTACGTAAAACTGAAAGGATTGATGCGAAATGTTTAATTAAAAGATACTTGTAAATGTACAACAAGAGCGACTCAACGAAGAAGAAAAGCAGCAAATAATTTACGGGAAGACCAGAAACCTGACACAATTTCATTCAGTGTTCGACGTAAAATAAGGCTCAGCAGTTCCGTTAAGTTTGCTACCTTTCAATCTTGATCTTGTTCTTTAATAATTCAATAAACTTCATCGACTCTGAGTGTAATTTTGTTTCAGCTTAATGTTGTAGTCTTGATGACAACCGTGGAGCCGTAAATAAGTACAATAGAGAGCTTAAGCACAGACGTTTTGAGCCACGGGCGGCAACCGGAAGGCTAATGTTTAAAGTTGTAGCGAACTGTTACCTCCAAAAATAAGCTAGAAAGCTTTAATTTTAGCACTTACAACTTGAATTTTTGAACAAAAAGCCAACAATAAGCGCAGGAGACGAGAAGGTTCCATTTCCGGCTGCAGTCCATGGCTCAAAAAACGCCTGTGCTTAACTCTCTAATACGTAAACACTTGCTTCGCTTGTCTTGCACAAGGCGTATAATTTCCAGAAAAGCTATTGCTTCGGATCTTCCCGTAAACCTTAATTGTTGTCACAATTTTCCACTATGAAAAGACGATTTACAAGGAGAGTGTCCGAGTAAAATCTCCAGAAGATAACTCTCTCGCTCGCTTTCCTCGCGTGTTTCATTGAACTCAAGAAGTGAACACCGCGCCACAAATGTTTCCGCTTTCTTATACTATTACATCAAAATGAAATGTCCAGTTGATTTATACTAAGAAGAATTTAATAAAACAATTATTAATCAACTCGCCCTTGTTGGATACAAGTGCTTATAGCCTCGCGCCTCGTTTGCTATTTATCACCTCGTATCGAACGCGGGATCGTGGAATAATTGTTAAAGAACCAGTTTCACACATATAGTGGAATATCGAGGTATAGTTAATAATTACTTTTCAACGGACAGCAGTATTATTTTCGATCTTGTATTTCTAGGCTACCATGAGTATAAAGATATCTGGGATGTAGTTGTTGGTGAATTTCTGGAGTATTAAAGAAATTTCATCCTTGTTAGTGTGTTTTGCATTCATCTTTCGTCACGTGTTGACAATTTATTCGTTATATCGAGGTATATTTTACGTTTGGGCTTCTGGATTATGTTCGTTATAGCGAGGATTTCGTTATATCGAGGTTCTGTTCTATGGCCGGGTGAAGAAAATCGTTCGTTATACCGAGGACTTCGTTATATAGAGGTTCGTTAAATTGAGGTTCTACTGTAAATAGTTGTTTAGATAATTATTGTACAAGGCACTGAAAAAAATATTCGCTTTGCTATTTTGTTTTGGTAAGTACAAAAAAATGAACAAGGTGGGTATATAAAATAGAAGGACAAATGTAAATAAAATTCGCGGAAATATGTTATTAAAAGAGATTATTTTTTCGCTGTTGGAGTCAACGCAGATTTGAAATAAATTTTAAATAACAGAATATCGCAGTGAAGAAATTAATAACATTTGTAATCCTCTCTCTACTTAACAAATGAAAACTTTTGATTTTTATCTTAGTTCGCACAGACGACTGTATTCTTTTTCTCGCAAACATCACTAATCTCCCAGTTCAAATATTGCATATTCTATTCAGCAAAAATATAAAATAAGAAACCAATGATGTGCTGCATGTTTCTGGCTTATCTAAGATCTTGAAGAAACTGAATGCTTTCCAACACGAAATAAATCCCTCACCACATCGTACAAAAATTATGTGCCACGAGCAAAGCTGATTTTTTTGTTTTGTTTTGTTTTGTTTCGTTTTGGATAATGTAATCAATGATTTGCCGGATTAAAAAAGGTAAGTTAAAAAAAAGCTCGGAATATCAAAGTAAAATAACTTAATGAAAAATCCTATTCTACTCACGTATAAGAAAATAAATTTATTAGTTTTGAGACAATTCGCACAAGCTGAAGTGGCTTTTAGCTTCCTTTCGCTTTCGTCCTCTCAAATTTGCAAAATGTTAGCGGAGCTCCCGCGGGTGGCGAAGGCGCCCGCGGGTGGAGCTCCATACCCATAGAAATTGGTTAACCCATCAAGCCAAGAAAATTTGGATGTCACGTCCGTACGTACGTCCGTACGCACGGATTAGATCTGGGGACGAGTTTGTCTTTGTCCTTGATTTGGAGTCCTTCTCTGGCAAAAAGTAACACAAAAACATTTTTTTGGTTTGTCGAGAGGTAACTTATTTGTTGTAGAAATTTGTTAAAACACTGTGTCACTTCTGGTTGTTTTTCTCGTGTGTTCTTATGATCTGGACATTTCATTGCAACTTAAACGAAGCGATCGTATGAAAAGGCGCTAAAATAGTTGGTACTTTGTTCACCTTTTAACCTGAATGAAAGACGCGAAGAGAGCATGCTGGAAAACATAGTTCTTCGTGAATATTTCCTACTCTATTTACTCATCAACTTTATGGAAACCTCATGCCAAAAGATTTAGGACAACCGCTTAAAATAATTGCCGACTCGAATATGATATACATCGGAAAACACCGAGAGTTGAAGCACTGCGGCTGACCATGGCTGAAAAGTTAATTGAGCTGACATTGAGCTGAAATAAAAGTGAGTTCAGAGCCGGTGAAGTTCACTACGTGATGAACAAAAGACTCCTTACAGACCTAACAGCTACACCGAATGGAAAGGAGAGATCGATCTTCGCCGATAATTCAAAACATGCAAGAACTTATATGTCGGTGCTGTTGGGGTAAGCTTACAACGAGTAGCGTGTTCGCTTCCGATATTATTGTGTTGGTTTGAAATTTTAGCCCTGCAGAATTTACAAGCCTTCTCCAAACATGAGGTAACAAACGTGAATGTATGCACTAAGCATAAGCCTTTATTTGTTGTGCATGAGAATCTGTTTATACTTCATTTATGAGCGAATTTGAAGTTGTGTCGGGGTTTCGCATCTTTTCGTAAATATTTACAATTCAATTAATGCTGCTTTCAAACTTGTTCATGTTTGTACATTTTATACGGACATTTCTATTAAATATTTCATTTGGACTAATTATTTTGTGTTTTAGTTAGTCGAGATAACTGTGATGTTCAATATTGGATTTTGGAAACAATATTAAATTATTAAGCTTCACGGATCAAAATCACGATTTCGATTTGTAAATTGCAAACTACACGTACGGAAAAATTCTGCAAACAAAAACGAGTAAAACTACTCAGCGATACTGCACACCAAAATATTTTTTAAGTGATATTTTTATCCAACCGCTCTTTTTGAAACTCGACTGCATTTGTTTTGTTTCTCTTATCAGCGAGTGCGTTGAAATGATCTTGAAATCTTGTACGGGTAACCAATATTTCGCCGATTTCGTTGCGAATTACCTGTGTTTGGCTGAGTGAGTTCAGACTTTACCTCCCGGGCGTTACCTACTGCACATTTGCTTACCACAAATGAAGAAAATTGAATCAGTTCTCTGCATAAAATTCTCTTAGGTATTTAGCAACGCATACGATAAAACAGAATTAGATTATCATGCAAGCAAACCGTAGCGAAAAGAGAGAAGACGGTTCAAAACAACATTGTGATTATTCTAAGTTAGCGTGCACCACTTCCCAAATCACAAACTGCCACAATTCTTACACAAAATCTGACTTACAAAACCGGCACAAAACCACCATCAATTTGCAGAGTTTGTTTTGCGCCGTGATTTTTTCAGTTTGCGTGGTGTGAGTTCATTTTGTCTACTGTGCTTAGCAGCGATTTACTTTTGTTTTTCTGTACTTTATTTTTGCCTTGAGTTGATTTTTTGCCCTTACTGTTTTGTATTAAATCAAAACAAGATCAATGGGTCCTTTTTACATTGAATAACTCATAAAGGTGTATTAATTAGTGTACAGTAAACGTTGTAAAAAGTTTTACAAAGATCTGTTTTGTGCTCCTACGTGCGTACGTGAGGAACCCAATAAAGTACACTCGTCAATTTCGGCTTAACCTCGAAATATGTTGACATCGCTTTCGTCAACAAAACCATGAGAGGTTTTATACTCATACTTTTTTACTTTATACCTAAAAGCGATTAAAACTAATTTATTTTGTACCACTGTATAAGCTTAGAAATAGTGTGGCTACTTATTTGGTAATAATAAATGGGAGCTCCGCTTTTAGGCCTGCCTAAATCTATATATTATCACAAGTGTGGTTTTACAAAAAAAAATGGTGTTGCAAGCGACATAGTATCTAAATATATATACTTAGTATATACCAAACCAGTGAATAGTGCTTTTCGCGCGCGCTGATTGGCTAGCTCGGAGGTGAATAGCAAGTACTATTCACCTCCGAGCAAAGTAAGATGACTTCTACGAGTAACTTCGGTTAAAAAAGCGAGTTTTGATCCATAAAAGAAGCCGCTGTACTTTAATGTGTTGTCAACTTTACTAGGTCAGAACAATACTAGGTTTAGCGATACGTAGCGATGTTTATTTAAAATGTTTTAAGCGTTTCCTTCAACAAAACGATTGATAAAATGTGGTACAACATTTGTCTTATTTCTATCCGCAAAACCCTTTGCCGTGATTATCAGAAAAATGCCACATCACGGATCAAACAAAGTGGAAAATGTTTATTTTTTTCATATTTTCCACAACAGAAATTCAATATGTTCTAGTGAACAGTCAGTTGGAAGGAAAATAAAACAAGGCAATTTCCACGAGTCTAGACCTTAGAAAAATCCCTCCATGGAAAAGCAAAAGTGCCTAATCAATCTCCATAAAGATACACGCTGCTACTGAATATTTTTTGTTATGTTGTGTTGATTTTACTAGGCAAATATTATTCTTTGAAACAAAAGATCGCTTGATATGTTAAAAAGATTGATTTATCAATTGCACTATAGCCATTCCTAAATCGAGAAACGTGTTTTCGTATAATTTTGTTTTTCGGATAATAAGAGAAGACAAACGTGCTTATATAATTCTTTCTTGATATTACTTTTAGGCAAAAAAGACTAGTGCATAAGAAATTATTCACTTGATATTAAATTTCCTGCTCATGAATCTATTGCCCATGGCTTTAAAGAAGTATAAAGACACGAATGTTTTTTTTCTCATAAACAAAATACGAAGGAGAACACGTGCGCTGGTTTTAATACTCACTTGAAGGAAATCATCCGCTTTTTAATAAATATCTTGCGAAAATGCTTAATTAAATTTATTAGTTTTGAAATTAATGATGAAATTAATGTCGATGGGTTTAAGGATGAATTAACGTACAAAATGTACATATAATATTGGAAGCTAATAAAATGTTAATCCTATAATTGTAATGTAACAGCAAGAAAATACATGAATCGGGAACACGTTCGAATAAGGCACAGTCGTTGGTACGTTATTATAATTGTAATTATCTTGACATGGCGAATCTCTCCGGATCAAATGTTACAAACATTTCCCGAGAGTTTACAGATGCTACCATGGATGACGAGAAAGGTCCACTCGAGGTAAATGTTGTTTTCGCGGTCATCATCAACTGCCTCACGTGTCCATTTACTATTTTGCTCAACGTGTTGGTGATAACAGCTGTGAAGAAAAGACCACGACTTCAAAGCAACACCAACGTCTTGTTGGCCTGCCTGGCGGTAACTGACGCGTCAACTGGCTTCCTTGTTCAGCCATCGTTTATTGTGTGGAAAATATTACAGCTTCTGGGCGAAACAAATGTTGACGTTATCTTTGCTTTCCATCGCGCCGTTTTAACCATAGTTTCTTTTTCTTCTTTGCTTCACTTGACGTTAGTCACTTGTGAGAGACTTATAGCAATCAAATTTACCATGCACCATCTTTCTATTGTTACAACTCAAAATATCAAGGTTGCTGTCATAGGGGTCTGGGTCTTCACGATCTGCTGTGCAGTACTATTATCGCAAAAGGCGACAATGAAATTTAGCGAATTGGTAATGACTTTTGCTATGATTTCGTGCATCGTTTTCATAGCGTCGTCTTACGTCATTTTGTATCGTGAAACAGTTCGCCACCAAAAGATGATCAAAACTCAACAGCTACCCCAAGAAGAGGTGGAAAGATTTGCTAAAGAGAGCAAAGCGCTGAAGACAACGGTTTATGTAGTGGGCGCTGTTATGCTATGCTTTCTGCCCATGGTGTTTGTATTTCTGAATTACGCAGCTGAACTGAACGTTGCTTTTCCGGCGCCATGGATGCGTACGTTCGTCATGCTTAACTCTCTTCTCAATCCGCTGATTTACTGTTGGCGACAAAAAGAAATGAGACAGTCTGTATTTCGAGTTTCCCCTGTATAGCTGTTGCACCTGTGAATTAACAGTGAAAGTTCTCGCGATGGCATTAACATAAAACTTTTCTTTATTCATTGCATGTACCTAGCAGTAGAGTATAGAGGTCTTCCGGAAAAAAAAATATATGTGAACCCGCGGTGAACATTGTGACATTATTATCCGCCTGTAATTATTTGAATCCATGTTTGCTTGACGTTTTTTTTTCTTCTTTTTTTCTGTGGCGTGCTGTTATCATCAAGAAGTGTTAAGCTATTAAGAATATACTGAAATAAATTGTAGCCAGAAGCCTCTAGTGTATTTGAGCTAGTTAATAAAGTTACTATTATTGGGGATAAATAGATCCTTCCATACGTTTCCTTTCTTGAATAATGATTGATGTCAGTTGAAACCTTATTTGATTACATTCGTCTATTAACGGAATTGCAGAAATTAAATATATCCCATGAAATTTCTTTCGAGCCTTTGGAATTGCTAATTTGCTTTTCTTCGCTGGACAAGCCTAAGGACAAAACGATTCGATTCGTCATCTGTGGTGTTAAATTTCCTCACGCGTAAGTTTTTAGGGCTGCTTAAATCTATATATTACGTTTATTTCCATGTTATTCTAGTCGACTAGCTTTTGGACAATTTTAATTAAAATTTTAGAGAATACACTTAATTTAAAGGGATTTCAATTATAGATATTTCGCAAGATAATTATAATAAAAAAGGATATTTTTTTCCCAAATGAACAGTAACACGATCTGCACATGTAATACTTCGTATTCTGCGAATGAGACAAATTTCAAAACTTCTGTGCTTCTATTTATCTTTTAGGTCAATTAATTCATCAGTAATAAACTTAGTCTTTCGTGAAGGATAGGATTAAAAACATTTCATTAATTTTTAGCGGCATGGTATTCTGCGATTTAAAATTCACTGAAAGTTGCAATCATTTATTCACAATCTGAAAACATTTCAGTAAAATATATATTATTTTTGTTTTTCATTCCGTTTATTAACCGACCTATTTTACTTATTTTACTTATACACATAACTAAGACAAAAAAATAAATATCTTTGTTTATAGTTTGCTTGATAATTTTATAAACAATCATTAACAGATGTTGTCGTCTCATGTACCGAATACGAAGGAGCACATATGCAGATGTTTTCCTGGTCACTTAGTTTTTTGATTATGTTGTCAAAATGCATTTATATTATTTCCATGGCCTAAAATCTTTGCGATGATTTTTAGTAGCGAAAAACCGACACACTTAATTCCAATTCGATCTTAATGCAGGTATACATCTTAACGAGCTTCTGAGTTCTTCTGTGTAACGTGCAGCCGGTCTAAATAAATTGCATTTACATTTACACATTTTTTACAGTCATTTGTAGAATCAAACCAAGTAGAAAAACGTTTTGCACATTTTTTTCCCTTTTCACATCAGCAATTTAATGTATTCCAGATACATGTTAATTAGCTCTAGCCCTGAAAATGAACTGTCAACAGCATGCATGGAAAAATAAAAAGAAGGCAATGTCCAGGATTCTCGACCTGAGCTAGTAAAAAGCTGAATGTTGGGAAATTAATTCCTCAGAAAAAGCCCGATTTTTTTTCATAAGTAACATGCTCTAGCAACATTTTTTTTTTCATTTGTATCCTTTTTATTTTGCAATGTAATGAATTGAAATTAAATATGTTTTCAATTTTATTTATTAATTGCACCATTGTCATTGAAATTAAGTCTAAAAACGTGCTTTCGTGTTATTCTGTTTTTCGGATAATAAAAGAAGCCAAACGCGCTTATAATTCCGTCTAGATATTAGTTTTAGACGGAAAAAGACCAATAACGGAACATGAGAAATTAGTTACAAGATATTAAATTTCCTGGTATCGTTTTCAATGCCGATGGCTTAACGATGAATAATAGCGCACATGTTTTTGTCTCATGTAGAGAATATGAAGCAGCGAACGTGCAGAACGTTAAACTGTTCACTTGAAAGAAATTATCCGTTTCTAATAAATATATTGGAAAAAAAAAATTCTCTAATCCGGTTTATTGAATTCCTTGCTGATGAAATATATTTCGATGGCTTTAAGGATGAATAACAGAAAAGAATGTACATATAATCTCTGAAATTATAAATTGTAAATCCTCACCTTTTGCAACCGAAACAAGAGAAATAAATCGGGAACACGTTCGACTAAACGCAGTCGACGTTACCTTTATAGATTCGTTATTGCCTTGACATGGCGAACCTCTCCGGATCAAATATTACAAACACGTCCAGAGAGTTCGCAGATGCTGCCATGGATGACGAGAAAAGAAATGTCCTACTCGACGTAAATCTTGTTATCGTGGTCACCATAAACTGCCTCGCGTGTCCATTTACTATTTTGCTCAACGTGTTGGTGATAACAGCAGTGAAGAAAAGAGCACGACTCCAGACCTACAGCAACATCTTGTTGGCCTGTCTAACGGTAACTGACGCGTTAACTGGTTTCCTTGTTCAGCCATCGTTCATTGTGGAGAGAGTATTACAGCTCCTGGGTGAAACGAATACTGACATTATATTTTTTCTTCACCGTGCAATTATACTCATAGTTTCTTTTTCTTCGTTGCTTCATTTGACGTTGGTCACTTGTGAGAGACTTATAGCAATAAAATATATGTTACAATATCCCTATATCGTTACAACTCGAAACATCAAGATGGCTGTTACAGTGCTCTGGGTCTTCACGTTATGCTGTGAGGTGCTCTTCTATCAAAAGTCGTCAAGAAAAATTAGCGTGTGTATAATGAGTCTTGTAATTATTTCGTGCATCGTTTTCATAGCTGCGTCATACTTGATTTTGTATCGCGAAACAGTTCGCCACCAAAAGATGATCAAAACTCAACAGCTACCCAGAGAAGAGGTGGAAAGATTTGCTAAAGAGAGCAAAGCGCTGAAGACAACGGTTTATGTAGTGGGCGCAGTTATGCTATGCTTTCTACCCATGGTGTTTGTATTTCTGAATAACGCAGCTGAACTGAACATTGCTTTTCCAGCGCCATGGATGCGTACGTCAATCATGCTTAACTCTCTTCTCAATCCGCTGATTTACTGTTGGCGACAAAACGAAATGAGACAGTTTGTATTTCGAATTTCCCCTGTTGGTGTTGCACCTGTGAATTAACAGTAACAGTTCACGAGGTGAACTTCATCGCTGGAGATGCATGGACGAATTTAATCTTAAAAAGGGATTTTCAAAGATGAAGTTTGAAAACCATCTAAAAGACGCCGTAAACGTAATAAATGCAAATGAGACTGAAACTTCTGTGCTTCTCTTCATCTTTAAAAGCTAAATAAATTAATCGTCAGAAAATTTAATATCTAGTAATTTTTTTAAGTACCGTTGCTAGTATCTTTTTCGACTAAAGTTAATATATAGAAATAATATTACGCGCACGTCTCGCTTCTTTTATGATCCGAAAAACCAAATCGCACGAAAGCGGTACGTTCGAAAAAAAAAAAAAAGATCGGTTACAGCGATTCTTTTAAGATCAAGATTCATGGAGAATGTCTTGTTTTATTTTTTTCATGCAACTGACTGTTAGCTAGAACATATTGAATTGCTGATGTGAAAAGAAAAACAAAGGGTTAAAGCATTTTCCACTTGTAAAATCACGGCGAAGAGTTTTGCGGATGTAAATAAGAGAAATGTATTTTCACAAAATAAAATTAAACACTAAGCAGGGTGCTACGACAAAACGGATCATTTAAAAAAAAAAAAAAAAAAAATCTGCCCGATTGCTACTTCGTATTGGGTACATGAGACAAGTACATCTGTCAATGATCGTTTAGAAATAATCGAGCACGGACCTGATCAGAAAAACAAATGTATTTAGTTATTATTTTGCCTTAGTTAAGTGTATAAGTGCAATAGCCCCGTTAATAAACAAAATGACAAATACAAATAAATTTCACAGAAAAAAAATATATACTTCCTCTCCGGGAATGTTTTCCGATGGTGAAATTAATGGTTGCGGCTTTTAAATGTATTTTAAATCACAGAATACCATTGCATAAGAAATTAATGAAATGTTGTGAATTCTCTCCTTCGCGTAACAGACACAGCAAGTTTTAAATAAAATGTGCAAAATTTCAATGAGGAGATTACCCACGTGTATATGACAGCAATACGCCTACAAACTAACAGTCATTTTAGCGTTTGTAAATTAGATTGAAATTAATTGGACTGTCTTGAAGTGCCTGTTACGCGAAGAAGATTTCCTTAATGTCTGGCAATTCTCACCCGAAAAAAAAAATGTTTTTTTCCTAAAAATTTATTTCTACATTTAATTTCGGTTATTAACGTATCTATTGCACGTATATTCTCTGTTAAGTGCATGCTCGGTAATTTCGTAATGTTCTCGTCTCATGTACCGAATACGAAGAAGCAATTATGCAAATGTTTTACCGTTCACTTGGTGGAAATGATCCCCCTTTTAATAACGAGTCGTAACACCCTACTTAGTTTTTAATTTCATCTTGTGAATATGCATTTTTCTTATTTCCATCGGCAAACCGCTTTGAGTACAATTTTAACGACAAGGGGACATTACCCACGTCTATATGAGAGCGACGCACTTTTAAGTGAACAGTCATTTTATCGTGTTGTAAATTAGAATAAAATTAACTGAACTGTCCTGATGTGTCCGTAACGTGAAGGGGAAGATTAACAACGTTTTATTATTTTCTAGCGCCATGGTGTTCTGTGATTTTAGACTCTTTTATATGTTTTAACCATCAATTCCACCATTGGAAAACAATTCAATTCTGCAAACTTCATTTGTATTTTTCATGTCATTTATTGATGGACCTATTGCACTTATAGACTTAACTAAGGCGACATAGTAAATCAAAACATTTGTTTCCCTGATTTATATTCCCATGCTCGATAATTTCTAAACGATAACTGACAGATGTTCTCGTCTCATATACCGATCCGTTTTTAATAATGATCAAGTCATAACACCCAGCTTAGTTTTTAATTTCATCTTGTAAATTATAAAGTGCATTTTCTCATTTCCATTCACACAAGTCTGTGATTTAAAAAAGCCGCTCCACGAATCCAACTACGTGAAACATTCTTTTTACATCAGAAATTTACTATATTGTAGTTAACCGTCTGCTGCATGGAAAATAAAACAAAGCATTCTCCCCTCCCCCCCTTAAAGAAAATCCTTGAGAGAGGTCGCGAACTGCTTTATTTACATGAAGAAACACGTTGAAACGGAACATTTTTTATGTGTCATTTTGACTTTGTGTGTGTCATTTTAAAAATAGCATTGTTTGAGACTAAAGATCGCTTGATGTGTGCAGAAGACCCTATTATAAATTGGACTTAAAATTTAATCGCAATTAAAATTTATTCTAAAAAAGTGCTTTGGTAAAATTTTGCTTTGCGGATAATGAAAGAAGCCAAACGTGCGTATAATTATTTCTAGATATTAGTTTTAGCGGAAAAAAAAGACAAGTAACGGTGCATAAGAAATTATTTACTTGACAACTGATGTTGAATTTTATGCTAGCTCATGAATTTATTGTCTATGGTTCTAAAAATGAATAAAAGCACACATGCTTACTTCTCATGAACAAAGTACAAAGGAGCACGTGTGTACTCGTTTTGCTATTCAATTGGAAGAAATTATCCGCTTTTTAATAATTATATTGAAAAAATGCTTTTATCCTATTAAATTTATTAAAGTTCCTGCTGATGGAATTAATGTCATTGGGTTTAAGGACGAATAAAATCACAGAATGCACAAATAATCTTGGAAGTTAATAAAACGTAAATCATTTTGTTTTGCAATAGCAAGCAGAGATATAAATTGGGAACACGTTCGAGGAACGCACAGTCGTTGATACGTTTTTAGACTCGTAATTACGTTGATATGGCAAACCTTTCCGGATCAAACGATACGAACATGTCCAGAGGGTTTGCAGATGCTACCATGGATGACGAGAAAAGAAATGTCCCACTCGAGGCAAATCTTGTCATCGTGGTCATCATCAACTGCCTCACGTGTCCATTTACTATTTTGCTCAACGTGTTGGTGATAACAACTGTGAAGAAAAGACCACGACTTCAAAGCAACACCAACATCTTGTTGGCCTGTCTAGCGGTGACTGACGCGTTAACCGGTTTCCTTGTTCAGCCAACGTTTATTGCCTGGAAAATATTAGACCTTTTTGGTGCCAAAAACACTGGCATTGTTCATTTTCTTCACCGCGCTATTATACTCATAGTTTCAGTCTCCTCCTTACTTCATCTGATGTTGGTCACTTGCGAGAGACTTACAGCAATCAAATATACGATGCATTATCCCTATATTATTACAACGCAAAAAATAAAGGTGGCTGTAATAACACTTTGGGTTGTTACGTTATGCTGTGCAGCCCTTAGATCGCAAAAGGTGACAAGAAAAATTGGTGAGTTGATGATAGTTCTTGTCTTGATTTCGTGCATCGTTTTCATAGCTGCGTCTTACGTGATTTTGTATCGTGAAACAGCTCGCCATCAAAAGATGATCAAAACTCAACAGCTGCCCCAAGAAGAGGTGGAACGATTCGCTAAAGAGAGCAAAGCGCTGAAGACAACGGTTTATATAGTGGGCGCTGTCATGCTATGCTTTCTACCCATGGCGTTCATATTTTTGACTTTCGTAGCCGGAGTGTACGTTGCTTATCCGGCGCCATGGATCCGAACATTTATCATGCTTAACTCTCTTCTAAATCCTCTGATTTACTGTTGGCGACAGAAAGAAATGAGACAGTTTGTGTTTCGAATTTCCACTGTAGCTGTTGCACCTGCGAATTAACAATGACAGTTGTCGCGATGACATTAACATAAAACCTTTCTGTATTTATTGCATGTACCTAACAGTAGAGTAGAGAGTTCTTCCTGAAAAATAGCAATTAGTGTTTGTGACGGGCGGTGAACATTTTAACATTATTATCCGCATGTAATTATTTGAATCGATGTCTCCTTGACTGTTATCAACAAGAAGTGTAAAGCTATCGAGAATATTCTGAAATAAATTCTTACCAGAAGCCTCTAGTTTCTTTGAGCTAGTTAATAAAGGAGATAAAAAGATCCTTTCATACGTTTCCTTTCTTGTATAATGATTTTCAAAGATGTCAGTTGAAAACCTTATTAGATTACATTCGTCTATTAACGGAATTGTAGAAATTAAATATATCTCATGAAATTTCTTTTGAACCTTTGGATTAGCTTATTTTCTTTTCTTCTCAAGCCTAAGGACTATAACGGGCTACCTATCAAAAAAATAAAAAATAAATTCCGTTTATTAACAGACCTATTTCACTTACACACTTAAGGTGATTCCACTGAAAAAGAAGGAGTCTTTAGAATTTTCTAAGACTTGGTCCAGTTCATATCTATATTATGAGTATTACAAAAATGCAATAAAAAATGGGGGTCACCGTGCTCGTTTTTGTGTAACCTGGATGGCTATTATGATAAAAATATGACCCACGAGGCTTATATTAGTTACCCTAGAAATCCGAAAAGTGAACTATCATTTCTAGCAAAAACCATTTCTTGCATTAAAATATCGAAGCAGTTCGACAAAACAGACTTTAATCTTACATAACCAACTATTTTAATTGAACTGGAATTGAGATTATGGAAGAAATTAAAGATTTTGCTGTGTGCGCACGTAAGCAGCACTACCTAAATACGTGCTTTTTAAAGCACTCAAATAAAAATATCTCAAAGTAGAGTATTTAACTTTTCTTTAAATCGTGATATATTGTAGTCAACCCTATGTCAATTAAATTAATGTATTAAAAAATGGGGGTCACCGTGCTCGTTTAGAAGAAAATAACCATTTATTTCTCTGCCGAGCTTAACCTGAAGGAAATCACGTAATGCTGTGTGCGCGCGCTTGTGGCACGCGCTTATGCGCGCGCTAAATGACGCGAAAAGTCATGCGCAGCAAGGATGCGCAATGCAAAACAGTGGAATCACCTTAACTAAGACAAAAAAAAATAAATATATTCGTTTAGTTTGCTTGATAATTTTATAAACGATCATTAACAGATGTTGTCGTGTTATATGAAGAAGCACATATGCAGATGTTTTACTGTTCACTTGGTTGAAATGACACAATTTTTTAAACACTTAGCGTAGTTTTTAAATATGGTGTGAAAATGCATTTATCTTATTTCCGCGGGTTAAAATCTTTGCGATGATTTTCAGTAGCGAGGCACCTGTAGAATCAAACGAAGTAGAAAATTATTTCCCCATTTTATTTTCCTTTTTAAATCAGGAATTTAATATATTTTAGTAACATGTAAATAG
Source organism: Meandrina meandrites (assembly GCA_963693305.1). Classification (NCBI taxonomy): domain Eukaryota; kingdom Metazoa; phylum Cnidaria; class Anthozoa; order Scleractinia; family Meandrinidae; genus Meandrina; species Meandrina meandrites. Next base: position 12,905,619 of record OY855908.1, read on the forward strand.
CTCTAGACCTGAAAATCAACTGTCAGCAGCTAGGAAAAAAAAACACACACACACACAAAAAAAAACAAGACAATGTCCACGATTCTTAGTCTGTGCTAGTGACAAGCTGAATGCTGGGAAATGAATTCCACAGGGGGGGGGGGGGGGGGGGGGGGGGGAATAATAATTTTTTCTTACAACATTTTTTTTTCATAAGTGACATGCTCTCAAAACATTATATTTTCATTTGTTAATTGCACCATTGCTATTAAAATTAAGACTAAAACATGCTTTCGTGTTTTTGGATAATAAAATAAGCCAAACACGCTTATAATTCCATCAAGATGTCAGTTTTAGGCGGAAAAAGACCAATAACGGCGCATGAGAAATTAGTTACTAGATCTTACATTTCCTGGTGACGTTTTTAATTTCGATGGCTTTAAAGATGAATAATAGCACACTTGTTTTTGTCTCATGCACAGAATATGAAGTAGCAAACGTGCACATCGTTTAACTGTTCACTTGAAAGTTATTATCCGTTTGTAATAATCATCTTAAAAAAAAAAATCCAATTATATAAATTTATTAAATTTCTTGCAGATGAAATTAATTTCGATGGCTTTAAGGATGAATAACAGAAAATATTGCACATATAATTTCTCTGTTAATCCTCTCGTAACGCAACCGAAAGAACAAACATAAATTGGGAACACGTTCGACTAAAACGCAGTCTTTGATACCTTCATAGCATGCGATTACCTTGACATGGCGAACAGGTCCGCATCTAATATTACAAACATGTCCCGAGAGTTGACAGATGCTACCATGGATGGCGAGAAAGGAAATGTCCCACTCGAGGGAAATGTTGTCATCGTGGTCATCATCAACTGCCTCACGTGTCCATTTACTATTCTGCGCAACGTGTTGGTGTGTTGGTGTGTGAAGAAAAGACCACGATTCCAGACCTACAGCAACATCTTGTTGGCCTGTCTAGCGGTAACTGACGCGTTAACTGGCTTCCTTGTTCAGCCATCGTTTATTGTGGTTAAAATATTACAGCTACTGGGTGAAACAAATTCTGAGATTATATTTTTTCTTCACCGTGCAATTATAATCATGGTTTCTTTTTCTTCCTTGCTTCATTTGACGTTGGTCACGTGTGAGAGACTTACAGCAATAAAATATACGTTACACTATCCCTATATTGTTACAACTCGAAAGATCAAGATGGCTGTTGTAGTGCTCTGGGTCTTCACGTTATGCTGTGAGCGTGTTTATAAGGAGTCTTGTAATTATTTCGTGCATCGTTTTCATAGCTGCGTCATACTTGATTTTGTATCGTGGAACAGTTCGCCACCACAAGATGATCAAAACTCAACAGCCATCCCAAGAACAGGTGTAAAATTTTGCTAAAGAAAGCAAAGGGCTGAAGACAACGGTTTATGTAGTGGGGGCTGTTTCGCTATGCTTTCTACCCATGGCATTTGTACATTTGAATTTAGCATTTGGAATGAACACTGCTTATCCTAAGGTATGGCTGCGTACGTTCGTCATCCTTAACTCTCTTCTCAATCCGCTGATTTACTGTTGGCAACAAAAAGAAATGAGACAGTTTGTATTTCGAATTTCCCCTGTTGGTGTTGCAGCGGTGAATTGACAGTGACAGTTCACGAGGTGATTCGCTAGAGATGCATGGACGAATTTAATCTTAAAAAGGGATTTTCAAAGAGTAAGTTTGAAAACCATCTAAAAGACACCGTAAACGAAGTATATAGATTTAGTCAAGTCTGAAAACGTTTCCGTGAGAAACTTTAACGCTACTTCGACGAAATGCATCGTTTTTTGTTTGTTTTTGTTTTTGTTTTTTTGTTTTTTGAAAGGCAGCCCAGTAGAGTCCTTAAGGGGGGTCCTTCTTAACTACAGATCTAGAGCAGTTGCTAAGGGATTGCTAAAGACGATTTTTGGTGGCAAGCCATTTTGCAGCGTTTTGTATTGCTAAATGGTGAGTCTTTTAGAGGGGAAAACCTGCTTTGAGAAAATTGACATTGCGCGCGCGTAACTAGTGCCAGTCCCAAACCGCGCGTTAGTAATTAAAATCCCTAAAACTTGGGGGAAAGAAGGTCGAGTTCCATATTTTTTTTAAGAATCAGAGATAACAGAGCCTTCTTTACAATCCTACGTAAGGAATAACCATTAACACGTAAAAAAGGAACGCTACTGAAGAAAGTCTAGAAATACGGATGTTTATTACGTGATAACTTTTATAAAAATGCGAATTCCATAAAACCCATACGAAGCATTAAGCATGTGGACATTCTTTATCTATTGGCACTGATTTTAATTTTCAGATCTTGATGCCCTTTGAGTTTTAGGGTTTTTTCTATTCTGGTCACGTGGCTTGTCAAAAATGGCCGTGATTTGAAACTCTTGAATGACTCTTCAATTGAACAAAGTTGCGCAAAAAGCATATCCATAGGAAGTCTGGTTTCCAAAATACGATGGTTAGATACCTTCCATAGCAACAAATTGGTAGTTAAGAAGGACCCCCCTTAAGGAAACAAACGTGATTGCAGGTGTCGGAAGTTTAAAAATATTTTGAATTAACAATCAAGTATTATCGTTTGTCTCGCGATGTAGTATCTTTTGATATAAAATCGCGACGTCTGCACTGCATACTGTTCTTCATCAGCCGATGCCGTTGACTGGCCACGCGTAACCTTAGAAAGCATGATGCTCCGCCGTGATTGGTTGGTTTTCCACAGCTGTGATTGGCGCATTTCCACTTAAATAGAATGACCCTTAGTCTTCGATATCAAGGGAACATTACAGTAGCTAATCCTCTTCTTAGCCAAGAGATATCATGTACAACATCAATTTGATTGATTTATTGAGTGACGTTTTATTTGAGGATATTTTTAATGTCGTCTTCATCAGAATTTTTATATAAAATTTGCAAAATGTCAACGACATGGGGAGATTACCGACGTTTTACGACAGCGATTCGTTTACTTGGTAACTGTTATGTTAGTGTATGTGAAATAAAATAAAATTTAATAATTAAGCTTTCTCTATGTTTCTGTTACGTAAGGAAAAACATTGTTTCCATTTCTGTCGCCATGGTATTATGTGTTTAAAATTCGTTTAAATACCGCACCTCATTAATTTCACTCTCTTCACATCGTGGATCATCCATTGTTTAAATCAGTGGTAAGTGAGGAGGATTGCAGAACTTTTAGTACGTTGTTTTAAAGAAAGGTTGAGAAACGATGACGCCAAATTGAAAATTATCTATTCAGCCAAGCTTTATGCTGTAATTTCTTATGTGATCAATTGAACATAATTACCAAAACACAGTTTGGCTGGAAAGGAGAACTTAAATTATATTATTCCCTCCATAATTAAATATTTTACGCGAGCATCTAATTTATAATCGTTCAGTAAATTGCTAAATATAAAAATTTCGTAGGTCTTATTCATGTGCTACAAGCTACAGTATGTGGGAGGCGCGGTGGCCTAATGGTTAGTGCACTGGACTCCGGATCGGACGGTACGGGTTCGAGCCCTGATCGGGGCACTGCGTTATGCTCTTGGGCAAGACACTTTACTCTCATATTGCCTCTCTTCACCCAGGTGTATAAATGGGTACCTGTGAATTTACTGCTGGGGGTAACCCTGCGATGGTCTAGCATCCCATCCAGGGGTAGTAGAAATACCCCTAGTCGCTTCATGCCACGGAAACCGGGATAAGCTCCGGCCTGATGGGCCACTAGTCTAGTATGCAGACTTTACCTTTACATGCTACAGTATATATAACCTACATACTACCGTACATATGTAACGCTCATGATACAGTTACAGTTAACTTCCAAAAAATATTGCTTAATCAATCATGTACTGTCTTGGGTAGTGTATACCTGATGGTTACAGTTAATTTGCAAAAAAAAAAAATGTCGCTTAATAATTCGTGTACTATGTTGAGTAAATAATGAGATAATTTGTATTCTTAGTGCAAATGACACTGAAACTTATGTACTTCAATTCATCTTTATAAGCTAAATAAATTAATCGTCGGAAACTTTGATATCTAGTAAATATTTTTTTACGTACCTTTACTAGTATCTTTTTCGACTAAAGCTAATATATAGAAAGAATTATACGCGTGTCTCGCTTCTTTTATGATCCGAAAAAACAAATCATACGAAAACACGTTCCTAGATTTAATTGTAATGGAATGCAATGATTCTTCTAAGATCAAGATTTATAGAAAATGTCTTGTTTTATTTTTTCATGCAGCTGACAGTTAGCTAGAACATATTGAATTGCTGATGTGAAAAGAAAAACAAAGGGTTAAAACATTTGCCACCATTAAAATCACGGCGAAGACTTTTGCAGATGGAAATAAGAGAAACGTATTTTCACAAGATAAAATTAAACACTAAGCAGGGTGTTACGACTTGTTATTAAAAACGGAAGTAAACAGTAAAAAATCTGCCCGACTGCTTCTTCGTATTCGGTACATGTGACGAGTACATCTGTCAATGATCGTTCAGAAATAATCGAGCGCGGAACTGATCAGGGAAAAAAGTATCTAGTTATTATTTTGCCTCAGTTAAGTGCATAAGTACAATAGCTCTGTTAATCAATGAAATGAAAAATACAAATAAATTTTACAGAGAAAAAAAAATACTTCATGTCCGGTTATGTTTTCCGATGTTGAAATTAATTGTCGCGGCTTCTAAACGTATTTTAAATCACAGAATAACATGGCATAAGAAATTAATGAAATGTTGTTAATCTTTTTCTTCGAGTAACAGAGTACAGCAGGTTTTAAGTAAAATTTTCAACATTTCAATGAGGAGATTAAGGTTACCGTATACCTTTGGGGGTGTCTCGCGTCTAAACGATATAGCGCAGACGGAATAAATTGTAGACAGCTAAAACCCTATATCAAATTAAAGCTTATTGAGCTGGCTTTCAATCTATAAAAAAACATTTTGTAGTAGAATGAAATGTCAATCTTTTAGGAACCTCGAAACACGAGCGCCTGAGTCGCCTTTTGAAGGCTACAAGTCAAAGCGAATTTTGTATTTCGCTAATTTGATTTGTTCTTTGGTTTCCGGACCCCAAGCGCTAAGAAAATGTGTCGGCGTTTTGCCATATTCAATTGCAATAAAAAGATACAAGACATTTCGCAAATAGGGCTAAAACAGACAGGAGTGATCATACAAAAATCGCTCCTGTAGAAAAAGTATACAAAAATAAAAAAAATCGCCGCCACGCTTTTGTTATTAACATGTTAAACTAGCTGCTCGCCAAATTTGACGTAGAAGGGGCAAATTCCTTTGGAGTTGTAGCTCTTTAAAGTGTCGCGTTCAAAGCGAAAAATTGATTTCAGAAAACAGCGCTTAAAAAATTTCTTGCAATGCAAACAAACGCCGCCCACATGAAGCTTGCAACACCTTCTCGAATAACAAGGCCAATCAGTGCGCGAGAATGGCGGCTCTCGTGATACTTACCGCGAAAACCGTCTCGGTTGAGTGCATACACGTCATATGAGTGTCACTCTAAAGAAAAAATTTTACTTCCGGTCAAAAACGAAATATGCTCATTTCTCCGCCGATATTCACTCTTTTTCAAAACTTTTTTTTTTTAAATGAAAGATCACACGTGGACTATTACTTGGATGTAAAAATCGAATTTCGTGAAAAATTGTCGATCTGAAGGTATACGGTAACCTTAAGTGTCTGTTACGCGAAGAAGAAGATTAACAACATTTCCTTAATTTCTAGCAATTCTCAGCCGAAAAAAATTTTTTTTTTCCTAAAAATCTTATCTACATTTCATTTCGGTTATTAACGGATCTATTGCACTATTCCACTTTAATAAGGCAACAAAATTATCAAATACATGTTTTCCTCTGTTACGTGCTCGATAATTTGTAAATGTTCTCGTCTCATGTACCGAATACGAAATAGCAATTATGCAAATTTTTTACTGTTCACTTGGTGGAAATGATCCCCCTTTTAATAATGATCGTGTTGTAACACCCTGCTTAGTTTTTAATTTTATCTTGTGAATATGCATTTTTCTTATTCCCATCCGCAAGACTCTTTGAGGACAATTTTAGTTTTAAATTCGCAAAAAAAAAAAAAAAATGGCAAGGGGAGAATACCCGCGTCTATACGAGAACGACGCGTTTTTAAGCGAATAGTCATTTTAACGTGTGTGAATAAGAATAAAATTAACTGAACTGTCCTGATGTGTCCGTTACGTGAAGGGGAGGATTAACAAGTGAACGTTTTCTAGCGCCATCAGGTGTTCTGTGATTTAAGATTTCTAGCGTTTTCTAGCGCCATCAGGTGTTCTGTGATTTAAGATTCATTTAAATGTTGCAACCATCAATTCCACCATCGGAAAACAACCCAATTCTGCAAACTCCATTTGTATTTTTCATGCCATTTATTGATGGACCTATTGCACTTAAAGACTTAACTAAGGCGACATCAGTAAATCAAAACGTTTGTTTCCCTGATTATTCCCATGCTCGATAATTTCCAAACGATAATTGACAGATGTTCTCGTCTCATATACCGATCCGTTTTTAATAACGATCAAGTCGTAACACCCAGCTTAGTTTTTAATTTCATCTTATAAATTAAAAGTGCACTTATAGACTTAACTAAGGCGACATAGTAAATCAAAACATTTGTTTCCCTGATTTATATTCCCATGCTCAATAATTTCTAAACGATAACTGACAGATGTTGTCGTCTCATATACCGATCCGTTTTTAATAACGATCAAGTCGTAACACCCAGCTTAGTTTTTAATTTCATCTTGTAAATTAAAAGTGCATTTTCTCATTTCCATTCACAGAACTCTTTGCTGTGATTTAAAAAAAAAGCCGCTCCACGAATCAAACTAAGTGAAACATTCTTAAACCATTTTTGTCTTTTTACATCAGAAATTTAATATGTTATAACCGTCTGCTGCATGGAAAATAAAACAAGGCATTCTTGAAGAAACGCGTTGTAACGGAACATTTTTTATGTGTCATTTTGACTTTGAAATTAAACTTTTAAAAATAGCATTGTTTGAAACTAAAGATCGCTTGATGTGTGCAGAAGATCCTATTATAAATTGGACTTAAAATTTAATCGTAATTAAAATTTATTCTAAAAAAGTGCTTTGGTAAAATGTTGCTTTGCGGATAATGAAAAAAGCCAAACGTGCGTATAATTATTTCTAGATATTAGTTTTAGCGGAAAAAAGACAAGTAACGGTGCATAAGAAATTATTTACTTGACAACTGATTTTGAATTTTCTGCTAGCTCATGAATCTATTGTCTATGGTTCTAAAAATGAATATAAGTACACCTGTTTACTTCTCATGAACAAAGTACGAAGGAGCACGTGTGTACTCGCTTTGCTATTCAATTGGAAGAAATTATCCGTTTTTTAATAATTATATTGAGAAAATGCTTTTATCTTATTAAATTTATTAAAGTTCCTGCTGATGGAATTAATGTCATTGGGTTTAAGGATGAATAAGAGCACAGAATGCACAAATAATCTTGGAAGTTAATAAAACGTCAATCATCTTGTTTTGCAATAGCAAGCAGAGACATAAATTGGGAACACGTTCGAGGAACGCGCAGTCGTTGGTACGTTGGACTCGTAATTACGTTGATATGGCAAACCTTTCCGGATCAAATGATACGAACATGTCCCGAGAGTTGACAAATGCTACCATGGATGACGAGAAAAGAAATGTCCCACTCGAGGTAAATGTTGTCATCGTGGTCATCATCAACTGCCTCACGTGTCCATTTACTATTTTGCTCAACGTGTTGGTGATAACAGCTGTGAAGAAAAGACCACGACTACATAGCAATTCCAACATCTTGTTGGCTTGTCTAGCGGTAACTGACGCGTTAACTGGTTTCCTTGTTCAGCCAACGTTTATTGCCTGGAAAATATTGCAGATTCTGGGTGAAACAAACATTGGCATTATCTATTCTACCCACCTCATCATTATACTCATAGTTTCTTTTTCTTCCTTGCTTCATTTGTCGTTGGTCACTTGCGAGAGACTTATAGCAATCAAATATACCATGCACTACCTCAATATCGTTACAACTCAAAATATCAAGGTGGCTGTAATAGCACTCTGGGCTTTAACGATATGCTGTGTGGTACTTTTATCACAAAGAGCGACAATAACAATTGGCGAATTGATAATGACTTTTGCTATGATTTCGTGCATCGTTTTCATAGTTACGTCTTATGTGATTTTGTATCGTGAAACAGTTCGCCACCAAAAGATGATCAAAACTCAACAGCTACCCCAAGAAGAGGTGGAAAGATTTGCTAAAGAGAGCAAAGCGCTGAAGACTACGGTTTATGTGGTTGGTGCTGTTTTGCTATGCTGTCTACCCATGGCGTTTGTATTTCTGACTTACGCAGCTGATCTGAACATAGTTTATCCGAGGTCGTGGATGCGTACGTTCATAATGCTTAACTCTCTTCTCAATCCGCTGATTTACTGCTGGCGACAGAAAGAAATGAGACAGTTTGTTTTTCGAATTTCCCCTGCAGCTGTTGCACCTGTGAATTAACAGTGACAGTTCTCGCGATAATACGCTGGAATTGCAAGAACCTTGCCTTGTCGTCTGACAATGATCGCCTGTAATTGGAATTTTAACTTAAATGTGTTCTATGAAATTTTAATAGGAACCTTTCGAAAAGCTTGTCTTAAATCGGTCGAAGAGACTTCATAAACGTAATATGTAGATGAAACTTTTATCATGAAGAAACTACTAAAGCAGCCAAAAAAAAAAACAAGCATGGTTACAAGTGCCAGAGATTTAAAAAATAATTTAAATTTTGTAAAGAAAGGAACTCACTATCATCCATAAGGACTGTTAGATTTTTTCGTTAATAAAGATAAGTAGATGTAATCCGTGAAGACATATATTTTTAAAACTAAGCCTAGTGTTGTTTGTCAAGTAAAAAATATTACACAGACGTGTTATTATATTACGCTTCGAAAATACAAAAATATCTCCAATCATTCATTCTGATCATTTGTTAATTAAAAGACTACAGCATTGAATACTACACCAACTGTTATTATTATACCTGCTATAACATATAACGGAAAAAAAAACTCTAGGGTAGTGACGATAAAATTACAATCTCTAAAAGTTTATACATCGAAGTAAAGTACAAAGTATCTTTGCAAATGTGAGGTGTGATTGAACACTGAAACCTTATGTTATTAACGCTTGCGGAATTCAAATGAATTCAAAGTGAACTGAAATGAAATATTCTTATTCCCCCTCCAAATGCATCCTATCCTTGAAATAAATGAATTGACCGCAACTTACACGTGATACGGCAACCTTAAGCTTCTTTGCGCTGCAGTCTTTAAAACGTGGCTGATCTCTTCATCCTAAACATAACCACTTTTTATTTTCCAACATTTTTTTTTAACATATGTTAAGCAACCAGTTATGCAAAATAAATTTCCCCCTCTTGACTTAAACTATATCATCATGACACTAACAGAATCACATAAACTGAAAATGAACGTTCTGCATGGTAATTATAATAAATATAAGGAGCAATATTAAAAGAAAAAAAAAGAAAGAAGGAAACGAATGATGCTGAAGATATTGCAACTATTGAGACGAATCAATATGACAAATGTTGTGATTGCTAGTTCGAAATAATTCAACACATTAATTAATGTTGTTTAAACTATTGAAGGATGTTTCAGTTACTGTGTTTCATTTATCAGGAACAGTTTAGTCGAAAAATAATAACATTACTTCTAAATTAAAATATAATGTTGATTCCCCTGATAACATGTTTGTTACCTTTGTTATCATGCTAAGGATTATTTCAGTTTCATAATTTTATCATATTTGCCGGAAATTAAACTTTCTTTGGTTTAAATGAAATGACAACAGCTTAACATTTGAATGAAAAGCAAGAATGGCCACTTTGTTCACGACATGAGTGGAGCGTAACTAATCATTTTCTTACCCAAAGTATAGCCGGCACAACACAAATTTTGAAACGATCGGGGCGACGTAGACGACTTGGGCGATTATATGAAAACTACGCTTTACCCACGTTTATATGACAGCGATAAGTTTACCAGCTATAACAGTCATTTTAGCGTTTGTGAATTAGAATGAAATTAACTGAACTGTCTTGGTGCGTCTATTATTTGTAAGAGAGGATTAACAATATTTCAATAATATCTAGCGCCATGATATTCTGTGATTTAAAGTTAATCAAAAGCCGCAACCATTAATGTTACCATCGGAAAACATTTCTCGCCATTTTTTTTTTTTTTTCAGTAAAATATATTTGTATTTTTTATTCCGTTTTATTAACACAACTATTTTACTTATAAACTTAACTTGGGCAAAAAAGAAATAAAACTGTTTAGTTTCGTGCTTGATATTTTTATAAACGATCATTAACAGATGTTGTCGTCTCATGCACCGAATACAAAGAAGTGCATATGCAGATTTTTACTGTTCACTTGGTAGAAATGACCCAGTTTTTTTGTTTTGTTTTTTTTTTTAGTGAAGACTCGTTAAGACTCAGCTTAGTTTTTAATTTTCTCTTCTGAAAATGCATTTGTCTTATTTCCATCCGCAAAACTCTTTGCCGTGATTTAAAAAAAGCCACAAGACGATTCAACCAGAGTTGAAAAATATCGATTTCCATCAGCAAAACTAGCTTTTAGTGAACCGTCAGTTGCATGGAAACAAAAAAAAACAAGACATTCTCCACTATTCTCGATCTTACATGAAAGTGCTTCTGCTGTAACCGATTATTGTTATTTTTTTTATTTGTGTCAATTTTACTCAATAAATATCTTTTTTTTAATTTAAATAGGAACTTGAGATCGCATCATGTGTGAAAAAAGTAATTTATCAGTTGCACTGTTGCCATTACAATTAGATCTAAAAACGTACTGTTTTCGTTTTTCTTTTTGCTGATAATAAAAGAAGCCAACAGGGCTTATAATTCTTTCTAGATATTACTGAGTTTAAGCGAGAAAAAGAAACTATAGTAAAGGTGCGTAGGAAATTATTTACTGAATATTAAATTTCCGCGTGTGATGAACTCATTGTTAATACTTGGCTTCACACTAGAGCTTTTAAGTATGATCTAAGTGCACTTGGAACCTACTTTGAGTGTGAATGGGTAAAACGTACTTACTTGAACTTTTCTTAGTGACCATGGAAACGTTCATAGTTCAAAAAAGCCGAAGTACGCCACCAAGTATGGTCTACACCACACTTGAGAACACACTTGACCAATAGGAAATTGGAAGCCAACTGTGTTCCACGTGTAGCGGTGTCACGATTCTGATGGACTATTTAACTTGCCAGCGCGCTCAAAATGGATGGTTTCAGGTACTCATTAGAGTGTGAGAATTCCGCGATGGAACAGTCTTATATGTAAGTATACTTTTTAAAGAAAGGAAAGAAAAGTCGATAAAAACGGTTAAGCTAACAATCCTATTTGACGTCTATACGTTTACTTTTAGGGACGGCCTAAACCGTAGATTTTCGTATTATCCAGCATCTCTTCCAGTTGCGAATGGGCAACTGAACCAGCCAGTGTATCCAGTAGGTCATTTTTTTTTTTTTTTTTTTTGCAGCTCAACACGGAAATGTATTTTCCATAGCGGATCCATGTCTCGGTTGGCTAAAAGTACTCTAATCCAATTTTGTGGCCAAGACCAAGCCCTACGGCGATTTCTTTGACGAAAACTGCGTTGTTGAACCATTCTACTAAAATACAGAAGAAGACGTCGCTTGTTGCTTTGCGTTGCTGCCGAGTATTAACAACAAAGTACATATGCATGTCTTGTAATGTTAAAACTCTTTGGGTTAAAAGTAACATCAAAAATAAATAAGAAACTACAAAAAACTCTTTTCCGTTACAAAGGCCTCATGATTTTGCTGGCGAGCAAACGTGTTTGTGATATGCATGACTGATTTTACTGCGAAAGTTGATTGACGGCAATGCTTCGAGTAATCTGCTTTGTCATCAGGTGTGAAGCCAATTTTTCTAAAGTGCGACTTGAGATTTTCAAGTGGGGACGAGTTTGTCTTTGTCCTTGATTTGGAGTCCTTCTCTGGCAAACAGTAACACAAAAACATTTTTTGGTTTGTCGAGAGTTAACTTATTTGTCGTACAAATTTGTTAAAACACTGTGTCACTTCAGGTTGTTTTTTCTCGCGGTTTCTTATTGATCTGGACATTACATTGCAACTTAAACGAAGCGATTGGATGAAAAAGCGCTAAAATAGTTGGTACGTTGTTCACCTTTTAACCTGAATGAAAGACGTGAAGAGAGCATGCTGGAAAACATAGTGCTTCATGAATATTTCTCACTCTGTTTACTCATCAACTTTATGGAAACCTCATGCCAAATGATTTAGGACAACCGCCTAACGGGTAAACCAATATATATTTCGCCGATTCCGTTGCGAGTTACCCGTGTTTGGCTCAGTGAGTTCAGACTACCTACCGGGCTTTCCCTACCGCATATTTGCTTACCAGAAATGAAGAAAATTGAATCAGTTCTCTGCATAAAATTAATTCCCTTAGGTATTTAACAACGCATACGATAAAACAGAATTAGATTATTATCATGCAACCAAACCGCAGCGAAAAGACAGAGGACGGTTCAACCCAACATTGTAAGCTTTATTCTAAGTTAGCGTGCACCACTTCCCAAATCACAAACTGTCACAATTCTTACACAAAATCTGACTTACAAAACCGGCACCATCAATTTGCAGAGTTTGTTTTGCTACGGTGATTTTCTCAGTTTGCCGTGGTGTGAGTTCATTTGGTTTACTGTGTTTAGCAGCGATTTACTTTGTTTTTCTGTACTTTTTTTCTACCTTGAGTTGATTTTTTGCCCTTACTGTTTTGTATTAAATCAAAACAAGATCAAGGTCCTTTTTACATTGAATAAACTCATAATTAATTAGTGTACAGTAAACTTTGTAAAAAGTTTTACAAAGATATCTGTTGTGTGCTCCTACGTGCGTACGTGAGGAACCCAATAAAGTGCACTCGTCAATTTCGGTTTAACCTCGAAATATGTTGACATCGCTTTCGTCAACAAAACCATGAGAGGTTTTTATACTTAAAAGTTTAACCATGAGCGATTAAAAACTAATTTATTTTGTACCACTGTATAAGCTTAGAAATAGTGTGGCTACTTATTTGCCAATGATAAATGGGAGCTCCGCTTTTAGGCCTGCCTAAATCTATATATTAATAATTATCCTGAGAAAATGTCCATAATTAACAATTAGATTATGAGCTCGAGATTTCTATGAGGTGATAGTTGATGAGGCCGCAGGCCGAATCAACTATCACCTCATAGAAATTGAGAGCGAATAATCTAATTGTTTTAGTAGAATTCAGACTGAAATAAACGCAAATAATGGTTTCTAATTATTTTCCTACGCATTATCGAACTTAACGTTTTAACAAAATCGCACGCATTGAATTGTCCTTGGTAAATTTGCAGTTGTTTACGCGCGTGCACCCGTTTTTCAATAATTTCAAGCTTTTAAAGTCAAGAAACGGCTAATGTCCTTCTTTTAGTCTTCTCGAGAATTTTATTATCCATTTACATTTAAACTTCCTTCCAAAACTTCGGAAAAACGATAAAAACGTCGCATTTTGTGGACGACCTTCGGCAACTGCACACTAATGGCTGATAGTGTTCAATAGCTCAGCCAATCACATTGCAGCATTTGTATTAGTGTACTAGTAGAATTCTACTAATGGCTGATAGTGTTCAATAGCTCAGCCAATCACATTGCAGCATTTGCATTAGTGTACTAGTAGAATTCTACTAATCGGAATTATTGTATCTTAGTGTATTCTATGAAATTTCAATTGAAGCTTTCGAAAAGCTAGTCTTAAATAATGTGGAAAAGACGTTATAAACGTAATATATAGATTTGGGCAGGCCTAAAATCGTATGCGTGAGAAAATTTAACACCACAGATGAAGAATCGAATCAGTTTATGGAGATTTCTGGCTGTTTACTTAATAGAAATGATCCGTTTTTAATAACGAGTCGTAACCCAGCTTAGTTTTTAATTTTATGTTGTGAAATGGCATTTCTCTTATTCTGCGATTCGCAAAGCTTATAATTTACAAGATATGAAATAAATGTCGATGGCTTTAAGGATGAATGAGACCACAGAATGTACATATAATCTTGAAAGTTATTAAACTGTAGCTTTATGTTAACATTTGTTAAATTTGGAACGCGTTCGACTAAAACGCAGTCGTTTTTCCTTTATGGACTTGTCATTACCTTGACATGGCAAAACTGTCCGCATCAAATGTTACAAACATTTCCAGAGAGTTTACAGATGCTACCATGGATGACGAGAAACGAAATGTCATGCTCGAGGTAAATCTTGTCATCGTGGTCATCCTCAACTGCCTCACGTGTCCATTTACTATTTTGCTCAACGCTTTGGTGATAACAGCTGTGAAGAAAAGACCACGACTCCAGACCTACAGCAACATCTTGTTGGCCTGTCTAGCGGTAACGGATGCGTTAACTGATTTCCTTGCTCAGCCGCCGTTTATTGTGGGGAAAATTCTACAGCTATTAGGCAAAACCAATACTGGCATAATATTTGCTCTTAACCGCGCCGTTATAATCATGGTTTATTTTTCTTCGTTGCTTCATTTGACGTTGGTCACTTGTGAGAGATTTATAGCAATCAAATATACGATGCATTACCCCTATATATCTTATTCGTCTATAATAGACTCATAATAGGCCATTTTATAGTTGTCTGCTCGGTGACCTAGCCTATGAAGTGTATTGAGGTAGTGTGGTGACCTGGCATTGTTACGAGCCTCTCTGCTTTATTATATAAATGCAAACTAGCTAGCATCAGAGCAAAATGATTTACCAAACAAAAACAGTGAGGTCTGTATCAAAACAGGGTCAACTCCAGCCTCGCTATCATTCAATGGCCAGGTCACTAAGCAGAAAACTAAAATGGCCGGTTAGAATAATTGTAAGAAAATTATATTCCATGAAATTTCAAATGAAACGTTCGAAAAGCAAGTTTTAATTTACCTTAAAGTTTTATCTTTTGTTTCACGATGTAGTCACTTGTGATGTGAATCGCGACGTTTCCACTTCATACTGCTGGTAGAGCAGGCTGGACTCAGTAGTACTAATATGTAGGCTGTACTTCAGCGATAAGGTTGACTGGTTATGCGTAACCTTATAAAGCAAGGTCTCAAACTTTATAGTAGCTTTTCATAGGAAAGATATTTTTAACTCAATGTCAAGTCCATACAAACTCATATTCCGCTCAATTTTAAATCTATACAATTACTTATAGTACGCCTTGGTTACCTGTGACTTATTAAGTGACCTTTTTCTGAGGATATTTTTGATGTCGTCTTCATCGGAATTTTTATATAAAATTTGCAAAATATCAACGACATTCGGAGATAGTCCAGGTTTATACGACAGCGATACGTTTACTAGCTAACAGTGATTTAAGCGTGTGTGAGTTAGAAAAAACTGTGTCTGTTACGTGAAGCACAGTATTTCATTATTTCCGGCGCCATGGTGTTATGTGATTTAAAATTCACGCGAAAGACTTGCAAATTGCCAGTACGTCAATACACTCATTGCCCGCGCTGGGATCTCGCCGAGAGTGCCAAGCCTCAAGGAAGAGTCTCTTTTGGTAATCCTCGCTCTGTCAACAATGATGGCATGATCGAAATCCATGTAAGGCATCACCGACGCCACTAGAGTAAGATCGTCAAACCGAGGCCAATACCGAAAGCGAGGCAAATGTGCGTCCAAACGAGATCGAGGCAAATTTTTAGCTACACAAGATTAGGGTTGCGTTCTCCTATCGTCGAACGCAATGAACTCGAACTGACCAATCACAGCGCGCGCAGTTACTCAAACATTTTTTTTTCTAATTTATTTACTTAATAAAAAGTTGACATTTGGATTAATGAAATTACTCATCTCAAGCAGAGGAGACAGTCAAACGAAAACCGTACTTCTGAATTTCAGACATCGAGAAATATGACATTACAACTTAGACATAATGCCTTGGTTTTTATCATCATATAGTACCTCAGGACTATTCTATCAGGCTTAAAAAAGTCTAAGAAATCGCTTTATATTTTCCTTTTCAAAAGGGCGTTTTAAAAAGGGACCTGTCAGACAAACAAATACCCGCGGGCCACCTTAAATGTAAAATAACTGTCTTACGACGCATTGAAGACCGGGTGGCGAAGGATTCCTTTCGGCGAATGTAAACATTGTTTTTTTTTTTTATCGGGGGCCCTGGATATAGCGGATGAATCGAAGATGTTAACTTTGACTTTATTATTAGTATTATTATCATTACTTAGTCTTTTATCATAGCATTTAAGCTTTACCTTAATTTTTAGTTTGTAGTTATACGCTCACAAGAATCTTCAGAATTGAAGGAGGTGAGTCACCCAGGAAGAAGACGATGTAGCGCGCAATGCAAACTGGGTGGGTCAGATTCTTTAACATTCTAATATTAAAAAAAATAGTCTGCATGATATTTATTAATTTCCTTAAATGATAGTCCCCTTCTGTACGTTAGTTTAGTTAGTTTATTTTCTTTTTTGCACAAATTTATATTAACAAGAAAAAAAACACAAAAATTAATAGAAAGAAAATAAGAAACAAAATCTGTACGACAGGAGGCAGAAACATTGCAAAGCCTCAATTTACATCGACCCCCTTAGACAAGTTTCAATAAGATATAGAAATATGTCACGCTATAAGAAGATACGAGGATAACAAACGCTTATAAACCCACTGCTTAATAAAGAAATCACTCAGTGTAATCAAATTGCATTTTTAAGAACTCAAGGAGAGGCCTCAACTATTCCCAGCTTATAGTATTTTTTAACACCTCTGTATCTTATGACAGTATCAAATAAATTTGCATTTCTGTTCACTTACCACAAGACTCATTCATAAAAAATTAAACAAAGTGCGGTGGAAATTATTTGCATGCATGTTGGTAACTTTTACACTAAGTGAATGTGATATAGGACCAGTAGAGCAGATTGCGTCACGTGCATCATAAAATAACTTGAATCGAATCTCATTTAGATGGCGGGCTTATCGCAAAGCACGAGTGATGTTGCGAGGAGGAAAGAATACTTTGCGCCAAAAGAAGCACTCCATGATCCATGTGACGTTACCTTGGTGATCGAAGATGGCAAAGAATTCAGAGTACATAGACAAGTTCTTTCAGAAGCAAGTCCTTTCTTTGAAAAGCTGCTAAAAACCGACATGAAAGAAAGGAAGGAAGGAATAGTGCGGCTGGAAATGCTAACCGGGCACGCTTTGGGAGATATATTGGAGTTTATTTACACGGGTAGTGTTCTGATATTGGATGAAGACAAGGCCCAAGAACTGGTGGCAATGGCAGACTATTTGTTTCTTCCACATTTAAAAACTCTCGCCGAGAGGGCTTTAATAGAGAAGTTGGAGGCTTCTAATTGTATTTCAACGTATTACTTTGCAGAAAGACATCACTGCCAAGAACTAGTACCGAAAACCCGAGAAGTAACCCTTCGAAATTTCGCCATGGTAGCGAAAACACAAGATTTTTTAAATATATCAAGTAGTGAACTAGAAGCTTTAATTTCAATGGACGAATTACACGTAAATGCTGAGGAAGATGTCTTTGAGGTTGTTCTAAGCTGGATTATGCATAACAAGAAGGAACGAAACAAGTATTTCCCCCAGTTATTATGTCAACTTCGACTTGTTTACATTTCACGGAACTATCTACGTAGAGTTATGCTGACAAATGAGCTTATTAAAAGCAATAAAGCATGTTTGGGTCTTGTAACGAATGCTATAAAATCTATTGATTCTGGAAGCTATCAGGATCTTTCTGTTAAACCAAGAAGGTCACTTGAGATTCCTGTGATGGTAGTCTGTGTAGAAAACCTTATTCTTTGTTATTTTCCGCGAGAAAAAAGGTGGTGTAGACTACGTAACAGTAAGCCGCCATGTTCCAAAATGTTCTCTTGCCATGGTCAGCTTTATTTTCTAAACCAGGTGTATTGCAAACTGTATCGATATAATTCATTATCTAACAATTGGACTACATTACCGTACAGAGGAAAAAGAAATGTGCAACAAGTGTGTGTTAGCAGTGACAATGAAATCTACGCCTTAGTGACCGATGATCAAACATCTTGCCGTGCCTGTATTTCATTGCGTCCACCTGAAATAAGGCACAATGAAATCGAAGGCGTTGATGAAAGCTCACGCTGTGGAAAACGGCATCTCTCTTGTATATCAAAGTACAATCAAGACCTTAATTTATGGGAAAACGTATCATCATTTGATTTGGGTTCAAGGGATGAAATTTGCATTGTCGCAAAAGACAGTTTTATTTATTTCATTGGTGGCCGCATGAGAAAAACCAACAACATCCTGAGCGATGTTGACAGGTTCGACCTGAGTAGCAACAAATGGGAAAAAAGAGCTGACATTCAAGAGCCCAGAAAGCTGGCATACGGAGCTGTGGCCAACGGTAAAATTTTCGTTACTGACGATGGTCGATATAACCTGGGAGATTTCACGTTTCAAAGAACTTGTGAGGTGCACAACGAAGCAACAGATGAATGGCATTTCATTGCAAGTTTGAGTATACCACGTTCTCTTTACGGAAGTTTGATGTGCACTGATGGCAAGCTGTATGGAGTGGACGTTTATTTAAGCAGCGTGAGACGAGTGGGAGTAAGAATTGAATACTATGATCATATCGAGAATGTATGGCAAGAGAACACAGATTGTGAAATACCTATAAAGAAAGAGATGTCGATGGGGCCTATACGGTACTATTCGGTAGGTTTTTCTTCGATGAGAGTTTTTCAAGGAAGTCGCTTTCTAAAGTTTCCCTTTCCTGACGTATCCGAGAGATGCAAATGCCGCATCGTGTAGCTGTTTCGATAATTAATTCAATGCAATTAATTACCAATAGAGTCGGCGAAATAGATCTGAGCTATGTACAACGGTAAATAAAAAACGGTATTTTTATTTTTGTTAGGATAGGCAACTTTGAACTTGAAACACTTGCTATGCTTTAACTACTGCATATAATCATTTCGGTTTTATCTTAAAGTTATTCGTCTGCAGTCAGGCAGTTCCTTTCTTTTTTTCCTTAGAGGATTGATTTGTAAATTTTGTGTACTGAATAATTGTAAATGTGTGCGTGCAAGAACCTGAAAATAAAGAAGTTACTAATGTCGAGCTTCTTTCAAAGCACAGCATTGACTAAATTCTCAATTAAAAATAATTAATAATTAATCAGTCAACTGGTTAAAGCACCTATCCCTTCCCCCTCTTAAACGAGCTACAAATTGTTCATGCCGCTAGCTCACAAGCATCATACGGCAGTAAACATAAATCATAAGAGACAACCATTACCCAGGCTCTGGAAAAAAAAAACCTGTTGGAAAGCTTGGTACATATAGGTACCTAGATGCTGCTCAGATCTCACAGATCTCAGGCCACACACAGATGTAGTGAGTAAGTGAGTAAAGATCGTCCATTTCAAGGGAACCAAACCGCCCTTCCGGCAGTTGACAGTCAGCTAAAAAAAAAAGTTAAAATCACTCTAAGGAATAAACAGAGAACAACTTTCCTCATTGTGTGCAAAGCTAAGTCTATATGCTTTTAATGGTTTTCAAATACTCTTTGAATTATTGAATTTGATGGCTAGTAGGCTGAAGCTCTGGACGGCTGACTGAATGAATAGCTTACACTTACGACAGTTGAGCCAGTATTTCAAATCGAAGAATTAAATCCTCGCTCTCTATATCTCTTGAACAACAAAACGCCAAAACTATTTTCCTCCCTCTACTGAATGTTCCTTGCAGTCGAAATATTATTTGCTATCACACTACTTTCGCATATGCTTGCATGCCAGCATCCTATTTGACTTTTCGAAATGGGTGGATCCCGGTCTTTTTGTTATTAATTATTTTGGGTCCAAATCCGTGCTAATTAAGAAAAGGCGCAAGTTCAACTCACTCTCGGGGAGCCATGTGGCTGAAGCAACGACAATCACGGACGGATCGAGAAACGCCGGGCTTCGAAGGGACGTATATTACCGGGAATGCAACCACAGAAGGCGTTGAAAGTTCCAATTAATGTTTGTTTATTTCTGGCCAACGTATGTTGATTCTCGGTAATATACGTCCCTTCGAAGCCCGGCGTTTCTCGATCCGTCCGTGATTGTCGTTGCTTCAGCCACAGTAAAATATCTTTTCCGCACAGTATTGCCTCTAGGCGGCTAATTCATAGACCTTAAAAAACGACGATGAATCCAACAGCGATATAACATCGACGGTCCTCTAACATAAATGCGAACAATTGAGCAAGAACGTGACCTGTCCCAAGAGTCATAGCGCGACGAAATAGATAAATGGAAGATAAACAAAAGAAATACCGGAAATGAAAGGAAAACTAAATACAAAACCGTAACACTTTTATTACTCGTATGTTTTCCCTGTCTCCTTGAGATCTTCGTGATGCAGGCCGATACATTCGTTGAGCCAATTATTGGTAGACACATGCATATTTAATAATATCAACAGGGAAAAAATTTGCATCAAAGCAGGTTATTTAATTCAAACATTCTATATAATTATCTGCATTAGAACAGCGTCACTATATTGCGAGTAAAATCGTATCGTTGTGAGTCAGACGTACGTATAACTTACAGCTAAATCGGTTCTCACAGCGACATTGAGAAAAAAAAAATGGATACCTGTAACATTGTAAGCAGAAGAGAAGTATTCGAGCCTCAAGCAGCAATTGATGATCCATGCGACGTTATTTTGGTGACTAAAGGTGGCAAAGAATTCAAAGCTCATAAAAAGGTTCTTTCAGAGGCAAGTCCATTTTTTGAAAAGTTGCTTAATAGCGACATGCGGGAGTCTAAAGAAGGAATTGTTCGGTTGGAAATGCTAACCGAGCCAGTTTTGGGAGATATATTGGAGTTTATTTACACCGGTAGTGTTTCGATATTGGCTGAAGACAATGCCCGCCATTTGGTGGCAATGGCTGACTATTTGTTTCTACCACAATTAAAAGCGCTCGCTGGAAAGTGTTTAAGACAGCAGCTGGATGCTTCAAATTGCATTTCAACCTACTATTTCGCCAAAAGATATCATTGTGAAGAACTTGCTTCCCACGCTAAACAATTTACGCTTGAAAATTTTACCACCGTAGCAAGGACGGAAGACTTTCTGAATATGTCGAGCCAGGAAGTTGAAATGTGGCTTTCAAGTGACGAAATAAATGTTAGCGCCGAAGAAGATGTGTTTAAGATCATTCTAACATGGATTGAACATGACAAGGGCGAGCGAAGTAAATATTTCGCTGAGTTATTTCGTTGTGTTCGACTCGTTTATGTGCTTCGAGACTATATAAGAAGAGATATCGTGGATAATAAGCTGGTTAAAGATAGTAGAGCCTGTTTGGATCTTGTGATGGATGCTATGAAGTTGACGAACTCTAAACATAATAGCAGTTTTTCTGTTACACCAAGAAAATCGCTTGAGATTCCTGTGATAGTTGTCACTATGGGTAAAGAAATCCTTTGTTATTTTCCTCGCGAGGATAAGTGGTGCAGGTCAGATAATATTCCGCCGCGGAAAATCGTTCTCTGATCATTATCTTGTCATGGCAAATTGTATGGTTTTACCGGACGAAGTGAACTGATTTGCTATGATTCATTGACAAACTATTGGAAGTTATTGTCATACAGAGAGATGAGAAGCTTGGAACAAATATTTGTTACAAATGAAGAAGAAATTTATGCTTTTGTATATGACAATTTATATACTTGCTGTAAATGTACTTGGCACTTGGCCCAAAGTGAGGACGCTTTGGACTGCGGAAAACCGCATCCTTACTATATAACAAAATACAATCCTGAATCCAACTCATGGCAAGAGCTGTCAAAACTTGATTTCAGCTATAGAAGAAACATTTGTGTTGTCGCCAAGGATAATTTTATTTATTTTATCGGTGGTAGGGAAGACGAGTATCTGACCGATGTTGACAGGTATGACCTTAACAAAAACATGTTGGACAAAATGGCTCCCATGCAACAAGCCAGAGATCGGGCTTACGGCGTTGCTGCCCACGGAAAAATTTTCGTTACTGACGATTTTTCATCCTATCGCAGGAGTGATTTACATGATTCAAATGATTACTATTTCAAAAGAGCTGTTGAAATGTACAACGAAGGAACGAATGAATGGCAATTCATTGCAAGTTTAACTGGGACACTGGAGGAACGCAAATGCGGTATGATGAGTGTTGACGGACAGCTATATGCATTTGAAATTTATTTGATCTACAGAGACTACCAAGTAGGGGTAAACATTGAATGCTATGATCCTGAGAAGAACGAATGGTACCAGACAACGCATACCGAAATAGCAATGAAGAGACGGATGCATGTGAAGGGAGATTGGCAATATGCCTGTAACGCTTGCTCTATGAGAGTTTTTCAAGAAAGTCGCCTACGAAACGTTTGCTCCTCTGTCAATGCTGATAGACACAAATGCCTCATCCTGTGAGCACTTATTGATAGAAGTTATTGGCGATATTGATCACAAGAACGAAAGTTCAAAACACTGCGTGGCATTATGTAAATTAAACATGTGTAATGTAACAGGAATGTTAAATGCCAAAAAAGATCGATAAAGATGGTTCCATCTTTTATTACATCATTTTGAAATCATTTTGAAATCACTTGTTATCCTTGCAATCTGATTGGCTCTCAGCAGTGCGATTTATTCACGATACGCACTATTTTGTTTTGCTCTAAATCGCATATTTTTCCCAGCCAATGAGAAAGGAACACTAAAATAAAACAACCAATCAGATTTCAAGGCTGGTTTAAAGTAACCAATCAAATTGCAGGAAAATGAAAGACAAAGAAAGCCATTGTGTGGCGAATTTTGCAACTTTTGTTTGCAAAACTTTTCTTAAGTTAAAAAAAAAATGGATGAGTTCAATTACTTACAGTTCCTTAATGACGATAATGAGCTCCTTCAAGTTGAAGACGTGCAATTAGGGGACTTTCCAACTTTCAGTCTCCATTTTGACGAATTTTTTGGCGATTTTTCTGTCACATCTACTCAAGATCCTTGCGATCCCGAATCCAGCAAAAAGAAACAAACGTAAACAAGACAACAACAAATCCAGAGCCAACACAAGGAAGTAGATGTTTCCAGGTTTCCTTTAGTTTCAAACGATGCAATGCAAGAGCTCAAGTCCGTCGCTGCGAATAAAAATACGTCCCGCTCCACAAAACAATGGATGAATGTCTTCACAAGCTGGTGCCAGTACCGCCATCTTGAAAATGTCACTATTGAAGAAATGGCGCCAGGAGAACTTGACAAGGTCTTGAGTAAGTTCTACGCCTAGGTCAAAAAAAAAAGAACGAAGACGATTTCGAGCCAGAATCTCTCAAAATCTTGCAGAGTGTTATTGAGCGGTACTTGAAGGAGAACAATTATCAAGTGAGCATCGTACGATCAAGGGAGTTTCACAGCTCCCAAGAAATCCTCAACCATTTCTCTTCGCCAGCAAGGAATGGAAAAGAGACCCAATAAAGCCCAGCCACTCACACCGGAAGAAGAGTCAGCCCTGTGGGGAAAAGGTCAGTTTGGTGATTTCAATGGAAAGGTCTTGACCAATGCCAACTTTAAAAATTTGACTGAGCAACTGGGATTACGAGGTCGCCAGGAGCACTATGATTCCTACGTGGAGGACCTAATCATAAGACAGCAAGAAGATGGCACTGAAGTCGTATAGTTCCGCGCAGGTCCCACCAAAACACGAAGCGTTCGTCTGACAATCAGACGAAGAACAACACCACAAGTTATGTACAGCACCGATGGTGGAAAAAGCGATCCAGTGCGGCTCTTCAAGCTTTGGTTGTCCAACCGACCCGAGGGAATAGAGGACGCAGGGCCACTCTATCTGAGCATCATCAATCGTCCAAAATCAACAGATGTCTGGTACACCAAAATTTGAATGGGACAAAACACCATCGGCAATATTATGAATTCCATGGCCTCCTGTCTGAAGAGAAATAAGAAGTTGACCAACCACAGCATGAGAAAAACATTGGTGTCAAAATTAAAGAAGGCTGGAAAACCGCGCAATGTCATCTGTGAAATAACAGGCCATGCACGTGAATCTTCGTTAGACGACTACGATGAATTATCGACGAGAATAAAAGGAAAGGATTGTCTCACCTGATCAGTGGATATAAAGTGCCAAACGGAAATCCTCCAAACAACTCCTCCAAGCAAAACACTGCAAATGAAGCCTCAGTTAATCAACAGATTGCAGTCCAACGAGCACCACTGGTTCTGATTCATCACGTCCAACTACAAGGCTTAATGCATCAGATGGGCTTCAATCCTGGTTTTCAGCCAGCTGGATTTTCAGCATTTCCACCAAGTTTTCCTTCGCAATTTCAGAGCCGCATGGCAGCCTTCACTTGTGCTAGCGCTGGTAGTCCCGTGTTATCGCAGAATTACCCAGGCTGCACGTTTAATTTCTTCTCGGAAGACAGCGAGAAGTCTCAGCCACAACCACAGAAAAACGAAGGGCCTATATCATTGAGTCAGGTGACGACGATTGAACTTTGAATTACTTGAAATTTGAACTGATTGAACTTTGAATTGAACTGAATTGAATTGATTGAACTTTACTGAACTGCTTGAATTGAATTGAATGAAACGTGTTGTTCCTTTATCTCGCTTGACTAATTAAACTTTTTGACACATGACATGTAATTTGAGATTGACATTTTGAGATGCAAAAGCGTTTCCGGCTTCGCTTTTTTATAAACCTGCTAATATGTATTTATAGCGTGATTTTATTGTGCGATTTCAAAAATGGATGTAATAAAGTGGTAATTGAACTTCGTGTCGTGCAATTTGGTCTGAAATCATATTTGTGATTTCAAATCGAACTCACTCTCCGCGCTCGTTCGATTTTGAAATCACCCGTATTATTTCAGACCAAATTGCACTCCACTCAGTACAATTACAATTATTAACAATCTTTTTTGGCACTTAACATTACCTTTTACATTACACTTATTGACGATATCCGTCACGAAGATTCGGATTCTTTGTTGAAATGCAGTAGGTCCTGCCAGGTTGCAATCTTAACTGATGGGGCTCAATCAACAAGCTGTTTATTTGTGGAATTCTTTGGCAGCAACAAAAGTATATTTCACACTGGCAACATGTTATTCGAAATTCTAAGACATTAGAATTCTACAACACTTTTAAGGATGAATATACGCCCTCCTGCTATTTAGATCTCACAAGGAAACTAAATAACAGGAATGAGTAAGTGAAACTTAGAATGGGTAATAATAAATTATTGATCGAAACTGGCAGATATGATCAAATCCCAAGGGATAATAGACTCTGCCCTACGTGTGGATCAAACCAAATTGAAAATAAATTTCACTTACTTTTCCATTGTACTAAATACTGTACTTTTAGAGATGAATTTTACACAAAAATAGAGAATTAAATACCAAACATAACACAATTACCTCCTATGCAAGCCACAAAAAATTAATGAATTCCGATAGTTATTATTTAAATACTCAACTGATGAAGTTCATTTTGAGATGCTTATCTTTACGAAATAATCTTATATCGAATTAAAGTGATGTAACACATACGTAATTGCTTATTTTTCCTATTACATCGTTATAGGTTTCGCTTTAGTTAAAGTCTACGCTTTTGCAATACTGTATGTACTTACAGTCATGCAAATAAAGCTTGTTGCTGTTGTTAAAAAAAAATGGTGTCATGTAATGTACACAGCTGGTTATGATATCAAAACATGGAAGACTGCTAGGGTTGATTTAGTTTGTCACATCACTGCTTCCAGAGCTTATAACTAAAACGACGTACGCTTTGTAAACGTTAAGAGAGCTCATGGACAAACAAATTGTTCTCGTCTTTTTATTGTGTTCAAGTAAAGCACTCTATATTCAGGTAAATGACCACGGCAGATCCAAGAAAACACTGCATTTTTTACTTTACCTTTTTACACATTTTTTTAGCAATTGTTAATCGTTCATTAATACTTATTTAGACATTCGTATCTTTCTATATTCTTGTTCTACAAGGAGACGCAATTTTTTGACGCCATCTTGACGTATTGTATGTCACCATTTTCTCATGAATTCAGAAAATAACAGATTAAGATTAAAAATCATCTGTATGTTGGCAAAGTGAACTATAATAGACACACTGTACATGTACTGTGACACGTCAAAAACACGTTAAAAATCAACCGCTGCTGGATACCTACTGAGTCTCTAAAGCTCTGAGTGCACTTCGCTGTAACTGCTTATATCATCAAATGAAGCCTATCATCCGCTATACCCAATATAGCTGGCACTATCTGCTATTTTTGCTGAATCCTTACACATGTTACATAATCGTTTTATTATATGGAGCAGTGTTTCGCTTGGAACTAAACAACTCGTAGATTCTATACGCCACTCCATCCGGGATCCGAGTGACGTATTTTCTGTATGACACGCTTGTGAGTGTCATATCATTCAATGACGTCACGATTCGCGCCTTTTCTACTTTGTTGAATGAACTTGGTTTCTTGTATCGTTTGTTGTTAAGAAGCATCGATAAGCCGGTTTAATTTGTTTAATTAAGCGACAAAAAAGAATGAGTTTTCCGAAAAACTTAACAACAAGAGCACGATAAAGGAAACCTTTCGTTTTCAAGGTTTTTAGAGGGGATTCTTCGCAAAGAATTTCACAAAGTTCAAGCTATTGTAAAGAAGAAAACAAAAGCAGTTAAAAGCTATCGGCCGTCAAGACATTGCCGCATCGGATTCAAGTCAAAGTCAGCGATGTTTTCAGTTTTTACGTATTATTTAGTTGAGAAGTATTTTGATTAGAATTCAGTTAGTGTTTCTATATCCAGGGCACGGATGCTTTGTATTTTCTGTGAAGACGAACGGTGATCTGCAAAACTTGCTCGATTTTACGAAAACAATGAAATTAATAAATAGAGGATAATGCATGGCTTCGCGGAGAAATGAAAATTCCCTTCGAGTGTTCAACTCGATATCTCATGAGTAAAGGTAGCGAACGAGTGAGATATTGATTTGGACACGAGAAGAGAAATTTTATATCTCCAAGCAACCATGTATTATTCTGTTTATTCTATAAACCTGCTAATAACGAGGTTTTTTTTGATTTTCCAAAGACTTCTGTTTCTTTTCTGGTGCAGAAAACCTAAAAAAATTGGCAATTTTTATTGACAATTGCTATACTAGAGCATTGAAACTGTTAACAAGAAACTTTGGCTGCGGATGGCTTGGATAGAAATGGATTGCTACATGAAAAGTTAAGGCTAAACTTTTCAAGTTGCTTCCGAGCGTCCACAAAAAAAAAAAAAAAAAAAAAAAAAAAAAAAATATATATATATATATATATATATATATATAGATTTTTATATATATATAGATTTCAATTCATCGTTAAAACGATGAATTGAAATCTTTTTACTATTCATCATTATAATCACTGCTCCTCTTAGAGTTGAGCGCTCTATAAATTTATTCTATTCAAGTTCGAGAAGTTATATATATATATATATATATATATATATATATATGGCTGAATAAGGAAGTGATATATATTTATAGCTGTGACTTGATTTCCATCCGCAAATTAAAGTCATGTCTCCCTTAAAATGTTCAAAGATGTTGTTTTTCATGGGTTAAGTTGCCTAGCAATAATTTCAGAACAGTTCATCTGCGAAATCTCTGTGACGTAACCCATTCACTCATGACCCCCTGCACGTTCCGCCCACGTTACCGGGAGATATTTTGTTAGTAAAATTCCTGTTCATAATAGGATGAAACGACAATAAAAAAATGTATATATATGTTCCACAAATTCCAATTTGACCCTGGACCAATGGCATTCCGAGTTCAGGTTTTAATTAAAATCAGAGAGATCAGAGATCAGAGATTCGTGTCAATCTATATTAGCAGGCGGCAGACTTGATTGAAACTGCAGACTTCAAGTAATTTTATATCGTGTTAAAATTACCATTATTAAGATTTAACAGTAGAGAGTTTTCAGACTAACCGAAGTGTTATATTTATTGTGGAAAAACAGAGTGCTATTCAGGCTATCCGGAGTGGAGGTCTGCAAGATTGCAGTCTATATTTGTCAGACAATGTTATCAATACTTTTCAGCACAACAATTACACGTCACCATGATTGACAATTAAAAAGATGGAATATAAATGAAATATATGCAGTGAACGATAAGTATAAACCTACAGTTAATATAAATACTCACGATAAATAATAAATTTCGATCCACTGCATTGCATTGTTTCTTCTTAGGTGTCTTCTTGATGGCTTTCTTGGCATATGTATATCAAATTTATTCAAATTCATTTTACTCACATATTCAAACTATCATTTAAGCAAACATCTGAGTCTAACTGAAAATACTAATAAACAGTATTGCAATTGATAGTAGAGGTTTTTTTTTTTTAATTTTTTATTAAACCGACCTGCTTGGTTTCCGGTGGCTTCCGCCTACATTCATCAAATGGGGAAAAGAAAAACCTTCTTTGGTTCTCGTGCTAACATTTAAGTTTGAGAGCAATATGAAAGACATTTAATTTTTTTGTTCAGTAGGCGCAAACGTTTTTGTCAAACGGTTTAATTGACTCTTTCCCAGGGTTTATGTTAAAAAGAGAGGTTGGAGCGACAAGCGCGCAGTGGTTTTAAATGAGGTATTGATTAGTATTATGTTTGCCAGTTTTGCCCACATGAGCCCAAAAGTACAGCTGTTTTGCAGCACACTAAAAATCGACCGCTGCTGGATACCTATCAAATCTCTAAAGCTCTGAGCGCAGTAGAAAAATAGCTCTAACCGTTTAGTCGAGTCTTATAACATCAAAAACATCATCCGCTATAACAGCAACTGTCTGTTACTTTTGTCGATTCCTTACATAATCGTTTTTACTGCCAACATTCTCTCTCAAGACCATATTTATGGTCAGAAACAGAGGGAGCACATGAAACAGACTAAAGCGAACTAATTATGTTCTCATAAATTAAGCTTGCTTTCAATCTTGCTGACATGGTCGAAGTTGGTGATTGTTATGTTTGGAGACAAAAAAAACAATGTTTTCTTTTGTAGTTTGCTTACGGTAAAGTTCTATCTCAATTCAACAAAAGATGTTAATAAAAGAAAACGTACGCACGTACACGGCAACAGTAGTTAATCCTTGCGTTACCTTGATGGTGGAGGATCTCAGAGTATTCAGATTTCATAGACAAGTTCCTTCAGAGGCAGGTCCTTTCTTTGAAAAGCTGCTTCACCGTGCATTATGTCTTCAAAATGGACAAAATCGTTGTCGTCAACAGAGCGCCTGTCCCTCTCAGCCTACGGGGACTGGGGCACGGGAAACAAGTGGCTCTGGGGACACATGAATTGATTGGCTACTTTTTAACGAAGGGAATTCAAAATCTAGTCACTCAAAAAAGAAAAGGGCGGGCAATTTTCACGAACCGCTGATTTTCTATTTCCAGTAAAAAAATTGACCTCCCCGGGTCTCACATTGTAATTTGGCATTTTCAAGCTCCTCCCCCACTGAGGTCAATTTTGTCGACCTGACGCCATTTTGTATGTGGTTCAACCGGTTACTCATACCAAGAAAAACAATGGTCGCACTTTGGCGGATTTTTTCTACACTTCAGTAGAGCACTTGGAACCCGAGGAACAACGGAGGGAAAAATAAATTACCAGAGGTTACAGTGGTAGAAATTCCGTAGGGATTTAACAAATTTCATGGACATATCAAACTTTGCCTCCAGTTTTGGTGATCAGTGGTACGATTTCACCTTCCCTTTTATGGGCAT
Organism: Meandrina meandrites; assembly: GCA_963693305.1. Classification (NCBI taxonomy): domain Eukaryota; kingdom Metazoa; phylum Cnidaria; class Anthozoa; order Scleractinia; family Meandrinidae; genus Meandrina; species Meandrina meandrites. The sequence goes on from OY855908.1 coordinate 12,935,699, forward strand.
TTCAATTGTTTGCAGCAATAAGCGTCTTTTGTTGCCAGAACAAAGCTCTGAAAGAACCGACGCTTAGCCAATTTCCGAGCGCGAAATTCAAAATGTTCGTTGATGACTAGGTGGTGACAAAATCAACTCTTCTAGGGGTGGGTAAATGAAATAGTCTCCTAATGCAACAACAGATTAACTGGTGGGACGGAAGGGGAGATTTTGTAACATTCAAACCGACGAGCTTAAAAAATAAAACCTCGTTGAACTTTTTATTTCTGAAGATGTCGAGCCTCGAGTGAGATGTGGTCAATAATTGTTTCCAGCCTTGGGAATATTTAATAAAGTACACGTGATTAAAAATTGATGCGCAGCCACGGTGGGACATGATAAAAAAAAAATTACAATAAAAACGTTCACTGGCTTAAAATGTTTTAAAAAGAATATGAGCCTTCGGCTGTTGTCTACAACCTTCGACGGATAAAAATGGAATACAAGATGAATATAATATATACAAAAAAGGTGAGGTAAAAAGAAAAATATGAATAAAAGCAAAGTGAAAATGTGCTAATTAGGTGAGTATTTCGTAAAAAGAATACAATACTGGTTTGGAATCGGCTTGGAGTTATTGTCAGCATGCTCAGTAGCAGAGGTGTGCCAGGCTTCCAAAGTTTTTCTAATCCGAAAAGAGCCTTTGTCATTGACGCTAGAATTGTCAAAGTCTATGCGATGGTCGAATGCCCACGCATGTTTCGCAATGTTTGAGCCATTAGCACAGGTTTTGACACTTCTGATATGTTCTTTCTTGCGAGTTTCAAAGCAACGGCCAGTTTCACCTATATAGCACCAACCACAATCGGCACAGGGTATTTTGTAAACCACGTTCGGTTGATGTTCAGTAGATGGTCTGAATTTGGGAGAAGGAAACTCCTGTTGTAAAGTTTTCAAGGGTTTATTAATGACTTGAATTTCGTGTCTTCGAAGAATTCTTGTTAGTGGTTGCGTGACACGCATGTTTATAGGTGAAACTGGCCGTTGCTTTGAAACTCGCAAGAAAGAACATATCAGAAATGCCAAAACCTGTGCTAATGGCTCAAACATTGCGAAACATGCGTGGTCATTCGACCATCGCATAGACTTTGACAATTCTAGCGTCATTGACAAAGTCGAGACAAAGGCTCTTTTCGTATTAGAAAAACTTTGGAAGCCTGGCACACCTCTGCTACTGAGCATGCTGACAATAACTCCAAGCCGATTCCAAACCAGTATTGTATTCTTTTTCAGAAACAGTCACCGAATTAGCACATTTTCACTTTGCTTTTATTCATATTTTTCTCTTTACCTCACCTTTTTTGCAGGGACCGCGGAGGGGGAGGGGCTGGTAGGGCTATAGCCCTACCACTTTTTTGCTTGGGTTGATTTTTTAGGGCTCCATATAACACGTCTACTCTTGCATATGCACGACGTCACAGGCGTTCCCTCCCTACCTACCGTACTGCCAAAGATCACTTTAGAGGGGTGTATTATGGGGCCTTTGATCTTATCATCAGTGTTATCGACAAGCGCTTTAACCAGGAAATCTTCAGCTCCTACGCCCAGATAGAGACTATTTTGGTTAATGCTGCTAATCATGGTGACAACTATGAGTCAGAGTTCAAGTTTCTTTACGCATCGTACTGCCTAGTGGGACGCTACCCGGGCAGCCAAATGTTTTGGAAGCTGTTTCGTGTTTCGACGACATCCTGTCGGCGGTGACGAAGGTTCCAGAACCAGAGAAGAAGCTCGTTCATGAAGTCCAAACTATCTACTGGCTGCTTGCTGTAAATGCGTTCTTTCTGGCTTAGATTCAGGATGGACGACGAAAGGTTTAGCAGCCTTTGCCTTTCAAGGCTCTCGGTCATTAGCGTGAGGAAAATAAAATTGAGGGGGGTCTTAGGCCCGGTTCAGAGGCCGTACTTTTCATGAGCCGAACTCAATTCGAATTTGGACCGACCCAAATTGACAAAAGTACGCCTCTTGATTCAGACGCGGTACTTTTTGGCCGTTCCTAATACAGTTCCAATAAAACCAGGCAAAATACATTATAATAATTTATGAATTAGGATCGGCACATGAAAAGTACGGCGTCTGAATCAAAGCCGTTCGAAAGGCGTTCCACAGGCGAAATTCTCGGCCAAGCCAGGCGGGAAGAACGGGTGAGCCGTTCCAAATTGAAATAGTCGTTCTAATTTGATTCAGACGCCGATCTTTTCATGTACTTAATTGAAGGAATTAGGTTCGGCTCATGAAAAGATCGGCGTTTGAACCGGGCCTTAGGAAGTCGCCTTCCCGCCTTCCCAAGACCTCCCTCGATTTTCCTTCGCTCGCGCTTACCCGCTTTTCACCCTAATGACCCGGAACAGGCTATAGCAGCCTAGCCGTGTTGAATGGCCACAAGCAGAGAACAGAGACCAGTGGGGCCTCAATAGACAGTCTTTGAATAGCTGAAGACGCACAAGAGTTTCCTTCTCGCATCGAGAATCGCAAGAGAAATTTTTGCAACTTGAAAAAGTAGAGAGCTTAGGTGGTTCATTTAACATATTTACTGTATTGGATGGCATACCAAGAAAGGACGGCTATGTTATATTTACTGGGGTTGTATATATGATGGCTTGCAAATGCAAGCTAAATGGCGAAACAGTGGCCCCTCATGTTTGTTTTTCTTGGCCTAAAATTGTTAAAAATTGTTTGTCTTGGCCAGATTTTTTAGCCCTACCACTTTTAAATGGTCTCCGCGGTCCCTGTTTTGTATATATTATATTCATCTTGTATTCCATTTTTATCCGTCGAAGGCTGTAGAGCGACAGCCGAAAGCTCGTATTCTTTTTAAAACATTTTAAGCCAGTGAACGTTTTTATTGTAATTTTTTTTTATAAAGTACACGTGGTTGAAATTTTCGCAAAGCAATAACTCACCGAAATCAGGCACTTCAAATTGGTCCGAGGAGCTTACAAACAACAAAGAATACGACACAGCAACAGTGCAAGTCAACTGTATTCATAAAACATTCGAATTTGTATCTCCTAAAACAAAATTGTCTCGTTCCTATACAAACCCTTATAAATTGAGCCTTCCAAAAGTACTGTGCCTTTTATCGTTAACTTAGGCTGGCAGTGCACAAGATGTGAACAATGCTATAACAAGCATGTTTAGGGGGTTTCGGCTCTAATGTGAACACAGCATTAGAAAGTCAGAAAGTTACCGAAATAGATGCAAGCCAAAATGTTAATGGGAAGTAAAAGATATATGAATTTTGATATTCTACTTTAGAAAATTGAAAGAAAAACGATTAATCACGCCAAAACAGCCAAACCCGCATGCAATTATGCGGTTGTCATTTCGCATTGTAGCAAAAGACAACAGACGTTTGTTTACCGACATGGCCGCCATCTTGAACATGTTGAATATATTAATTTAAAGCCATATTATGGGATGTCCCAGGGACTATGGCGGTGCATATGGTCGAATGTTTCAGTATGTCGTGGACTTTTTTACTGAAGTTGTTTTTTTAATGCATGCAAATGCATCCTCGAGGTTCTTTTTGCAGCATACGGAGTTGCTCGGCATTCATTTTTTTTTTCCCTATGCGGGACGAAACTGTTTCTTAGCAGTATTTTTAGTGGTTTGGTAATTATGCCCGTTTCAAGGCAAACGCTGGAATTACAATTGTAAAAAAACTTAGCATTTTAGCTTTGCCAAGAGATGGCTTATGAACGAAACGCTGCCAATTGGGTGTCTGTAAAACCCGTAACACCAAAATTTTTCAACAGAGATAATAAAAAATGGTGATCGACTATCAAACTTGTTATATTATTAATGATAATGCTTGATTCATTCTGTATCTGCTGGACGTCAATTCCATACAACGACCACAACGATTTCCAGAAAATATTTGCTAAAAATGATGACGAGATTTATGCTTTACCATGTGAAAAAAAGCATATACCCTATATCACGAAGTACAAACCTGAATCGAGCTTATGGGAGGATTTATCACCACTTCCTTTGAAAAGACCACATATCGAGGGAGTTTGGAAAATGTAGCTGACGGCAATGATATTTATTTTATTGTTGGTGTGGCCGAGCCTGGAACGGACATTGCGCTCAGAGACGCTGAAGGGCACGATGTTAGTAAAAACAAATGGGATAAAATAGCTGAAATACACGAGGCAAGAAAATGGGCTTGCGGAGCTGCTGAGCAAGGACAAATTTACATAGCCGGTGGAGTCGACCTACAATGGCACTTCACCAATACAATGTCCAAAACTTGCGAAGTGTACAAGGAAACGACTGATGAATGGCAATTTATAGCAAGCTTGAGGGGACCGCAGAACGATCCTACCACCATAGTATGTGTTGACGGTACGCAGTATGTATTGGGCGGTCTCTGGAGCAGTGGCATGGTCAAGCAGGAAAACCTGTTGAATGCTATGATCCTGTCAATAATGAATGGATCGAACACACTGAAATGCCCGTGGATTTAATGTCAACGTCGCCAGGGCGCTTGACTTTGCTAAATGCTTGTTCACAGCGAGTTTTTAACCGAAGCAAGTTCCTTGATTATACACTGTGTCCGGACAAAGACGAAAGACGGATTCCGAAATGTTTCATTATGTGAACGAAACTCCTGAAAACCTTAGACTTCTGTCGCCAAGATCTCCCTGTTTGACGATCTCTCCAAGGTGACCGCGACCACTTTAGGACAGCTAGCCGCTAATCGCTCTGGGTAGTGTCACCAATGAAGCTTTTATTGATGTTGACTTCCCTCAAGTCATAGTCCAAGCGAAGTATAGCGGGCACGAGAGGACGGACGGACGGACCGAGCAACGGACCGACCAAACGACCGACCGATAAAACACGGCAAAGTGTCCCCCACAAAAGAAAAAAAAAATGTTTATTTATTCAAACCAATTGACTTTAATAATAAAAAGAGATATTTGTACAAGTAACTCAAAACTTGTATCAGTTATCAAAATGTCAATTAGAGGTAAGTTTCCAGTTTTGCCGTTGAAGTTCTCATGGAGATAAAAGAAATACAGATGCAAACGGTGTGTGGAGTTAAGCATTCCAAATGTATAAATAAACCTTGCATTACCCCACAACTCCTGTACTAAAACTACTTCATGTACGCCACACAGAGAATCCTGGCTTTCCGCCATGTTCGTCTTGACCTCGTCTTGACCTCAGCATTTCAAATGTCCGAATAAATCTTACATGTACACTGTAACACGCACATATTGGCCCACAACTCTTACACTAAAAAACTACTTCATGTGCGCCACACAGAGAATCCTGGCTTTCCGCCATGCTCGTCTTGACCTCGCGTGCTTGTCGTTCTCGCCAAAATATCACCACCAACAGGACCACCTGGGAAAGTGAAACTCAAAATGAATCTAAGGCACAGTAGTTTCTCAGTGGCCTAATGCTACAACGTAAATATCAGAATAAGTAGTTTCAGTGTGTCACCGAATAACAGGTTTTCAAAAGTCAAAATCCCGTACAAACGTTTAAGCTATGAGCAACTTACTGTCTGATAATGAGAAATCATTTATTCCGTATCGTTTTTTTCTTGCTGTTTGCTGCGTAAATTAAGTAAACAAAGCAATTGTCATACCAAGAGGAAAGTCAGAACTCTCTTGATTGCTGCGTCGCTTAGAAAATGGGTCTGACTGCAACACATACGCCGAGCCTGGCCGAGAGAAGGCTGCCTACAGGAGGAACGAAAGCAATAGCAATTAAATAACACTTCAAATAGCTACAAGCACATAATATTATAGCCAAGCTAACAAACGAAATACATAACCAAACAAACGAAAGCAGTAAAAATTAAACAACACTTCAAATAGCTAAAAGCGCGTAAAAGTATAGCCAAGTTAACAAAAGAAACCATCCCTTTCATTTAATTTTAACCATCATTGTCACAATGGTAAACGATATGGGCCGGGGAACTAATAAGAGAGTACTGAGTTCTTTAAAGTGTTGCATTCCCAGAGCTCGACTCGCCTCTTGTCAGTGTTAGAAGGTTGGTGTGAAAAGTGATAATGAAAATGTATAAAGGACTACGTTTGAAAAGTCGCACTCGCACTCGATCTCGTACTTGTAAAGTGCGCTTATTGGAATACGGATGTTTTTAAAAATGGGTTGCTTACAAGAAAACATGTCTAGTGTAGTGGAACTAACTGCAAAGAAATAATAAAACATGACAAGGCAACGCATGTCGGAAAAAAAAAACAACTTTGATTTCAAAAACTTGACGTTTCGTATGGTTAGCATACATCTTCAGAAGTACAAAGATACATATATCTTCTAGCAAGGTCTTTGATTGGGTGTGTATGTGTGTTGGGGGGGGGGGGGGTGTAGGAAACACTGTCTAACTGGAAGGGTGGGGGGGGGGGGGGCTTAATTGTATCATTTCTGTAAGTATCCTTACCATTCTTGCTTTGGGACCTGATCCAGGTCTTCCTGCTGAACCAACTCTGGAAGGATCCTTCAACTAAAGTTCCCAAGATAATTATTAAATGCTACTTTTCACTAGCAACGGAGACGTATAACCGATAGAGTCGTGTGTAGAGTTTCTGATTCTGCTTACGTCTATGACTCTGTTGCTTATGATCAAGTAAAAACTAATTGTTGGAGTTACAAGCACAAGGTAAGTACTCGGCGCACTCAGCAGCATTTAGCCTCCCATGCATGCAGTCGTTTTTAGGGGAGATCGGATCCGATCTCTTCTAAAAACGATTGTGTGGGAGGCTAAGTAGCATTGTGATTGGTTTGTTTTTCCACTTCTGCTTGCCACTCCGACAATCTTAGTTTTTACCCACCGAATCAACTGCAACAAAGTCAAGCAGATTTGGAAGTAAACGGAAATTTAAAGATTCTTCCAACTCTGATTCTGTCTAGCGTTACTGCTGTAAGCACTGTTACGACTCCGATTACATGTACTTAAGAGTCTGTCTACAACTCCATTGCTAGTGAAAACCAACTTTAGAGTTCATTCATACCAATCTAAAGGCTGTGAAAGGACAACCTGGGACCGCTAAACAGTGCTGCTGCCTACTACCGGCTTGATAGCATGAGGTGATAAGGACTACTGCTGTTTGCTCTGGTTGGAGAGCCACGTGTACACGTTGCTCGTCAATAAATAAATAAAAAAAGTTGTTGTTTTCAAGACACTTGGGTGGAGTGAGGCACTTAAGTACATGGTTAAAGTATTTTGCCCAAAAGCACAACAAAATGACACAAGCCAGGCTCAAACACATTTTAGTGTGTGGTATCACTGGTTCAGCCCAAAAGGGTGGGTCAAAATGTAAGGGCCAAGCAAAAATGTACCGCTAGATAATATAAACATTAAAATGTCTAAAAAAATAATTTATTAGCCAACATTATTCTTTTCTACAATACTGACTATACACTGGTTTTGAATGTTTCACAAGGTTTAAAGTACATGTACTACAATCATGAAACCTGTTAAACTAGTGTGAGTAATTTAAAGAATTTCAGGAAAAAATAACTACAATGCTGGTTCAAGGAATTTTTTTTCCAAGAACCCTTAGTTACCTTTTTTATTATCCCCTTTTCTATAAGCTCCTGTTTTGATGTCCTGGGGCACTTCAGAGCTGAATATAAAAATATAATATTTGAATCACCCTTTTGAAAACTAGAAAATAGAGGATATATCTAAAGTAATCAGCATAGTACCTACTGGGAAGGAGAGGTATTATGCTTGCATGTAGAGAGCTCTATAGTTTTGAGTTATTAAAAAAAAAATTGAAGTGTCTACAGGTTTGTTTGTTTGTTAAAAGGAAGACCAGAGAGCCCAGAGAAAACCTGCAGAGCAAGGAATACAGCCAATAAGATACCGGTACGCAACCCACATACGATCCTGGATTTGGGACTCAAGCCTCGCCCATTTTGGCGAGAGGAAATTGCTCTCAAAACTCTGCCAACGCTGTTCTCTAGCTTCAGTCTTACATGTACATGTATATGTCTGTACCTGCAAAATGTGGCCAAACTTTTTCAGAAGCTGAGGCAAAGTCCTTTGCACTTCTACAGAGAAACCAAAAAGCAATCATAAGTTATATATCTGGCTTCATACATTTATAAACAATTTACATTGGTGGATAAATTTACATTTCATCATCATCATCATATAACTTTGTGCCAGTAGGCCCATAAGGCTGTCATGTTCTTGGACCAAAGGTCTCCATTCCGTGCTGTTGCTTTGGCCATATCCCAGTGGTCCTTGGTCTACATGTACTTCGCCCCTTTTGACCTTCTGGTGTCCACCCCAAAACTTTTAATAGCCATTCACACCCTCACTCCTGAGTGTGTGCCAAAAGCAGTTCCAACTTCTTTGTAATACCTCACAGGTAATGTCATCGATCTCTACAATCTCAGCCACATTGGCATTGGAAACTGCTCAGTTTTCATTTATCTGCCTTTGTGATCTTCCACGTTTTGCATCCATATAGCAGGTCCAATCAAACTTAAGTCTTGAACAGTCATATCTTGGTTCTCCTTCCTATTCGCCTGGCTGCCCACACTTTCCATCGTCTCTGGAATGCACCATGTGCCTTCTGTAGTCTGTTCATAATATCTTTACTACCTCTGCCCTCCTTGTCAAACTTAAGCTAACTTACATTTACCATGATGTCAAATAAAAAAAACACAAGTTTACATTAACCCCCATAGCCCATCCTGAGTGTAGTCCTCTTTAAGTAAGCATCACTTTAGAGCTAAAGAGTTTGTTAAAAAAATATATTTAATTACCTTCCTTCACTGTCAGGGAGTTCTGGTTGTGCATTTCTTTCCAAAAGAAGCATCACAATCTGCACAATTTACAACATGTGCATCAAGTTACAGGCTCATACCACAAATGGTATAATCACTGGATCTTGTTTATCAATTTACACTAATATCATTTCCAGTCTCTGACATTCAATGTACATATCTGGCTTGGGTAGCACAGAGATACATGTACTCTGCTTATGTCTTGGCCAAGATCCCAACACAAACATGCTAACCAGACAACACAGGCCTGACAAACCCGAACATGCATTCATGCTACATATTACATGTACCTTTCCATGTTCCTGAAAGGTTGCAGCATGCAGTGGTGTCCACAAAGTGTCTTTGTTCTGTGCATTGATATCTAAAAATGTGTAACAAAACACATGGAATCAAATTAAGGTGTTTCTTGTATGTAGAGTTCGACATTATGATAAACTGAGTCACTAGCCACTGGGCTAGTGTTCTAACTTTGAAATTTACTAGCCCAATTCGCAACTTTGTGGCCCTTTAACAATTATGAACTTAAATAATTGAATTAAATATTAATTCTATTAACTTTTTTTCTACAAGCCAGCGGGCTAGTAAATTTTACATTTTACTAGCCTAACTTCATTTTCATAGCCTCTTGATTATGCAATGTTGAATTGGATTGACTCCTGCTGAGGGTACAAGGATGGAGAGAGTACACATGACAAAAGTTATCTCTCTCTCTCTCTTTTTTTGTAGCTTGTGTGAGATTTTGATTCCAGTTTTTATGATGTTGTTAACTGATAGAATATAAACACGTAAATATTAAAAATAGGACACATCTATTAAGCTCAACATTAAGTGTAATGCAATCTTATACCTGCTCCTTTGTCCAAAAGAGTTTTCGCTACATCATGAAAGCCCCAGAAACATGCTGGAAACAATGCAAATACTTATCATTGTAGGTACAATCTCAGAGATCAAACAAACTCAGTCTTAGTAAGCATATTTTTGTAAAAGAAGGAATAGTTGGCAAGTCAGCAGTTGACGGTAATCTTAATAATTAAAAAAAAAATCCAAATCAATGGCTGTGAAGAAAAAAAAAAAGCTTAGTCAGAGGATGGATTAGGCTTGAAGTTACCCATCATGATCATATTATGAGAAGGACACCCTAAGCTGCCTTACTGACTTTACTGCAGTTGCAATTGGCACAGTACATCAAACATTTCATAAGCTGACACACTTAGGACCAGGAAAAAATGTCCACTTCTAAGACTAAAGGAGAGGTGTCTACTTATGGGAAGTTCAACATGGAGTGAACTGTACACCATGTGGCTGGGACCATGAAAAGAGGGTTGTGCCGGGACATTCTTGTGACTCCTGATTAGCTGAATTTATGATCTGTGTAATGAATTTAATGAATTGATCCAAAGGTTTTGTGTGCCCTGTGAAGAACTTGAATCAATAAAATCAACATTTGTGATTTCACCACTGTTCCACATGATTTTAACCTCCCCCCCCCCCCTCCCCTCCAAACTTTCAGCGTTATTGTACAACTATTGTACAATGAAAATCACTGCGTAGAGCTGTACAATACCAGACAATACTGATGCTGATACTCACCAATATACAGTTGACTTTGAAGTTTTTCATCTGCTCCTCCACCAATTTGAACATCTTCAGTTAAAAACTGTTCAACAAGCTTTTGAAAAAGATGTTAAAAAGAACTTTATAAAATCACATAACAAATGAGTTGACTTAAGGTCCCTTTCCGCAGTAAATTAAATCAAAGCAATGTTTCAACGACTTGAGCTTCTTACAGTATATATAAATAATTGCGTTCGACGAAGGAGAACGCACCCTAATCAAGAAATACTCTAGCTTTTATGGACTATACAACGTTGTCAATTTGGCCCCCCCAGAAAATTTTTCAGGGGCGAATGACGTCATCTCCATGCCATGTGCTTCTGTTTTGCTGTTTGGAGTGATTTCTCTCGACAAAATTGTCCTGTGTTATGGTCTGTTATCGCTGCTGTTTGGAGGGTTTTCATCCAAGGTAGAAGAGTTTTAATCAGCCACCAAACGTCATAAAAGGAGTGGAAATTGAGTAACTCGATTCGTTGTTTTATAGGCAAGGTAAACCAGCGTGTTTGCATGCAAAACGATTCACAAAACTAGCTAAAATTGCAAATCGTTAGCATGTCATGTAAAACGAGTGAGTAGAATAAGGATCAAAATTGTTTTATCGCTTCTTTGAATTTGTATTCTATAGTTATTCGCAGAATGTTTAGGCATTTTGATGAGGAAATCATTATTGAATATTATGAGTGTATTGACTATGAATGAAAAGTTGATGTGCTGTGCCTCGATCTGTTTTCAAATTGAAGTGAAAGTATTTGTAGAAGTCTGTGGAGTTTTAGAAGTTGTGTAGTGCCAAAAGAAGCATCACAATCTGCATAGTTTACAACATGTGCATCAAGTTACAGGCTCATACCACAAATGGTATAATCACTGGATCTTTATAAATTTCCCCCAATATCTTTTCCAGTCTCAGACATTCAATACATGTACATATCTGGCTTGGGTGGCACAGAGATACATGCGTACTCTGCTAATGTCTTGGCCAAGATCCCAATACAAACATGCTAACCAGACAACACAAATTGCCCATTCATTTATGACTTTGTACGTTTCTGCTTTGTGAATGTCACATGAAGTGCTAGGAGCGACTTCTATTCACGTTGTTTTACAATATTCTGACATCAATGAGAAGGTGTCAGGTTGTGTCGCCCCATCGGCTGGTCGCCCCAAGTTGTGTCGCCGCATCGAAGTTATGTCGCCCCAACATCGAAGTTGTGTCGCCCCAACATCAAAGTTCTGTCGCCCCGACTTAACTTAAAACAAGTTTTAAACTTCGTATATGAAGTAAACGTTAGTAATGGTCATCGATCGATTAACTCAATGACTTAGAACATGCACGTAACTTATGAGGATAAGGTTTGTAAGAGTCATTGATCAATTGATTAACTCGAACGACTTAAAACATATAACTTTGCTTATGAAGTATTCATCGATCGATTAACTCGATCAACTCGACTTAATTACCTGCATTAACTTTGTGTATGAGGATAAGGTTAACTCCAATGACTTTCGAAACGACTTATATGTAACTTTATGCTTTACGAAGTACAAACACGCTAAAAAAAAACACGCTTAAAAAAAAAAAACAATATCAGTTGGCTTGAAGGCTCACAAACAAACACAATGGCCGACTTACTGTTTGGTGGTTTTGCTTTAATGCCGGGTCCAGTGAGGAAAGAAAAGCAACTTAGGATACCTGACGACTTTTCCAAAACACATTTTACTTACGAATTAGAATTAGTTTTCACTAAGTGTTTGTTACGTGTAAAAAGTTTTCAATTTATAGTCAACTTACGAATTAGAATTAGTTTTTCACTAAGTGTTTGTTACGTGTAAAAAGTTTTCGATTTATAGTCAACTTACGAATTAGGATTAGTTTTTCACTAAGTGTTTGTTACATGTAAAAAGATTTCAAGTTATATTCCACATAGAGTGTTACAATAAATCGCGTTTGTTCCAAGCATATAAACGTTAAGTTAAGATTAGTAGTCATAAGAACATGTAAATAGGGATTTAGTCATTTTAAAATAAAATAGTGCGATTTATTGAAGTCTATTGTCATTGTTTTTTGCATCAAATAAATTTGCATACAACACAGTGCGGTAACTTAGTAACCTAGCAAACACGAATTCATATTTTGGTTACCAAGTTCCCCAAGATGGCAAAACGTTTTGTAAAGTTCTTTGATTTTCCTTTCCTGTACAAAAGTTCCTTTTAATGTAAAACATGAGAGAAAGGTTAGTTCAATGCAATAGGCCATTTCCGAGTTACTTTTTGCCTCTGTTTTAAAACGAGTCTACGTGCGAAACCATTCATATGAAAATGAGTTTCACCTTCACGACCATTTTCATGCAAATCAAAGTCATTTTCATTTCAATGGTTTCGCACGTAGACTCGTTTTGAAACTGAGGCAAAGGGCAACTTGGAAATGGCCTATACAGTTTCTATTTTAGGATACTATACTTTTGCAAAAAAAATTCTAAAGTAAGCCAAATTTTGCGTGTTTGGACGATCGATAAAATATAAAATCGGTAAGCGATTCATTCTAAGTTACGTACCCTTCCCTGGGGCGACACAACTTCGATGTTGGGGCAACACAACTTCGATGTTGGGGTGACATAACTTCGATGGGGCGACACAACTTGGGGCGACAAGCCGATGGGGCGACACAACCTACATTCAATGAGAATTTGCCGTTCCATTCATTATTTGAGGTTCTTTTTGACCTTTGGCAAAAAATCGCTGCTATGATGACAGATCATGTTTCCGTCCGGTTGAATGGCTTCTTCTGTAACACCCAATTTACGATAACATAGCTTGCAAGCAAAGAAAAATTCTGCTTTAACATATCAAGAACTGCTACAGTGTCACAATTTTTTCACAGTTTATTGAACCCCTTCGAAAACAACACAACCCATTTCTTGATGCGACAAATCCCAGTTTATTTTGCAGAGAGATGTTCTTTTGGCTCATCACGCAATCTTTCCTCCAAAATGTTGTGTGATGAGATTCCTCTCTCACTCATCCTCATCGCTCCATTTGAGGCATATTAAATGGCATAGTTTGCCAACAACCTTGCTCCTTTGCTACTACCTGACTCTCCATCTTAGGTCGAACGCACTCCCCTAATCGCTGATTACTACTAGTTTTAATTATGTTCAGCATTATAAGCACAAATAAACTCCGTAACTTTACCTTTTCATCTCCCTTTTGAGCCAATGTAGAAAGGTCTGGTTTCCGCGTGTTTACTCCCTTTAAATGTCTTTGCAAATCATAATCAACCTCTTCTAACGATTTATCGTTCCCATCAGAAACTGCCGCCATATTTGTGTCGTGCATGAAAGTAGATATGTCAATGGACGGTACATGACGTATGCCATGCTCCGCTGTGCTGGATTGTGGAGGCGCAAATACAAGATGGCGGCAAAAAGAGGCGAATGCGTCTCCGTTTGTGCGAATGTAATTTCAGGTTATAGTGGATCTTAATTAAGAACGTTGAGAACTGGTCATGACTTTTAACGGTCAACGAATCGCACAGCTCGGCAAGAATGTGGCTTGGGCAGGTAGGAAGATCTTCAGAGAGAATTCCGTAATCAATTTCACTGACATAATTTCTAACCATTAAGTTTTGTTGTTCGTCGATTTTCTTTTCTAAGTTGCCATTGGATCTGGGGGGAGTCTTCTGGTGAACACGGCACGCCGTGATTCAGAAAGAGCTAAAAGGTTGCTTGGTTATGCTGCTGTGTCAGGTATGCTGGATAGTATTAGCTTATAACTTTGGAGAATAATTTACACTCCGTAAAAACTAAAATCTTATACTAAGATAATAAGCATCTTACATAAGATAACCACCATCTAATATAAAGGCTTAAGTGATCTTAGTTTAAGATAATACATCTCAACTTAAGACAGTAACGTCTTATTTATTTTTAAGATTCAAGTTTGTCTTACTCTAAGGTTTTGAATGCGTCTTAAAACAAGACTGGTGCGTTTTATAATAAGAATGTAACCTCTCATCTAAGATTACTACTTCTTACTTTAAGATGATGAACTCTCGACTGTCATATTCCTAGAGGTGGAACGTCTTAAATTGAGAAGGTTGCTCATCTTAAATAAATTTTAAGACGCTTTGGAGATCGTTAAGATGTTAGCGTCTTAACAAAGACGCGATACGTCTTAAATTGAGGTAGTGGGCATCTACAATATTCTTAGTCGATGCGGTGGACATAACTTAACGTTTGTAGTAATGTGGGCAAAGGATTTTACGACCTTGTGTACATGTGGAGTCGAAATCTAAAATTTTGGTACCGTAATTGTTTTTTTTATGTCAAGAAATGTAAACAGAATTCAAGCATAGCCCACAGATGAGTGCATGAACATTTTCGACTTTCCGTTTCAGCCTTTCTAGGAGGACTACTTCAGCGTGTAGTTCACATTTTTTGAAAAGAACTTATGGAAGAATTGCTGTTCCTTTTTCTTACATGTAATTCCAGCCAAAATTGGCGGAATTTTTCATTCCAGTACGTTTTACTGACGGCCATTGCTCTTTTCCGAAAGGCGGACCTCTCGGGAAACAGAACAATTTTTTGATTGGCTCATTTCGATCCAAAATGGCGTCAGTTTTAATTGAGGAAGTGTTTTGATTGGCTAATTTCGATCCGAAAATGTCATCAGCTTTTTGATGCGCCAAAGTTTTTCGTTTACTGACCTAAACTGTTATTCTGTTTTCACCTGAGAAAGGTGTAATCTTCAAAGCTAAAGGATATTCTCGGAGCTGCTAGAAAATACTTGGAGATAGAATACAATTACCAGTAATTTGGATCAACAGACTGTATATTTGAAGGTAAACTGAACGCAGAACTGTTACCGTCCTGAAAATAGCCAAGACCTTCGTTACTTTTATCTTTTTCTGTTTGTTTTGTTTTTGTTTGGATTTGTAAGCATAATAAAGCGTTTCTCATGATATTTGTAGTGTTTGCATTGTATTTACAGATTTAACTGGGCGTTTTATGCAACACAGCATTGTCTCGTAAAGATTTCCTTTGAGATGTGAGCTTGCGTCAGCCCTCGCGCAGTTTCTGAAGGCTCGCATCATCAGCGCGCGTGTGGTTATAAAACTATATGGAGCCACCTTAACTTAAGATTAAAAAACGTCTTAGCTAAGAAGTTTCGAATCTTTTTTTAAGATGAAATTTCATCTTACCTCAGAACTCTTTAAATAAGACGTTATCATATTAAAGTAAGATGAAGATAGATCTTAATTTAAGATGATTATTATTCTCACATTAAGATAACAGCTCCATCTTACCTCAGAACCTCTTAATTTAAGATTTTAGTTTTTACGGAGCAGTACACAAGCTTACCTTTCAGTCAAACCAGAGGGTGTCTGGAAAACCTGAATAGCGAATAGTGCAAACGAATAGTCGGGAATATCCATTGAATATTCATGAATAGTGGCGAATGGTTGTGAACAGCGACGAATAGTCGTTGAACAATCGTGAATGGAGACATATAGTGGTTTTAAGTTACGACTATTTGTCTCTATTTGTGACTGTTCAACAACTATTTGTCACTGTTCCCCACTTTTCGTCAATATTCGTGACTATTCAACGACTATTTGCACTATTCGCTATTCGCTATTCGGGTTTTCCAGACACCCTCAAACCGGATGTTCTTTCGATGGGAACTCTGCAATGTTGTGGTGCAATATTCCAATATTGATTGACACTTTGCTTGAGCAAGTTGTCAAGTTCAGGTTTTCATTTTTCCCATATATAATGCAATAATTCTACCTCTGTTTTGAAGAAGGATATTATTGCCCTATGATCAACTATTTATCAACAGATGACAAGAAATTAGTGACTGGCTTAGTTCAAATCGCCAAACTGGGAATTGCACTCAAAAATTCAAATTTGCTCCTCAAGTTACATCTTTGTACATTTTATTTTGAAGCCCGATTTCTAGTTTAACAATTTGAACTTAGCCTGTCATTAATTTCTTGCAGTTCTGTTGATAAACAGTTGACTTTGGAGCAATTATCCCCCCCCCCCCCCCCCGCCCCATTGCACTCAGAGTTCTATAAGCAATAACCCCCTATCCTTAAGTCCCCATGCATGTAAAATCAATCCAACCTTCTTTCCTTTAAGGACACTGAAACTTGTTACACAAGTCATTCTTGATCCCCTTTCTTCTTTATGAACTTGCGAACAGCTGTCTCAGCAATCTATATCTAATGCAGTCATGAGTTCACTTTTGATTTGTAAACAAAAAAGTCAACAGTCAGTGATTAGTATGATTAGTATTTTTAAGTAAGAAAATATCCCTATCTTCTCCAAATTCAGATCTGAACCACCCACACCCCCCCCCCCCCCCTGCTCCTTCTCCTACCTCTTCCTCTTTCCCTTCCTAAATACATTGTTATTATCAAGTAAAAGTGATGTAACTTAATTAAGTTTTAATACAATAGAATAGGATAGTTTTGTTACTTTTAGTTTAAATATATGCTTTTGCAATACTGTACATGTAAATTGTGGCGGTCATGCAAATAAAGCAATTTCTTATTACAAATAACAACCCTCTCTCCCCCCCCCCCCCCCCCCCCCATGCCTTTTATTAGCAGAGTTACAGCTCCAGCCATCTGAATTCCAAGATTGCACCTGTGGTGTGGGCATGGATATTTTTTTTTTTATTTCTGGAACAAGTCCCATTTAGAAATAACTATATTCCTTGAATCTCAGGTTTGACTGGTGCGAGTATTGGCTTGACATTTGGGATGATCAGAAAACAGCACCCGATTGTCTTTTCACTCTCTGCTGGTTCAGGTGCTTTTGCCATTTCTGGTGTATTTTATGGTGAGTCTACATTATTATTATACACTGTTGGTATGTATGTACATGTAGTATACTACTGTATAAAGCATGCTACAATAGAGAGTTTTCACTCACATGACCAGTGGCCGTATTGGTTTACTAAAACAAAGACCATTTTGAAATAAAAATAGTGTTTAATTCCTGGAGCAATGGCTTGGTACACCAAAACGGCTGCCATCTCTTTGTTTTGGAGCACCAATATGGCTGCCATGAAGTCAAACATCATTTCAAATCAGTTTGAATTGTATTTTCCTTTGTAAGTTCCAGAATAACATTTATAATCCTGAAATAAAGGCAAATACAAGCTAACCTATTGTACATGTACACTTAATGAGTTTTCTTTCTTTCTTTCTTTCTTTCTTTCTTTTTTTTTTTTTTTTTTTTTTTTTTTTTTTTTTTGGGGGGGGGGGGGGGGGGGAGAGGGGATGGGCAGACAGTTAAGGGGGACTTGGAAGTCCCTAGGGAAATTCTTGACTTCTTTCACTTGCTGTCTGCATATAATTAATATGCTGTTGATGCAACTGGGGAGGAGGGAACTGAACGATGATCAACATCTCCAGTGCCACACTGTTCCTTTCTTTGGTCGTCAGACAAACAAATCAGGTGACATACATTGGTGTATCAGATAAGTCTATGATATCATAGTATCAATATATGCCAGAAATAAGCTGTTATCAAATTAAGTTAAAAAACTGGTATCGGCCCATCCTAACTTCCATGTGCATCAGAGTATATTGTATCATTTTCATGAACATGTAACTTACAAATAAGTAGTCATTATTGCTTGATAAAATAAAATAATGTCAAAATCTTTCTGTAGTGGTTAGAGAATACCGGTAACATTAATTTTGAAGGGTATGCAGACATGTTATTGGACATAACTGTAGTTTTCAATTTGGGTTGTTTCAAATCAACAGTGATAAGAGACAATCTACTGGTATCATCGAAGGCTCATGGATGGAGGAGGAAATTTGACGAGCTTCAAGGGAACTTTACCCTAACAACCAGACATAAGGCCATGACTGCTACACAAGCAAGTGCTATTAGTGGTGCAACTACCGGCTTCTTACTGGGCTGTGTCTTTTGTAAGTTTAAATCGATCAACTGTCACTGGGCACCATGTCAGGTGGTTGCTAAAGCTTAAAATGTCAATTAAATTCAGTACATGTTAACTGCTTTAACTGATTCCTGATTACTTTTTAATTTGTCTTGGAGTTGGGGACATTAAGCCTTAGCCCATGGTTGCTTGCAATTTCAAGTATCCATTTGAAGTGGACCTTGTGTACAGCATTAATTGATAGGAGACTCACTGAAGGATTGCAATCTGGAGCTGTATATTGAACTGTTGTTGCTGTTTTTAAGGCAACAGACCCTTGTAGAACAGGCAATGACCTCCAGTTTTCAACATGCTAAGAAATTGTTTGATAGAGGCTGACTGGACTGTTTGATCATATATATTTTTTTTAATTTCAGCTCAACAAGATTACACTGTACACAGTATCTTGATTAATTTACTTATTTGAGTTAACTGTTTTATTTGAGCCTGCAAAGCTCTTGTTGTTTCCATTAGCAAACCTATGTGGCCATTGTTTGTTTCTGTTAAGCAATATTACACTTTACAGCTTTTTGAGTAATTTATAGTATTCAATTTATTTTACTGTTTTTATACCCTGAAAAGCTCTTGGAGTTTTCCGTGAGCAAAGCAGCATAGACATGACTTGTGGCTTTGCTGCTCAGACAAAACCCCGCTGAGAGCAAGCTCACAGGCTACATGTAGGTGTTTGTCTTTTATATTTTTATTTATTTCACTGTCCAGGGAGAGGTTTCAGTGTGGCCATTAGTACAACATTTCAAGGTGCAATATTAGGAGTAGTTGGTGAGTATAGTATTAAATTGCCTGAAAGTCTAAAACATAACAAGGCACAAGCCAGCCTGAGTTCGTAAAGTCAAAAGGTACCTTTACAGACCACCCACCCCTCCCCCTCCAAAAAAAAATCATACATGTACCGGTAACTTGCATATACATGTACTGAAGCACAAAAATGCCAAGAGAGTCATGATCGTTTATTTATGAAAGGTAATGGATGGTTTAGATTCCAAACAATCCATTAAAAAGAAGTTGCATTTACATTGACAATTATCACAATTGTTTAAATCTTTTTATTCCCATGTACAAAGTTACTTTTAAACTGATGGAACCTCACAGTTATGGTTTTCTAAGGTAGAAACAAATACCAAAGTATTATATTGGGGCTGTCTTTTGCTTGTTTAAATTTCTTCAATAGCACCTGAAACATCATGATAAGCCAGAGTGTTTCCAAATCTGAAGTCTGTCATTGGATTAACCCGCCAGAATGACAGGAATTTTAATTTTCATCGTACATCCAGGTTGCAAAGAATCCTTACACGGGAATCTTACATTAGGAATGCAAAGAATTATTATACATGAATGCTGAAGTGGCTACACATATTGTCACGTGTCTAGGCACGCGACATGAGTCAAATAAGGGGGATCTTTTCCGAATAAAGAACGTACATGTAGTTGAGTACATGTGATATTTCGTAGTTTTAGACTTTTTACAAAGCTGTTTGATTTTCAGGTCAGTGGTCGGTTAACAAATGTCGGCAATGGATTTTAGAAGAGTCCATTAGGCATCATTACCCTGAACTGGTAGCCAACGCTAAAGCATGCGAAGAGGTCAGGAAAATTGTCATGGTTATTATGCAACCCACCTGCAACCTTCACTTTTTTCAGGTTTTCATTAGACAACATACTCCTCGTCATGTGTGAACTTTCTGTGTCAAACTGATGGAGGAAACGGGCGAACTGTTTTCATTCTGATTTCCACACGCCCTTAGCAGGTGGATTGCTCTGATTTCTTCTTACCAGGAAGCTGCACACAAAATTCCGTCCTCTTGTTGGTTACGCTTTCTCTTTATGTCCCATTTTATATCATCCCCTTTGCAGTTGGTATTAGCGTCGCCAGGCAACGCTATTCTCTCTTCAGGAACGTTGCATGACGTCATGCAACTTACTTTCCTGCTAGAAACATTGTGTTACGGTCCTCATCACAACGGTAAAATAAAAAAAGCACCATTTCCCCGCTTGAGACTTTCAGCGTTTGTTTCTTAATACATTGCGTTCGTTCCCATTTTTACTATTGCTTTTCTGTGCAGGGCTGGCAAGACTGGGCGTATCGGCTACTGACCAGCAGAAGTTACAGCTCAATTGTCGACGAAAAACTACAAAGCTATGAAATTCAGCTGGAGATTCTCCAGGAGGAAGAAGAACGATTGCTTCGGTTGAAAGAGGAACTAGAAAACAAGGCTAAAACTCAAATGTGTTTCAGACACTGTAACGGACAAATGAAGGATTGATTGAAGTGTCCTGCCCGATGACACTCTCAGCCCGACTAAAAGTCTCAGCCCGACTAAAAGTAACTTTCTTTTAAGTCAGATGCTTGTTACGCGCCATTTTGCCTGTTTATCACAATCGCTGTCACGGTAACGCGCTAGTGCAGTTAGATATAGTCTGACGGGGTGGGGTGGGGGGGGGGGGGGGGGGTCATTAGGACAGTACACTTGCATACCGTATTATTAAATGGAATTGACATTTCGATTTATGAAAATATGCAAATAAATCTGGCATTTCTATTATACTGCAAACTCAAAGTTAACATAAACCCTACAGTGTGCAGTGTAACTGTTAGCGTAAGTTTTTGTATCAACCTACATGTTCTCGCAACGCGTCTTTTTCGCACCGTGCGAAATTATTTTCAATGAATAGTGATAATAAAAAAAGCAGATAATAAACTGAGAGGAAACGAGGATGGTTAATATTGTGGAATGTTGAGACCGATTACTAACTAGCCGGCGCTTTCAACTTTCGCCAAGTTACTAAAAGACAATGATATACAGGGTATGCATTTTTCCACCGGCTATGGTTGAAAAGCAACTTTGAGGAGAACGGTTATTGTGAGTTTAAAGCGATCATAATAATAATAATAATAATAATAATAATAATAATAATAATAATAATAATAAAAACTTGGATAACATAAGTGGCTTGAGATCTTTATTGCCCTTTTCGGAAATCCATCACTGAGGTTTTTTGTAAGAGGAGAGAACTTCGTGTAGCTATAATTGAGGAGTCTGTTGTTAGGTTTAGGCGTTAGAAATGATTGTGTTGTTTGTTTTGAGATAGAGTTGCTGAAAGAACGAGTGCATTACGTTAGATGAGGAGAAAAACAACTTTAACGCGAGAAGAACTTGTGCGCATACACATACTAACGAGCGAAAAGGTGACGTGGACATTGAAAGAGAAAGACACGTTTCTCGAAACAGACCACGGACTCTAGCACCCTCTTCTGCCGCAACCTCTCTGGAATCGCTTCGAATCCATGGCCCTCTTTCTGTTGGTGTTGTCGTAGTACTTTTGAGTGAGTGCCCCGTGAGCGCGCCTCAAGTTTTTCTTAGTGTCTTGTCGCTTGGTCTTTTTCTCCGCCAAAGCGCGGCTCCTTTCCTCGCTAAAATCCTTGCAGCAAACGCTTAAGTAGCACCCCCGTGGAGGCTCGCGAGATAACGCGCTTCGACGCCCCTGTTCTTCTGTATTTTCCAAGGAAAGGAGCTTTTTACTGCAAGACAACAGCTGAAGAATCTGCGCCCAAAGGAACATTGCGGCTTTCGGTACCTGGTGTCGCAGTTGTGATGTCAGCTGTGAGGTCCTTTCACAGATGTTGCTGATTGCAGAGATAGTCGGCTTTGAAAACCACCTGTCTTCGTCTTCGTCTAATTCCGCTGGTTGTTCTGTTCGCCATTCTAATGCCAACAGAGGTTTGGGGATGTACGCGGGCTCAAGACCAACACGACTCGCAACAAACGGCTCAAGCGACTCGTCAGTACTTGCCACCGGGTTAAACTTGCGTCTTTTCCTGATTGACAGCTTGAGCAAGTCGTACACGTGATCCTGGCTTAGCGTCGTGCGCAGTGGTAACTTGCCCGAATCGCCGTCTATTCCCGCTACAAACTCAAAAGTTCGTTTCCGTTTGATGTTCTCAAGGTCCCACAGCAGTTGCTTGACCGGTGAAGGCTCGAACTGGATGATGGATGTACTTAGATCTTCGACCAACACATGCTTAGGCTGCAGTTTTACTGGCTTGACGACCTGCTCACAGCTTCCTATTTTTATGCCTTGCACATCGGGTAACGTGATACTGCGCAACAAACAAAATGACATAAAAAGTCATTTACGTTATGTCACTAAAAAATTTCGCGTGGTGTTGCAAACGTGCTTGTATCTCTAAAGAAACTATACAAAGCTACACCTATATCGTGATACGTTGGTTATAAGCCAGCGGTCCGTTTAAGATCTGCAGCTAAAGCCTGGTTTATACAGGTACGTGCGACGCAAACACGAATGCCAGCGTTCACGCAGGCAATATTCACACGTGTAAAGCGGTAATAATCATTTATGCTTTCATTTTGTTTTTGTTTAGTTTGTTTGTTTGTTTTTTTTTGTTTTGTTTGTTTGTTTCTGTTTTTGTTTTAATTTTAGTTTTTTGTTTGTTTTTTGTTTGTTTGTTTTTTTCTGGGGGGGGGGGGGGGGGGGTTATTTGCTTGTTTGTTTGCCTGGTTGATTGCTGCATAGCCGACAGCTCCAACAGGTCACGATTCGCTTTCGTTTGCCTGCGCTTACAAGCACAAATGTTGCGTGGTGCAACAAAAGGAATGTTTGCATTTGCGGTTGTGTTGGGCTAGTTCCCAGCCGTTTTACGTATGCATTTGCATTAGCGTCAATTGTGCTCACTTGGCTCACTTAGCTTCAGCTTCTTTTTTTTCCTTTTTCAACGAAAACTGATAATTGGAAGATAACAACGTAAATATAAAATGTAACTTTACTTTGCGTAGTTAATATAATATCACGGAAAGCTGGTATCCGAGTCTTAATGTGTTTTTGCTGTTACCAGCCTCGCCTGATTGCGGGCATACTAAGGACAACAGAGAGAAGGGGCTATAACCTTTGCGAAACGTTTGTCGAAAGTCTCGCTCAAATTACAAACGATCGAACAAATCAGTAATTATTTACCTCTTAACATTCACGCGCAGTACTGGAATATTTTCCACGGTGCCAAGAGGCCGGGGTACTTTCGTCGACAGCATTTCTAACCAGGAATTCATCTGCTGTAATCGCTCTGCATTCCTCATCTCGCCCGCAGGCGTCTTACATTTCAAGGGCCGCAGAATCTTGTAAGGTTGGACCATCTTTCTTGGAAGTACACGGGAGATCATTTTCCCGTGAAAGTATTTTTGAGATTTCTCGATACTCTTCTCGTCCGCTTCCTTAATCGGTAAAGGTTTTACTCCATTCTGCCCGCGCCCGAAGTTGCTCTCGTCCACTACAATATAATCTTTCAAGAGCAATGCGTCTTCCTCAGTTAATTCCACATCAACCAGCAGCCAGCCTCCTTCCTCCGCTTCCACAAAGAAACATTCCTGGCATGAATTTACGTCGTCTTCCTGTGCGTATATCCATTTTCCGAACAAACTTATCATCACAGACGCAGATTCAGCAGATGGTGGTAATTTTGTCTCCTCCGAGGAACGACATTTAAGTTCTTACTAATTGGCAATTACAGGTCACGTCATAAAGTTCTAATTTTTAATGTGAACTTGCTATATTACATCACAATCATCACAATGATCATAGAACGCGCGTGATACGAATACCACAGAGAGGAGCGGCAGACAAGAAAAAAAATTGTACTGAAATCGTTAGTGTAATCGTGATAGGAGTTATGCTTTTAAACAGTTATGGCAATGAAATCCGTTTTTTTCCGGTATTATATTGTATATCGTTGTGGGCCGCTTTCAGCTTCTTCCCGCGCGCGCAATGGACGACTGGGAAAATCGCAATTATTTGCTAATTAAATTGTTGAAAGACAAGCCGCTTGTATGCCACAAATGCGAACAAGTCGCGTAAAAGTTTAACGCCATACTCAGACAGCATCCATTAGTTATTCATTTATCGATCGTTTCAGAGACCGCACCCCCTTTGGTCAGCACCCAAGATCGCGACTTCTACAGTATGGGTCCCCGGGGGGGGGTACTTGGACCAATCTTTGTTGGGTATGTGCCGCTGGTCTCTCAGAACCCCTACCCCATTATAGTCATATTCTATGGCCAATTATAGACCCCATCTTAGTCACTTTTGGGTAAATGTAATTTTCACGACCCCAACTTAGTCACTTAATGGGAACCGTTTGTCAAATATTAAACAACAGCATTGAGTACGGTAACTTTTTTTTCGGCGAATCTTTCCGTTTATAAATCACAACTTGCCAGAATTTTCTTACTCTCAAAATCCCGCAAAAGTGTGACCCCATTCTAGTCACCCTATAAAAAATGCTTGAAAAAGCGACCCCATTATAGTCAGTCCAGTCGTGAAAATGCGACCCCATCCAGCGGCACATCCCCATTAGCCCATTTATAGGAAGTGCCCCCCCCCCCCCCCCCCCCCCCGGGTATGGGTCCAAGTTCTCGACCGGCTCCAGTTCTCGGTCACTGTATTTTTAACGCTTTTTTTTTCTAGCACCACTCATGAATTTTTTAAAAAAGTATTTTTTTTCCTCAAAGATAGACTTATTCGTTTTACTTTCGATATCTTGAGTCTTGTCCTTTCACTTGCTTGAAGAAAATATCATAAGTAAACGTTTTGTTATACGCTGGTATTTTTCGGCCAAAATTCACTTCGTAATATTTCCTTGCGACTTTTGCGTATTTGCCTATCATTTCTCGACCACACTGCTTACAAATCACCGAAGAACCGAAATTTTTAATACAATTTCATTTTCTTTGGTCAGAATGAAAGAAAGACTGATTGCAGAAGTATTTTGGTGAGTAGTATTGAAATATTTTATAAATGATGAATTAAAACTCCGAGCTTTGGCTTGATCACTGCCTTAAAAAACTCAACTCTTTTAAGACCTCTTCACTTCACAGATTTAACGCGCGTTACAACCTTTCTTTTCTAAAATAAAACAAAGCCACTTACATGTGAACATAGTTTGCGATCGTAGTGGCAAAAATAAGTTTTTTGGGTGACTTCATAAACGGAAATAAAGAATTGAGCACTGGCCGAGAACAGGGCTTCTATTTTTGTTATAGCTCGGACAGAAAAAGTGTTGACCAGTCGATAGCTTTACACGTATAAACTGAATGCTGAAGCTAGCTGTGGACATACCGTCAAGTTCCTGTGGT
This sequence comes from Meandrina meandrites, assembly GCA_963693305.1. NCBI lineage: Eukaryota > Metazoa > Cnidaria > Anthozoa > Scleractinia > Meandrinidae > Meandrina > Meandrina meandrites. The sequence continues at coordinate 12,961,240 of OY855908.1, forward strand.
TCTTCTGAGGTAAAAAATACAAGTTTACGTCTTGTGGCCGAGAACTGGGCCCCACACTGAACCCACGTTTTCGCCGTTTTTCTCAATCAAAAATGACAACAACAAGAACAGCAACAACAACAACAATTGCTGGTGAGTTACGGAGCTTTTGTATTCTTGGATCCGTTTAATCCTATAAAGCTGTAGTTTCAGCATAAGTATTAATAATTCTTGCGTTTTCGAGATTGTTGCGAGTTGTTTCAAATATAATTACGGTTTATTCTTTATGTTTATTTTAACTGCCCCCTATAGAACTATTTTGAATTTTAAATTCTCAATTGTATTTTGAGGGTCTCAATGGGGTTAACCGTTAGCCGTAAAACCGGCCAAAAACTTAACCGTTAGCCGTAAAAGTTGTCAACCGTTAAAAATGTCTGGCCACGAAACCGACCACGAAAATGAAAAGTCTTAAGATCTCTTGTGAAGATTTTTGTGTCTTACCTTGTGCGTATCTCGGTGCAAAGATAAGCCGCTACTGTTAAGAGTGGGAAGCTCCGCCCGAAAGGGGTACCTTTTCCAGGCTTCAGGTATAAAAGAGCAGGGATTTCACAGGTTTAGATAATGTAAGGTTAGGGAAATTTGTAATTTTGGTATTTAAAAGGGACTTGAATTGAAACACTTCGAACAGACACACCTTATGGCTGTATCCATGATTTTCAGTTTATCAAGCGCTTCATGAAAATGACAAGAAGACTTCCTGTTTTATAGGTAAAGGTAAGGCAACTTTATTTATACACTGTTTGTGTTTAAAGCTAGAAGCTTGTGGGGCCGTGTATACAGCTATTTCAGATAACGTTGTCGGGATCAAAGCTTAAAGACAAGACTGAAAGGCAGTATGGGTAGAGGAAGAGAGCAACTGCACGTGCTGAATACTAAAATATATAGTGACATGACAAACGCGGATTTGCCCGTTTTCTTTCTTTTCAGACATGTGAAACAAGGTGCTTTTAACCACACTGAATTTAAGAAGAATTTTCAAAACTCAGAGCCAAGCGACACTAAAAGTAAAGCTACAGAAAGGCCTCCTGAGAGGAAAAACAAACTCGTGAATTCTTCGCGTGCGAAATACAAATTTGTACATTTAATGAAGCTTATATGCAAATTTATAGTGAATACCCAGAACGCCATACGGTCTTGTCTTTTAGCTTTAATCTTTGACTCGACAACGTTAATTGAAATAGCTGTATACTCTTCCTTATCCCCGCGCCCATCCTCTGGGGGATAAGGAAGAGAAGACGGCTGACATTTCAGATCAGACTACCTGTTCAAGGCGTACCTTTTCTGTCAAACTGGTATATAAAGTCTGTTAAGTGGGGGCTTCGTTGCTAAGAAAGGTTTCTGAAACCAAAGAAACTTTATGCACAAAATTAATGCGAGGAAAAACGCAAAGAAAAAAATTCATGTACAAGATGGGCCGCATTAATTCTTCTGAAAAAGTGTTCCAAAATGCACCAAATGGCATTAGTCAGAGCGTATCCAGATTTTCAAAATTTTCTCGGGAGAGGATGCCCCCGGACCCTCCTACGGAAAAAGGCCTTTCGCCCATTTTAATATATCACAATGAGCTCCTGACCTCAAAATTCATTCCTAAACAGCTATTCACGTTTTGAATCCACCTCTGTCAGTAAATCGAACATTATTCAAAAAGTACGTTTTGATAGCTCTGACTGTTGCTCGTAAGTATACTTGTGACATGGGTTACACATGTACTTGTATAGAATGGTTCCTCCTTGCTTTTACAGTTATTTAAAACCTGTTATTTTGTAGATGTAAATTTTTCTACCGCAGTATAGAAATGGATGAAGATGTAGTTTATTACAGCAGTTTACTATACTACAATAATTATAAAATCTATTTTTTTATCCCAGAATGGTTATAATAAATAAATATAAATAATGAAAAATATAAATAAATATGTTTACAACAATAAAAATTAATTTTTAACTTTTAAAAATGATGGAAATTAATTTTTAACACGTCTGTTAACCGTAATCGAATATAATTAACCGTTAGCCGTAAAAAAGCCAAAATATTAGCCGTTAACCGTAAAAGCCACCACCCCATTGAGACCCTCTATTTTGTACATACTGACGAAGCTTGATGGGTAGATTAGCATGAACACTCACACAATTGCAAAAAAGCAAGAATTGGCTGAGAAGATCTATTTAGATATATGACTTTTTTCCCCATTGTGAAAAGAGCCGGCCTCTTTCACTATAACATGTCTGAGACGCCGATATTCTTATGTAATGTCAAAAAGTCCAGTGAGTTAGCTAATATAAACCATTTTATCATTCAGTTGTTACCGGATGGCATTTCAAAGTAAGGTCTAACGCAAAACCTCCCCTATTCCGCTGCTCATGTGGAAGTTCATTAATTAGGCCGGGAAATCAAACATTATGCTTAAATATAAGAACTATACCGGTCGTGTTAAAGCTGTAACACGCCTTGTTTATATACCGTGTCAAGGAGAATCGAATTAAACAATAAAAAATTGAGATTAATAAAAAGAACCTGAGCTGTTAGTCTTTCAAGCTTTTGATTTAAATTGTTGTTTGTTTGCTTGTTTCCTAAACCAACCAGGCTATAGACTGCAAGACAGTGTTTTTTTTTTCTCTAAAATCCTTAAACAATCCCTTATCGAAGGCGCGATCATGAAATCGATCATGAAATTGACCCCAGACTGATCTCGGCCAAGAGCGTTTGTAAAAAAGGCTTTATTACAGTCCTGATTACAGTCCTTATTACAGTACTGATGGGTTAATCCTGTTAAAATATTCGTTTATTATTATTATTATTATTATTATTATTATTATTATTATTATTATTATTATTATTATTATTACACACCTGTGTATGCGGTGATGCTTTTACAGTGGACCACGCAATGATATGCAAGAGAGGTGGGTTCGTTACCCAACGTCACAATGAGCTGAGGGACTTAGAAGCCGAACTCCTGAATATGGTTTGTACCGATGTTGAGATTGAGCCTGTCCTGCAGGATATCTCGGGTGAACAGCTGGGAAGAGGTTCTAATCGAGCTCCAGATGCGAGATTGGATATTCATGCGCGCGGGTTCTGGGAGAACCAACGATCAGCATTCTTTGACGTGAGGGTTTGTCACCCTAATGCTGATTCGTATAGGGACCTAGAGCTCCAACAGATATACCGCAATCGTGAGAACGAGAAGAAGCGCCTTTACGCGAGGAGGGTTTTGGATATCGAACAAGGAACTTTTACACCCCTTATTTTCACGTCAACAGGCGGCATGGGAAACGAGTGCTTGCAATACCATTCCAGACTGGCGCAGCTGATCTCCATCAAGAAAGGAGAACATTATGCTAAAACAATCTCCTGGATAAGAGCAAGGACATCCTTCGCTTTACTAAGATCCGCACTAATCTGCCTAAGAGGTTCAAGAGCTAGAAGGAAAGCCTTTTGTGACTTTAAGAACATTGATATTGACGTGGGAGGGAGCCATCGTGTAAACACTGTTCAAATAGGTTTTAATAGTTTATTTCTTTTATTTACTTTTACCTTGTATATACCGATATTGACGTTGAAACCCAGGAGGGAGCCATTATGTAAACACTGTTGAAATAGGTTTTAAGAATTTATTTCTTTTACTTTCTTTTACCTTGTATATACCAATTTGTATGGAATATGTTAATTAATGTTATGATGATGATAGTAGTATTAGTACTAGTTGTAGTAACCATGATATCATGACATATATGATATGACGATGATGATAATGATGATAATAATAACTTTTTGTGCCTTGGATATTTTAATATTGGAATTTTAACCTTGTAAATGGCAACTTGTCTGGAATATGTTAATAAAGATTTGCATTTATTATTATTATTATTATTATTATTATTATTATTATTATTATTATTACAAGTGAAAGCGGTAAAAACAATATATAATTATATATCCCATAGAAAACAGGTAAATGTGAAAATAGATTAGTGTGTATCAATCAGATCAATCTGCAGCTTACTTTCATAAGCAAATGCCTACATTGTACAGTTCCAGAAAATATCCATACCCACCCCAAGGATGGTCATTGGAAATTCCGAGGGGGGTGGGGGTCTCAATAGCACATTTTTTTAAAAGAAAGTATGAAGCTAGACTGGAAATCCCAGGGGGTGGGAGGGTCCAAACCAAAGAACCATCCTTGGGGGAGGTATGGATATTTTCTGGAACTGTACAATGTAGGCATTTGCTTATGAAAGTAAGCTGCAGATTGATCTGATTGATACACACTAATCTATTTTCACATTTACCTGTTTTCTATGGGATATATAATTATATATTGTTTTTGGAACCAAACCATGTGGAACCAAGCCCGTGCTGCCAAAAAACTTGACACATTAACTTAACCTGGAGTAAAATTTATCATCTGCGATAATAATTATGTAAATTCTCTGTTATTTCATTAGCTTTACATGTTTTTATTGAGACATTTTTTTTTGTCAAGAACCCCAGAATGGTTTTAAAACTTACATGTAATTAAGTGTCAGTATTTACATGTAGCCTTATTGGGTTCTGGGATGTTCATATTATATAAATAGCTATAAATGTCACTCAAGTATATTCAGCTTTAAACTGGCAACATGTGGGAATCAATCACGTGACAATTTTATTACATTGACACAATGTGTATTTTTGAGTTCATTTTGACTAACAGGAATGCCCTTGCAAAGTCTTCAATTCAAGTCACCTGTAAATAGAAACAAAACAGCATGCAGACTCGGTATATTAAAATTAAATGGCCTTTTTAAGTGTGTGAAAAAAACTGGCTGCTTTTATGTTGGGCTAGTGGATCCAATAATTTTTTCCACCTGCTAGATAGCCAAATGACATTTATGGATTTTTATTTTTTGTTGTAGTTGTTTCGAAAGAAACATGGGACTTTGGGTAAGCTTATAATGTTTTCACCTTGCCCAGTCTACCTGGGTCAGGCAAGGAAGAAATCAATTTTCTTTGCACCCCTCCTTCCATTAATCATTACAGAAAAACGTCAGATTATTTTAATAATGTTTAAAAATGTTTTGGACCCTAAAGCTGAATTTTTGTAATCTGTTCATTTCAAAACATTATGCCACAGAAATCTATGTTTGGTTTTCTTGTAGAGCAAGTTGCCAACAAAAACTAAGCTGGAGTTTGTTTAAATCAAATTTACAGCTACTGGAGAGACGATTTAACTGATTATTGACATTTTAGAGTTGTTTGTAATAGCGTTACGGTCGTGACTGTTGTAAAGCCCCAGGCGCGCCGCCGCGCGGGGATTGGAAACTTGTAAAAACTATTATTGGATGAGAAAAAAAGAGCACATGGAATGGAATGGCTGTGTTTTGGTTTTTGCGTTTTCCTAAAGTTAAAGAATATCCAGCTACTACTTGGCTAATTCCCATATGTGTTAAAAACTTGGGCCTTGACGAAGTGCGAGCCAACAAGTATGAGAGCCATTCAACTACATATAAATAGCACATTGGTTAGCCTAAAAAGCTCCCTGGTTAGCCTAAGCAGTACTCCAGTTAGCCTGAGTATAGTTAGCTGAGGTGGCTTGAGGTTATGCTAATGGTTGGACTTAGGTATTTCTGGCTTGTATGGCACTTAGTGTGTCATGAAACATGCGAGCCATACAAGCCATTCCAGTTAGCCTGCATAAGATTCCGGTTGGCCTACATAGTACTCCGGTTAGCCCTAAAAGCACTTTGGTTGCCAAACGGTACATCATGTTGCTTGCAGCTAGCTTTATATTGCAATTAAGGTTTTCTGGCTTGCTTAAGTTTAAGGCCTCGTGAATTTTTACATTGCTACTTTAAAATGCTACTGAAGGTCATCCAACAACTGAAAATACCGGCCTTAAGAAAATGTCAAACAGATTTTTTTATAAAGTAGACAAATGTCTGGTCAAAGAGCAGATCTTAAATGCCTTAGGTAATGAATGTGTGTAGAGAAGGAAGGGAATTGCTAAAATTGACTGTCACATAACTATGTGTAAAACTAAGAGATCAACAACTACCTGAACTTGTTACAATCCATCGTTTAACTCACCAGCAGTAATCCAGAATGTCCTCAGTTCTGAATTCTGTAAATCCTGTCAAAACATTAGGCATTCTATTAGTCCCAAAAATGAGCTGTAGACCACAAAATGCAAAAGAAACGGAAATCTACGTTTACCAATAAAATAAAACATCATGGTGAGAACAAATTCTAAGTTAAGAAATGGTCTCATTTATTGAGTTATTTTTTTAAAAAAATAACTCTTAGTCGGCATGAAGACGTGTTTGGCTATTAAGTGGATGGTTGAGTGGATCATTCATGTATGTATTTCACACCAATCAGATTTGGGATTCTATCAAGGACCAATCAAATTGCGGCTTGTATATATGGATCGTTGTTATGAATATTTGTTTTCGGTTCAAGGTACGGCCATTTTTGTTTTGCTATAGATTCGACCTTATTGGGCCGTGTTGGTCTGAAGTCTCTATTCCAAGTCTTGATTTTTATGTAGCTTTGGGTGAGAACATTGTGTGTGGGTTCTGAAAGCGAAAAGTGTTTGGAAATTTCATCGTGGTGAAGGTGATTCTCTTGGTTTACGGAATCAACTGGTTCAGTTGACGACACAATATGGGTATAGTATTTGTTGACCACTTTGTATTAAAATGTTTGATGTTTTTGAGTAGAATAAATATGTATATTGAGAATAAATGTTGTCTTTTCCATTTTTAATGCGAGTGTTGTGTGTTTGCTGAACGTTTTGTTTTGGTCCCCAAATGAGAACAAACTGACGCTGTTGTTTGTAAGGGCGAGTGTTAATGATTTGAGATTCCAACCGCGCGGTGTGTTTAAACTGTTTTCTCTCGGTTAACATGTGCGTTTATTTGGGTTCGAGCCGGAGTTGCCAAATAATAGGTATTTTAGTGAGGTTGGAATGTGGCCGGAGAAGGTTTGACGTTTCCTGCTTAGGAATAGTAGGACTTCACATGGGCGGTCATGAGTTATTTATTGTACTATCGTTTGAAAAGCTCATGACGTGATGATGTTACAAGGGCACGTTTTGTCTGCTTAGCAAATATTAAATTAGGTGTTTTGACAACGTGGTTGGATGGCACAGCAAGAGAAAATCATCATTTGTCCCGCGAGTGAGGGCCGTAGGAAGGTATAGTAGTCGTTGTGCGAGTCTCGCATTTCAAGCTTCGCATTGATGGCTATCTTTAGTAGTGCGGCGGTGCAATGCGGTTATTTCCGTACCAATGACGTTATGCTTGCAAGTGTTTACGTCGGCCAAATTTATTTTCTTCAGATCTCTGAACTCGCCTCGATAAAACAGCCAAAAGATTCACTTCAACTGGCTAAACCGACAAATAGTCGCAAAATTGCAAACAAATTTACGACCGTCGCTTCTGGCGAAATAAACATGCAAAGTAAACATATTTCTTGTTTGTCACGTACCGAAAGTGAAAGCTGCAACGTCAGCGCATTCCATGGCTGACGCAATACCTTTTAAGTGTATTTAATATTCCCAACGCAAAGCGGTTGCAGTTACGTTTACTCATAGGCAAAAGAAAAAAAAAGACAGCCAGCTTTTTGGTAGTCTCCTTTACAGCCGTTGTTTGGGCTCGTCACGCAAAAAACAACGGCTGAAAAGAAAACTAGCTTTTTGGGTGTGCAGTCAAGCGTGTAACACAACTTCATCGACAGCTATTTTTAGCACGGCCGTGGGAATATCGGTACTGATAATGTTACGCTTACAAGTTAGGGCACGTTTCTGCTTCTGGTTGCGAAATTAATATTGTACCAGTCCAAGTAAAATCGTCACGTGGTTTGGCCGAAATGCACTGGTGACTAGAGTTGTTTGTTTCTCGCGTTCGTCGAAAGAAATTTCTCCTTGCTTGCAGAAAGGTTTCTGTTTTATATTGACGATGAAAATAATGGAGCCATTTCAGAAACCGAGAATACTTTGTTCTTGTTCCATCTGGCTATTCGTTTGCAATTTCTGGGTCAATTTGGCTTTCTTAGTGAGCGTGTTTGCGATTTTGTGATCATGTTTACGGTAAATGTTGTCAACAGTTTTCAATCCATGTTTTGATGTGCTTAGTGGTTTTCTTTCGGCTTGGAATGAAAGGGGATGGATAGTTAAACATCAAGGTAACCTTAAAAGTGACTACCAGATATTTTTTTTCTGTTTACGTTTGAAGAAATTACTGACGTATTTTTTCTCTTCAACAGTATGGTTCGATCGATCGGTTGCACACCATAGTCATATTTATAAGGGAAAGCATCCTAATTTTAGAACATTTGCACAATTTCTTTTTAAACTGTTTTTGAGTGATTTTTTCCAAAATTTGCTCTTAGTCGGCGCGATGGACCGTGCACATGAACCATGCACAAATAGCTCAACCCATGAAATAAACCATCCTAACAGGACTGACACCCAGTTCTACCCCAAGCCACCCAATCAATTGAAAAAATAACTCCTGCACGCTTAGCGTGCCTATGTTTAAACATGCCCAAAGAGGGATTCCAAAACGTGAGTAGCACTGTTTAATTGAAGTCTAGATTAGCTACCAGGTTGACTGCAAGTAGTCTCTAGTCTAACTTTAATAAAATGAAATGTTCCAATTTCAAAGGTATCACATCAAAGGTGCTGCAGTAATTTCAAATCTCCCTGACGTAATTTTTCTTTGCGGCCTGAAATGGCCACTTGGTCAATATTTTGAGGAACATTTCCTCACGTATAAATAATGAAAGGATGCGATTCTTATTCATTTGAAGTACAGTAGCTTAAAATTCAGATGACAAACATAAATAACAGTTACATGCCTCGACGAAATGACTGCCGTTTAATACTATCTCCTCGTTCTCACTATCTATTTTTACGCCGAGCTCGGCTTTTATTCCAGTAAGCTAAGCTGATAAACATGATAAACGTCGAAGACATAATTCAACCAGTCTAAAAAAAAAAAATCATTGTACAATGAGAAACGCTTACCTCAGGTCCCTGTAAGTTTCTGTTACCCACGTTTTCGCACGTTTCTACTCATTCCATATTCTTCTTTATCGGGAATACAAATAAAGGAGGTATACCTTACGTTTGGGGACTTGTTTTGATCGCGTCAAGAAGGAAAAACATCGACAAAACTGTCCTCTATAACTCAAAATCACTCCGTTGGATTCCCCTTTCTTGTCGCCATTATTCGTCGCCATTTTGAAAATGCTCTTGTTGTGAGCCCGCAATACGGACCACGGGGAATCCGCTGGGGAGACCTCCAGCAGGGGGGAGGGGGAGGGGCAGCTACTTAACCTCTCCCCAGGCCCACTCCTTTCGTCTGAAAGAAATTAAATCCATCCTCACAAAAAGCAATTGAAAAGAGAAGAAACTGACAACACCATCATAAAGAGCATGCACTCCTGCCTTTGGCAAAATTTTCTTTTATTCCCACAGCAAATGATCGCTGAGTAGGAAGCCAACAAACTTTTCAATTGTAATTTTTACTGCCGTACATTTTTAGGAAAAAGTAATCATGGCCATTTTTTGAAACACTATTTAAAAAGCTACAACTTCGCTTAAAAAAAAATCCTAAGAGGGAGATCCTAGTAATGTTTTCAAGCGGATTTAAAAATGCAGTCCGCTCTGGTCACGTGACCGATGACGTCATAAAAATAAAAGTGATAAAAATGTACTTAACATATAAATATCTACCAACATGCAATTTGTTGTTTCCTCACATTTAATGCAACGCCAGATACGCACTTGTACCCAGACTCCTACTTTTTAAAAATCGTACATAGCTCCCTTAATATTTATATTTTGTTCGGTACCCAGGCAGTCTGAAATGCCTCACACCAATGTGCTTCAAACTGCAATGACTGCTTTTTCAGTAACAAAATATCTTCGTCACAGTGAGCCAAAACGAACTTGAGAGCAATGTCACGTGACAAATGACGTCATCGCCCTTCGTCTAATACAATAACTAGTTATTGTTAGGAGTTATTTCTATACGAGGTTGTACTCCTGCTGGCTTCAAACTGACCAAGTTATTTGGCATTGACGATTTTTCAGCTGCAAAGGATTTTGGGAAGGTTTTTATTATAATTATATATTGTTTTTATAATTATATAACTCGGCTACCGACATAGCTTTTTGCTGAGATATGCAAAACTTGATGATAAAGTATTTTAAGTGTCATGCACCCTTCGGCGAAGCACCTCGTTTTACAGAATTGAAAAAAAAAATGTTAAGTTCATATATATATGTTATTTCACATCGCCATCGCATCCCCCGTGAAGAACAAAACACAGCAAAGATAGTCGCTATTCTGAACTTATATTAAAAAGCCTGCTCGGCAACGGATGTACGAACACACATCAATATTGCATGACATTTTGCAGGCAAATATTGCATTACAAAAGCTCACTTGTTTACGTTTCGATGTTTGCTATGTATACACAAAATCAAAAAACAAACAATAAAATTATTAAAAAAACTACTTAGGCTAAAGCTTGTTTACTTTTGTTCGCCAATGAGCAAACTGTTTGTTTCGTCGTCGCGAGGTAACCCACCCAAACAACATTCAAGTCGCCGTTGCTTGTTGCTCGGAAACTCAAGGCGATTGTGGAAGAGTCAAAAGTCGCGAACGCATTACCGTACAGAGCCCAGAGTCTATTTCGTCTTCTGGTACTTGATATAACAAAATGAGCGATTGGTCCAGCGGCCTGTGTGGCTGTTTCGAAAACGTTGGCATTTGCATCAAGGCGCATTTTTGCCCGTGCATAGTTGCAGGGCAGATCGGGGAAGCCCTCGGCGAAGGCTGCTGTTACCACGGATTCTGCTCTCTGATGGTGCCAATTGGGATCTACTGCGGGGCCCAAAATCGCGGAAAACTCCGAGAAAAATACCAAATACCGGTAAGTTGGTCGCTTTTCTGTGCACTAGCTCTAGGCAAACAGCCCCTGGGAATCAGCACGCTCGACCGCAGCTCAGTTTTTTTTTTGGAGCAGGACAGGAAAGATATGAGATTAACAAGCGCAGACTAAGAAGTTCATAGTATTTGTTCAAGTGTTTTAAGCGTTGTATCATAATTCACGCGAGGCCAGTCTTCCTTTTGTAAAAAGCTGCGAAACATTTAAATGCGGATTATTGTTATATATTAAGAAAAGAAAAGCGACTGACGGTCTATGAATTAATTTAATCTCCAGTACTTCATCAAGCACACTTCTCCTATTATACGTCATTTTGCGAACATTTTGTCCTGGTTGGAGAAGAATGTCGATGTCTAATATTTAGTAAAAAGTAAAAATGGACAAAAGATCGTATGAGTTGAGTGAACAGATCGCGGAAGAAGCTGGTTTTCTCGTGAAACGAATATGCATGAATTAATTACGATCGACAGCTTGAGCGAACGGAAGCGTTTTTCTTAAGCAAACAAAAAATGTCACGATATCTTCAGAAATTCACTTTGATGAAAGAAAATTGCCAAATTGCCACTATATCATAGGAAAACCTCGCAGTTATTATAACTCAGATCAGACACTCGAACAAATAAAACCGAAAAGAAAAGAAAACGAGTTGAAGGGCCGGGCATGATTAACTGGACAAGACTGAAACAGATTTAAACAGAAACGAATAGTATACATCATAAATGATTCAAAGTTGCGCCATCTGCCAACAAAGCTAATTGTTTCTTTTAATGGTTACTGCCGCTTTGTACTTTTGATTTTTATTCGTTTTCAAATAAAAGTACATTTTTTATCCCTCGAGCGGCAGAAATTAAGATATAATGCAAGTCGCGTTAATGAAGCTTCACCAAATATAATTTGAGGTTACAAAGTTAATATAAAGTGAGCCGAAGAAAACAATCGCAAATTTTAATTTGTTGAAAAAAATGAACTAGTTTCATTCGCCATAGAAACTGGACTTGAGTCCTGGTGAGCAAACAAAATAGAAAATATTATGACAAATCACCATTCAAGCCTGTATTATTGATAGACGCTTAAGTAACAAGAAATTTACATTTCAAAGCATTTGGCTGTTGTGTAATGTGCAGTCCGACTTCCCTGTGCAACTATCTCTCGTCAGCGAACAATTTTTCCAAATACCAAAATTTTGCATTTAAGGCTGATGGTTTGAAATTTTCTTTTGTTTTCAACCTCCGACACGCGAGCGCTAAACATTACCCGACCTCACAACCTTGTTATGACGAAAAAGTTTCCCTTTTGGGATTGATGGATACATGCTACAGCCTCTGAAAAGTCTACAGGAGGGGGTGAATAGGTTCGCGAATTGACGGATTTGGTCTTAAAATACGCACGGATTACGGATTTTTGCGATACATTGAGCGGATTCGCGGATTTCGAAAGTAGCTGAGAATTTTGGCCGGGATTATGGCCACGAAGTTCGGATCGTAGATACCAAAACAAAGTTCGGATCACTTAAGTCGGTCTTCGTCGGTATGTTGGCGGAATTGTCACACAAAAAAGCGATAAAACGAAACTTGTTTTCCAAACAGCGCGCGCTCTACTAGGCTCGATTACCAGCCGCTGTTCGGGGAATGAGCCCGCGCTCCTCCCCGAAACGACACTTCTCGGGGAGGAAAGACCGAACACGAGAGGACGGCGGAAATCGAGCCTAGCGCTCTACATGCTCTAGTTGGCTGGCTGCTTTGAGGTCACATGATGTTTACAATAAAACTGTTTCCCGCCAAAAGTTTCTCAGCGCATTGCAAAGTCTGTGACATCAGAGGGTAACGGTGTAATATTACCTGCGAATGTTGACCGACATCCGCAGTTTTTCCCCCCATATCTCAATGAGATTCTCATATTTTTCCCTCGTGACCAGTCGTTAAGTGTTGAATAGAGACTTTAAGATACACTACGGCGAGGCCCTACTACGGCTGGCGGAAGTAGAATTTCACACAAGATAAGACACTGCGCATGTCAGTCGGTCGAGTCCGGCCGTAGCGTGAAATCTGACTACCTGAGCTGGGAGGTTTTACCGTAGTGGCTGGTACGTGGGTTTAATCCTCTGCTCTGTTCTTTTTCTACGAATTTCTCAGCATTTTCAGAGTTCCAGCGCAAAATGTATCCTTTGAATTCAACTTCAGTCGAACATTTGTTGAGTTTGTCGCTCATACGCTTCTAAATTTTCAATATTGAATGTGTTTGATGAAAGTGTCGGCATGCGAAGATAGCGGGAGATATTTTTCGTTAAAAGCTTGCTTTGAGAGTTCAGTGAAGATGCACCATATCTGGATAAGTATTCGATAGGATTTTGCTTTCATGAGTACCGGTATATTTCAGTCAGAGGTACCCAACGAAGGTCATTATCAAAATCCATTCATTAGTGGCCTAGATGATAAATGGGCATGCGGAAAGGCATTTTCAGTTAATTTTTAACTACCGTGGGAAAAAAATATCCGCTCTTCAGAGCCAGCTAGCAATTATTTAATAGCCGTTTTCGCCAGCCAGCATCCATAATGTTCTGACTTTTTCCCAGCCAGGAACATTTGTTTACCCTTTTTTGCCAGCAACGTTTGTTTTTGTCCTGGTTTCCCAGCCAGGAACATTTATTCACCTTTTTCTGCAAGGTATGTTAATTTTCTGTCCTCTTTTGCCAGCCAGTAGTTTTACTCGAAAAAAGTGGTTTGTGCCCTTAAACAGACAATTACGGAAAATTTCTTTATGAAAATAGTGTTTTTTTTACTTGTTTTTGTCTAAGACAAAATACTTTGTTTACTCTATAACTAAAAATGACTTGTCACTTACCTCAAGATTAAAACTGATGAACACATCAATAAATCTGAACGCGAATGCAGCTTGAACTATTTCAGCACAAATCCTTTTGTCGATTTTTTTATAGAACAAAATGTCAGCTAAACAGGTTGAATTCTAAACAAAACATTTTTAGAACTCATTGTCTTTTCAGATGCAAATGCCATTTATATCATCAATATAAAAGACATAATTTAACCATTAATTCTATTTGATGGACGGGATGTGAAAGGCCAACATTGCGGTGTAAGATGATTTTTCTTCCAGAATCTATTGCATGGATAGTACGTTTTGATGTTTCAAGTACATGTTGGCAAAGTACAGTCTTTTTGATGAACGACACAGTTAGAAGCTTAAAAATGCCAGCGAGGCACAGTCATTGGACGGACGGCCCAATTAGATGTTCAAATGCCAGCAAGGCACAGTCTATAGGATGAACGGAGGCGATGGCGACAAGGACACAATATTAAATTGATTACTTTGTTTTACTTCACTTTTGAATATATGATACTTCTATTATGGCGAACCAAATCCAAGAATGATTGTCATTTTTGTTGTTGATGTTTTAGAAAAATCTTAAAACTAACGGCCATAATTATTTTGTTTCTCATCTGAGTATGAGTCACAAAAACCAATGCAAGCACTGCTCGCATGAGTGGTATTCTGCAACCATGGCGACAAGCACAAAATAATTATCGCGTCGAAACGACTTCGAAAAATCTTCTCATCTTTGTTGTTGATGTTTTAGAAAAATCTTAAAACTAACGGCCTTAATTATTTTGTTTCTCATCGGAATATGGGTCACAAAAACCAATGCAAGCACTGCTCACATGAGCGGTATTCTGCAACCATGGCGCCGGACAAGCACAAAATAATTATCGCGTCGAAACGACTTCGAAAGTTCTTCGCATCTTTGTTGTTGATGTTTTAGAAAAATCTTTAAACTAACGGCCATAATTATTTTGTTTCTCATCGGAGTATGAGTCACAAAAACCAATGCAAGCACTGCTCACATGAGCGGTATTCTGCAACCATGGCGACAAGCACAAAATAATTATCGCGTCGAAACGACTTCGAAAGTTCTTCGCATCTTTGTTGTTGATGTTTTAGAAAAATCTTAAAACTAACGGCCATAATTATTTTGTTTCTCATCGGAGTATGAGTCACAAAAACCAATGCAAGCACTGCTCACATGAGCGGTATTCTGCAACCATGGCGACAAGCACAAAATAATTATCGCGTCGAAACGACTTCGAAAGTTCTTCGCATCTTTGTTGTTGATGTTTTAGAAAAAAAAAATCTGTTTCAGTTCTTAAGAGGCGGTCTCTGTTAAAACCACCCACTCAATTTCGCGTCGAAAATAATCTTGCCTGAAACTCTGTCAACTGAAAGACTTTACCGAGGAAAGAACTAAAACAGATTTGGTTTGATTCGAAATAATTTTCGGGCTGCGTTAGGAGCCATTAAATATTTCCCCTGGTCAGGGCCAGTCGCAACGACTCAAAAACGTAAAAATAGGCCTTTTTGGTGACACTGTACAATGTTCCATTTGCATCTTCTAGCCACGAATTTTATATCAATTTGCCCATAAACCTTTCTAGTTTCTCATGAAAGTTACAATTTTCCCCTCAATTTATCTGGAAAGGCGAAATTGACCATATTATGAACACTACTAATCGATATCGACCGAAGGCTGAAAATTGCCTAGATTTAGAAGCCAATTTTACAAATTTGGCACCTGCTTGATGTCTCTAGCCTATACAGCCGAAAAGTGCCGTCCTCCATCTGCAAAAATATGCAAAATCCCATGTACGTTTTCAGTATTTTAAAAGTTATGTCCGTTTGTATTAACACATGTACAAGCATTTGCGATTTTTTCGCCAGTATCGAAATCAACATATCTCAAGCAGATTTTGTCATTAATACAGCTTACCTGCTTCACTATTCGAGCTTATATCCACTTTGAGAAGTTTTTCAATCTCCAGGCTGCTGAATTCCATAATAACTCCAGCAAACAAGTAAGTATTGCCTTCGAAACTTGAGCACGGCAACTATTCGGACTCTTGGCAGCGAACCCCAGTTCGAAACAATGGCAACATTTCGTGTTAAAAATCCATTGAAACATTACTTCCGAGCTAAATTCCTTCACACTTCAGTCAATGAACTCTCCAAGTCCGCTATTAAGAATAAAACCCAGATTTTAGGGCTTATATTTGGAAGACATCCTCCAATTTATAGTGCTGAACGATCTACAAGTGTGATGCTGCTTCCTCAGAGGTCCGCATGAAACCTCATGCGTAAAACCGCTAGCAAGGGTTTTGAATGAAGTCTTTGGCATTTTGGGGAAAAGTAGAATTTAATTCGAATTCATGATAAAGGGGGGAGGGGGGCACTTTGTCACTAAAGAGTTTCTGGCCAGGTTATCATAGCTTTCTGATCGAATGCAGGAATAACATCAACCCTGACCAGTTGCAAACGTGTCACGTAAGTCAGCTAAGAGGAACGGTGCGCGAATGTGAGCTGATCCTTAACAGGTCGGGGTTGCAACTCGAACTATCCTCGGATCAGCTTGAAAAACAATGGATCTGTGAGAAAAATTATTCTGAAATGGCGGACGAACTGGACGGAACAACTTATACCCATTTTTTAAGTGTTGACCGAAAACTTCGGATTATCCGAACACAAGCGGAAGCTTCCGAACGTACTGATACGAGTAAACACGGAAATTGACTCTTCAAACGGGAAAACTGCTCCACAGCGATGTCTGAGTGTGAAAAGCCAGGTAAATACTGGCGGCCACGTCGCACTTGCCATTCCGGCAAGGAAAAACGGTTGAAGATCAGAAATGCGGTTAATCCTCACATGTCAAGGGAAATCAGCACTATGTATGGACGGACAACACGTCATCACAGGTTCCCGTAAGTCTGCTCTGTTGTAAATACTTGCTTTCCTGTTGCAAATACTTACTTTCCTGACAATGCTGTGCAATAAACTTGTTTAAAAGTCACAGTCCAGCTCTTAAAAGAATTGCCGAATAATTAACAGTTGGACTGAGTTCAGTAATATTGCACGCGAGTCAGTATAAAGGCGATAGCACAACAGTGATTAATAAGTTGCAAAGTACTCGAGACTACTATATTCTCGAAATAAACGAAAGCCATACTAAACCTGAAAGTATGCAGGCAATGTGGCAGTGGAACTTGAACAATATAAATTACACGTACACTTTCGATTGAAATAACATTACTCTGAGCCAAGCTTGAAATCGACAACCATACAGTTAACACCGAGCGTTCATAAACTTGTATCACTGACAAATTATGGCTGACCTGAAAAATCCATATTACATATGCTCTAATTGCCAAAATGATATTTTAATTCTCTAATGGCTACATTTCCATAAAGAATATTTCCTTGCGTTATAAACGCTTGACGAGAAACTGAATCAATAAATCACAAAATTAATGTAACTTGACACCAATGCTCACGCCAATGCAAAATTAGATATTCTGCTGTTTTTAACGTTTAGAAATTTACATGCATCCATTTTGTGTCCTTGGTGTCATAGTTGAAAGCACTGCCATTTGTTTTCATTTATAGGCCATCATAAATTCTACAAGTCATGCAATTGACAGAGGGAATCAATACTTAACTTTCATGTTTATTTAATATAGTTAGCTTCAGAAGACTTCCGCTTTGAAAAACTAATCTTTCAACTGAAGATTGAAAATACGAATGAAAAGGGCATATGTTTCTGCACACAAAACCAAATTAACCTTACGAATAACTAGCATAAATGCTGTTTTAATTTCCGTTCGTATTATATGTTAAACCATGGAGGCAGCGTGGCCGAGTGGTTTAGGGCACTGGTCTTGTAATCCGGAGGTCCCGGGTTCAAGCCCTCCACCCTGCCACTAGCTGGATTTGTTTCACGGTCGTCCCGAGGTCAAATCCTCGGTCGCGCTTTGTATATAGCCAACTGGTCTGCCTCCTGCCAGTTGGGATTTTTGACCACGTTATGTTCATTTAAAAGTTATTTGTTTCCTATGTTTCAGTGGCATGCCTGCAAACTAGCTATCTCGAAGCTAAGTGCATGACCACTATAAACAACATTTACATTTTTTACCATCGAATAAGGGATTTATTATTCCACTAAAAATAAATTTTGGTTTGACCATTTTGTCGCTCCGCTTTCAGTCCGTATTTTTGCCCTGTTCTACAGTGTAATAACGTGCCATATTTTGCGCGTTCTTTTGCCCTAATATGGTAAAATGGCGCAATAGTGGAATAATAATTTAGCTTATTTATCGCTCTACAAGTCGGCACATTGTCAGGAAAGTAAGTATTTGCAATAGGAAAGCAAGTATTTACAATAGAGCGGACTTACGGGAACCTATCGGGACGTGTTGTCCATACATAGTGCTGATTTCCCTTGACATGTCAGGATTAACCGCATTTCTGGTCTTCACCCGTTTTCCCTGCCGGAATGCAGTGGATACTGGCAAGTGCGACGTGGCCGCCAGTATTTATCTGGCTTTTCACACTCAGACATTACTGTGGAGCAGTTTTCCCGTTTGAAGAGTCAATTTCCGTGTTTTCTCGTAACATTACTTTCGGAAGCTTCCGCTTGTGTTCGGATAATCCGAAGTTTTTGGTCAACACTGAAAAATGGGTACAAGTTGTTCCGTCCAGTTCGTCCGCCATTTCAGAATAATTTTTCTCACAGATCCATTGTTTTTCAAGCTGATCCGAGGATAGTTCGAGTTGCAACCCCGACATGTTAAGGATCAGCTCACATTCGCGCACCGTTCCTCTTAGCTGACTTACGTGACACGTTTGCAACTGGTCAGGGTTGATGTTATTCCTGCATTCAGAAAGCTATGATAACCTGGCCAGAGACTCTTTAGTGACAAAGTGCCCCCCTCCCCCCTTTATCATGAATTCGAATTAAATTCTACTTTTCCCCAAAATGCCAAAGACTTCATTCAAAACCCTTGCTAGCGGTTTTACGCATGAGGTTTCATGCGGACCTCTGAGGAAGCAGCATCACACTTGTAGATCGTTCAGCACTATAAATTGGAGGATGTCTTCCAAATATAAGCCCTAAAATCTGGGTTTTATTCTTAATAGCGGACTTGGAGAGTTCATTGACTGAAGTGTGAAGGAATTTAGCTCGGAAGTAATGTTTCAATGGATTTTTAACACGAAATGTTGCCATTGTTTCGAACTGGGGTTCGCTGCCAAGAGTCCGAATAGTTGCCGTGCTCAAGTTTCGAAGGCAATACTTACTTATTTGCTGGAGTTATTATGGAATTCAGCAGCCTGGAGATTGAAAAACTTCTCAAAGTGGATATAAGCTCGAATAGTGAAGCAGGTAAGCTGTATTAATGACAAAATCTGCTTGAGATATGTTGATTTCGATACTGGCGAAAAAATCGCAAATGCTTGTACATGTGCTGATACAAACGGACATAACTTTTAAAATACTGAAAACGTACATGGGATTTTGCATATTTTTGCAGATGGAGGACGGCACTTTTCGGCTGTATAGGCTAGAGACATCAAGCAGGTGCCAAATTTGTAAAATTGGCTTCTAAATCTAGGCAATTTTCAGCCTTCGGTCGATATCGATTAGTAGTGTTCATAATATGGTCAATTTCGCCTTTCCAGATAAATTGAGGGGAAAATTGTAACTTTCATGAGAAACCAGAAAGGTTTATGGGCAAATTGATATAAAATTCGTGGCTAGAAGATGCGAATGGAACATTGTACAGTGTCACCAAAAAGGCCCATTTTTTAAGTTTTCGAGTCGTTGCGACTGGCCCTGACCAGGGGAAATATTTAATGGCTCCTAACGCAGCCCGAAAATTATTTCGAATCAAACCAAACCTGTTTTAGTTCTTTCCTCGGTAAAGTCTTTCAGTTGACAGAGTTTCAGGAAAAATTATTTTCGACGCGAAATTGAGTGGGTGGTTTTAACAGAGACCGCCTCTTAACTCGACATTTTTTGAGTTATTCGTCTCTTTCAAACTATCAGAAATTATATACATTTGATCGATCAAATTCTGAAATTGTTATCATTGTAGAAAGTGTATGGCATAAGCTTTCGTTCAGAACTAATCTTTTGGACGTTCCATAGCAAACAACAGCCATCTTTCTTTAAGCAAAGCCATTCTGCGGTGAGAAACTAAATAAAAATAGACCTTTTATTCCTTAGACTGTGCTTCTTTGAATTTTGTTTTGATCATTACACTAAATTTGGCAGACGGCCGAGACGTACTCTCCCCCAGACCTTTCCGGCCATGGTCGCCGTAGTAGCGCCTCGCCGTAGTGTATCTTAAAGTCCCTAATGTTGACTTGAGTTCGTCTTATAATCTTACCTGCAGGGATCGTTTGGTAAGGATTGTCTCGTTCACTGGTGCTGTCCTTTTTGCGCCTACGCTCAAGAAGCCAGAGTAAGTTGACTAGAATCTCTTAATTACACTTAATTGTGTTTTGGGCAAACGTCTTGTGACGAGCAATGCATCGCCCTACCTGCGCCGTTTTGAAGTGCGGGACCGGAGGCAACAGATACCGCAAAAAGCCATCTTACAAATTTCTATTAACTAGAGCTGAGCCAGTATCGAGAAGTTATGTGTAAACTCACTTCAAATTCTAGGGCGTATTAAAAGGGAAAATGCTGTACTACAAGTAGTCCATAAGCGTTCATCCTGTGTGTTTGAAAGCAGGCTGAATAATAATAAAAACAAAATTGATTGCAATAAGGCTGGCACTACGACAGAGGGGCAAAATTGATTTGGTCAAGATATTTTGCCCTGCTGCCATATTACCAGCCTTGTAATCAATTTGGTTTTATCTGCACTTAACGTGAAGTCTGGTACGAGCATTTCTTTTACAAGAGATCCGGCAACAGACGAGTCAAGTAGTTTTATTCTTCGTTGCGTGGCCATCTGCATCCAAACGTTATTTAACATGATAAAAACATGTATGGAACAATGGTTGTATATTGTTTGTTTGCTTGGTTTCTGGACCGATTATTTTATGGTATACGACAGAACAATAGACAGCCATATATAATATGAAAAAGATCTGTAAAATAAGAGATATAAAACTCTTTCATATATATATATATATATATATATATATATATATATATATATATATATATATATATATATATATATATATATATATATATATATATATATATATATATAACATGTAAGTCCAAGAAACCAACTCCAATTTGGTACTTTGTGCTTTTTACTCGACGTTTCGGGCGTCGCGCCCTTTCTCAAGAGTACACAAGCTGACAAGATCGTTTTTTATGTTTTAAGATTGCACCCGTTCCTCCTTCACCCCCCTCTCCCTTTCTAACCCAGTACAAAAATACTTACAAATTTTCATGGTAGCTGTACAGACAGTTAGACTTCTTGTTCTTCCAATTAATAACTTATTCATGTGCAGTAACTAATTTTCCTTTTTATGTCAGGAACTTGCATCCCGTATGCCGGCCGGAAGCTCCATGGCAAGATCCTAGGTCAAGACCGAAGCTTATGTTTTCAATAGTTTCTCTGTCGAAAATATTACTACTGTTGAAAATATTAACTGCCTATGTGGTGTTCTTTTTTTTCTTTTTGTTCGAAAGCCTTTTAATACTAATCTTACTCTGTATGATACAACACCGTATGTGAAGCGAATCTTCTTCCAATTCTTCGATAGTTTTTTTTTTTTTTTTTACATACCAAGTAAATAGTAGTTGTATTAAAAAAATGTGTTGTTTCTTGGTTATTTGGTGGTTGTATGGTCTACTGGCGACCCATTTCCAATTTCTCAGTGCTGATTCCTAGAAATTGGACGCCTTTGTGAAAATTGGCTCTGTAAAGACAAATCGGAGTCCCACTTTGCTTAATTTTGATTGGACGAGAGCAGCCAACTGTATTATTAACTGGGGTAAAAATTTCAATTACGCACGCGATCGTTTTTTTTTTCCTTAGTAAACATAGACATTTAAAAACTCAAACAATAAAGAATTTAAAACACCACTCGTGATATTTGAAAAAAAAATCAAATTGTATACCCACCTGAGGCTCTTCCAATTTCTAGGGAAGTTGAAGTGTAAATCCTAAATCATTACAATCGCCGTCATACGATTACCAGTACCAACTGTAACCAGAGCCCTGGAGGCTGCTTGGAGCCAGCGAGGGGGTGAAAATGGGTGAGGTATGTATGCTTAACGTGATCGAGATAAACCCAACAACCTTAAGGTTTACAATGTTCAAATATTGGTATAGCATAGAGTCTTCATAATATGATTGTCATAGCAACGTCAGGCATGTCAAAAAAGTATATTTCCAAGAAAATGAGCCACGTAAATGTTTGAAAGATTCATTGGTCAACGTTTCTTCCCAATGTTTAGGTTAAATAGGATTAAATTCAGGGCGTGGTGAATTTTCCAAGCAGTGCCAGAGGGTGATAAACTGCCTTGGAAATTTGTTTAGCATTCTAGTCGAGAGTGTTCTCACTCCACCAATCACATAACATCATCCACAAGTAACGTGTTTCCTATATTTGTACTCGCGGCTGTCCTTAGGCAGCTCCTTGGTTTATCCACCACGATATCAGTGGCTGATAGTGCAAACAGCTCTGCTGTTTGTCTCCATTACTGGTAGTCGCCGTACTCGACATTTTGGTAACTTTTCAGGAACTGTCTTTATCACGTCATCGTCTGCTTGTTCACCTTCTTAAAACGAGACATCGACATCCTCCCTCATTTGCAGGTGGTGCAGTTGCATCTGATAAATATATAGCACTTACGAGAAAATGACATCCCCACTGTCTTTCACGGCAGAGAGAATCGTGAGTTTTTCGATTTTTCAGGTCTGCAGCTGGCTTTAAATAACATTCGCTTCCACTAAGACTCATATTTCTCCCTACGTCGAGAGGGAGAAGAAAAGCCAGACAACAAAAAGACGGACCAATCTGGATTTTTTCGCCAAATGTTCCATGAAATGAGATACAGGAACACTGTGTACTGAACTGAACATTGATAAGGAAAATAACTGTATGGAATTTCAGTTTGCGATTTTTTGGAGGGTGTCCAAGAAACGCGTGTCGATTGTTTTTAAAATAGTACATGTAAAATATATACTTGCGTGTCGGACTTAGGAGCTGACGCTCAGTGGTTAGAAACCTAAGGTCCTTGCCCTCTTATATGTGTTGTTAGTTAAAGCACTTAAGCACTAAACAACCGGGAGGACTGGGCAGGAAAGGGCAGGAATGCTCGAGCTTTATTTTCTTGACCCCTCATTTTGAAATATAACAGGCAAATAAGGGATACAGTGACTTTAAACGACGATGAGGACATTGTAATCGAATTTCTTCTATAAAAAAAATGTACCGGTGTGTTGAATGCTCCCCAATATCGTCTTGTAGAGCTCACCATTCGCCACATCACAATTAAACCCCATAGATCGTTGTATAAAGATAAATAGTAATTGAGAAAGGTGCAGTTGCATCTGATAAATATATAGCACTTACGAGAAAATGAGGGAGGAGCAAAATAAAGACGTTTTTCTTACCAGCAAGTAGGCCGATTACCAAAGCATTTGTTTCAAGTACCAACAACTTGAATAAAACTGCATCCGTGTATGCGTTGTGCTGTTAAACATGGTTAAAATGCTCGAAGATATCAGCTGTTGAAGGCACTCTGCAATCTGAGAGTAAATAGAGTATTCACTTAACTTCACACGCTTCACCGGGCCAAACATTTGGTATATATAGAGAAAAAGACAGTGGAACTAAAACTCATTACATAGGTAAAATAACAACAGACAGAGGACTTCAGGTATGGTTTTTATTATTATTATTATTATTATTATTATTATTATTATTATTATTATTATTATTATTATTATTATTATTACTTTTTATTAAAAACTCGTTCGCATTTTAATTTAAAGTAGGAATCGTTATTTCCCATAAATCCTTATAATTTCGCTGTTACTCAACGGCCGCTGTTACGCTCAAATTACAACACTCACACAACGCTGAACAAAGGTCACACGGTCTGTATCTCCCATAGGACTTGTGGTACCTGTGACTTTGCCAAGCATGAAATTCAGTTGTTGAGCAGATATGCATAATTTTCCGTACCATTGGCTGTATACCAACCAAGAAAGATGCAGGAAAGGTATAGCGGGTATTGAACATCTAAAGGCATGTCACAGCCTGGTTTCTTGGCTGAAGTTGCAAACCCTGTCACTCCGGGTTGAATTCGTGAAATATGTAGCCTGCGAAGGCGGACATATAATTTCCAGCGGTCGTGCAAGAGACACAAGGAAATATGCAAATAGCGGGTCTCAACTAATGCATATTTTGTGATTTTGGAGTATCCATTTTAGTCACGACCAATGTTGGTTAAGACTCAAACAACGTTTTAATGGAAGAAGTATTCAGTGGTGATACCGCGAGCAGCAGAGAAGTCTTTACGCCACAAGAAACACTTGGTAATCCTTTTCAGGCCCGTAGCCAGGGGGGATGCGACGGGTGCGTCCGCACCCCCCCCCCCCCCCCCCCCCCACGAGCCTTGGAAGTCCGCTCCTTGTGAAAAAAAGTATAAAGATAAATAAGTAAATTAATTAATTAATTAATAAAGGGAAATGGTATTTCTGTTGTTCGTCTATTTAGTCTATGTACATTCAATCGGTCCACCATTTGTAGATTCGTGCGGCATATGTTTGACCAAATTGTGTGATTCTAGGTTAATTTTAACGATACATTCTAACTAATGCCGTACATAGTCGAACCGTTCGAAGTTGCCATTAATATTCCCAGGCGCTACCAAAAAGAGAGGAGACTGGGTACTTGGTTGGCTCGGAACACGGCACTCGGTATTGAAATGTAGTTCCCTGACGAATCCGTAATAAAATGGGCCGAAGAGAACAAAACGAGAAAAAGAGAAAGTTAAATAAATTGTTAGTTAAATAAATTGTAAATTATGTTTACAAGGCTCTGTTTCTAAAACTACGCTTTGAATTTAAAAATGTACAAGAATTATTGTCCTTGCTACCTTCACCTTTATCTGCCTTGTTTCTTAACAAACTGTCTTCAAAACGCACGAAATGCGTCCTCAGATAGCCAATTTTTTCAAAATTTCCTGGGGGGGGGGGGGGGGGGATACCCCCAGACCCCCCTACAGGCTCGCGCCTTCGGCGCTCGAGATTTCACGCCAGACCCGCTCAAACCCCCCCCCCCCCCCCCCCCCCCAGCAAAAATCCTGGTTACGGGCCTGCTTTTGATGTTACTTTGGTGGTCGAAGATGGCAAAGAATTCAAAGTTCATAGACAAGTTCTTTCCGAAGCAAGTCCTTTCTTTGAAAAGCTGCTAAACACCGACATGATAGAGTCTAGAGAAGGGGTTGCGCGATTAGACATGCTAACCGAGGCCGGCTTAAGAGACATACTGGAGTTCATTTACACCGGTAGTGTTCAGATATCGATTGGAAGCCATGCCCGAGATCTAATCGAGATGGCCGACTATTTGTGTATCCCGAAATTAAGAACTCTCGCTGGGGGAGTTTTAGCACAGGAGTTGGATACTTCAAATTGTATTTCAACTTATTATTTTGCAAAACGTTATCATTGCGAAGAACTTGTTTCAGACGCCAGAGAATTAATCTTTAAAAAGTTCACCATTGTTGGAAAAGCGGAAGAGTTTCGAAACCTGTCGAGCGATGAAGTAAAACAGTGGATTTCAAGTAACGAAATACAGGTAAGCGCGGAAGAAGATGTGTTTGTGATTATTCTTTCCTGGATTGGTTCTAACCACAGCGAGCGAAGGAAGTATTTCGCTGAGTTATTTCGACTGGTTCGACTTGTTAATGTTTCGCGTGACTATCTATCCAGCAAAATCTTGACAAATCCTCTTGCGAACAATAATGAATACTGTCTTGAACTTGTGATGTCCGCTATGAGGTCAATTGAATCTGGAAATTCTGAAAACCTATACTTCCCCCCGCCTAGAAAGTCATTGGAGACTTCTGTTTTAGTAGTAACTGTACAGAAAGCGGAAGAGAAGCTGCTGTGTTATGTTCCTCTTAGGAATACGTGGTACAAGTTGCGTGACACACCACAACTGTGTGACCAAGTGGTATCTTGTCACAGTAAGCTGTATTTTGTATCGAAGCGTGACAAGAAACTGTTATGCTATGATTCATTCTTTGATCAATGGACGCCCTTAACGCTCGAACGGGAACGTGATTTGCTGCAAATATTTGTCAATAATGGAGGTGAAGATGAAATTTACGCACTGGAATTAGATAATGAAAGATCTTGCTGCGATTGTGCGTCCTTGCGTTCTCGTGGAAGTGGTGGAACAGAAGGCAATGGACCGGACAGAGTTTCAGAAATGTTATCTTGTGGTAAGCAACATCCTTCCTATATCACGAAGTACAAGCCCGAATCAAACTCCTGGGAAGATATGGCATCATTTCGATTTGATTTAGGTATAAGGAAAGGAGTTTGCATTGTCGCGAAATACAATTTTGTCTATTTCATTGGTGGTGTCACACAAGGAACGAACAAGGTCTTGGCAGATGTTGACAGGTACGATCTCACAAAAAGAGAGTGGGACAAAATGGCACATATTCAAGAAGCGAGAGAGCAAGCTTACGGAACCGCCGGCCAAGGGAAAATTTTCATCACCGGTGGGTCTTCAATGGTCAGCGTTTCAACAACTTGTGAGGTGTACAACGAAGCAACAAATGAATGGCAATTTATAGCAAGCAGGAGAATGCCGCGCCGTTGTGATAGTATGATGTTTGTGGAAAACAAGATTTACGTACTGGATGGTTACGTGTGGAACGCGAACGGGCTCAGAGGACAAATAGAATGCTACGAATCTGACGAGAATGAATGGAAGGAAATCACTGACATTCCTGTTGTGCAGAACATGTACGCTTGGTATCTACTACACTCCTGTCCGATGAGAGTTTTTAAGAGAGGTAACCATCATTGGACACGTGTCATCACGTGACCATGGTTACCACTTGGACATGACTAAAAATGACACGTCAATGACGGCATTTATGTAAAAAAAATAATACTTGTACAGAAAACAAAACAAAAAAAACCACTTAACGCAAGATTTCGAACTTCAACCTTTAGTCTAACAATAAATGAGCATGATGAAAAGAAACTGAGAGCAAGATTAATCACGTATAAATCAAAAAAAAAAAAATCTCCTGAACGGAAGTTAATGTAATTTCAGTAGCATAGCAACCTGACTACGTTTCCATGCAATTCTTTCTGTTTGGTCAAACGTGAACTGAATGAAAAATAATAAATACACTGGCACTGGCCGTTCGGTGACTGGATGACTGATACAAGTAAATAAGTTAAAAGTATATTCGTAATAAATATGGTTGACCATTCCCGATGTACGTCGGAAAAAACTGTTAAGCCTGGTTTACACTAGTGACGGAAGCGGAGTCGTAAGCGGAGTCGGAATCGGAAGAAAGTTTTGATCTAGTGTGAATCGGCGCGACGGAAGCGGAATCGTAAGCCTCGCTTTCAGCGTAAGCCTCGCTTTCATTTGCAAACATTTAAGATGGCGGACCCGGGAGATGAAGAGATACTGCTGTTTTTAATTTGCTTTTGCTTTTTCTTCTCATACGACGAAGAACACGTCTGCAACGGAACCAGAGAAGGAGAAGGTTGTGGGTACGTGGAGTACTTTTAAAAAGGAAAAGTCAAGGCGAATTTGGAAACCTTGTGAGAGAACTTTGTACGTCAGACAGAGAGCTCTACTTTCGATATGTTCTCAGTTTTGTATTTTGGTTTTCAAAGTGATTGCGAGTGTTATACAAACTTGTTCGACGTCCCAGATGCATGAAATAAAATATAACACACACCTCTACATAGTTTTTTGATTGGCTAATAATTCCGCTTCCGCTTCCGATTCCGTTCACCTTGTTCTCACTAGATCGGAAGCGACGGAAGCGGAAGCGGAATCGGAAGTAAAAGAAACTCTTATGATCCTTCTGACACCGATTCCGTCGAGCTTCCGACTCCGCTTCCTATTCCGTTTTTATGTGGACTTTCACACGAAGTGTGAAAATCCACATATTGCGATCGTGCAGTTTTCCCGATTGGGACGGCACTTTCCGTGATAACTCGTCTCAGCCCTTTCGGAAGCTTTCGAGGGTGTTCGGAGAATCCGAAGTTTTTGGAGCCAAGAGTCAATGTAAAATTGGCAAGACGTCACAAAGAAAGCATCACACAAGCTAAATACTTGAATTTCATTAATCGAAACCTAAAATTTGTCAAGTGCAATACATCAACGAGCAGCGTCAAAGATGCCAGTGGTATACGTGCACATCAAAAGAAAAAAAGTGGTGGCGGCTTTCATATTTGCACGGCGTTCGACTGAACTGCGGGCAGAGGTCACGCTATTTTTCACACTTTTCGCGCTGTCTGTTGTGTTCGACTGGATCGACGTCAGTTGCTGTGTTCGCTTGATTCGCATATATTTGAAAATCGTTGAAAAGCATTATTTAGCAGATATCTAGATATTTGTTGTTTTGTTTCAGCTTTCCCACACAGAATCTTTAGAATGGAAGAATGGATACACAACGAGTCAAAACAAAACAAGTTCACTAATCAAGTTGTTTTCCCGGGGCTTTCCCGCAATTATTATTTTCTTGGATTTCTCGCAAGTTAAATTTGAATAACGCAATCTGACTGATGTCGAATTCAAAACTGCTGGTAAAAAGTTAGTGTGAATAGCATAAAACTTATTTTGAACCGAAAAATGTATGTATTGAAGCCGTGCGAAAACTAAATTACTGATTGAAAATGTGTCGTTCGCGAATCGCCGACTCCACTCGAAAATTAATTCAAGAACGATGATAATTTTAGGTTGAAAAAAGTATTCATCTGCCTTCTTGTATCAAGAGATTATTAGTGAAGTTTTACTAAAAGGCGATAAAAGCCATTCCGGAAAAGTTGTATATGAAAACAACGCAATGAAAGAAAATTAGTTAATTGATGAGTTTAGCTGTTGTTTGCACAAGCGTTCAGATGAAATGTCAGGCAAACGAAAACAATCTACATACTTCGCAAAATATTTCTTTATGAATGGACTGAAATCAGTATCCCCGATTTCTAGTGGTAAGATTTTGTTTTTGTTCTTAATAAATAATTTTCTTGTCCTTATTTCCATTTAAAGACCTAATTTGTCCATTTCCCGTGAACCCCTCCCCCCCCCCCCCCCCCCGCCCCGTTAAGATAAATAAAAAATATGAATGGAACGGATATGCTCATCGTGTCCCTTAGGTGTAAATTACGGATTTCGATTTCCAACAGACATCGTCTTTTGGTTTTAAGGACAGACTGTCAATGTTTCAATTCATTTAAAGTGACTGTGTTTTTAAATGTCTGTGTTCTCTGTGTTTTTAAATGGTGGGGGTCTAAAAAAAGTTGAGCCACGCCCAGATTGCCATCCTTTACGGGAAAAGTAAAACTCAAAACAGCAAATAGCAAAATCTCAAACCTTATAATTATATAATTATAGAGCTGTTTAATTCCATGATATATTTTTAATGTGAAAAGAAGTTCTCTTCAAACAAAGTTTCAGGCCTAACACTTCTCTGTTTTTAAGACACAGATAACTAAAAATGGCTTTGCGGTCCCGAAAAGTTTCTACTTTTTCACCTAGTATCAACCCTGCTGTATTGTGTGAAATGTTATCCTTCACGAGAGTAGAATAGTAGATCAAATTTTCCGACGAACATCCCCGTCCTTTTCATGTAACCATATAGAGATACTGTCGGGTCTTGTCCCAGGTTTTCCGCTTCTCTGACACAGTTTAAATAAATTGGACTACATTTCAATGTTTAAGGCGATCTTCAGGGTAAATTGCAAGGTGTGTTCCTCAAAACGAAAAGGCAGCTTTTCTTTCACGATCATAAGAAAAGTTGATTGATAAGTTTTTTTATCATCTCGAGTTTCAAGTGACTGTCAACTCATAATTGACTAATACTTAGTCTTGCCTACAGTCCAGCTCACAGAGCGCGAAGCGCGAGAGCGCCGGGGACTACTGCCAAACTGGAAACGAGAAGCAAACGACTTTAAGAAGGTCTAACCGATACTGTACATTGGCTCATTCAATCATTCATTATCAAAAACAAATGAAAGTCCACATATGTACGCATTGCGGACCCACTTTTATTTGATTTACACTGGATCGGTACGCTCCTTGCGCTTCCGATTACGACTCCGCTTCCGATCCCAACGGCAGTGTGAACCAGCCTTTAGTAGGCTAGCAGACGTATCCGGCGAGCATGCACCGCAATCTGCACCGCGGAAGGTTACCAACAATATTGCCGTTGGCTAACGAACTTACCGCTCGATTCTGAGCCTTCTGGACCACGTTTCCACCAATAGTGTGTCTGTGCATCGAGTGGGAGAAACTGCCAGCAGAAAGAGTAAAGAAAACGAGACTGAATTTATATCCCAATAAATTGGTATCTCGGCGATTACCATGAGGGAACATTGCTTTGGTTCCCTTCTCTCTTTTTTTTTTGTTATATTTACGCGTAAGCACTGGACGCTAGCGCTCGCTGGGCTCCGTTTAATGTTGAATGTAAGTAAAAGTTGAATTGATAGTTCATGCGCGACACTAAAAAAAATAATAAATGATTATGAAAGTGTCATTTTGTGTAGTTCACAAACACCAATGTTATACGGTTTCTACGTGAAGTGTTAGACGCAAACACGCAGGGCTAGGAGCGAGCTGCACAGCGAATACTTGGATATGGAGCATGCGCAAGGGCATTTTTGCAGAACTGAGAACATTCGTTCCTTATTGCGCCACACCAAAACCGATAAAAAACTGAAATTGTATAAAAGACGACGACCATCGCATGAAATGTAAAAACTGGAGCCGATAACAGGTATTGAAACTTCAAAGCGGAAAAATGCAAGAAGCATGCGCGAATTCTGAGCGACTGGGCACCATTTAAATGGCAGAGATTTATTGATGTTGTGTTACCACAGTCATCCCGGCAAGAAGCGATACTTTTTTTTCCCCAAAAAACGAAATCAAAAGTCCTCCCTGTGTTGTAACATTTGCACTAAGCTTAGAAAGAGTAAAAGCAGATTCGTCTGCCCAAATACCACGATATAAGAAAAACAACAAAAGTGAATCTAGATGTCCTCTACTTAACAAAACAAAATGCCGCCATCCATAATTATCCTTCGCCGGCCAAACTGGCGTT
Organism: Meandrina meandrites; assembly: GCA_963693305.1. Taxonomy (NCBI): domain Eukaryota; kingdom Metazoa; phylum Cnidaria; class Anthozoa; order Scleractinia; family Meandrinidae; genus Meandrina; species Meandrina meandrites. The sequence continues at coordinate 12,992,345 of OY855908.1, forward strand.
TCTCAGAAAACTGAAATATTTTACATCTGACCAGTCCGCCCAGCATCATTCATGTTGTCGATGTTACATTATCGTTTAGCTTAGAAAGAGAATTGACATAAAATAAAATACGAAAAAAAAATTGAATAAGAGCGAGTTAACAGAAATTTAACCGCCTGTTTCCAGAAATAACATTCAAATATGTATCAAGCCTGGGGGAATTGGAAAATAAAGGACACCAAAGAAAGTAATGGTTTTGGCTGTCAGTGAAACGGTTTAAACCCGTAGGAATTCTTTTGTTGTGTGTCATTCGGAAAAAGGATTATTCATCGTTCATTTTCATTCAGATTGCTACCTCTGCTTGAGCGAAAGTACAAAATACTCTAGGTCTAAAAGAGTTTAAATTAATCATTGCAACCCCATCTCAACATTGTTACACAATACTTGAGGAAACTACTATCGCGATCTGGTCCATCACAAGTTCTAGGGAAAAGGTAAGAGTATTGAAAATGAAACAGCGTATTTCTGTTATTATTTCAAAGCACCACGTGAAAGCAAAGAAACTAATTTGGCGATTTTCCTTAGAATTTGAAGCGATAGAGTTACGCAGCCTTATTTCGACTTTCTTATAACCCGGACAGGGAAAATTTAAGTTTCAAACTTTCGATTTAATCCTCGAATGAAATAACAGAATACATATAAATGGCTACAGATATCAATATTAAAACACCACAAAGGCGAAGCTTATTTCATTTTAAGGCGTTCTCAGTAAAGTTTGCCCCCAAAATGGAAACTGTACGTTTACAGATCCTGCATCTTGATCGTCGGAAATGGACAATTCAGTATACACTATCCATGGCATAATCGGAATTCATATAACTTGTCCTGCTACGTGCAAAATGCAAGTTAATATATTTATTTAGTAGAAGCTAGATCGAATTTCATTATAAGGTTTTGTCTTTAACGATAAGACCACGGGTTACTATATATTTTTGTCCCCGCGCCAACAGTTTCAAAACGAAACCGAGCTAGACTTTTGCGGAGTAAGTATTTATTTATTTGTTAAACTTGTATTATTGTATTGTATAAGGCCCGGAGAGGTCTATTGTCTACTTGATCGTAGATGACCAATTTTAAGTTTTGCCGAATACTCTCTTGTCGAATAGCGGTGACTACTGTTGATTTGTCGGTTCCAGCTTGCCAGTTATCAAACATTGTGACGGATCCTTCTAAACTTAACAGTTTCCGCCTGCGCTGCTGTTAGTTTTTTTGCTATTGACCGAGCTTTGGAAGGATTTGATACAAATCGGCAAGATATACACGTGGTTTTCTAGCCTGCGTAAGAAGCGTCCCCGTTCGAGCCATATAGTGCTACGTGCCGCGCGCGAGCGGAAATATCTCCATGCCCCTCCCCCGCTGAGGTCGAGTCTGCTCGCATGACGCCATCTTGTGTATGCTTCAACGGGTTACGCATAACAAGAAAAGCAATGTATTTCGCGGATTTAGTGTTGATTTATTTGTTAGGCTTATTGAAACGTTGAAGTAAACAAATTTCAGGGGCGAATATTTGTATTAAGTAAGCAAAGAGACAAGTTGAGAGAATTCGAAGAGAACAAAGGTTTTTGTCGTATCAAGCATTTAATTCTGTTTTTAAATGGTGAACATATTTTATGCATACATGTTTTAAGGTTTTATTAGAATTTTGATAAAACTACCTGAAAATTGCACGACTTAAGTTCCTTGAAGAAGGAACTCATTTTTCCTCAATGTATATCGGCGCAAAATGCCACTATAAGAAAAATACCAAAGGTAAAACCGGATAAAGTCTACTTAACAAATACCGCCATTCATAATTATCCTTCCCCGGTCAACTGGTGTGTCTCGTACAAGTGGTGATTGAGATGAGTTTCACAGCGGACTAGTCCGCGCCCAGCATCTTCCATGTTGTCGAGGTTAAATATAGAGATTAAGAGATTAAGATTAAAAAAGAGATTCGTCTTTCGAATAAAATACGAAAACAAAATTGGAATAGGGAAGAGCGAAAGGGATAATCGTCTCATCCGCCTGCTTCGAGACGTAACTAGTAAAATATGCACCAGGCCTGGGAGAAGTGAAAAAATAAAAGCAATGAAAGATGACAAGATGGAAGCAATGGTTCTGTTGTCAGTGAAACGATAGTAACATGTAGGAATGCTTTTGGTGAATGTCATTCCAAGAAAGGATGATTCATCATTTCTTGTCATTCAGACTACCACCTCTGCTGACACGAAGCACAAATTATACTTGGCCTAAAAGGGTTTAAACCATAACAGCTCTCGCCATTCTTACTCAGTACTCACACAACGTATCATCGTGATCTGCTTCTTCACAAGTATCAAGGAAACGGTGAGAATATAAATCAATGAACAACCTTTTTATTTTATTTCAAATGCATCACGTCAATGTAACGAGTATATTTTTCTCGATGTTCCTTCCACATTGTGGCGTAAGGGTAATTCCGTGCTCCTATTATACTATTCGTAAATTTCGCTTATACAAACCGAAAAATCGTGCGACTTTTGCAAAATTCTGTTAGTCTTGTAATATAAAGCAAAAAATCGCAAGTCGATTCTAAATGAGGTCCAACTGAAATATGAATGCCGAGAAGAAGGGAAAACCCGAAGTCAACATAGAAGCATTTACCAATGATTAGGTTGCACATCGAAAGAAAGAGCGAATACCAGTTATCACAAGAACATCTTCATGGGCAGTATATCCGTTTGGGGTGACTTGTCTAAAGGGAGGAATTCACTGCCGCTAGATGCCGCTAGAAAGAAAGAAGGCGAGCGATGATTTTGTTGTGGTACCGGACTCGATTTCGAGCTTTGCTTTTGGTTGAGCCAATTTTATTGTTTATTAAATATAAAAAGAGAAGGATTGCACGTTTTATCCTCACAACGCATTATATCAAATCTGCGTTGAAATGCAACGGTTTTTGAGAGAAAATGAACATCCATAGGTAAAGTTAATTTCATTTTTTAGGCAGTCTCGGTAACTCCCCACTCCCAATGGAAACTGTTCATAGACCGTTCGTCTTGAAAGCCAAAAAATGGACAAATCAATACTAACACTATCTTCAGGATAATCGGATTCGTATAATTTGTCGTGCTACTTGCTTAATGCATATCATTCTATACATTTAGTAAAAACTCGAACGCCCTCATTATAAGTGTTTGCCTTTGAAAGATCCCGGATTACTACCCATTTTTGTTCCAGTATCTTCAGTAGCTTGTACCATTTAAGTTGCTTCGAAGTAACGCATTTTTCCTCAATGTATATGGGCGCAAAATGCCACTATAAGAAAATTACCAAAGGTAAAACTGGATAACGTCTACTTAACAAAAAGCCGCCATTCATACCTATCTGTCATAAAAAGTCATGATTCATCACAACAATGTCATGACTAGTCATACCCGAGTCATGACTTGCCATGACAAAGTCATGATCTTGTTGTTTAAGTCATGACATTCCATGACTGTTCATGACAGAATGTGACTTGTCATGCATTTATCATGACTAGTCATATCTAAGTCATGACTTGCCATGACAAAGTCATGATCTTGTTATTTAAGTCATGACATTCCAAGACTGTTCATGACAGTTTGTAACTTGGCATACATTTATCATGACTAGTCATTTTTTTTGGCAACTTCAGCTCAGTTAAGTCATGACATTTTAATGACTGATCATGACAAAGTTTTACTTGTCATCAACTCATCGAACAAACCCTTTTTGGATGTCTTTTCAAAATCAAGGAAATGACTGCTCATGATAACTAATTATAGCCATTATATAACCATTATATTATCACTCACTGTGTATGTCATGGCTAGTCATTAAATTGTAATGACCACACTCAGAATGTAATTAACAATTATTGGATGAGGCTAGATATGATATGAAGAATAATGCAGTTCGAGGAAGGTGTTAATGGCGGGAAACCATCAGCTTTAGCAAATAATACCCTCTGAGATCTGCATAATTCTTCATATCACACGAAAGCCGAATTCAATAGTTTTATAATTCATTCAAAATGTTTCCAGAGCTCATAAAAAAACACAAAATGCATTTTACTGGGTTCTCACTTCAGTGTAGAATATTTGCAAAACAGTGACATTCCTCCACTGTTGCTGGATTTTGGATTTCTCTCTCTTAAAGATAAGCTTTAAAAATCAAGTAACTTCCCTTCAAAGCTTTGTTTGCATATTTGCCAACTTTGTCTCAATTTTTCATGTAATAATTTGGAAATTTTATTGTTGCAATGTTCAAAGCCTGCAGCCATTTTCCTGTTTTCTAGCTGTTTGGCATCAAAGCCATAAATGTTTGATGTGATAGAAATGTCTTCCAACTTTGGTTGGTGTTAGCCAGTTATATGTAGCTGGAATTCACTGGAGATTGAAAGCCAATCAGAAACAATATTTTGAATGAATGATAATGACTATTAAACCATTCATCATCGATCAGCTTGCCCGTCATACCATACACGCCAAATAAACTGTAAATTTTAACTGAATTTTAATGGAATAAAATTGGAATAAATTAGAATAAATTGGAATATTGAGGACTTTACATGTACATGTACATGAACATTTAATGGGTTTACACTCAGCCCTAAAAATAAATCAATATAAATAATTTGCAATTTATAGATAAAAGTTAGTCTCTTTCACATGTATTTGGCATTCTTGCAATATACATGGTGCCATCACTTCCACAAATGTAAAGGCATTTTTCACGCAACTGGGTCACACTGATGACAAGTTTGGTTGTGAACCTGAAATACAAAAATGCAGCAAAAGTTATAAATAATTATAATACTTGGTGCTTCTTTAAGATGTACAGTATGGGGTTTTTGTATAATGCAGGTTATGGGACATCTTCACTGGAAAGATAAACTGTGATCACTCACTGTGGTTCTACAGCAAATAAGTGACCAACAAATCGAGGCAATGGATTCCTTGGTAGCGGTGCAAGGACTGAAACAAGAGCATAACCATGCTTGTCCAAGTGAACGGAATACTCTATCACTCCAACATGTGTTCCACCAGTTTTATCACTGAACAAAACTTTTCAGCAATTTTCAGCAGTATCACACTCTACAAACCCTGTACAAAGGCACGGGCAAAAGTTATGTCGTCTCTGTGTGCGTCCCTTACAACCGTCTACACCTTGACTGCTAGAAACAAACTGAATATCATGTTCCTTTTCGATCTCAAGCCTTTTGGAAGGACCTCTTCGCCTCTTTCGTCGAGAAAGAAGCCTTTCATCATCTTCTTAGCGTTTGGTCACCGGGGCCGCCATTGGCCGCCATCTTGTTTGTTACGGTAATGAGCGGACACTGGACACGAGTCTATTATTGCTGCGCACGCGCACGCAGGGGACGCCGACACGTGATCGAATGAACGCGATGCGAAGCAAGGTGAAAGTGTGAAGATTTTCTGGCGCGCGATTCAAAGTTGAAGCGGAATGATGTCGAAGAATTCCTTGCTGGTGTATTTTCCTTCAGATGAGTCTTCTGCCGTTGAAGCAAACAAAATGCAGGAGATGTGTGTAAACGTGGAACGATCTCAGTGCTATGGATCAATGGCATGACCCACAAAGGCTGAAAGGCACAGCTGTCGATTTCAATGGTAAGTTAGCGTCACGTTCATTCACATCGGGCATGCACATATTACACGAAGTTCAGTAATGCTTTGAACAAGGGTTTTAGACCCGAGTTTCTACAGAGAAACGAAAGCCTTTAGAAGACCTGCAAAAGAAGTTTGTCAAAGCATTGTTCAAATGATAGCGACTTCAGTACTGCATTTGCCAAGTTGGAGGTACGTGTACTGTAGCTACATAGAGCTTTATCCCAGTTAACTTCTAAACTAAATTGAATGTCGTGCGGTTTTTATAAGCTTTTAGTTAAAACTTGATCACGGCTCGCGTTTGTGAGACCTGCAAGGATCAGTATTGGTCTGTTCTTCACTTGTATTTTTTCGATATTTGCATGACATAACGCCAAGCACACCATTACGCCCGTAATACGCACGCGCAGTCAAATGGAAGTTGTGAAGCATCTGTTCTGGGCGAGGTTACCTAATTACCGAGTTAAGATTTCAAGTTAGGATTCCAAGTTGGATTTTTGAGCTAGGGTTTCGATTTGGATTTTCGAGTTAGGATTTCAAGTTAGGATTTCAAGTTGGATTTTCGAGTTAGGATTTTCGAGTTGGATTTTCAAGTTAGGATTCGAGTTGGATTTTTGAGTTAGGATTTTCGAGGATTTTCCGTACTATGCACTCCGGTTAGCCTAGTATACACTCTGGTCAGCCTACTATGCACTCCTGTTAGCCTACTATTCAGTTTGGTTAGCCTACTATGCACTCCGGTTAGCCTGTTTATGGTTAGCTTTCAATAATTGTAATGGGTTTTGCTTTGCCAAAAAAATCCTGACTCGGAAATCCTAACTCGAAATCCTAACTGGAAAATCCAACTGGAAATCCTAACTCGGGAGTTAGTTTGTCTCGTTGTGGGCCCAGAAAACTTTGAAATCTAGAAGCTCTGAAACATTAGTCATTTTTTCATGAGGTACGTCTATTTCTTCAGAAATACATGTACCTGTCATGTTCACAATTTGGGTATTGTGGTACATTGTATTAGTTAATATTTATGGGGTATTGGAGAGGGCCTTTGGAGGCTCTTAGTCTATGCATCCAATGGTGCTATGGGGACTGATGATGATGATGTGGTAATTATGATCATAAACCCCATGTTTGCAGATTTCCTTGGGCAAATGTAAATGTAATTTATTTACCCACGTTACACAGGAGAGCTCAGGAGCTCGTTAAGACGTGTATGTGCATTAAGATTGAATTGGAATTTAGAGTGTTGGTTTTTGTGGAGGGAGGAAAACCGGAGAACCCGGAGAAAAACCCTCAGAGCAAGGACGAGAACCAACAACAAACTCAACCCACATATGGTACCGGACCGGAATCGAACCCGGGCCACATTGGTGGGAGGCGAGCACTCTCACCTTTGCGTCACCCCTGCTCCCCCGATGATGATGTTCATGAAGCAATACATGTAGTCCTGCTTACCTCCCTTCCTCAGCCAGGAGATTCCCATTCTGCTTGTGTGTTTCAGTGTATGTAAAATCATCATGATAAATAAGTTTCATAAGCAAGTGTCACATTTCAAAGTTGGAAAAACCAGAAGTATTATTCTAACTAACTAACTAACTATTCTTAATTGTCTTTTTGCTTTTCTGTTGCAGGTTGAAGAACTAAGAGAGTTCTGACAACACAAAAGTGACTTTGGTAGCTGTGTGAAGGCCTGTATGACAAAGGTCTTCACTGAACAAGAAATAGTAGATTCTCATGTTACACTGACATCTCACAACTGAGAACAACAAACTCGCTCAAACCTTTTTCTAAACCTCCAATTGTCGCTTATCGGAAGGACAAGTCTCTGTGTCATGCAGACCGCACGTACGTAATCGATTTACGCAGATTTACCAGAAGATGTAGTCCTTTTCTATGCTTTAATGTCTCTTTATGCCACAGCAACTCGCGATAAAAATCATATAACAAAAATTGAAAATGAAACTTGGAAATTCGTGTAACTTACTTCAAATCGCAGATAAATCGTCTATCGTGTCGTGTCTTCGAAAACCCTTATCATACTGACTTATTACAAAATTTGATCCCATATAAACGAAACTGACGTCATAAATTGTCCGAAAAGAAACTGGTACCTAATCGATTAATTACAGTTCATGACACTCCCGGGGTTGATCATTAAATTATGATCAAAATAAATTTCAGTCAATCAGCTTATCTTGATATGAAATTAGTCAATTATCGTCTGGCCGTTCTGGTCCCGCACGAAGCTCCAAGGGGACCAGATGTTGGATAGGTCGTCTCAGCTCGGTTGTCTTCTCTCTACTGCTGGTCAAGCATTGTATTTTGGCAGATCTAACTGCCCCATCTCTTCCTCGGACAAGCTCGGTTACCTTAGCCAATTTCCAGAACGCACGTGGCTTGCCTTCGTTTCTCAGCAACACACTTGTATGATTTCCTTTGACGGTCGGTGAAGAAATACAGAGGTTTCTCTTAAACTCATCAGGTATTCCCTTCTCCAAGAATTCGTGAACTGCTCCAAAAGACGTTTGTGATATTGAGCTCTCTTGGTTAAGGACTTGTGGGTGCTAACGATTTCAAACTGTCTATCGCTGGGTTCAGAATTGATTCGTCTTCCATAAATCAAGTGGGAAGGGGTAAGGGGATACGACACCCCTTCTTCGTCATCGTAGGTGTATGTCAGTGGTCGATTGTTTATCGTGGCTTCAATCTCAATCAACAGTGTTCGTAACGACTCAAAGTTCATTGACGTACGTCCTAAGGATTTCCGTAAGCAACGTTTCGTTGACTGAATCATTCGTTCCCAGAATCCACCATGCCATGGGGCCTTCTCTACTATGAAATCCCAGACGATGCCCTTGTTTGCCAGAAAACGTTGAACCTCTGGTGAGCGTCCAATTGACTTCACCTCCTTCGCGGAAGACTTAAAAGTCTTAGCGTTGTCTGAGATCAATCGTGCAGGGAGACCCCTCCGGGCTGAGAAACGTCTGAAGGCTTGCAGGAATGCAGGTACGGATAGACTATCGACGAGTTCAAGATGAACGGCTCGTGTAGATGCACAGGTAAACAGGCATATATAAATCTTCGATCCATTATCACTTGTGTACAGAGGGCCAGCAAAATCGATGCCAGTGTTCGAGAATGGAGGCTCGTCGCTCACACGGCTTGAGGGTAGAGGAGGTTCTTTCGGCGTAGCAAACGTCTTCCCCTGAATTTTCTTGCATGTTACGCATTTCGTCACGACTCGTTTGACGGCTTCTCGACCTCTCAGAATCCAATACTTCTCTCTGACGCAATTAAGAGTTTCCTTTATTCCATCATGGTGGACTACTTCGTGTTTTTCGCGTATGACCAATTCCGTGAAGCGGTGTTTCGTCGGTAGGAGTATTGGCTGCTTGGCGGATTCAGGCAAAGTGGATTGGCTGATTCTTCCTTCACAGTGGACAATGTCGTCGGTATCGATGAACAGTCCAAGTTGCTTGACCATCTGGTTCGTACCGCCAATGGCAAGTTGACGAATCTCGGCTTGAAACGCAGAGGCTTGAATGCACCTGATCCACATTTTCTCGGCTTCTATTAACTCTTCAGCGAGTAACTCGAGCGTTTTGGGGTGTGGCTCCGTTTTCTTCAACTTTCTTGTAAATCGAAGGACAATGGCAGTTACGCGGAGCATCTTAGTTTTGGTGCTGTATCTTTGAGGGTCGATTAACTTCTCAAGATTAACGGAGCCATATGTATTTGAGGACAGACCGGCCAGTGAGTGCGTAATCGTCGGTGGATGTTTGATTAGTTCGGCGAAAGCTTGTTCCTTGTCTTTGCTCGTGGGCTGTGGATCTGTTGGCCATTGCTCTTCAGGAAATTTCAAAAAACAAGGTCCAGTCCACCAGGTTTCATTTTTCTTGAGCTCTTGAACGGAACATCCTCGAGAGGGCAAGTCGGCGGGGTTTAACTCCCCAGGACAATGTCTCCATTGGTGCTTGTTTGTCAATTCTCGTATCTCATTGACTCGATGTTGGACGTATTGTTTCCAGGCCTTGTTGTTCTTGATCCAGCACAATGTCGTAAACGAATCGGTCCACAGTATAACCTCGGGAGTAGCCCTAAGCGACGTGGAGGCTCGTAGAATGGAGTCGGTTAATCTTGCTAGTAGGTTTGCTCCCATCAACTCTAATCGAGGCGTGGTCTGCTTCTTGATTGGAGCGACTCGGGTCTTGGATGCCATAAGGTTGACTTCAACTTCTCCAGTGCGGTGTTCTGTTCGAAGATACACGACTGCTGCAAAGGCGTTGTCTGAAGCATCGCAGAATCCGTGAACCTGATAGCTCGTGGGTTGTTCATCAGTGCGTTTGAAGTAACAACGGGGTACTCTTACGTCATTTAAGCCTCGAAGATCATTTACGAGTGAGTGCCATCTCGTTAAAGCCTTGCCTTCTAATTTGTCTTCCCAGTCAACTCCCTTGGTACACAGAGATTGGAAGAAAATCTTCATGTTGATCGTGAATGGCGTGAGTAGGCCCATTGGATCGAAGACCTTTGCAGCTAACTTCAACACTGATCGTTTTGTGTCTGGGAGTGAGTTGACGTAAGACATAAGCTCCGTAAGGTCATAACGAAATTCATCCGTGTTCACGTTCCAATTGATCCCCAGAAACTTGACATAACAATCTTCGTCTGATTCGACACTGGGGGGCTGCGTGGAACCTGTTACCGTGTCCCTCCCATTGCTTGTGTCAGCTTTCACTTGCATAATTCCATCGTTGTCGCAGAAGTCAACTTCTTGTTTACTCTGATTCATTTCGTTAGCAGAACTGTTCTCCTGAACCTTGATGCTTTCTCGAACGGCTTTGGAGTTAGAGTTCCATTTTCGCAGCTGAAAACCACCCTTGCTCATTAACTCTTTAGAGGTGCGATAAATTTGTAATGCTTCGGAATCTTCGTAAGCTCCACCGGCGAAGTCGTCAACGTAGAAGGAATCGCGCAGCAGAGACACAATCTTCGGCTCCTTTTCTTCGTATTTTGATAGGTGGTAACGAATGGTACTAGCTAGGATGGCAGGACTCGGGGTAAGACCAAAGGGAAGGCGACGAAACTGATACTGCTTCATCTCGGGTTTTCCTTTCTTTATATCGTCTAGCCACAGGAACTTGAGCATTCGTCTATCATCGGGGGCGATTTGAATTTGATGAAAAGCCTTTTCGATGTCGGCGATGATTCCAATTGGATAACCTCTAATCTTGATAACTGTATCGAAGAGATGTGGAACCAGGTTAGGGCCCTTCTGTAAGCAGTCATTCAAGGACAGATCATCATTACTGGACTTGGCAGACCCATCAAAGACAACTCGCAGTTTAGTGGTTTGTCGATCCTGCTTTATCACTCCATGATGCGGCAGGAAGTGGGAACGATCTTCAGGGTGTTGGCTCTCCTCGCATTCTTCTATGATTCCTGAATCGATTTGCTGTCGAATAGTTTGGTCGTACTCTCGTAAAAGTGGCTCATCCTTCTTTAGGCGCGAATGCAATTGAAACAAACGCCTCGAGGGCATCATGTAGCCGTCCGATTTTGGGGTTCAATTATTCTTCCAGGGCAACTGTATTTCGTAACGGCCTTCGGTTTCTTCAAAACGTGTATCGGGTAGAAATTCGCTTTCTTTCGTACGGTCAACTTCGTCTTGGATTCCTAATGATTCGATGTCCCAAAATCTTCGTAATGCGCAAGAAAGTTCATTATCGTTCTCGTTGTCGGGGTAAGGAATTTGAGATCCTATCTTCTCGATGACAAGGTTCGTCACGGACATGTCGGACATTTCTCCCTTCTCGAGCGTTGGACCGGACACCACCCATCCAAACTTGCTATTTACGGCAACGGGACCGCTGTCTCCACGAACAACTTCACCGGTGAGTACTTCAAAATAAAAGTCGGAGCCAATGAGAATGTCAATGTTCGGTTGGCTACCATCAACGACGCTAGCATCGGCAAAATCCAACCCTTGCAAATGAGGGTAACGACTAACATCTAAACTTGTTGACAGTGGTGAACATATTTTCGGAAAGCAGAGGGCAGAAATTTCAACATCGTCCTCTTTGCCACGCAGTGATAATTTCACAAGGTCACATCGCTGTTTCGTGAAACGGTCATCTCCGAAAGTATTGAGGTTGAGCGTTTCTGTTTTCAAAGGGGCCAGTTTTAACCTTTCCTTTAATGCAGTGGTGACATAAGACCTCTGAGAACCACTATCCAGGAGTATTCGTACAGGGACTGGACTCGAGTTGTTAAATCCTTGTGCATATGTTGCTGCCGTCTGAAGGAGAACCTTGAATGGACCCTTTGCAGAAGTTGTGGTGGTGTGATTGATTAAGGCTGAGTTGGAAATCTGGTCGTTTCTTTCGGTAGGCTCTTCGTTTGTGCTTCGCGACTCTCCCGCGAGATTCGAGTTAGTGTGAATTGGAGGAGTAGATCCCACAGGTTGAAATGGCCTCTCACAGGTAGATTGATGATGGTTACCTTGACAGCGGCGACAACTTTTGTTTTGTTGGCATTGATCATTTCGGTGACCCTTTCGCAGACACACAAAGCATCTCCTGTCTCGCTTAAGAATTTCCTTGCGTGAGTTCGTGTCTGTCACGCGATCACACGCACAGCATGAAAACATAACTTTACTGTGGTGTAAAGCTTAAGTAAAGCTGGCGTAAATTTGGAATTTAATCAGCTTTACGCTAACTTTACAATTTTTAAAGCTGACCTTTATGCCAGCTTTACACTCAAGTATAAAGGCATATAAAGAGACTCCTTTACACCAGCTTTAAATCACCTTTACACATGGTAGCGTAAAGGTTGGTTTAACCACCTTTAACAACATTTAATTGATGGTGTAAAGTTGGATAACCAACTTTACACCAGATTTAACCACCTTTAATTTCACGTAAATCCCAATTTTCATGCTGTGTATCCAGCGCTTTGAATCAAACGGGGACAGTGAAATTTTATTTACATGCATGCCGTAGATTTCGTGACCCTCGCTTCGCAAAATGTTCATTCCGTGCCACATCTGCTCTTTGCTGAACAGCGCCTGCTTGTACTGCTCGTGCTTGATTTGCTTCTTCACAACGTTCTTTTTTACGCCTTTCGCTTTTCTTACGTTTATTTCGTCCACTTTTATCGTGAATACGTTACAGCATTTCGACACTCTTGCTTTCGGATGTTTCTTTTTTATTTTTTTGGCCAACTCTGCGTCTTTTGTCATTATTGCCTGCACTTTATTTCCTTTGCAGGCGCACCACTCAGTCGGCATCACCCGTTTCCATTTGAATCCGCTTTTGGGGAGAGGCTTGCTCATTGCCCAGCCGTACAGGTTGTTTGCGTCCAGATACATTATATAACTGTTCGGTTTGCTTTCGTCATAGCCTGATACCAAAGGATTGTTTGCTTTTGCGTGTCTTTTGATTACCATCGAGATTCCTCCGCGAATTCCTCGTTCCACGAACATATGCATTTCAACTTCTGTAAACAACTCAAGCTCTACACCTGTCTTTTTCAAGAGTGCGTCCCATGATAGGCCTGGTGATGTGAAATAGTGCGCCGGGTCAAGACCGTACTGCTGCAAACACAATTTACGGAAATTTTCAAATACATCTGCCAAAAGAGCTACATCCGTTTTCACATGAAGGTCGTGGTAGTCTCCCAATGTTTGGCATTTGAATGTCTCCCAGACTGTCTTCGCGTGTGCGTATTCATCTTCTGTAATGTTCTCGTCATTTAGTTTGCTGTAGAAGTCTTCTTTTTTAGGTAGACTTGTTTCATTGAATTTTTCAAATGAATCCATGTACTCGTATGGGTAAATTCCCTTTTTGTAAAGCAGATCACTGCCATTTGATATTGTTGATGTGATTTTTAGTGCCTCCTTTGGCGTTGCTTTTACCAGCGAGTCCAAGCTTCCTTGTAAAAAGTTCAAGCTGTCTATGAATCGAAGACCATCGACCGAAATGGTTATGTACTTTTCCATGTTGTTTGCGACACATTTCACCTCTTTTTGCAAATTTGCCATCGCTTGCATTAAATGGTGCGCGTCGTAGCCCCTCAGGTTGTGAAATACAACTGGTATCTGGTCCGTCTTGGGATTTATTCTCAGTTTAAGGTTACAGTTGTTGTGCGCCGCTCCTCGGTAGTTACCCGTTAAGTGGCAATGATCTTTTACCGCGTCTCTGTAGTACTTTTGAAGCAGTGGCTTTTGACATAAATAACAGTTGGTTTTTTGTTTTGCTTTTCGCTTGTCCTTTTGCTCCGGTTTTTTTAGTATTATAATTTCAAATTCACCTTCTTCTGTTCCTTCACATCCCAATTGTTCTAATTCTTTCCTTTGATCTTTTTGCTTTTGAAAAAAGCACCTCTTGTGATATTGGCCCTGCTATTTTTCTTTTTCTGATATAAGACCTTTAGTGTATACCGGCAATGAATCCCAATAGTTTTCTTTTACCAGTTTCTTTTCACAGATATGACAGTTATATGCGTTTTTGAAGTCATACCAGTCTTCGAGTGTCATTGTTATAGGTTTAGGTTTGGCGAGCATTTCTCTTATTTTTTCCTTTTCCTGCATTATGCTTTCCAGAAATGACTTTACCGCTCCCTCACCCCTGTAAACTTTTTTGCTTGTTACTTCTCCATCGCTTTTCACGACAATGTACGAATACCCGCACGCTTCATGCCACTCGGTCTTTTCTGTGTAACTTTTGTATTTTTTTTCCGGGTCTCGCTCACAGCCGTGCATCTTTTTTACCAGTGCCTCAAAGTCCGCGTATATCACGTAGGGCGCTTTCATCTGTTTCTGATGATTTTGAAAAGCGAGTATGTTTTCTCCCTCTTCTGGCATATCTATTTTTGTTGGTCTGCCATTCACTCCGTTGCAGTACTTTTCGTGTTCCACCAGCACGTGCGCTCTTGTGAAACGTGTTAAGCACCTCATGCAGTAGAAAGTTTTATTGTTTATTGCCTTATCGAACAACAAGGCGCTTTCTCTTTTTACCCAACAGTAATGCTGTATATCCCTTGACTCAATCAACATAAGGTTTATTCTTTTCACGCTTTTTTCTTTACTGCTTATTCTGTACACAATCACGATGTCTTTTTCCCATCCGAACACGTTTATTGCCAGGTTTGGGTTTTGTTTTTCAAGCTTGTCGATTTGTTTTACCGGTGTCGGAAAATCTATCCCCTCGTAATTTATCCCGTCATTTTTGGGGTATTTGCTTGGTCTTTGCGGGTCCTTCCCATCTTTGGAGGAAATAATGCTGCTCTGAGTGCCCACTTCAGGCACTGGTTGTCTTTGTTTTTCACATTTATTATTGCCTTCTTTTTTGCAAGATCGGCTGGAAGTGACAAATAGGTTCCTCTGCGCAGTGGCTGATATTTTGCGACATTCACGTATGCTATATCTATACTTTCAACTTCCCATCCTGATCCTTTCAATGACCAGTTTTCTATTTCTCCCTTTATTCTTCCCATGAATTCTTCATATTTTTGTTCTATCAGTTCTTTGTTATCCCTGTTAAAAACGTGCGGCTGGTCCTCTTTAAAATAGTGCGACATTTCTTGCGTTTCACCGTTTCTTTCTATTTCAAAATTTACTTTTAGCCCGAAGCTCACCTTTACGCTTCCCAACTTAAGAATTTCCTGTTCAATCAAATTAGTATACTTTTCTTTATTTTCTCTTTTAAATATAAAGATATCTTTATTATTTGGATTTGTTTTTGATACATTCATTATCCAAACACGAAGCCATTCCTGGAAATTACTTTGGCTTATTTTAAACACGTCATGTACAGGAACTAGTTCAGGTTGTAATGGTTCAGGTAGGTTTCTGTTTTGCCCCCTTGATAATGGACTGTAAAAATTTTCTAAAACATTAGACGAAAATCTTGCGGCTGCCATCTCGGCGTATATACAAGTGCAGATAATTGTTCAAATGGAAAATAAATCTAGCGCACTTTTGTATATAGACAGTGCATACATTTCTTCAATAGAAAATAATTATTTTTTTGTGACATACCCGCTCGCTCGGGGTCATGCTTGCGTTTTTTCTCTCAAACAACACACATAAAGTACTGCGTTATAGAAGCGCATTTTTTTGTTTTATGATGTTTAAACACAACACTCTCATAATAACTTCCATGTTAGCGTTATTTTCTCTCAAATACCACCACACACATAGAAGGTACTGCGTTATTGCGCAATATGGTATAAAAAAATTAACACAAAAAATGAGGCCCTTTAGGGCCGAATTTTTTGTTTTTAAATTGTTCACATACCATATTGCGCCAGGACCAGTACCTTCTATGTGTGTCAGATTGTAAAACACCCTGCTAGAAGCAACAGGCGGATCTATAAAGGATATTTATTTCACGCAGGAAAAATAAATGTTTTTATGTAGCTTGTGACGCAGTAGTTCCCAGCTTCCGGTGAGGGATTACATCATTGCTTCTTACATGAAATTGAGGCAACCGGGGGACTAGTTCTACCTTCACTGAAACATCACAACATGGCGTATTCCATTTTTATCTGTTCAAGTTCATCACTTTACGCCGCTTCCAGCCTGCAATACCTGTCCTCTGCGACTGGGAATATTGCGATATTGGAGAAGTTTTCCTCCTTTACAAGATAAGTACTAGATTATTCCTCGATGGTCAATTCAATAACGTATTTCTGCAGAGGCGTTTGATCGATCTACGGGTCATGTACATGTGCTTTGACTTCTACATGAATTATCAATAGTCGGCACTGTTAATGCTTTATTAGAACTCAAATGTTATGAAAGTTCTTACCAATAATACCGTCTAAGGTTATCGTGAATATGCGAATTGTTTATTGTGAAGCCTTTGTTAGGTATGCTGAATTAATTCCGAAATGTTTGGCGCCAAATTATAATTCATTCAATGTGTTCTAAGTCTGTGCTTTTTGTGGCGGCCTTTTGCCCTTATTTCAATGACTCGCTCCACGGGAAGAACCCACCACCGCTTCTTTTAGCGTGTTTATTCGGCAGAAGTAATTTTAGATTAATACTATAACACTACTTATTCATTTGGAATGCAAATTGCCCTAGCTTAGCTGAATGCCTCTAGTTTGAGCTGTAATTTGAACTTGCAGATGTCCGGAAGAATGAACATACACATTTTCATTTCCTAAGTACTTAATATCCAATGCATTATAGGATAAATACAAGTACACTGTGCGGGCTGTGGCGGGTTTTCCCCCACCTTTGCTGGGATATTTCCTTGTTCGTTTTTCTAATGTTATCTTTAACTGATTGTTTTGAAATAAAACGGCCACACCTGTGGCCAAAATATCCCAAATGGGAATGTCTGTTTTTGTCCCCGCAAACAGAGCTCAGCCAAAGCAGCACACATGTCTTACCAATAAGTATGTTTTCATTAATTAAGAAGGAGCAAGATACATAAAAATCATAACTGTTTTCAGTACAATAAGCTTATTGCTGCTATATAAAATATAACACAAATAATAACAAAGCATTTTGTTGGCTATTTTTAATGACTCAGTCACCTTTACATTTCATTGTTTGAAATTTAATGAAATTGCACTGGTAAGCAGGCAAAGAGGAAAATTGGTGTAGAAAGATAACAAATTACACTGGTCTGATTTTCATCTCGGCTCTCTCGGCAAAGTAGTGGTATCCTTTTCAGGTACGCCAGTTAACACCATCAGCGTAAGATGAGATCGCGCCATGGTGATAGGCCCCGTTCAGATTGGAAGAATGACAGTTAGAGTACCACCATGCTCTTTTAAAACTTACAGCACAGTTACTGGACCAGCTGTCATTACCCTGATCCTTGGTTGAAAAGGGGTGACCACGATGCCCAGAGAGTGAGTCCCCTGCGGTATGTTATGTGTGTATACTGAAAAACATACCGGGCAGACAAAAATAATTAGGGAGAGGGCAATCCAAATAGCTCAACTGTACTAAAAAGCTGCAAAATTAACCTGAGTAACTTCCGAGGCTGAGCTGGTAGTTAGACCTCTTTAAGATATAGCAATCCTTCTGTAGCCATGATGTGAAAGTGGTACCATTTTCTAACTAAGGTACATGATAAGGGTAGGTAAAGTCTGCCTACGAGCCTAGTGGCCAATCAGGCCGGAGCTTTTCCCGGTTTCTGTCGCATGAAGTGACTAGAAGTATTTCCACTCCCTCTGGATGTGATGCTAGTCTACGGCAGGGTTACCCCCGGTGCCCAGGTGGACAGAGGCACTATCAGAGTAAGGTGCCTAGAAACACAACGCAGTACCCCGGCCAGGGCTGCAACCCGGACCGCCCGATCCGTAGTCCGAATGCACTAACCATTAGGCCATCGCGCCTCCCACATTTTCTAGGTAAGGTTATGATATATAAGGGTAACCTTTTCTGTCAAAAATGGTATATGACAGGGAAAGGATTTGCACCTCGGGTCGGAACCTCCCCGTTAAAAAAAAAAAAAAAGGAGTAAGGCCCCCTCGCCCCCTCCCTATCAACAGCGCTCTATGAACTCACCTCGTGCACCTTCACGGACCACGCCGGCTAACACCAGAAAACACGTGACACCTGGGCAACTCTAGAGAACACTTGCACGTTACACCTATCTCGAGATTAGAGATTATCTCGAGATTGGAAATTATCTTTAGATAGGATATTATCTTGAAATAGGAAATTATCTCGAGATAAGAAATTGTCTTGAGATGGGAAATTACAGTTGAATCCCGATAACTCGAACCCTCAATAACTCGAACCCCCCACTAACTTGATCCTTTTCCGATTCCCCTCCAGGTAATTTTCTTACTAATTTTACCCTCGATAACTCGAACTCCCGATAACTCGAACCTTTTTCGATTTCCCTTCAAGGTTCGAGTTATCGGGATTCAACTGTATCTCGAGATACGAAATTACCTCGAGATACAAAACTCAAGATTGGAAATTATCTCGAGATAAGAAATTGTCTCGAGATAGAAAATTACCTCGACATACGAAATTATCTCGAGATACAAAACTATCTCGAGATGCGAAATTACAGTTGAATCCCGATAACTCGAACCTTGAAGGGAAATCGAAAAAGGTTCGAGTTATCGAGGGCGAAATTACTAAGAAAATTACCTGGAGGTGAATCGAGAAAGGGTCGAGTTAGTGGGAGGTTCGAACAATTGAGAGTTCGAGTTATCGGGATTCAACTGTACGAACTTATCTCGAGACACGAAACTATCTCGAGATAGAAAATACATTATCTCGGGATAAATTATCTCAGGATCAAAAAAATGCCAGAGATAAAACTCTACTTAAATTGATCACAGCGAAATTATCTCCAGATTAAAAAAAAAAAAAGATTGAGCATGGCACCATACAATATCCATCACTGGCTCAACAAGGTTTCCCACTTTTAAGATAAAGATGATTGAATTTTTAATGAATTGGCAAATTCGCACCTTCACAGCCCAATTATAAATATGTTGATAACCGAGGAGGCCTTCCCTATAAGCCCGGTGATTTCCTGGAGGTCTCCTTGCCCTACTTCAGCATAAATTGTAAATACCTATATCCTTGTTATTTTTGTGGCAAATAAATGATGATGATGATGATGATTAGAAGTATTTTACCAGTAAACCATACGAAACTAGGTTAGCTGAAGTAGTGAAAACTTGTGGCGAATATTCTGTCGGAAGGATTTTCGGGCTCCGCAATTAAATCGGCAAAATCTCAACGCTGGAATTTGGCTGGAAAATGTATTACTGCCAGTCGTGCTAGCAACGCATGCTATATGTGAAAGATCCTTTTCAGGAGTGAGTGAGTAAAGACGTATTTACTTTCAACAACTGGGTATTCGAGAATTTAGTTTAGACATGCGGTTGTTTTGGAACGGCATGGCCCCAGGGACAGAAAATATGCTGCATTAGTCGATAAGAATAGGGATCTTAACGACGTGAGTGCAAACTGTTATCGGTATGTAATGATAATCCAGGATGGTCTGATTCCTATGTCACGGATTCTGGATTCGAAGCGAAGTTCGTTTGTTTTAAATCACTGTTTTTTTTTGTTGTTGTTTTGTTTTGTTTTGTTTATCTTCGTATACTTGTTTCAATTTGTTTGTTTGTTTGTTTTTTTCTTGCTTTTTTTAAAATAAAATACATGCTTTACTCATTTATATAATGATTTTTTAATCATTTTATACCAGCAGCATCGATGTGACAACGAGGCTTGGATTAATAGAACTGAATAACAAAACAAAACAAAACAAAATTAGTCACTCCAACAGGCCAGCTCACTGGGCCAAACACACTGGTTCGCCTGTTCGTCATACACCAGATATGTTGGATTACAGGGCCTATGGAACGTGTGGTCATTAGAACAAGTTACGTATCCGTGGCAGTTGTTGGGGTCCTTGTAATCACCATCCGCTTTGTCCTGGCAGTCAACTAAGAAAATTAAAAACAGAAATAGAAGTATCATCCACTCACCATTGTTGGACACAGCAATAATTTCAAAGGACACAAGCATGACTGCACAATTCATTGAGATAGTGTATTACTTACAAGGGCAATTTTCGGTACTTACTGTTGATAATCTGCTTCCATCTCAATGTGTATATTTCCACCATTGGACACCACACCTGTATCACGGGTTCTTGATTGAGTTCCTCCACCACAAGAAACTGTGCATGTATCCCATGGACTCCAGGTTGACCAAGCAGCGTCTAAAAATGAAAAAAATAAAAATCATATTGTAATGGAGAGAAAATGTATACTAGTAGATACAAGCTAGACAAAAGTGGTAAAGAAACATCACTTTAAGTACTCCGACGAGGCTACAGGTTTATACCAGACCCAGCTGGGATTTAGCAGATAGCGGGAAATTTACTTTAAATAGCTCAGATCTGCGGAAAAATTCCTGATGACTGAGAATTTGGCTGAAATGATAACTTATTACAACAACAACAAGCTTTAATTGCATGACTATAAGTAGATACAGTATTAATAAATAAATTAATAAATGTGATTCCACAATCCCTATCAAGACCCCCCTTGTTTGTGTTTGGTCGCTTTTCGATAAATCAGTCGTTTGCGTGCCTACATTGGCACTGACCTCATAGGCCTTTCCAAAATGTAAATATTGCCTTTATGTGGAGGTCTATAGAAAATGGAAAGCATTTTACTTTACCTCCCTGTCGGGTTACGTCCAAGGTTGTGACGCTCAGAAGGAACAGAAGGCAACCGTGTTTAACACCAAACATTTCTTGGAACTTGAAATCAAATAGCAAAACTACGTAATATATGTATTAGAACCAGTTTTGGCAAGGCCAGCAGTTGTTTCTGCCACCTCAAATACGGCTAAAGTGGCTACTGCCTGTTTAAGGCAGTAATAGGCTGGACCGATCCCAGTTTTTCTTATGTTCAAATTGCAATAGAACCTAGCCCCCCCCCCCCCCCCCCCCCCCCCCTGTAAATCTAACACTCGTAGCCAGCGACCACATTCTGTAAGTGACTACATAATTTTCCAAAATGACTTAATTTACCAGTAACTAAAGTCGAAATTAGTAGGCATGGTATAAGTAGAGTATAAAAATGTGTAGTACAACTCGTGATTTCTTTCGAGTCAAACCGCCCATGACCAAAATAAATATCTATTGTTAGATCCTGCACGAATGACGGATTGGGTATAAGAACTGAGGTATCGTTATTGCTGTATTACTCTCCACCGTTTTCATTTTTGTATTCATGAAGGTAAAGAAATATCAGCCTTCTCCAAGATAAGAAAGAAAATCGAATTAGTCACTCTTACTCTTCAATTTTTAAGCGACATCAAATCAACTCGTTATATTGACGTGATGCCGCCTTTGAAACAAGGCATCGGGTTTTTAAAATCTTCCATATTCTTACCTTTTCCGTAGAACTTACGAAAGATCAAATCGCGATGATTCTATTTCCAAATACCCACTAAGACTGGTGAGATCTAGAGTTACTATAACTTAAACAAAACCCTTTCAGCCCTTATAATCTGTGTTTTTACCGTCTGCTGAGGTAGCCGTCTGAATGACAGGAAGGGAGTGATGAATCATCCTTTCCTGCATGTAAAGACATAAAAAAAAAAAAAAAAAAAAAAAAAACATTCCTAAATGTTAATGTCGTTTCATTGACAACAAAACCATTACTTTCATCGGAGTCTGTTCATTTTTTCCAATTCCCCCAGGCCTGATGCATATTTTTTAAGTTACGTCTCGGCGAAACAGGCCCATGATATGACATTCCTTTGGTTTGCCTCTGCTTCAATTCTTTATCGTATTTTACTTTAAAGACGTACCAGTTTTTTGTAATTAAGCTTGGCCCAAATGTAACATTGATCACACTGCTGGGCAGATAGGTCCGACGTCAAATCAATACCAATTAACAGTTGTCCGCGACACATCTGTTGCTTACAATTAGCGAAGGATAATTGTGAATGGAGAAAGATTTTGTTAAGAAAATACCATTTTTCCTTTTCAGTGAATGTCTTTTTCTTAAATTAGTTTTTGCGCTAATACATTAAGAAAAAAATGGATTTCTACAAAGAAAGCAAAATCTGAATCGGGAGGAAAGGAGAGGGCTTGAAGAAGAATATAAATTTAAGCTAAGGGCGCTTTCAATTTGTCAGGACTGGCCGGCCGGTCCAGTGCAATTCCAGTGATTTTGAATGCGAAATGGGCCTTTTCCACGAGATTTTCCCACAGATCCGCCATAACAATGTATAATATTTATGTATTGACTGATTTTTCAGGAAAAATCTGACTAACAAGGAAATTCTGTTCTCAAATTCACCGATCTGGTCGGTCAGTTCTTACAAATGGAAAGGGCCCTAATAATATGCGGTTAAAATATGTTGTCTTTCATTGGTTGCCATTTTGCGTCAATAAATTCTGAATTTCAATATTTACTTGGCCTGCTCGGCAGTGTTGTTCGTTTTTAAAACAGAGCATTTTGAATATTAGTCTACAGGACAGGCAATTTATTCAGTTAGTCTACATGACGCGCGAAGCGCGACAGCGAGTGCGTTAGTTACTTCGCGTCCGCCTTCGCGCTTCGCGCGACCAGCAAACTAGCTAAATAAACCGCCTGTTCTACAAGCTATTTGAATATTTGACTTCTCCTCCCGATGTGATATCAAGAGTGCCGTGACAAAGCTGTTTTGTATGAAAAAAGTCCTTTTTCAGCAAATTGAACATTTCAAATATAATAAATGGTGTGTATTTGAAAGTATACTAGCTAGAAGTAGTCGCTATAATAGCAAAATTGAGTTCCAGACTGTTTCTCTGATATCAGTGGCGGCCATATTTGTGCCTCTCGGAAGGACACAAATATTGCATATCCATACTGAACTTTATAAATTTGCGTGGAAGGTTTCGGGAAATACTCGCGAACGCAATACCGCACAGACCTGAGACTTCAAGAAACTGTTAACCTATATATCTTCTATCGTAGCACAGCATATTTAGAACAAATTGTTTATCATCGGAGAGTAAACTCTTATATATGCCTATCTATATGTAAACCGAACAAATGCTGGAACGTGATTCGAATCCATGACACCCCGACGTCACGGAAGGTGCTCTGACCAACGACAAGCAGAAATAATACCAAATTAATCCATATATCCGAAATTTTCATTTATGTAGTTGCCTACGAAAACCTTTAATTGTTAGCCGCCAGTTGTTTACCGGAAGACAACCCAGATTCAAAGTGAGATAACCAAGATGGAATAATTTGGCCACGAGAGTGGCGATTTATTGACTAAAATAACTTCAGTGACAGCTTAATTACCAAAAACACGACGGATCGTTAGCGCAGGTGGGCGTGAAAACAGGCCCAGCAAGCAAGAGTAAAGGCCAATGACTAGTGAAGGCGGACTGACTGGGGATGGAGGCGGGAAAATTCACTGATGTGAACTCCTCGAAGGTTACGAAGAATGAGGACGAACGCATGTCTCTCACGGGTGTCTGTAAAACCAGGAACAGCCCGGTACACCCCGGTACACCCCGGAACACCCCCGGAACATCCCGGAACACCCCGGAACACCAAAATTTTTTCAACACAGACAATAAAAAATGCAACATAAATTAAAATAAATAAAAATAAATAAATAAAAATATTAATGAAATAACTATTGTATGGAGCTGAACTGGAGCATACTCATTGCTGAATCCAAACACTTACAACAAGCTTCCTAATATTATCGAAGTCTCTTGACTGAACAATTTACTCAAATATATAAATAGTATAAAAATACGCGCTCGTTTTTAGTACCCACGATAATTCGGAAGAGGAAGACCTAAAATTTAATACAGTGGGCTACAGTGCATTTGTGTCGGTTAAAAAAGAAGCAAACGGACCCAAGCTCTCACAATGTCAACTGCAGTAAATTAACAAATTACAACTCTTACTAACGAATGGCGACTTTTCGCATTTCAAGAATAACCCCTATCATATCGCTAACTGAGAAATTGCACTTGTATTCGGTATAAGGAAACAAATCGCACGCGATTGAGAAATCACACGCGATCGAGAAAGAAATGTTATCGAAATATTTTGACAATAGGTCAAAAATTCTGGATAAATAAGCCTATAGGGCTATAAGGACCAACTACTGGAATTACATTTACATACTGGAATTACATTTAGTTGGAGGCAGCATGGCCGAGTGGTTAGAGCGCCGGACTTGAAATCCGGAGGTCCCGGGTTCAAGTCCCGTTCTGACCACTATCTGAATTTGTTCTCGGTTGTCCCGAGTTCAAATCCTCGGTCATGCTTGTAAATAGCCAACTGGTCTACCTCCTGCCAGTTGGGATTTTTAATCATGTTATGTTTATTTAATATTTGTTTCATATACACGGCCCCACAAGCTTCTAGCTTTAAACACAAACCGTGTATAAATAAAGTTGCTTTACCTTTTTTTTTTACCTTTACTACACTTATTCCCAACGTCAGTTCTAAATTAACATGGTGCAAACAAGCTTGGCGACTGCATCAACCAATTTTATCAAGGAATGTCTTTTTGTGACCGCAAACGAGACCATCAAAATTTCCCACAGAAAAAAATTCCCGTGGTTTCAAACGTGTATATAGCGAGAGTCTGTAACTACTGTCACGCAATATTTTGAAGTTGCCGTTCTTGTTGGTCTATGTGAAAATGGAACTCTGCGTGAACACTTCAAATTTAAAATTTACCCCTGATGTCACATCCGACGGCCGCGGGAAAAATGTAACTTGGAATTACATTTAATTAAATCAGAAGTCCATAACTAGAAGTCTACATCTCTGGTAATAGGCTTTGAGATATGTCTTTCGCGTGTACCTCGCGCTCCTCGCGTGTAGGCTATTTTTAGAACAGCTTTGCCGCGAACAAGTAGCCAATCACATTGAAGTATTGTTTAATTCGCGCCTTTGATTGGTTGAACAAATTTTTGAAGAAAAGCAGAACTGCAGAGGACGAGTGAACTCGAGCGAACAGCATTACGAAATTTCTGTTTGTTGGTCATCGTATTCTCCGTTTTGTGAGGATTAAATCGTCCGGACAAGAATCATCAGGCCATCTTTCATCGATGACGATAGCATCGAAGTTGTAAAAATTCGGAGCATCCAAATAAGCGAGAGGACCTCAGTGTTGTGGAGTCAGAATACGAAATGGCAGCGGGCAAGATAGACTAATTCCGAGCCAAATTCAAAATGCGAAGACACTAAAGATTAATGGTACTCTCAAGATGAGGACAGGCATTAAGAGAGCAAGTGCATTTTGGCACAGGCTCGTTGCTATTTTGAAAAACAAAACCGTGGTCCCTGAAGCGCTCAACATCGAGCGCGGAATGAACAGAATGAAGTTTGATTCGTTTGAGAACAACATTCAGAGAAGACGACAAGTTTGGCGAGTTTCGCATGTTTTTGGAATTATAAGGACGGCATGAAAACAAAAGACTGACTAAGGTAATGTACTTGTTTTAATATGAATAGAAATACGAGTTTAATTCATCGAACAATGATGATTTCATTCACATCCGTCAAAAGTTTAATTCAAGTTGTGCTTCTCGGGCACTTCGCAGTGTGCAGCTATTGTGTTGTGTATGTTGTTCAGTATTTTAACACGAGGATATGCTGTACAAAATAAAGACACACTTAACTACTAAAAGTTTGGGGAACTTCTGTTCATAAATTCTCTCGTAAATTATAAAAAGTCGACCTGTTTGTTTTGTGAGTTTGTCTACGGAAACCCGGCGACGGGTTGCTTTTTCACTCGCCTTCAAATGCCACTGAACAGACGTTTGAAATCACTATCTACGATACTACTTCTGTCGAAATGTGAGAATTAAAGAGAATGGCCTGTCAAGTGTTTTGATGTGATTTGATTTATTTCACCTGCCACTTTCCAAAATGTTCGGCCGCAACTTACAACTCCAATCGTTTCGAAATAGTGGGTTACGTCATTTTCTCGCGAGACATCAGTTTCTAAAAATAGCCTACACGCGAAAGACATAGCACGCGCCCCAATACCAGATGTAGACTTCTAGTTATGGACTTCTGATTAAATTTGGCATTTATTGACGTTTTTCGCTGTTCTTTCTTCAGACAAGGGCCTTCGGAGATATGAAATTTTCGGGTCATTATTGGAAGCCTTCGCTTACTTAGACCGAATACAAAACCTTTCGTTAAGTCTTCAAGAGTCTTCAGTTTAAGTCCTTTTGTGAAAGGTCAATCTTTGAAATTCTGATTTTGTGCAATGAGTGTGCTCCTGTTCAGCTTTATATAATATTTATTTAATTAATATTGTTATATATTTATTTTTATTGATTTTAATTGATTTTGCATTTTTTATTATCTGTGTTGAAAAAATTTTGGTGTTCCGGGATGTTCCGGGGATGTTCCGGGGTGTTCCGGGGGTGTTCCGGGCTGTTCCGGGCTGTTCCTGGTTTTACAGACACCCGTCTTTCACTCTCCTTGTATGATGGGAATTAACCGCGGAATTCAAGATATTTAATTTGATTATAGATGAACGGATATACGCCGAATTCCAGCCTTCAGAACAGCCACATGGCAATTACGATAAGATAATACTAAAATGTTTATTATACTAAAATGTTTATTATACTAAAATGTTTACTATACTAAAATTATTGTTTACTAAACTAATGTCGGCCTCTACATAAATGACATTATGGCGGTGTCCATAATCTCGTGGTTTTTCCATTTTAAATGTTGTATATGCTAGACATGTATCGATATGACATATCGACTTCTATATCGACCAGTTAGTATTCTTTTTCTTAACGTGAACCGTTATAGCCTTTCTTCCTTAAAACGAAAATTATACGATTATTCTATTATTCTATATCGACCAGTTAGTATTCTTTTTCTTAACGTGAACCGTTATAGC
Source organism: Meandrina meandrites (assembly GCA_963693305.1). Lineage (NCBI taxonomy): Eukaryota > Metazoa > Cnidaria > Anthozoa > Scleractinia > Meandrinidae > Meandrina > Meandrina meandrites. The sequence goes on from OY855908.1 coordinate 13,019,399, forward strand.
CTTTCTTCCTTAAAACGAAATTATACGAAGCAAATAGGTGTTTATACGTAATCAGAAGCCTTAGAAAAGAAGGATACAGCCAAAAGGATATTGATCACCTGTTCAAAGCTATTGTCCTGCCAAAGATAACTTATGGACTACCAGTATATGGTGCAAGTGCATCGGACCTGAATGCAGTACAGTGTTTCCTCAAGAGATGCCACAAGCGACGATATATTTCTGAATTAATCAATATACATGACCTTCTTGAGAAAGCGGACCGCACACTATTTGAAAAAATCAGAGCAGACGATAACCACCCTCTGTATAATTTACTACCAAAGCGGCACTGTTCTGCTTATCAATTACGGTCAAATATTGTATTGCCTCTTCTAAATACTGAGCGTTTTAAGAATAGTTTTAGTAATAGGTTAGCTTTTAGATATAATTTAGCAATTAATTCTTAGTTGTTTTTTTTTTATATAGACTTCTTATATCATTGTCATCATATTGTAAATATTTTAATTTTTATCCTTATTCCTGTATTTGGCTCTTTCTAATATTTTTACTATTGTAACTATTGATATGTATTTTATCAATTGCAATAAAGACACTTTATTTATTTATTATTAAAAAAAAAAAATTAAAAGGGATGCCATTTCCTACAACTGTTTCACCGAGGCATATTTTAGGCCTTGGTTTTCTTCAAAATGGAAGCACGTCGATTAAAGTAATTGTAATTGTCAGTGAACGACATATTAACACGTAGGAATATTTTTCAAAAAAGTCTTTTCAAGAAATGATGATTCAACATTTCTTGTGAAGCACACCAATAAGTATTATTATTTTAAAATCATGGGTGACAAACTACTCCTTAATTTTTGTGCGAAATTTAGCCCTTATTTATAATTTCACATGTGAAATGACAAAATTGCCATGGCAACGTTTCCCATGTCCCAATGCCAAGATAAGATAAGATAAGATACTTTATTAACGTGCAATATACTTAGCTATATAGCTAGTTTCCAGATATTCCACGATATTAAAATATAAATTGTTAAGATTAAACTATAAAAATGCTAACTACTATAAAAATACCACTACTACTATGATTAAAAAAAAAATGAAATAGCAGATGATTTATAGCTTAAACTTTGCACATTTTTGCTTGAATTTCACATTGGCCAGTTTGTTTGGTCTTCTTATCAACTTTTAGCGATAACATGAATGGCATTGAGCAGATTTTTAAGCGTTTTACACTGGCGTCGTTTCCAGCCGGTGCGTTAATGACGATGCAATAAACAACAACAACAACAACAACAACAAAAAACTAATATTGTAAGCGTAATTTGCCACCCATGATATTAAAAAGGTACCCAAATGGTATACTCGTGCTCGTACAATTAAGAAATAATTTTACTTGAGTTTTGGCCAAAATTCTAAAAATTTCTCTCGCCTTCAATTATTAGAATTTTGTCAAAACGCGCGTGAAATTATTTCCTAATTTCACTCGTCACCATTTGATTACCCATAAAAATCACCGTTTATAAGACCAGTATAACGAACAAAATCTACAACCACATACAAAAATATATAACTGGGAAGATTGCAAAATATACCGGATTATAGTAAGTTTTGAATCAAACTTAACAAACAAGCATCAATGTTGGATCCTCACTTTAGAAACCTGTTTGAGTAAGGTTGCTTACAGCTTGACATTAAATAGAGGAAGGGGAGGGGGAGGGGGAGGGGGAGGGGGAGGGGGAGGGGGAGGGGAAGCAAAAGTGGAAAGCTTCCCAACCCTTTTTTTCTGTGGTTGCAGGTAGACATGGAAAACAGGCAATTGGACTAACTAAATGTGAAGTCAAATACATTGTATACTGTAACTGCTGTACATAACGTTTCTTGGGGGATGCTCGTGATTGTGCCTTTAAAGCCTTTAAAACATTGAACGGAGCCCATTGAGTGTCCAGTGCTCACGCATAGATGTAACAAAGAAGGAGAATTGACGGTAATCATCAAGAACGTAATGTTTCAAGTCGATGTTAATTCACGAAGAGATAGCTAAAATACTCATTTTCTTCATCTTGCAGACTTACTCACAAAGTACTTCATTATAAATTTAATTTTATGTCGCTTCAGTTTACTCCTCGGATGGTAGTGCTCTCGTTGCGCTCTTAAGGTGATGCCACTGAATTGCATTGCGCATCATTGCTGCGCATGAGTTTTCGCGTCATTTAGCTCGTGCACGAACGCGCGCGCACACACAACATTACGGCTTTTCCTTCAGGTTAAGCTAAGCTCAGAAGAGAAATAAATGGTCATTTTCTTCTAAACGAGCACGGTGACCCCCATTTTTTAATGCATAAATTTAAAAGACATCCGGTTGACTACAATATATCGCAATTTAAAGAAAAGTTAAATACTCTACTTTGAGATATTTTTATTTGAATGCTTTCAAAAGTACGTTTTGAGGTAGTGCTGCTTACGCACGCACTTAGCAAAATCTTTAATTTCTTTCATAATCTTAATTCCAGTTTAATTAAAATAGTTTGTTACGTAAGATTTAAGTCTATTTCGTTGAACTGCTTCGATATTTTAACGCAAGAAAGGATTTTTACTAGAAATGATAGTTCCCTTTTCGGATTATGAGGGTTCCTGGTATAAACCTCGTGGGTCATATGTTTACTATAATAGCCATCCAGGTTGCACAAAAACGAGCACGGTGACCCCCATTTTTTATTGCATTTTTGTAACGCTCATAACATAGAGATGAACTGGACCAAGTCTTAGAAAATTTTAAAAACTCCTTCTTTTTCAGTGGAATCACCTTAAGCTGAAGCTCGATTTAAAAACTTCCAAAAACACTGTTCTTGAGTGAAAATGGCCACTAGAGTCATGTTTTATCATTAGTATCAAATATGTTTTCTAAAATTATAAGCCTTGAAACCTGAACGAGCCTCGTGCTGAACGTCCTCCCAAGAGTTTTCTCCGCATTTTAATGGAGGGCGGAGAAACCCCCGAATAAGGCTGCCAAAAAGTACTCGAAAATTCCTTGAGTACTGTTACGCATGAATTAAGCTAATGAATTGTCTTCCTTTCATTTGAATAACGGTTATTCGATCGTGTCATTTTATGGGAATGCTTTTGTATTTAAGTTTGTCGAAAGAAGGAATACAAGCCACTTTCAAACCACATTTCCTGCCATTGCGTTTCTGATCGTCTCTATAAACAACACTACTCGAGAACATCCACGCAACGCGAGTTAACATCTGTGGGTGAACTGGGCGCCATGTCTAAAAATAACTTAAGAGGAATTACCTTTGGAATAAGGCCTATATGGGGAATTAACTCTCTATCTCTCTTGTTTTTTTTTTTTTTTTTTTTTTTTTTTTTTGGCATCAAAACCTCTTTTAAACAGTTATCTTTAATGACCTGGCCTTTGAGTGAAAGAGAGATTGTAGTTGATGTTGTAGCTACCATAAGCTTGGCGCTTTTCTTATGTTTTTTTTTTTTTGCACCTTAGCAGGATGCAATGGTGGCCTAATGGTTAGTGCGCTGGACTCCGGATCGGACGGTCCGGGTTCGAGCCCTGGCCGGGGTCATTGTGTTGTGTTCTTGGGCAAGACACTTTACTCTCATAGTGCCTCTCTCCACCCAGGTGTATAAAGCGTCGGTATGAGCCACTAGTAGGCTCGACGCAGACTTTACCTTTTTATAATTGAAACTCATAATAGTTTGTTACAAAATAAAGTCAACTCCAGTCAGGTCACCAAGCACGCAACTGTAAAATGGGCTCTTCAAAGAAAATAGATATGAATATCGGGAAATAAGTAGCAGTTACGGCCCACAAAAGAGCTAGGGCTAATTGAGTTGTGAGTATAATTCATTCTGTCATTTATTCTCTACAATGGTGGTATGGATTTGTCTACGTCCAAACATTGAAACAGCGAAATTTCAAAGCGCCAACTGCAAAGACAAACTCAAAGTCAAACAGCTCTCGAAAGTAATGTGGAAAAATAATATAAGTCCATTTGAGCGCGAGTTTCACGTCGTGTTCTTTTTGGAACTTTCGAGACCGGGCTCTCAAACCGTCTGTGCAAACGTAGAGTTCTTTAACTCTACCAGATCTATATTCTAGTCGACAAGTTTAATGATTTTAGATTGCTTTCTTTCACTTTCTGTGCCTGACATTATTGACCTACTGATCAGAGTTGAAATGCAATTGATATCCATTACGACTACGACTTCCTTGTCTGTAGCTGCTTTGGTTTCATATTTAAAGTGAAATTGCACTGGTCTTCTAAAACACAGCGAACTAAAAACTACAGGAAATGGCTTTGACAACAATATTCCGTTAAAAAATGACCAAACAAACGGAAAAAAGTATCAAACAAAAACAAACCGGTAACATTGGGAAAGTTCTCTTTTACTACCTTGTTGTTTCACTCAAACACACTGGCGATTTTTATTTAAACATATTGACTGAGTCTAACTGCTTTACTGAATATTCATGAAGGTTTATGTCCAATATTAACAAAAGCAAACTCCGTTTTGGAGTGCCTCATTCAAATTGTAAAACACTCTGCTAGAAACATCTGTCGGATCTATAAAAAAATCTTAACTGTCTTTAGTACAATAAGCTAATTGCTGCTGTATATAGTTATCTTGCTAGCATGCTTACGCGTATTTGGTGCCAAAAGTTAACACAAATAATAACACAGAATTCTTTTTTGGTTATTTTTAATGACTTAGTCACCTTTACCTTTCATTTTCCGAAACTCTCATTTGCACTGGTAAGCAGGCAAAGAAGAAGATAGTGTATAAAGGGAACAAATTACACTGGTCTGATTTTCATCTCGGCTCTCTTGGCGGAGTAGTGGTATCCATTCCAGGTATACCAGTTGACGCCATCAGCGTACGATGAGTGCACGCCATGGTGATAGATCCCGTTGAGATTGGAGGAATGACAGGCAGTGTACCACCATGCTCCTTTAGAACTCACAGCACAGTTACTGGACCAGCTGTCATTATCCTGATCCTTCGTTGAAAAGGGGTGACCACGATGCCCAGAGAGTGAATCCCCTGCCGTACCTAGAGTCAAGAACATATTTTGCGAGAGTACGGTACGTTATGTCTGTATATTTAAAAACACACAGGACAGACAAAAAGAATCAGGGAGAGATCAGACTCGTTACTAAATCAGTTTTAAATAGGGAATTCCAAATAGCTCTACTGAAAATTAAAAAAGGTGCAAAATTGACCTGAGTAGCTTCCGAGGCTGAGCTGGTAGTTAGACCTCTCGCTCGAAACTGCAAACATGTCATACTCTGCATAAGCCCTTCTGCCTGCAGTGTCTTCCAGATCTACGCGAAGTCTGTGCCTCCTAGTGTTCGTCAGGCGGTGTATCTTGTCCAAACCCAGCCAAAACTCGCCATTCAAGTCACCAAAGCCAGTCTTGTAGTCGGCCCAGCCGCGGTAGAAATCAACGGAGCCGTCAAATCTCTTCTGGATCACTATCCACCCCCCACCGGCTGTTGTTTGGTCGCAGTAAACAGCAATGGTACCTGCACCATCAGGATCGATTGTACAAACGCCACTGGTTCTTTCTCCGTATCTGTAATGCTCAACACAGCTCATCCTTGCTGTTAAGCAGCATCAACATTAATATTTTTAATTTTAATTTAAAGGAAGCCCACGTAAAATGTAGAAAGTTTTATGTGTACTAGTGGAATTAAAATAATAAGGAAACTCTCTAATGAGAAAAATTGAAAAAGCTTTCTTTGTCAAAAGTTTAACAAATTATTGTGCCCAGATATTGACACGTTGCATAAAAAAAATTGGGAAACGATTTAAAAAAGGGTTAGTTGTATCCGCTTAAATAGGTCCAGAAAAAGGGGTTAATGCTACCCACCTCTACAAGCCATGGTCAGTTTGATTTCTTCCATGAAATTCAACAGCACGAAAAACGCGAGAAACACAATCCACTTCTGTGGAACCATATCTGAAAAACTGTTTTGACAATAATTAGTAATAAAAAGCCTTGATTTTATTTAACCATGTGGGGTGGTGGTGGAGGGGGGGGGGGGGGGGGGGTGCTTGTGTACGGCGAGGGCGTTGATCGTTATGGTGCAACTTAATCTTCCGATCGATTTTCAGAACTCGTACCTTTAGGCTAAAAAAACTACATCCACCCTCCTTAAAATGTCATTCGCAAGCTTGCAGTAGACTTATTTTGCCGTGACAATTGCGTAGACAAAGTTTATTGTTTGATAAGTCTCTCGCTATTTCTTATAGTACTGCCTTCAACTTTGATTTTATCAAAGAGCCATTGGTCCAGTTTAGGTCTATTAATAGTGAAAAAATGTCCCTGTGTTAAGTGTCAGTCTTATTTCATCGGCGCGTCTCTTGCGTAAATAAAGTTTCTTGTCTTATTAAGTCTCTCGCTATTTCTTTTTGTACTGCCTTCGACTTTGATTTCATCAAAGAGCCAGGGGTCCAGTTAAGGGCTATTAACAGTGCGAAAAAATGTCTGATGTCTTTAAAAACTGTCCCTGTGTTAAGTGCTAGTCTTCACCGGCCTTGATTGTGAGCGTAAAAAAATTGCAACAAAAATCTCATGCGATCTCAGAGCAAAAGACCATACTACCAAACGCATTTGATGCGCTAAATTGCATTTTTTGCTTAAGTATTCATTGAAGCTTGTTATCGTATCATTGAGTTTAAAATAATAAAGTTAATAAAAATGTTAAAAAAATGCACTTTATAAAATAAATAATAAAACGGATTCGCGAACGTGTGTTGGGTGCGATTAGCACAACAACAAAAACCAATTGTTATCTTATACGGGGGAAGAAAAGGAAAATTGACTTTGTTGTCTTTGTTCCAATGAGCAACATAAAGATATATCACACGAGACGAAAGTATTGAGTATTGAGGAGAGCTATTGAGGTCGAGATAGCAAAAATGCTACTTTACCTGAAATTTGCAGTCCTTCTTTAACTTATCAACAACTCAAAAGACTGATTGAGCTAATATTCCTCGGTAATAATAAAGTACACGTATTCCACTACCTGATTGGTCAAAATTTATTAAAACAAACTGTTGAATTTTGTTTAGATATAATTAAAACAATAATTAGAACGAAAAAAGGCAACGTTCGAGTTGTTGGGTTCGAGTTGTTGGGTGCGATTAGCACAACAACAAAAACCAATTGTTATTTTATACGGGGGAAGAAAAGGAAAATTGACTTTGTTGTCTTTGTTCCAATGAGCAACATAAAGATATATCACACGAGACGAAAGTATTGAGTATTGAGGAGAGCTATTGAGGTCGAGATAGCAAAAATGCTACTTTACCTGAAAATTGTAGTCCTTCTTTAACTTATCAACAACTCAAAAGACTGATTAAGCTAATATTCCTCGCTAATAATAAAGTACACGTATTCCACCTGATTGGTCAAAATTTATTAAAACAAACTGTTGAATTTTGTTTAAATATAATTAAAACAATAATTAGAACGAAAAAAGGCAACTGTCGCGTTGTTAATGACTCGGGGTTTAAATAGCTGCTAAATTAAAACAACCGAGTATATGTATTTTGTTTTGAAAGTGGGGTTTTTCTTTAGGTTAAACGAAATTAAAAAAAATACAACTTCAAACGACTTTTTCTTCATGAAAAAAAGGTCAATGGCGCGTCTTTTCGTCTTTCGTTTCCTTTTTTTTTTTTTTAAATGGTGTTTACTGGTAGTTAATCGTGCGAGATTGACAATCCATAGCAACTGCGTTCACATTTTTCCATTTCCCCACAGCTGTTTCTGGGTTTTTATAAATGTTTAACATGCTTTTAGAATTGAAGTGCTTCGTAAGAAAATGGCAATACAAAACAGATGCAGACAAGGCTCTTGTTTGCGCACTGCGGGGGTTGGGTGACGATGAATTGATACAAAGTTTGCACAAAGATGCGAAAGCGGTCGCTGGGAATAAAAATGTCTGGAGGAAGACAGGCATATCTGGGAAATTGTAGATCGAAACTGTGACTTACTGAATATTTGAGCAAAAGCCAAGAATTGTAGTTATAGTTGGCAACCGCAGTTGTTACTTTATTACTCATACATCAGGATTCTTGTTAAAATGAAACAATATCCCCAAACAATGAGTCTCTAGAATAGGAATAAAAGGTGTATCCTGCGATTAGGCAATATGTTTTTCAAGCTCCGTGTTTGCTTCTTGCCTTTTTTGTTTCAGATCGCTCGAAATTCATTATTAACAATATTTAGTCTTGACTGTTCATATTATTGCTATGGTAACTTACACGTACTTTGTCATCAAAATGATTATAAATTGTGCACTAAATACTGACATTTATGTTTAAACTATAACTTGTAACTATGAAAAAGTTTTAGAACATTGTTTTGGTCCACACGAGCCAGTTGGAGGGCGCTAAATTCGTTCTACATCGATTCTCTTCTCGAAGACTTCTATTTAACAAGTGCCTAGTTTTTTTGTTTCACTCAAACACCCAAGCAATTGTGATTAACAAATATTGACTGAGTTAATGCATGTGTTAGGCTGCTTAATTAAAATAGTCATTCTGGATAATAATAAAATTTACGCTAAAGGTTGGTTTAGCTCGCATGTTTACCACCATCAGTTATGGTATCATTCAACTGTAATGTACCCTACTGGAGCTATATATGACAACAATATTTCTTTGTAGTTTTACAAACTTAAGAGACGCAATGATTGAAAACAAAAACAAAATGGAAAGCACCGCGCCTTTTTGCTGAAGTGACACAGCTGTCGGTAGTCACGTGCAAACTGATAACTGTCCAGTACGAAACTCTACTGACTCTCCGATTATGTCAGTTACTAATGCGTGCTAAGGAAAAGAGTTGAAATTTAATCGAAAACAGGACATAGACTCTACTTTCTTTTCTTCTGGTTTTGAGTCCACTTGAGACCGAACGCAAAGGAGGAATGCAACTATTTCTTGTTCATGCCCCACTTAGATATCAATTGTAGGAATCATTCCCAAGGAAAAGAACTTGACCATTATTCTCCATATTTGTTTTACTTTAGCAAATTCAGGAATCAAGGACACCAAGATCAAACAGAAGTTAATGGGCGTCTCAGAGTTTATTTGCATTGATATGACAAACACATTAACCATCCGAAGCTGATAATCAAACACAGCTGCTGACTGATAAAAGCCTCGTAAAAAATGTTTGTTTATTGACTACAAAGTGACCAATGTAAATTTCAGAGGGTTCAGTGAAATCCAATATACGTATCTGAATCGATGGAGCAAAAAAAAAAAACAAATGATAAGCACATGATCACCAAAGGTTGCAGTTGGCGGGGAAATAAAAGGGCCTAACAGAAACTGCGATAACTGTAGACGGAACAAAAATCAGCTGTTCCTAGCTACAAAAAAAGGAAACAAAGGAAATAAAAGACCATGTAGTGTATATTTCCGTTAATGCCACATAAAACAAACATCAACAAAAACTCAAATATTCTGAGTTGGCGAGTCAACACTCAGCATAACCCGCCCTACCTGTCACAAAATTATAGCCCAGAAATTGAAACATACCTTAAACCTGTGGTTATACAGTCAACTCTCTATGGCGTACGTCCTTCGTGACCCAAAATATGCAAAAACCCATGAACGTTTTCAGTATTTTAAAAGTTGTGACCGTTTGTATCAGTACATTTACGAGTATTTGCGACATTTTCGCTTGCCTATATCGAAGTCGACCCAATGGAAAAATTTTGTCTTAAGAACAGCTTACCTGCTTGGCAGATCAGAATTATTACACCTTTAGCAATTTTGCAATCTTCAAGATAGCTGAGTTCCATTACAGCTTCAGCAAATAGGCAGGTATTAATTTACCTTTGACTAAAGTTGTCGGGACGGCCTCCACCGCGTCACTTGTTATAGCGAACCAAACAGACAGACAAGAAACCTCAATAACTCATGGAACAATTCACACAAATTCAAACGACATGGAATCATCATCAAATTATTACCTTGAAAACAACGACTCATTTCGTACTTTCAGTAGCCCCAATTTTTTTTACATATAGTTAAAGCAGAGACATTGCGCTTTCACTGGAGTGTAAACTTTTGAAGTCAAATCATGCATCATTGCCGGTGTTTTCATTCAAATTTGGCCGTTTTCCGTAGTTTCAAATGCAACTCAAAATGGGGAGAAATTAAAATTCTGTAAAAAAAAAAACGTTTTTGTCAAAATCCAAAACAACCTCGGGAATTAATTATAAGCAGTTTATTCTTTTTTTCCGAATAATGAGTTAGTATTTGTGTTGAAGGGTGGCAATGGGTCCCGGTTGGATACACTGGGGCCACCAGGTGTACCCATTAAAATGCTGGGAAATGCCCACCGTCTCAAAGAGGCTCTGCCACCAAGTCGGCTGTTGCACATCCTCGTTGAAACCCTGGTAATGCAGTTCCACACTGCAGCTGATCAACAACGGCGAAAGCCGAGCATCCGGCCCTTTTAAATAACGGGGTATCAGTTGCTAATGGAAGGACAACCCTAGCAGAAAAACCCCGGCCCTCCAGTCGGGAAGAGCTCAACAGATTGCAAACGACATGAGTAGATACAAAATCAGTCTACTTGGTATCAGCATCTGGCCAAACCGTACTCTATTCAGGATACGAGGATGATCACGCAATGCACATACACGGAGTAGGCTTTGTGCTCTCAGGGGACACAACTAAGGCAGTGATGGATGAGAACCGGTTAATGCAAGACTGATTATTGTAAGATTCTATGGTGCCGCTACTAACATCTTAATTTTGGAAGGATATGCACCAACAATTGATGCAGAGCCTGAGAAAAAAGCGGAATTCTGCGATACCCTGCAGAGCACCATTGATAAAATACCAAAGAAAGATCTGGTTACCATTATGGGAGACTTCAACGCAAAGATTGGCGGCGACAATACAGGAAGAGAGGGAGTGATGGGAAGGCAAGGAAAGGGGGAAATAAATAAATTTAAATGGGGAACTCTTTGCAGAATGGTGCGCGTTCAACTCTATGGTGATTGGTGGTTCCATCTTTTCACACAAACGAATACTTAAAACAACCTGGGTGTCTTCAGACCACAACACTGAGAACAAAATCGACCACATCTGCTTAAGCAAGAGATTCGGACGATCAGTGCAGGACGTGGGAATGTATCGAGGGGCGTCTGACTACCATCTAGTTGTGGCCACACTGAGGCTGAAGCTCAGGAAATGCAACACCAGAAACCCCAAAGTAGAATATCAAGCTCCTCTAAGATCCCTCCCTCCCTTTGCACTCAACAACAGGTACCAGGTCTAAACATATCTAGCTGACGAAGAGCAGCAACAGAGTATAAAAGAGGTATGGAGTGAACGGAAGCAGGCATGGACAGATACATGTTAGGAGATCCTAGGTCTAAAGCAAAACCATCACAAACAATGGATCACCACAGAAACTCTGAGAAAACTTGAGAACAGAAGGAAGCTAAAGGACAAGATCAGCAACAGCAGGACAAGGGCTGCTAGAAGGGAAGCACAAAAACTTTACAACGAGCCCAACCAGTAAGTGCGAAGAACTATCAAGCATGATAAAAGAGAGTTTATTACCAATCTGGCGGAGGAAGCAGAATCAGCAGCAAATCAACACTGGATGCAGGAAAGAAGAGCTCTGCATCAAAACCCATCCAGGACAAACACGGCAACATGCTCACCAAGCAGGAAGACCAGAAGAGATGGGGAGAATATTTGGAGGAATTCTTGAATCGACTACCATCACCAGCCTCTATAGCCATCCCAGAAGCCGAGCTCATGCGGTATTATGGGATTACAATGGACCCTCCTCTCCCAACTCCACGATCTGGATTTTGCCGATGACCTCGCCCTACTTTCCCACAACCACAGGCAAGCGCAGGACAAGGTTCACCCATTGGCTACAACCTCAGAAATGGGAGGTCTTAACATCAATAAAAGCAAGACCAAGACAATGCGCATAAACAGCACAAACCAAGCCCAAATCAAGCTGGGCAATGAGGACAAAGAGAATGTCGCCTCCTTTGCCTACCTAGGACGCTGCTGATGAAGAAACCGAACGGGAAGTGTTGGTGAGAACTGGCAAAGGCAGAACGGCCTTCCTTCTACTCAGATCTGTGTGGAGTTCCAAAGAAATATCCCTTTGGACCAAGCTAAGGATCTTTAATACTAATGTCAAAACAGTCCTGATCTATGGAGCTGAAACTTGGAGAGAAACGAAGAACATCACAGATTAAACTCAAGCCTTCGTCAATCGCTGCCTACGCTGCATCCTTGGTGTAAGATGGCCAACCACCATCAGCAACGAAGATATATTGACAAAGACTCAGGAAGACAGGATGATGATTCAAATGAAAAGAAAGAAGTGGGTTATTACTTAGTATTACGGAACACCAATATATGCATAGTAAAGAGCAAGGTTCCTAGCGTTGTTATTCTTGCTGTGCACGCCTGAAATCATCGATCGTATGACACGAGCACGAGGCTGTCACATGACTTGCCACGTGATTTATATTACATTTTTTTGGAACAAACAATTGACCTGAGAGCCCTGCACTAAATAACCTATGATTCTGCGCAGTTTAATTTGAACAGTTTGGTCTCCAATAGAGTAAGCCAATCGCATTTTACTAACTTGTAAGCCAGTTTTAATAAGATCATATAGACAGGGGGTGGGGGGGGGGGGGGGGGGGGGTAGAAAAACCAAAAACCTTCACAATTCTCAGAAACTACCTCAGATTGGTTGCTATCAGGCATTTTCTAACTCTATATCAATAGCACTTCTCAAAAAACACAAAGAACTTTAATCCCCCCCGGATGACACCGGTCACCCAATTTTTGAGGTCTGGCTCATGGACTAACAGTGCAGACGATCTGTTTGTTTGGGGAGAAGACGTTGAGGAAATGACAGACGTTTTTGGTGGAGATGAAGTTTTAGATGAGCAATTTTTGAAGGCAAATTAAACTAGATCTTTATCTTTCAGTGGATTTAAGGCAGCTTAAACTTCCCTGAATATTCATATTTAATGACATATTCAACGTAACTTAAACTTGACTTACATCTTTTAATGAGTTTTTATACGCATTTAATTCAAACGTAAACCTGGTTTAAATATAGGTGTATTTTGAAGTCAGGTTTAATGTCCTTAAACCTGACTTAATATTGCTGAAGTGCAGCTTAAGTATGGCACTTCACCCAGTGAGCTAAGCACTTTGTTTCCGCAAAGAATCGTACTCTTTCCCTTTAACATAACTGTATTCACTTCCTTAAAAGTTAAATTGAAAACTCGACTCACAAAATTGAGTTGATGTTACAGACTCATAAGTTTTTGGGTAGAGTTTAATGCAGTCTACCTATCGTATAAATTAAGTCTTTCTAGTTCCTTAATGGTAATATGCTCGATTACATGTTACTTATCTTTGTTATATACTCGAAACTGAAAAATAATGCGTGACAAGCGGATACAAGCCTGAGCTGAGGACCTTACCTTTATACTCGCTCTTATTTACTATTGGTTCTGGTAATAATAGTTATAATATGTGTTGCACTAAATACAACCATTACGGCAGTTCCTTATTAGCCTAATGTATGCATCAAAAAGAACGGAGTCCCTGACATGGTTTTGCCAAAAACTAAGCTACAGGACGCCCACACACTGTATGGTCGTAAGAAAAACGCGTAATGTTAAGCGTGCAATTAAAGTTTCTCATTTGTGCAATTTAACAATTGATCGTTTTTTACGTGACATCACGGTGGCCATGTTGATAAACCAGAACACTAGACTTTCTCTCCTTTGGGAACTAAATTTTATTCTTATGCAAGTTCTGCGCAAACATTTTATATTGTTCGGTCCACCACTATGGCCGTCTTGCTTTGTGAGTGAAAACCATCTAATACCACGTTTACGAGTTCAGCCGTACTTTCAGGAGTTTTAAACACCGATGTTTAGTTAATTATCGAAAGACTTTGTAGAAATAAAAGAGATAGCAAGCTTGCAGAGGTCTTCCTGCTACTTAATATCTACTGCATTCTACTTTAACTGATGTAAATGGATTTGAGTGGCAAAAAAAGTTGAAGGTGAAGTTGAAGATGCTTTTCCTTAGCACGGCTGGCGATCGATTCCATTAATTGGTGGATTAAACGAGGGTTAATTTTTATAAACATGATGATTATAATGTTTTACTTGGCGGTGTTGACCATTATTTTAACTAAAGCTTCTTAAGTATAACATAACCACCTTTTTACAGCTACTTTTAATCGCTTTAAACTAAAAGCTAAACAAACTGATCAAGTAAATCCTTAATAAAATTTGCCCAGTTACCAACGGAAGGACTCGCTGGAAACCATTCAGTCACTTCTCATCGGGATTCATTTTCTATTTGACTCCTCCCTTGATGCTGTCCCAGTCGTCACACGAGCGCATAACATCTTTTGCCAAGTGCTGAAATCTTATAGAAAGAAAGCAAGATATTTGCTGATTAGAAATAGTCACAGTCGAAGAAAAATTCATTATGCTCGGGAGTTAGCCAAACGACATTTGTCAAAATTTCGCTCTCTATTTGCGCTTTAAGGAGAGCCCTATTACGTAAAATATTTGGTCGTCATTTAACGTCCTTACTATGCGTAATGCAAGGGGGTGTTGTCTTATGCTTAAATACCTAAACTCCAATTAAAGTAGTCCTTGTTCTAGTCCTTTCTAAAGTCATAGTGCCTCTATCCATCCAGGTGACGGGCCATTATTTTTCTGGGGTGAAAGGGGGAGGGGTGTGTTTGAAAGGCCTTAAAAGACAAAACAAATTGCTTGTAAACACGATATGTCCAACAAAGATAGTTAATATAAATTAGTTAATTTATGCAGAAGTACCTTCCCCCCCGCCCTTTCGGGAAAATTATGGTCCGTCTCTAAAGGATATCGGCGAATAAGTGTCTGTAATGGATAGTATTCAATTAAAGCAGTAGATCGAAATGGGAGATTCAGTTTTAGCAACTATGGTATTTAAGCCAGAGAAAGGCGTCGGCCCGATTCTCAATTTTGGTCTACTTTTATACTCGCACAAAAGACGACAAATTAAATTAAAATTTTGAAGTGTTATTTATTTTTAACGTTTGAACCTTATATAAACCTTATATAAACTTACGTTTGCAGCCCTGGGTGATGAAGGGGCAGGGCGGGGGGGGGGGGGGGGGGGGGAATGGGGGGGATGGAGGAAGTCTCTATTCTACACCTTTCTATTTACAAAAGTATCAGCAGCGAGACCTGCATGAGACCTGCATTACTGTCTGTTGTAGTGGAGGTCACCTATAACTTATGACGTTATATAAAAAAGGCCATGTCAATTTCAAATTCACCATCTTGGATCCGCTGCATATATTGATTTTCCATGCTTTTTCAATTGATTTTACAGAGCCGATAAGAAAGCCGATAGAAAGATAAAAAATGTGAATAAAACAATTCCCCCAAATTGCTTACAGTAAATGTTTTGAAGGTTTAGTTAACTTTATCATTGTTACCTGGACACGTATATGGTTACATATGATTAAAGAACCAGCGCATAGTTTTTTTGCCAGTGTCACAGAGCTCGAGGATTAAAAAGCTATGTATTCCTATTTCGGCTTTTCAATTGAGGGTGTTCTCACTCTACCAATCACATTACTCGATATTTTAAGTTTGCGGCAGATGCGTCTTTGTACTTACATAGGTTCCTTAGGTATCTCCTTAATCCTTACTCTTATATACTTAGCTGTCACATTATTCTACTATTGGACGATATTATCAGCTTAGGATTTTCTACAAGAATAATAAACTTTGCACTATTTGCCACCAGTTCTATAAGCCATCACATACGAGCTACAATCTTGGACAAGTCAAATGAAAAATTAGGACCACCCCTCCCCCCATTTCAATGATGGGGAAAATGGGCGCGTTTTGGTTTTTGCGGCGATTCATCATTGATTCGGGGGGAGGGGGGTCTAATTTCTCTTTTTATTCTGTCCAAGATTGTAGCCTCCTGCGCATACGTCTTAGGGCTCGTCACTGACGCGTTCCTCCCCCACAAACGTCGTAACAATGAAAGCGGCTATGAGTTGAAAAATTAGATCTCAACTCAAATTTTAATCAGCCGCCAGCCGAAAATCAGGATGGGCAAGGACATCTCAAAAAGCATATTATGAGCATGGAGAGTGTATCTCTTGATACCAAATTATATACCTGTACAGAAAGCAAATATTTATTCACCATTTGGTCATCAATCTACAATCCAATCGTGTATAAGAATCGTCAACGTGTGTTAAAACATGCCTTAATATCGTCTCTTGTTGCCCACTTCCCACCTAATCACGAACCCCACAGATGGCTGTACACGTAGTTAGTTATAACGTAACTAAAAAGGTAAAGCTGTACCTCATATATGGTACTTATGATCAAAATAAAGATTTTTTTTTTTCTTACCAGCAAGTAGGCCGATCACCAAAGTATTAGCCCCAAGTACTAATAACTTGAATAAAACTACATCCGTGTATGCGTCTTCCGAGGCTGGTAGGTTCTCTGCAGGAATTCTACTCACAGCTCCGATGCCCAGATTGACAACAGTAACAGCAAGGGACGTCGTCATTAATCTGTCCTCAGTCACGTCTCTTATCGGTTTCATCCAGGCGAACAGCATTCCATACATTCCTGCGATGACCCATGCCAAGCCAATGTAGAACCTGCTCTCTTGGCCCACGAGAATCAATCCAGATGTAAGGATTACTTTACGTGGCATTTCAACCAATTCCCAATACCAGGAGCGATGATTGTAGTTTTCGAAAAGAAAACTCAACCCTGAGATCATTTCCATGCCTGAGCCTGGATCCTGAAAGTCGTCGACGTCTGCTGTAACTGCCAATGCTCTCCTTTGTCTCCAAAGGGCGATATACGCAGACACAGGAAGGACAACAATAGTAGGCTGTGGAAATGTAAGCCACGATTAGCCAATGATTGTACCTTGTACCTTGGCACTGTATGCTGTAATCCGCTTTCATGTATCTCGATTTTAAATATGTTATGTAATTTATTACTCCAGTCTGCTTTTATCAATTTCGTTTCCTCGTATTTATTTTTGGTATTAAAGATTTTCCTTGGCGTACAGAATTTCGATAAGCTTCTTAAGGCATTTTTTTCTTCATTGTGTTCACTCTGTTTGGGCGTAATTTTCAGAAGGTGTTATTCTGCTGATTTGCAGAATTCGGAATTGAAACATTATTCCATAACAAGTGTGAAGTGAAATTTGCAAGTGTTTCTCTCGCCTAGTGTGAAATTTCTTTCAGTGGAAGGAGTAAAAGCATTATGAGCCATTGTCGACCGTCATTTGACTGACGTTAAAACACTTCTTACCGCAACCTCGTTCTTAGGCCCTCTCTCCTTTTCCTCCCTTGTCGTCAAGGAGAGAGACCCTAGATGAGGCTGATCACGTGGCACCCAAAATCTAAGTGCTTTTCAATTTCTTTATTAAGGGAGGGGTAGCAGAGTGTTTGGATTTTCGCTGTGACAAATTTTGTTTATTCCAAATTTCCGGGCAAGCAAAGAATAGAATGCTTTCGTTCAAGAAATTCGGCAGACGAATGGAGCACAAATTTTTCAGCGGTTAGTATACATGCAAAACTTCATGTACCGAATCGGACTGAAACAAGTGGATCAGTCTCTTAAATCTGCAAACTGGAAGATAAGCTTTTTTTTAAATTTATGTTGTATTTTGGATGTGAAACAACACTACAGTAACTGTCACACGGCTGATTAGCTGAGAATTTTGACATGGTTTAAGCTCGCAGCAGTGCGAAATAATTTACTGTTTTGTCGACATTTATTCCATCCGCATCAGATTTATGTAAGTAATCAGCATTTAGACAAATGTTGATCACGATTTGTTTTCATACATGTACACAAGAATTGTATTTTACAAAGTAGTAAATAAAACAGTTTAGTTAGCGAATGATGTGTGTAAGAGTCAGGCAACACGAAACAGTGAAACAGTTTTGCTTTTGTAAAATCAAATGCTAGAATTCAAACCAGAGTGATATATTTCAATTCGGCGGATAAATATATATTTCGTTTGATCTCTGTGAAGCTTATAACTTTCAAAACATTATTGGAATTTATTGCCTTTGTGTGGTTTCGCTCAAGTTGAGAGGGAGAAATAATTCGTTGAGCCTACCTCGATGGATTCATTTTTGTCACAGGCGATTACGTGACCAGACTCATTCAGAGTCTCTCTCCTCGACGACAAGGGAGGAAAATTAGAGAGGCATGGGAACGAGGTTGTTTTTACGGTTCGAGAGCAGATTTATTTACTTAAATTTTTGACAAAATGTTTCGAATGTAGACTGATCAATGTAAGGTGCTCTTATTAGATTTTCGAAACTTATAAAGGGTCGGCTCATGTTCCGCAAAGGTATCAAAATTGCCAATCCCGTTTTCAAACCAATGGTGAAACCAATTGAAACTATTAAGCCAATATGCCGCAAAGAACTATACAAATACAAATGCAATACAAATGCTTCTATGGCCAGTTTGTAATGCGTTCGTTCGGGTTATTCTATTAGCTATACGCCTGTTCTCTAATCGATTGTTAGGTATTACCGCTTTTCAAAACACATTTCATGTCCATTTTCCTGCAATCGCGTCTTCTTAACAATATTTCCCTTTCTTTTTTGGGGCAACAGAGGTTCATTTTGATCAAGGATGTAACGAATTTTACTTATCTAGTTGTTTCATTGGACGCCATTTTAAAATTAATGTGGATTATCGAGCAAATATGTGCCTATGTACTACCCCCAGATATATGAACAGAACACAATAGCGCGGCTTTCGAGGCTTTGTCACGCAATGAAAAAATAAAATCGAAACCATTCAACGACAGAAGCTAGGAATTTCAGATATTATAGAAGATAAATAGATAAACGATTTGTCCAAATCTCAGGTCTGTGCGGTTCACCGTTTGCGAGTTATTTGCCGAAACTTTCCACGCAAATTTATAAAGCTCAGTATGGAGACGCCATATTTGTGTCCTTCCGAGGGGCACAAACATGGCCGCCGTGATGTCAGAGAAACCATCTGGAACTTAATTTTCCTATTAATAGTGACTACTTTTGGCTCATGATCTATTACACTTTCACATAAACAGCACTAAGTACATTGGGAATGTTCAATCTGCAAAAATGGAAAGGAAAGGCCTTTTTTGCATCAAACCAACATTGTCACGGCACTCAGCTTGATATCAAATACGGCGGAGAACTCGAATATTCAAAATGCTCTGTTTTTAAAACGAAGGGCACAACCAAGCTGGAAATTTGCGAAAAGATATGATTTTAGTTTATCTTACACCTAGTGATATCAAAAGTTTAGCAGGCCTATTGAATTTTGATTTCAGAATTTTATGACGTAACATGAAAACCAAGAATACCTAGAAGGGGAGGCAGGAGAAAATGCGTTAAATCTAATTTAAAGCATAAATTAATTGTTTAACAGGAAGTGATGACTACCTATATTTTTTATTGCAGAATTTTTATGTGCACATTATCCTCTTTGAGCTGGACAAATTTAAAAAAATTCATCGGGGAAAAAAGATATAACTGAATGCGTGCACAAAATCGTTACACATATGTAACGATTTTGTGCACGCATTCAGCTGTATCTTTTTTCCCCGATGAATTTTTTTAAAATTGTCCAGCTCAAAAAGGACAATGTGCACATTAAATTTCTGCAATAAAAAATATAGGTTGCCATGTAAGGACGCAAATTATGACCTTGAAAACAACAACTCGAGGAACGTTTTCATTCGATGTTGTTTTGGATTTGTTTGAATTTTTCCATAACATATACATATATAGCATTGTTCCTTATGCTAGGACTTCCTACCTATCGAGTTCTTTCTAAAGTATTACTTTAATAAACGTTGCTTCTAGCTACAGTAAAATGTAATGTGACCGATGAAATAACTCGCGCGATTAGTACCAGAACAGGCATAAATAAGGTAAGTATCTCTCGTGCAAGCATGGTGACCTATCTTTTTTATTGTATTTTTCGAAACAGTGCTTGGTAGGGAACATTCTGCGAAAGTTTCAAAAAAATCGTTTGGGCAGTTTTATTTCTGAGGAATCACCTTATTAAGTTGACGAGATATGGATAAGAGATAACGAACTTGTAGTACTGAGAATTTTTTGACGCAACCTAAGTTCTTTTTTTCTTGGTCGCGGAAGGAAAAAATTGTCAAGATTCATGGAAGTTTCACCTCAATAAATTGAGAAATCTTAGAAAATGCGGCATCGTCCAAAACAAAATAGACACAAAGCTTGGACATTTTTTTTTTATCGGTAATTGTCTGTTCAGTTCATTTTAAGATGCTCAAAATATACAAAAAGATATCAAACAACATTCGCGACTTTCGTAATTTATACTACAAAAGAAAGCCATGCGTACTATCACTTTTTCTCAATTTGATAGTCCTTCCAACCCTTTGTCTAAATCTCTTCAAGTTATCAAATTCTTTGATCTTGTCACATTTTATATTGCTATATTCATGTACAAATTTCATAACGAGCTCCTTCCTATTGCCTTTCATTCTTTTTTTACTAGAGTAACTAATATTCATAATTATAATACTAGGCTTGCAGCAAAACAGTCTTATTATCTTCCTTTCGTAAGAACTAATTATGGCAAGTTTAACATTAGGTTTCAAGGCCCCTCTATTTGGAACTCCATTGATGATCATATAAAGTTATCATCCGCATCAATGTTTAAGAAAAAAATGCAAGTTGAGTATCTCGAAAGATACTAGCTAGCGCCTGTATTGATCAACTCTAAGGCTGTTTTGCTCGATTTTTTTCCTCGATTTTTTTCCTCGATTTTCTAATATGTTTTTGTCTTTTTTTTCATTTTGCTCACTGTAATGTTCTGTACGTAATGTTCTGTAATGTTCTGTGTTGTTGTGTACTTTACCGACCTAAACTTGTATTACATAATTGTAACACTGGCTGCCTGCCCTTTTTAACTCTACAGTTATTTCAGGCAGCCAGACCCCTAATTACTTATTATTTATACTATATATATTTTCTTTCTTGTAATTTATTAGGGTAAATAAAGTTGTTGTTGTTGTTGTTGTTGTTAAATTAAGCGTAATTAAAATGGATGTTTACCGTGTTCCAGAGTGTACAGTCGTGGCAGTAAAATGTTTTCTAAACTAATCGAAGAAATGTTGAACCAAAAGCTGAATGACTGTCTCAAGTCTTTTTATATCTCTCCGAGGAAGCAAGATAGCTCGTACCACAACACCTCTTCAATGAAATCCATTCGCCGCCATTTCCCGGTTCTACGCTCCGTGCCGGAACGCCGGTTTGACAGAAACGAGCAAAGTGCTAGATGCTTTTATGAAAGATCTCAGTTAGACGGAAAAATGGCTTGTGTGGCACACAAGAAGCCTATCTCCAAACAGCAAATCCAGCAAAAGTACGAGTGCGGCGAACTTAGTCCGGTGGACTGCGAAGACGAGTGAGACGGAAGTTGTTTGTCCTCGAAGATTCCCAAGATTTCAAGATCAAACAATTAGAAATTACTCGCCTCGCCTCGCCTCCCCTCGCCTCGCCTGGCTATTGATGTGCTTTTTCAATGATCGAGGGATAGCTAAAGCAGCTGGTATTGTAACGCGCTGCTCAGCGAATACTGTCTCAACAACATGCTCAAGGGCATGGGCAAGCGAGCGGAAATTCCGCCCACCTGACTAGCCACTACCTCAGTGACACATCCGCTTCACCACTTTTTCACAACAGCTGTTAAGATCGACAAATCAAAGAGGCAAGTAGTGATCACATGACATGTCGGATACATCCATCGAGTCATATGGCCAACTGCCCTCGCTCGATCAACAGAAGAGGATATCGACCATGCTAAGCAGCTTTCACTCAGTGGAGAAGGAGAAAATTCAGTCTGAAAGTACAATAAACCCGTCTTCGAGATAGAAAGAACGGTTCTCGTCGAACACAATCAGTTGACATTCTTCTTGATCTTGCTGCTTGCATGATTCATTCTATTGCGCGGTTCGCTTTCGATTTCCGTAATGGTCATGTCACAACTTGTTTTCATGAATTTTTCCTAGAACGAAAATAAATTTATTTTGCATCTTCGGTTGTCTTTTAATTCTGTGTTTTAAAATTTACTAAAACACTTATTCTTCTCGGACTTGCCTGGCTAACGGTTATCTATATCAGCTCATATTCTGCGCGTCCTCGAAGCTAAGAATAACTTTTAAATAAAAAATGTAATGAATATCTTTCTGTTTTTCATTGGAGGTAAGCTAGTTACACGTGAGGAATACAAAAATATCCTGTGCGTCATGTAGAGAGATTGTACGGGCATTAAGATCTGGCAGGATTAAATCCGTTGTTAGTAACCGTTGTATTTGAGTTTCGGAAAGGCTGCTGAAAGTACATGGCAGATGGACGACGGACGCTGCCATGGACGACATTCACGCAGATGAAAGTCTTGATTAATTATTATTTTGTTATTTTAGGACTTAAAATTAGGCTACGGCAGTTCGTATATTTGTAAGAAAAGTAAGAGGCGGTGACGACTAGCTAGGAATTAACGATCATAAAAGCCCATAAAATCACAAAAGGTCACACAAACGATAAAAGATAAGTGAACTGTATTTATTTGGCTTACAGCAAATCACAATTTGGGATTAAAAGATGCAAAATCCAGTATTTTATGGAGCATTTCTCGCGATCAGTTGGATCAAGCCGAGGTCAGTCGTCACAAATTACAGTGAATGTATGAGATCAAATAGCGCGTACCGTGGCGCTTACGTCACACGGTTTCAAACACAGAGCCTTGTCTGCCTGTGATAACCCTAATGGTTTTGCCTATGTTGTCTACTGCGTGGTGGTAGCTGAAATCTCGTATAAGCTATACTGAATTGTAACCGCTTACGTTATTATTTATATTTATTTGTTATTAAAGTTTAAAATGGATTGCTTTCTGTAAAGTTGTAAAAAGCTTAGCTGTGAATGGTTCCGCTGGCGAATCCTAGAATGAGAGACTAGACCAGCAGAACACCACAACATCTCGTGTTACCGTGCTTAAACGAGATAAAAAAAAACTGTCGCGAAACGACTTCATGAAAAATATATATTAGGAATAGTATTGTAAGCATAAATGTATTCTAAGCCTAAGCGAATAAACTCTAGTTTACGCTTTCATTGTAGGTTATCTATATTTAAAGAGAAAAGGGCGATGGGGGTGCTTATGACCAGATATTTTTATAGGCGGACTGATGGTACTGTAACGAAGGCCAATAAGCGAGATCTACGGTTAAAACGTTTAGGTTCACTGTTTTCTTTTTTAACAATTAAATCATCTAAAATTCTAAAATGAAGTTGATTTGCTTTACTGAAATCTTAAAACGAGTACTTTAGATTTGCCACTGCGATCAGTACAAGCCACACCAATGCAACGATGGGGGTTTACTGTAACTCCTTGAATCGTCTTTGCGTCGAGTTCATTTGTTCGTACCAATTGACCTTCTTTGGTGTATATTAACAATTTCCCTTTACCAGCTACGACAACATGTTCATTTGACAGGTTAAATGCGATTTTAGTACATTTAAACGAGTTTTCCAATTGAAAAATAAGAAGGTGGTGACCGTCATCACTAAAAACTTGGACAAGGAAACCTCCTCTGTCCAATACCATGACACGGCCATCATTGGCAGCGGTGATGTCAAATACATCACGCAATATTTCATCCCCAAAACTGCGAAGAAATTGTCCATCAGTCTTAAACACATCAATCGCATCTCCGTCCAGCGGATATACCCCTCTCCCCAACACCACCACTTTGTTGTTGTCGCTTACTGCCAGTGAGTGGTAACTGCGCCCTACTCTAAGAGGAAACTTCGAAAGAAGATAACCCGTCTTTTCAAAACAGAGTAGGAAACATTCAATTCCGACGCCTAACTCAAATACGTTGCATCCTGGAAAGATCTCTACTTCTGATGCTGGAAGACGGCTCATTTCTGCAAGTGCATAGGTGTTGTTGTTCTTGTCTGTGGCTACATCATGAGTTATAATTCTGCCAAATGTTAGGGGATCAAGGTAATGCAAAAACCTACCACCGCTATCAAATACCTTTAGGTCAAGGTCTGCGATAATGAATTGTCCTAAAGTATTTGAAGTGATAGCCACCGGACCCGCCAGCTTGTGTTCCCCTTCCTCACCAAAAGAAAATGTGAATGGTCTCCAGTAGTGCTTCGTACCATGTTTACGCAGAGTTTCAGCTACTCTAGGGTCGCGCAATACGTGAACTACCTCATCTCTGCATTCGACACAAGGCAAATTAATTGGAATCCACTTGCCCTCTCCACGTTCGCAGACTATTTGCGTGACATCGTCAACCACAAGGTTTAAGCGATAAACAGTTAAAATAATTTCGCGGCGTTCAGCCTTACTGAACCAAGCCCGGAAGCCTTTTTTGAACTCGACGGCAAAACTGCCTTTTACAGCAGGCATGGAGTGCAGCTCTTCAAGACACAATCTGCACGCAGCTAGTGCATCCTCAGGATACTCTACCTTTTCTAGAATTGTCGCCGCTACACGAATAACCATTGCTTGAATGCGATCAAACGTGCTCAGAGCTTCATTATTGAAGGCTTCTGTTGCTTTTAAACACGCTACTTTAAACTCTTCTTTTGAATTCGAGAGCGCTCTTTTATCAGCAGCATCAGTAAGTTCTAAGGTATTCAAACCCTCGGCTATTTCAACCGTTTTCTCCGCGGCAGTGGTTGCTGTTGAGCGCAAGCCATGAACTTTCAAACTTTTCTCCGGACCACTCTTGCCACTTTCTACCTTGTTTAGGAGCTCAAATAAGTAAGTGACACCGCGCTTGAAGTAGCTCATACTCGTCAAAAGATCTCTTCTTGCTAACCCGTCCACTTTGGATTTGATGTCGTCTATTTCACCGACGATGAAATCTCGAATTCGCTGATCTGTTACATCTCCATCTTTCAGCTTCTCCGCTGTGAGATCTCTGCCTTTATTTACAAGCAGGCCAACAGTAGCTTTAAATACGGCTGATACAATTGAAGACATAATCGCCCAGACTCAAATAAAGAACTCAGAAAGGTCTGAAATGGCTCGCTGTGAAGTTGCGTAAATTAACAGCGAACCATTTGAGAAACATGATATTAAAGGACTGTTTGTTGTGCACGTAGTTGACGACGTGACGTCACGAGTCACGAGCTTTCGGTCCGGTGCCAAATCAAAGGCCCTTTGGGCTGTCTCGTGTCAGTCAAAAAGGGGTTAAAATATACTTTACTAAATAGTTATTATAAAAGTAAATGTTTTGCTAGGCCGCAAAAAACTTGTATGTTATTTACGCTTGCAATATTTACAGGGAGTTCATTAAAGACTTTCGCACCACTAAAAGAATAGGTTTTCTTAGAAAATTTACCATATCCGGGGATAGGGAAAGCAGAGACGGGGGAAAATTTTGCTGGGATAATATTTAGTCTTCTTTTTCCATACGCGGGAAATAAAAATGGCGAACAGGCGGGAAAACAAAATGACAGAGTCCTCTCTATTTCCGACGCAAACTGAACGCAAGAGGAATTGAGCGTTCCTCGAAGCACTCGTCCCCCACTTCACCTCCTTGCGCCAACGTTTTGCGAAGTTTTCCATTTCTTTTGTTATTTATTGCCCGTTTTTAACGATCAAAGAACAATATCAGAAAATAGAATATTTCATACATGTTTCTTGTGACGAAAACGCTGAAAATAGAAATGCCGATATGTTTGTAACGAGCGTTTTACACATACCCAGGCAAATAGCATTCCCAAGGTAAATAACACCAAGGTAAACTCACCGCGGGAATACGTTACCGAGGTGTTTGCGGTCACACACTTAACACTTTACCAAGGTCAATTTTTCATACTGTTTTCGGCGCGAAATGCGAAAATGGGCAATACGAGGGTGCTTACTTAGCATCATCTCGCTTTTATTATTTATACTCTTTCGACAGTCCTCTACTGCTTTGTTATGTCAGTATTTCAGACAGCCAAGAAATAGAAGGCGAAGACTCCGTTTATATAAATCTCTTTGTTGGATTTTTCTAAACCTTGAGATGAAATCGAAATACATATAAGAAAACGCACTAGTAGATCTTCCTTGACTAGTGTTGTATTTAAACGCCAAATTTCCACAAAAAAAAATAGCATTTATATTACTTACAAATCAGCAAGCCATCAAGCCATGATTCTAAGAAAGACCACGTTTTTGCTGCCTTGAACACGCAAAGTTGACCTCAGGAAATCTAAACCTCACGCCATCATATTTAATTTCAAATTCTCTGTTTATTTTATTTGCTTATCTTTGAGGTTTGCCTCACGATTGGTCATTTTATCTTGGGGTACTTGGAAAACCTACCTATTTGCCTCGGTAACTTTCATGGGCGATTCTTTTGTTCTTTTTCACACCGCCATAAATTTACCTTGGGGGAATATTTTGCTGAGATAATTTTTAGTCTTTTTTTCTTTCATAAGCGGGAAATAAAAATGGCGAACAGGCCATGAAACTGACAAAACACCCGGGAAAACAAAATTACAAAGCACGCGGAAAAACAAAATGACAGAGCACATATTATTTATGATATTTACCAAAAAAACGTCCTCTCTATTTGTGAGTTTCCCGAGGTAAAGAGCCCTTTTACCATGTTAAAAGGACGAT
The DNA here is from genome assembly GCA_963693305.1 of Meandrina meandrites. NCBI lineage: Eukaryota > Metazoa > Cnidaria > Anthozoa > Scleractinia > Meandrinidae > Meandrina > Meandrina meandrites. The sequence continues at coordinate 13,046,185 of OY855908.1, forward strand.
GTGTAACCGCAACTATATAAATTTGACACACTACACTATTAACCTATTCCGTACTTGAAACCCTACACCGCTACACAGATCAAGCAATTTGTTCCAGTCAAATTTTGTTAATTACATTTTATGCAGTTACGAAAAACCATTCCGTAAAGATTCTCAAAATCCCGCTCCGGCTCTTTCTTGAAATTCCTGCTTCCCGCTCCTGTTTGCAGCTCCCATCCCGGCCGAATATCACCACATCTTCTTATCTGGGTTACTTAGCGTGAGGTCTGTCTTTGAACTTGTTAAAGGGCAACTCTTGGGAAATTTACCCCGATTTTTTTTATTTTTTCTTTAAGTTGTTTATAGCACACAGGAATCTTTAGAAGGTAAAATTTTAAAGATATCGGCCAAAATGAATTTACTACGAATTTTCTTTTACGCCAATTTGGCGGCCATTTTGAAAACGTTCGGATTTTGGTACATCACGTGATGCTACGTCACAGGTGTGGAAGGCAGATTTGCTTTTGCATGCTTCTGATAAGAGGAAAACACGCCAAGCCAGCCAAGCGTCTCTTCATAAATGAGAATGACAAGGAGAGAGACCCTATGCTGTTCAATGATGTCCAAGATAAAAAAGGTAGTGCTTCAGTGCTTAAATATGAAAGGAAATAAACTTAAAAAGAGTAAATCATGTGTCGTGAAACGAAACAAATCCGTCAGATTGATCGGCCTTCTAAGGTCAGCAAATGTACATAGCTTTATAATACGATGCATCCTCTCTTGCACCATATCGTGATAAAGATGCCTTTTGTCTGGAGTAGATAGTAAATTGAAAAGGGTCTGCGAGTGCTGACTCCCATAATTTGTCAGAAATCTCTTCATTTATGAGCAGGAATACTGAGCCTCTATATGTCCTATATGTAAGCGAAATCCACGCGTTCGGAAACAGACCGATATATTTTGATTCTGTTGTTGAGAAATTTGTCGCCACCCTCAGATTTCTCCTGCTGTTAATTGGCAAAATAGAATGCAATTCCCACCAGCAAATGTAGTGTTTCTTTGAAGCATATGCCTTCGAAAGGCGCGCGTGATTTGCGTGCAGGTCAGAAGCCACTACCCCGCGCGCTAGCAGAGGCGCTCTCGCGGGATATAAAATTATGCGAAGAAATGGGGAATCAAATATAAAACAATATCCGGATAACTAAGAGAAGAAGTGTTGCGTGAAGTACTTATTCTGTGATTCCTTTTGAGAAACAATTGTTGTAAATTAGGCAACCTGGGGTGTAGCATAAAACCCGGGTATGAAAGCGTGTCACGCTCTTTCCCTTCACCCTCCCTAGCCTGACCACGAAACAGTTTCGTGTGCAGATTCGAGCAGATGTCAGTTGACGAGATAACTAAAGGAAAACATGCCAAATGTTGTAAGACACGAAGAGCGCAACGACCATTTCAAATGCAAACCATGAATTAAAACGCAAGCAAACGCGAAAGGGAATAAGGAGCCAAACACAGCACAATTTTCGATTTTCGTGGGGGTTCTTTTCGCAAAAAGATAAGAAATTGCAAAATAAAAACATGACAACTTAATTATACCGATAAATATAAAATCACGCAGGGTCGTGTAATAGTCCCGGTGGCAGAATCAGTTTACAAAATCACTCTCAGTACAGTTTTACGCATACAAGCACGAACAACCTTGAACAAAGTTTCCTCGAGGCAAGTTGTTTCAACTACAGAAAGCGCAAACTCCCTTCTCCCAACAAAAGAAGTGAAGAGACCCAGCAGAGTTTTGTCCACATTTAACTGCAAGCCTGTGTATGTTCTAGATAAAATCTGCCGCAGAATTTCGGATAGTCTAGTTTCGGTAGCTGGCATTTCGCCGGCAGAATTCTTCGTTTTCGAGCAGAATTTAGAAAAATCGGTAACACAAAAGAGACAAAGAATTTAACTTGCGTTTCTGTATTTGCAAGCTTTCAAACGCACAAGATAGATAGTGTACATTAGGCTGAAGCTCAAAAGGTCAAAACCTATTGTGATAAACATGAGCAAAAATATTTGAAGACCGAATCTAAACAACAAAATGCAGCAAACAGTTTGGTTGTATAAAAGCATGTTTAATTCAGCTTCTCGCGTACATGCAAATAAAAACAAGGCTTTTCAGGTTTGTCTTAGCTCACAAACAACTGGCCGAGGTAATAGAGAAAGAAACTGTACATTTAGGACTTCAATTCACTCACCATTCGTCGCCGTCGGCGGTGAGGAGGTTCGATATTTTACTCCCTTTCTCTGTCTCGCTGTTTTTTTCCCTGGAGGCTCAAAACGCCAGGGTTGAAATACCATAGAAGGTTCTTAATTATCCCCTGACATATCCCATACATACATACATACATACATACATACATACATACATACATACATACATACATACATACATACATACATACATACATACATACATACATACATACATACATACATACATACATACATACATACATACATACATACATACATAAAACTTTATTTATCCTCCTATAGCTCTCTAAAAATCAGTGGAGTCGCTAGCAGAAGTTGAGCTCTCACTGCAAGAATTTGAGTCAGCCATGTTCGTGACTTGTTGCGGTTCCACACCTGTGACGTATCACATCTCGTGATCATAGTCGAAGCATCCATGGCGAAATGTCACGTAAAATACGAAGTTTTACGTTAAAATTAACGGGTAAAAAAGCTTCTGAATTCAATTTTTTTGCTTCCTGTGTAATTTTGGAAACATTCGGAAGCTTTTACTGAAATATAGTTTTCTAGCCAAGAGTTGCCCTTTAACTTTTGAGATGTTTGTAAGATAAGTCAAGCAAGCTTTTTTTAGCCCCCTAACGCAGCTGACTTAAAATGATTTTATCTCGGCGTACTGATAAACATTTCTCGATGATCACCAATTCTACTGGCAAGAAGCATGCCATCGCCTCAGTCTTCAGTTGCAAGTGATGTCGAAGTACTTGCTACGGCAAACACAAAACGAAAAAACCTCGCGTTAAGTCTGCTGACAGGACTGAGAAAGAAACGCACGAACTTCTTGAAGCGTGGGCCCCCAAATTCAGTAAGCTGTGGGGAGTTTCACAAAGAAAAAAATAAAAATGTGGAACGATATCTATTCTTCGTATAAAGAAAGGTGTCCAGAAAGCCAGACAATGCTACAGCAGGTGAAGAAACGGCAGCAGAATCTAGAGTACGAGTGAACTCAAGCAGTTCAGGCAGCGATCTCGCTCGACTGTGGAAGATGGAATTCAGAAAATTAAAGAAGACTTCCCCTATTTCAACATCCTGAGTAAAGAAAGGCGAGAAAGTACGACTCCAGATTGGCATGCAGAGTTCTTTTATTGAAATGTGTGAAAAGAGTATGGAACAGGACAACGCAAGATTTGAACGATCAGCTGAAATGTTCCGTGACGCCCAGAGCAGGCAAATGGAACAAACAAACGCCATAGTTGACATTTTTAAAGATTTAGCATCAAAATAATTGTCTTTATCTAATCGTTTATCTTCTGTTATTGAAACGATACATACAATTGTTGTGCAAACCTCACGTAGCAATCATAGTCTTTCTTAGGATGCTCGTTTTTTGTCCAACCTTTTTCAACGCAATTCTCCAATGAACTTTCAACATGCCAAATGCTCGTTCCACTACAGATCGTAGCACACCGAACTTTAGATTTTAAACTTTCTCCGCTCCTGAGTCAGGCGTCCTCTGTCCGGGTAGGGTTTCACTAGCCAGTTCGTTTGTGAATAGGCACTGTCGCCAGCTAAAAGGGGCCTTATTTCTGTTGCATTTATATTGCCTGTTGGACCACTAAGAATTTGCGTTCGCTGCAAGTTCATAAATCAAACACTCTCTCCTAATTGTCTCAACCATTCCATTTAAAAAATGTACAAAAATTTCACCTAATAAAACTGCTCAAATTTAATACATCTCTTTCACTGCTTTACACTCTACGCCGCGATTTTCCCTTAAATTAAAGTTCAATTCTGTTCAACTAAAAAACCATTTATAATAAACACTCCCAACCGACAAACGATTACAATGAACCAGCAGAAAAGCAAAAAACTTTCAATGCAGCAATATTTTTGAACTCCAACTTATAAACAAAAATTATTTGTTCTTTCACAACACGCACAAAATCCGGCGGCCTCACAAAGCAAATCTTGACATGGCGGGAAAAATATTGACATGGCGGGAAAATTCCGCGGCCTCACAAAGCAAACGCGCATGGAATGCACCTTGGAATGCACCTTCTCCCCCTCGCATATTCTCGTGTCGTCATGACAACGTCATGACGACACGAGACAAAAATGAAACAGTCAAAATAACGTTTTATTCTCCAAAATAGACTTTTCTCCAGTTTGAATGCAATCGAGCATTGGTCAATCTTTGAGACGTGGGTTAATGTTAAGCTTACATACAAAGTTAGATTTTTTTTACATGAAATGATGCATAGCATGACAAATGTTGTGGAATGATGCGAAGTATTTATGCACTTATCAGCGGCCATCCCGGGGGGGGTGACCCCGGGGACATACGCGGGCATGGGGCGGGATTTGTTAATTTTGGTCACCAATTTTGAGCCCGGGATGGGGGGAATGGATTGATTTTGCACTTTCATAGCAGGATCCCCGGGGAAAGACCCGCGGGATTTGTAGCGCCGCCACCATATTGGGAGATTAAGCTGGAAACGAGTGCCGTTCCCGTCTACTAGGATCATTTTTTGTTCTTCTTCAGACAAGCCTACGACAGAAGTCTTATCTTCCACCAAGTGGAATTCAACACTCCCACATGCCCTCGTTGAACAATTAATAAATTACAACACCAGATCAGCTTCCAGACTAAGACACGGGCTTACAGCACGGAGTTTCACATCGAAATATATGCAGAACTCTATTGCATATAGAGGGGCCGTCCTCTGGAATGCCATCGTTAATTGATCGTTTCGAACACCTTGACATCAAATCTTTTCTGAAAAACGTGGCGAATTGTTACACTTTTAGGGATTTTAACTTCAACGTTTTAGCGCCACAAACAATCAGCAATAGGTTTAAGGATTTTCATATTTTTAACTTTTTATTCTCACTCATTCGAATTCATAATAATTTTATCTTTTTTTTCTCTCATTTTAATTTTGTACACGACCCCACAAGCTTGTAGCTTTTATCTTTCATCGTGTATACTGAAATAAAGGGTGTATGTATATGTATGTATGTATGTATGTATGTATGCGAACATATGTTCACATTTCTCTTGTAAATCTGCCTCTTTTAGCTGCTCATCCTTTGCTTTCATAGCGAATATAATTTTTGAAAGAAAACTACGATTCCTTCTGTGCTAATATTTTGATCAATAGGTGTTAAACTGTAAATTCTGCGTTGTAAACAAACACAGGAGCAGGAATTTAAAACAGCGTTTTCATTATTGTCTTTTCATTGTTGTGTTGAAACAAGAATATTCTCTCCTTTACCATTTCATGACTTACAAGGTAAGCTGAACCTCATCATGTGTAGAAAACAAGAGAAATAGCCTTCTTTGCTTCTGTCTCATTAACTCAATATAGGTATAATTTTACCAAACGGAAAATTAATTACGGCAAGTCTTTTGAAACAATACACTTTTTGACTTGGCAGAGCACACATCTTTACCCCAGGGAAGGGACATTTGTAGCTTTTGGTTAAAAAATCTTACGTTTGGGTAGAGGGGATTTGTAAATGTCGTTGTGCAAATTCCCGGGGTTCCCCGGGGTCACCCCTGCGGGATGGCCGCTGATAAGTGCATTAAGGAAGTCAACTATTTATCTATCGGAGGCCGGAAATGACTTAACTTATGCGTGACCTGTCCGCGACCCATTTCTCGGTGAGTACTGACAAATCCGAGAAACAGAGGAAGTCTTACCGCGAATTAAAAGTTAGCATACATTGCTTATATGACGTGCACACGTGCACAGTAACGGGAAAAATAAATAGATCATGACCAGAATTGATAGCCAGGTTTTTAAAAAACAGCCAGGCGAAGGCAAATTTCGGACCTTCACCGATTTCTCTAATATTTTCAGTGAAAGTCGACCATTATATCCCATGAACAAATATCACATTTATTTGGATCAAATCTTTTATTTTTATTTTTTGCGAGGCGGTTTTCAGCGTAAATGACTTAATTTATGCGTGACCTGTCCGCGACCCATTTCTCACTGAGTAGTGACAAATCCGAGAAACAGGGGAAGTCTTACCGTGAATTAAAAGTTAGCATACATTGCTTATATGATGTGCACGCGTGCACAGTAACGGGAAAATTAAAAAGATCATGACCAGAATTGATAGCCAGGTTTTTAAAAGACAGCCTCTTCAGTGAAAGTCGACCATTATATCCCATGAACAATTATCACATTTATTTGGATCAAATCTTTTATTTTTTATTTTTTGCAAGGCGGTTTTCAATGCAACCTCAAAACCACCCAATTTGCATTTGAAGACTCCATAATTTAGCATTAAAGGTTGGTCGCTCCAAAGTGTATTTCCTTAACTAAACAAGGTGAATATTTTATATTTCAAGGTTTTATGTTTCTTCTATACTTTAACGGTTAAAAAATTGTATTCTATAAAAGTTTGACTGAGTTATGAAAAATTGTACAAGAAGATAAAAAATGTCACGAAGACTTACACGTTAGAGCGAAGACGGCGGTAAAAATCACCAGTGAGGCAAGGAATGCGTGACACGTAACATACCTGTAGTTGAAAGCGATTTTCTCGAATGTGGGACCTGATCAGAAGCCAAGTCTATTGTATCTCGAAAGTACTAATACCAGTCTAGAGACCTATAGAATAAAATTTGTGGGCACTCTGCACTTCGCACCGTACAGAGCAGCAAGAATTTCCCAAATTTTCGCCATTTTGATCAAAACCAAAGATAACGACGGTCCGATTTCTTTACAGTGAACGCCTATAGATACGATCACTACCACCAAACACCACACTGTGGCATGCAAATAAATAATATTTGTCGATTTAGCCGTCGTTTGGGGAAAAATCTACCGTTGTTGCAGGATTCTCAAAAGAAACAGCGATAAATATCAATATGCAAATTAGCTCCGAATGCGACATTTTGCTATATTTCCCTCATCCTCGGAGACCCAAGGGCAGTTACTCGGGGCAAAACGAAGTAAACTGGGCAGAAATCATAGCGGCGAAAATAAAATTATATAAAAGTAAAAGAGCCCCTGGGAAACGAGTCTCTCCAGACCATGTCCAAGCGGCTCTGCGAATGCTGGTTCCTGATTGGGCAAAAAAGTCCTTTGTATTATTTTGCCCAATCGGCGAACAGTAACTTCAGAGTCACTTTCGTGTGTTCTTACACGGCGGTTATTGAAAAAACCATATTTTATGTTTATTAACATAAGAGAGCCGAATAAAGTCGGGAGTCATTTCCAATTACAATGCAATGCAATGCATTTCTTTGCGTGCATTTCTTTGCAGCACTGGAAATTCCAGTTGGCCGAAATATCCGAAAATAAAAAATATAAAAAAGAAATAAAATGAGTGATTGATGTAAGCTTTTAGGTCTCGATTTTCTGAAATTTTTGTTTGGGGTTAAAAGTATTGAAAGTAGTGGCTTGTACGTTTGATTTTACGTTTTTCTGACTTTATCTCAATATTTTTCGACTGACTGCAGCTATACCCGCGCTGCGTACATTGTTTTACCGCACGTGCGAGACGAGATCAGACGAGTGTGCCGAACGGCCGCTAAGGCCATCCCCATTTTTTTCTCTGCTTAGCGTCGTCCGACCGACCCAGATTTTCGCGTTTTCAAAAAAAAAAAAGTTGTGCAGAAGGCAATGACACATTATTTCAAACAAATGTCACTTTAATCCGAAACATAGGCACTTTTTTGCCATACAGTTTTGGTGGTTCATCCTTTTTTCGCTGTTCTTGCTTGAGTTTAACGACGACGTCGATTTTTCCTTCCTCCATTACCACCATGTTGACTTTATAACTACGTCTTGTTTTTTCCAGGTTTCACGGTTATTACGCTGAGATACCGGGCCTCCTAGTTCCAGACTCCTTTCCAGTTTTTTTTGCTTCTTTTTTTGTTCTTTTCCGGCCGACCGACCCAAAATCCGAAAACGCATTCGACAATAAATGAAAAAAAAAGGGGGGGATGGCCTAATGCGTCACATACCGATAAAAAAGACTATTTTCGATTCCTCTGATCCGTCCAAGTGAAAATGTCCGGGTAGATCTTGAAATATATCTCTTTCTGACATCCGAAATGATTCCCCGACTTTTTTTGTAGTTCTCTAATGTAAACTGAAATATAACTGCCGTGTAAGAACACACGAAACTGACACTGAAGTTACTGTTCGCCGATTGGGCAAAATAATACAAAGGATTTTTTTGCTCAATCAGAAGTCAGCATTCGCAGAATCGCTTGGAAATGGTCTGGAGAGACTCGTTTTCCAGGGGCTCTTTTACTTTTATATAATTTTATTTTCGCCGCTATGATTTCTTCGAGATTTCTGCCCGGTTTACTTCGTTTTGCCCCGACTAACTAAGGGTCTCAATGGGGTAGTGGCTTTTAAGGTTAACGGCTAATTTTTTTGGCTTTTTTACGGCTAACGGTTTTTTTTCCGTTACGGTTAACAGACCTGTTAAAAATTAATTTCCATTGTTTTAAAAGTTAAAAATTAATTTTTATTGTTGTAAAGGCCCTACGAACATTCTGGGATGAAAAGGTAGATGTAATAAACTACATCTTCCATTTGTATACTGCGGTAAAAAAAATTACATCTACAAAATAACAGAATTTTCAATTACTGTAAAAGTAAGGAGCAACCATTCTATACAAGTACACGTGTATCCCATGTCATAAGTATATCTACTTGTATGTCTGACTTATAGCGTATACCGTATATACTTATTATAGCCTTAAACATAACCATGGCAACTAAGTCATTAAACTGAGAGCTACAGTCAGAGCAACAGTCAGAGCTAAGTACACATTTGCCAGACCCTTTTGACAGTTCCCGAATTTTATTTTATTTTGGTGTGGAGGGGCGAGGAGAGAGAAACTTGCGTTGAAAAAAGTTATATTGCGAGCGCGTAACGAATGCCAGTCCTAAACCACAAATTAGAATCCAAAATCCCTAAATTGCATGGGGGAGAAAAGGTAGAGTTGCTATTTTTGTAAAGAATTTGAGTTAACATGCCTTCTGTATAATTTACATACATAAAATGGAACGCAACTGAAAAAGGTCTAAAAATTCGGGTGTTTACTACGACATAACTTTTATAATAAGGGACGGATCATTAGAAAAGTAATGGGGGGGGGGGGGGGGGAGGGGGATTTTTAAGCTTGCAAGAATTTTTTACTGCAGCCCTTAATGCACGAATGTTTTCCAGAAAATCTGCTTTATGCACAATTTGCTATTGAATTAAATAAAAACAGTGCTTCTTTGTTTTATTGTAAATACATAGCTTGTACTTTAACGTTACTTTCCATTTAAGAGTTTATTTTATGACGTAAGATACTTTTTGAATAATATTCATTTTAATGAATTGAATTTACTGAGGGAGATTCCAAAGGTAAATAGCAGTTTATAGTGAAAAAAACTGTGTAATTAAAATACCTGTCAGGCCAGAATGAACGAATATTGAGGTGAAGGGCCAATTGTGATATATTAAAATAGGTTTTCTCTAGGGGGGTCCAGGGGCATTCTTCCCAAGGAAAATTTTGAAAATCTGGATACGTTCTACTGCCATTTGGTGCAATTTGGAACACTTTTCGAGAAGACTTAATGCGGCCCATCTTGTGCATGAATTTTTTTCTTTACCTTTCTCCTTGCATGAAATGATTATTTTTTCTCATCCAACAATCGCTTTTCTAATAATGGTCCGTCCCTAATTATATTCGAATTTCATAAACAAACCATGCATGCGAAGCATTAAGCATGTGAATGTTCTTTATCTGTTGACCATGATTTGAAACTCTAGAAAAAACTCTTCAATGGAACAGATTTGTTTGGTTTCAGAAACCTTTCTTTGCAACAAACTTGTAGTTAACAACCCCCCCCCCCCCCCCCCTCCCCTCCCCCTGCCCCCTTTCCTTAACAGCATCGGCCTTTCTTGGTGCCGAGATATACAAAAGGTAAGACACAAAAAATCGCCAGAAGATATCTTGAAACTTTCACTTTTTTTCGTGGTATTTCGTGGCCAGACATTTTTTACGGTTAACAACTTTTACGGCTAACGGTTAAAATTTTCCAATTTTTACGCCTAACGGCTAAGCTTTTTGCCGGTTTTACGGCTGACGGTTAACCCCATTGAGACCCTCCTAACTGCCCCTGGGTCTCCGAGGATGTATTTCCCTCTGTAATTCACGAAAACATTTTTCCTTAAAAATTATTTTACAAGGTAAAGAATTGTTTCTTACCTGAGAAAAGATGCCTTTCAGACTATGTAAAAGCGTTTCAGTTTTGCTGTGAGTGATTATTTTCCCACGCATTCCCATTCCCATTCATTTCCCACGCTGCGGCCGGTAACACAGTGTGTGTTTTGTTTGCAAGGCTGTTGGTAATTTTTACCAATATATGAGGACGTTTAAAGTGTCGTTCCAAGCGACGAAAATTCGTTGGTGATTCTTACCCTGTTGGACACAACGGATCAACCTTCATATCCATGACAAATCTCCTTCTTCGGCACAAAGCTTCAGTACGTTTTGTTAGGCACATCTGTCGCTTTTTCCTACACCCACCTTCCCCGGGGGAACAAGATGAAGATATTTCATGCGTTCGTTTTTCTGCCTCTTCAGCAATGACGGACAAACCCAATAGAAGGACCAGGATCAAAGTTTTATGCATCATTCCTTTGAAAAAATATTAACAAACAGTTAAATTTTGTTTGTAGGTTTTCTGTTGTTTTTTTACGGTTCAACGTTTAGACATTTGGTTAAAAATGGTAAAATGTTCCCTCTATTCGACCAAGAAGTTTTTTGTCGCGATTTCTAAATTTAAGTCACAAACCATTATTGATTCAAGTCTGTGACACCAATATAAAACATATTCTTAAAATAGTCAAATTGAATGGCTTGATATGGGTAACAAACGATATTTTTACTGATAGTAGTGGTGATCATTTCTGGAAAATATTATTGGGATTTGTTCTATACTTCGTGTTTGTCCGAATTTTGATATAAATAAAGGTTCAGAAGACCGATAAAAGTAGCTATCGTGTACGTGTTCTACGAACCTGCTCAGGAACACTGACTGTTCAGGCTGACTATGAAAGCAACTGAGGAAGGACGAATTCGAGTTCTACCGGTCATATGAGCAACAGTGGGTAGCCAAGAAAGTGGAAATGTGGAGTAAAAATAATGCCCTACTGAGTGAAGCAATGGGAATTTTGAGGTGAGATTTTGGATTTTGCCTTTTCTTCTGTAGAAATTGATTTGTTGTGTTACATTGGGAACTGAAATTCAGGCTTAAAACATTTAAAAAGAAAACATTTGTTGAAAATGAGCCTCTCTGTGGATATATCCGAAGAAACGAAGACGCGACAATTACCGCATAAAAACGAAAATCTCAAGATTTAATTCAAGCGAGGATGAAAAAAATTCGCGTTATCAGAAAGGATATGAAGATACAAAACGCCTAAAAACTAAACAAAGTAAATGTCATCTCTGCTTATCTTTCAATTTTTCACATTTAAAGGCGGAGCAAAAATGGTTATTGTCACGAGAGGTATAAGACCCCTACCGAACTCAGAAAACACCACTTTAGAACCAGAAGATCAAAGATACTGATTATAACAATACTTCTACACAAGTAAATAGATACAGTCACATACGTTTACATTTGGATCTACCCATACTTTGGAAATAGAGAAATGACTCGATCTATATATGCGTAAAATAGATTCTTGCATTTCATTTTTTAATTTGTCCTTGCGATATATTCTGCAAGACTAACGTTAAAAAGTTAATCTAAATTTCTAATTAAAACGAACGAAAATATTATACTCTGTACAGCAATCTCCCGCATGAAAAACTAACTTTCTTTTATGTACAATAGATCTCTTTCGTGCTGGAAATCAAAAGCGAAAGCCAACTGTATTTACTTAATCCCTACGTTATTTCCCTAAATATTGCCTTGATGATAGCCTTACAATGATCTGTGGAAGGAGAACTTACTGTATTCGGAGAAATTAGCTCGGGCCTCTGTATTCGATTATTTAGAACAGAACTTCTTGTTGGCAGCGAGCTGTTCACAGCATCTAGTGACATATGACTCAAAAATCTTGCTGCATGGAGCTCTTTTATTGGGACCTCGTATAAACTGTCAATCATCTGTCAAAAAGTCAAACTTCTTGATTTATCCTTACGCAGTGACCTGCGCAGTCCATTCTACGAACAGGTGCAGCTGCTTTGAAGACTACTTTCATGTACCTTTCTTCCCGTGAGTAAACATTGCCAAAATCTTTTTCTTCTCAAAGTTTTACTACGATCCCGAAAATGTCTGGTCAAAACAAAACTATACGAGCAATATGAAAATTACAGAGAACATTTTTACAGAATAAAATCAAACTTTAGTAAGAAGATTGTACAAGAAAAGTTAAACTAACGATTGTTGTAAAATCAATGTAAACAAAACACTTTACAAGATAGTTCGGAGAAGAAAAGTCGAGTCACTACACTAGCTCTGATCCAACCCACGTCCATATTTTAATACTAAGTTGTTTACGATTTTCAAGTCGAACCAAAGGTGTCACCATCTGTTCCTGTACAAACAGCATTCTAAAGAGTTTTAATTTTTACATCATAACAATAATTTATTCGTGGCACGTTCAACCCAAAGTTTAGAATAATCATTCTGAATATTGTAAGTAACTAAACTCGCTACACCTTTGCCTCGGATAAAGCATATTTTCTAAAGTTTAGCTGATTCTTAATTGAAAACCATATCAGTCTTCCGCATGGAAAAGTAACTTATTTCATACACAATAGATCTCTTTTGTACCAAAAAACAATGGTGAAAGGCGACAATTTAAGCAAGGCGAGCTAACCCGCAAACTGGTGCTAATCGATCACCTTAGTGATGACATTAAAAAGAATCATTATCAGCATCTAGTCCCCCGTCCTCGATTTAATACTCACTTAAAAGGGAGACTGAAAGTCGTAAATTTACATAGAAAAAGTGGCACTTTAAAAAGCTCTGAAAAGTGGTACTTTTAAGAACTGTTAAGGTGGCTCGACTGGGTTTTTTAGGGGCAACACCGCTCAAGTTTGAGAACTAACCAGACTGTCATTAACAATGCCATCGAAAAACTATCACCACAGCTGAATTAGGTAAAGATGAAAATTTGTTATGACCAGTGTTATTTTGACATCGGGGTTGTCATAGCAACGTAATGACGTCATCACGTTTATCAATTTCGTTCGTATTGCTCGGCACCAGGAGGTTTTTTCGGAAATCGCTCAAGGAAGCATGTACCTCCTATACCTGCCTCAATGTTGGCAAAGTTTGAACAAATTCTGTGAGAGCGTTATCGAAATTTTTGGGGATGAAGTTTCGAGGGTCATAAATACAGTAAAAAACATACTATTGAGATAATAGGGTAATATCTGAAGAACACGACGCGCTTTGGGAATGCAGTTTCATCTCATAGTAGTTTGATGCCATTTAAAATTGTGTATACAAAATTATGGGGATCGCCACGACCGATTGCGAAAAAAACGGATTTGATGAGCGTGCATTCAGGTGCTCTTGTTGCCACTTTTGTAAATAATTTGGTCTACACCTACAAATGTGATAATTATTTGGAAACCGCTCGATGAATTTTTTTAAAAACTTGTCAATCTCGAGTTTTGTCATCAGTTTATATGGCCTGCAAGTTTCAAGGTCATTGAAAACATGTAAGACAATAAAATCGGGGCTCCAATGTACTACTTTTTTCTCCCAGGTTTTGTGTTTACAAGTGAGTGTCCTCATTATTCACGGGCATTGTATTCAACTTTCATTTTCACGTGCACAACTCAGCAAAAAATTCATTTGCATTTTATCAGTGAGTTTAGACTTTTTTCCTGATCTGTTGTTCTACACAAAAATAGCTTTTCGTTTCCTGGAGAAAGAGACCCTCAGCATTGCTGTATTACAGTCTAATGGCGTAACAAATATTATTACAGTTTTCAAGTCATATCAGCATGTTTCCCGAACATTTTTAGAAAGCAATTGAGCGTTCTGTTTAATGCAAATGAATTTTTTGCTGAGTTGTGCACGTGAAAATGAAAGTTGAATACAATGCCCGTGAATAATGAGGACACTCACTTGTAAACACAAAACCTGGGAGAAAAAAGTAGTACATTGGAGCCCCGATTTTATTGTCTTACATGTTTTCAATGACCTTGAAACTTGCAGGCCATATAAACTGATGACAAAACTCGAGATTGACAAGTTTTTAAAAAAATTCATCGAGCGGTTTCCAAATAATTATCACATTTGTAGGTGTAGACCAAATTATTTACAAAAGTGGCAACAAGAGCACCTGAATGCACGCTCATCAAATCCGTTTTTTTCGCAATCGGTCGTGGCGATCCCCATAATTTTGTATACACAATTTTAAATGGCATCAAACTACTATGAGATGAAACTGCATTCCCAAAGCGCGTCGTGTTCTTCAGATATTACCCTATTATCTCAATAGTATGTTTTTTACTGTATTTATGACCCTCGAAACTTCATCCCCAAAAATTTCGATAACGCTCTCACAGAATTTGTTCAAACTTTGCCAACATTGAGGCAGATATAGGAGGTACATGCTCCCTTGAGCGATTTCCGAAAAAACCTCCTGGTGCCGAGCAATACGAACGAAATTGATAAACGTGATGACGTCATTACGTTGCTATGACAACCCCGATGTCAAAATAACACTGGTCATAACAAATTTTCATCTTTACCTAATTCAGCTGTGGTGATCGTTTTTCGATGGCATTGTTAATGACAGTCTGGTTAGTTCTCAAACTTGAGCGGTGTTGCCCCTAAAAAACCCAGTCGAGCCACCTTAAAAGTGGCACTGTTGAGTACGCTTATAAAAGTGGTAATTTATCTTTTAAGGACGAACTCTTAAAAGTGGAAATTTTCAGAACAGTTTAAAGTGGCACATTTTAAGGAGGCTCACAACGGTTTCCAGCGCTTTCCAGCTCTTAAACTTTGATGGGTCAGTACTACAAATCTTTATCAGTTGCTGCAACGAAAACGATATCGACCAAATGTCCAATCATTGCTGAATAAGTTGCGGTCCTTTTCATGACGTCACTGGTTACTATAGCAACAGTTTTATCTGTTAAAAACACCCTTAATTTTCCCTTTAAGTGCTGATAACTCAAAAACGAGTCCGGTGACCCCCATTTTTTATTATTGAATAATGATTGGCATGTTAAGATGCAACTTTTTGCAAAGTTAAAAAAATTTCTCCGGAGCGGTTTCAGAGCCACCTTAAATTTCTTCTGCTGAAAATACGGGGAGTAAATAGTCCAAATAAAGCGCTTAAAGAGTGCAAACTTGGATATATGCAAATTTATACTTTGTTGGTAAGCATGGCGTGACACCGTGACTGAACTACCTAATTTGCATATCCCATGTTGCTTCGGGCTCACGATTTAGCGTTCCGGCCTGGAATTTTTCTTCCTTTTTAAAAGAAAATGGGAAACAATTGCAGGAGATAAACAAGAAAGAAGTTAGAGTGGATTTTCTCGATTTACTCATCAACGTTGATCGGATTTTGAAAGCAACGTTTCTCTTCATCTGTTACTAGTATTGGCTGACTTTCATCGAATTGTGTTCGCCGATTTCTTGAGGACTGACCATCCGTTAGCAAGGCCGCTTATGAGGTATTATTTAAATATATTACTTGTATGTGCGATAAACGATGTCTTAGAATATTTTTTTTGTCAAGACACAGGTTGAATTATGTTTTAATACGTGATCACAAAAATCAAGGTTTTGCTCATCCGCCCAAAACTGGCGCGATTTGTCAAAATGCCCTCCATAGTTTTTCGTCTAGCGCGCTTAATTTCCACGGGCCAAACTAGATATTTACATATGACAAACACATAGCAAACCTCTCTCTTGTGAACTCCTTATCTCCCGAGCTAGTGGTATACTCAGCAAATTATGACCCTCTGAAATCAGTTAAAATTTGGCATGTAAATTGAATCGCGATAGTTGTATTTTTTCAAACGGTCGAAAATTGGACAAAACTTATTTGCTTCAAGATGAAATATAGCTAGAAATAATGACCAAAGGATAGATAAGAAGTTGTGTAAAAATGAGATCAAGGGAAGTTTTCAGCTTTCTGTACTAGCGTGTTGAAACTGCTCTATTTTGTAGAAATTCCATCCGCCATTATTTGGTGTTCGCGCACGATCAGGCGGTATTTTCAACTTTTGAAAGTAGTTCACCAAAAGGGTCTTTTGGACGAAATAAAAGAAAATTCGAATTTTCGGTCCTGTCTCGGGATTCTCAAAAAATACAGTCAGACGCTCTTAAAGACTCTTAAAAGTGGAAATTTTAATAACTGTTTTAATGGGCAAATTTATGAACAGTTTTTGTTTTAAAAAGGAACTTTTAAGGACGATGAGCTTGTGTTTGTACTGGTTTGTACTATGAGCTAGCGTGAAGTATCGTCGAGGTTTATTCCACATTAAAGAAAATTTGTTGAGTTCCAAAATAGTTTCCTGGTTTTCTCCTGCGATGCGTAAGATAAAGCAGAGGAACAAGTTCCTTGATTATACCGCTGGCATACTGAAACGCGAGCCGGGTGCCAAGCCTGCGTCTCTCCGCTACGCAACGGATCGCATTGTTTGCCGAACCAGTTTGTCCGCTCACCCATAAAGAGCTTACGCTTTTAACCGAGATATTTGCAGAGTTCACGAGTCGCGTACAGGCAAATAAGCGTCCAGTAGCCATAAAACGTATCATTTTTTCAGCAACTGTTCGTGAATTTAAACAGTTATGAGTGCAATTTTGTTCTATTTTCTGCTGAAGAGAGATACTTATTCAGCTGTGACTTACACTGCACTACGACGCAGTGATTTTAATCCATAAAAGGAATATCTTCTTAAAAAAAACAGACGAGGGTTTACCATCATGAAGGATAAACAGTTCTACAACGTGTAGACCACATTTCGGAACTTCTCATCCAGTTTTACTAACAAGTATCTAACGAAGGCGAGCCTAACAACTTGGCCAGAATAGAGTGACACCAAAAAAGATAGATGTGTACAATTGATTTCTCTGACGTCTTCCAGAAAAATTGGGAAAGAAGTGCTTTTTCTTCCGAACAGAAGGGGTTAATACTCAGATTGGTGCCTTTTATAAAATTCCTTAAACTTGCAATGCAGGATTGAAAGAGTGCTTTTTTTCTCGGTGTTAGTTACTTCTGAGCTATGGTGTGTGTTATCCTTAGCAGGAGCTGAAGTAATGTGTCACCGAGCAACCCTAGAAAAGAAACGCGCGCCAGGGCAGAGTCACGCGAGCGGTTTTCTCGTTCACTTTCGTGACAGAAAATAACAACGACGGCTGAACCATTTTAGTACTGAAATTTGTCGGATTGCAGGCACTCGGGACAGCGTGTTTGTTGTACTTACTTTTCGAGAGCAAGCCGATTAAGATTCATACGCGCGTCTCATACGCGCAACTCGTGTTTCTCGTTTATCACGTGCTTTACCATACCATCTATAAGCCCCCATTAAAAAAAAGAACTAAACATTGTGAAGGTTTTTTATCTTTAATTGAGCCTCAAAATTGAAATAGTTACCAGGAACATGTCCGCAGAGAGATCGGATAACAAACGGAGTAAAAACTGAGTATCGCCCCTGACAACGCTATTTTTTCAGGGCCGAATTAAAGTTGTGATAATGTTTGTACCTTGAGATGACACAAAGCGAAACTTGTCGTAGTTAACTGAGACTTCGACAAAATTTAGAACGAAAAGACGTTTTCGCGGTGTGAAACGCAAGCTCTGGAATCCTCCACGGTGCTAGAAAAGTAACTGGGAGGTTGTCTATAATTATATTCTGGATGTTCTGTTGTGTCCAAACCCACCTAGTTCCGGTTAAGTTTCGGAAGTAACGAATCTTGTTGCTTTGGTATTTAGCAGCCTTTTCCTATTGTCGCACCTTTCGAAGGGTGGCTACTTTCGGATAGAGAAAACGCGTACCATATGTAGGTCAAGCCTACGAAAATTACTTCAAAGAGGAGAAACATTTTGCCCACGAGATAAGAGTCATTTGAGGAAACATCAGATATTTTTGATACAGCTTGCTGTATCTGTGACTTCCACTCCTCATAACGCGGCAAGTTTTGATTTAGAGGTCGCTAATTACGGACGGTCGACCCTATCAGAGTGGCGCTATTTTAGGGATTTTCTAACTGTCGGCACTTAACGGTGTCTTAAAAAATAAGTTTTATCTGTTTTTAATTCGCACAACCCTGAATGATCCATCACTTCTGGCGCCAACTAAACTGCACAGTGCCTCGTCCTTCGGCTGTGCACTTCGGTCACTTTGATCACTGAAGTGTCCCCGACGCACGTTTCCGTTTCGTAAAAGGTCGGTGCCATTTTAGCGACACTTATAAATTTTTCCACAGTCATCAATTTTTTTTTTCTACTAAAAAGAAAAATGAAAATTGTACGTCAGCACCCAGAATCGAACCTGGAACCTCTGGTATGCTAGCATACCTCTCTCACCACTACACCACCACGTTGATCCGCCAAATCCCCAAATCTTTCTTACTGTTACATCTATAATAGATTACCCTATCCCTATCCCTAACCTAAGTGTGATTCTAACTTAGTTTTAATAATCGTCTTCTCTAAGCCTAATTTCATCTAATAATCAAAGCACAGTTTCGACCTTATCCAGACCTAAACTTGAGCAGATATGGCATTCTCCATTCCGAAAAGCTTGGTTACCAATGATGGCATCTACCGTTTAAAATGGCACCGACCGTTTACGAAACGGAAATGAGCGTCCCCGACACTTCAGTGCCTGCCTTTTATGCGATTTTACTCATGCTTGTGTTTGTTATTGTGCTAATACACATAAAAAAATATATTTAATGTTTTAAAGTAGCGCACCACCCAAACCCATCCAAATTTCTTGGGAGTACTTACTAACAATTCAAAACACATAGAGGACTTCAAGAGTGCTGGATAACAATGTTACAAAGCTTTATTTGTTTGATATTACGGTTTATGTCACAAGTTAATAAATATCAAAAGCTTTTACCCCTTCAATAAGTCATTACTAGTCTACTCGCGGTAAAACTATATTAACTGACGTAGACACTCCAGGTGTTGTTAACCCGAAACATATCTCCCCAGATTCCTATAGCAGCTGAACTAGCGACATTGAAAATACATTGATTCCCTCTTTCCCCAATCTTGTGAGCAGCAATCACAATGAAAGAGTTACGAAAAAATGGATCATCCGCGATAGCGCCGCTTGCACCAATATCTACAAACAGAAAAAAATCAACTTTTTTGAGAAGTAGAATACAGCATCAGGCATTGCCTTTAATAAGAATTACTTTTATAAATTATTTTTGTTGTTTATGCTCGCTTTCTCATTGAAACAGACAGGCATTCCTTTTTCAGTTGTGACAGCATTCAATTCAGACCACATTCAAGGCAACTATGTACAATGCACGAATGACCCAATTACCTCGTTTATGTCCCCCTACAAGGAAATGTGGGCATATACTTCATGGTAAGTCAACATGGCCGCCAACAATGAAAAACATATAGTCCCCAACCACAAAATGAATGCTAACCGCAAGCAAATTGCAGTAAATAAATGTTAACTGCAAGCAAACTACAGGGTAAAATGCTAACCGCAAGCAAACAGCAGTAAATAAATGTTAACTGCAAGCAAAGCTGCAGGGCGACTATATGGTGTCTTAACATGAATTATATACCGAAATGTGGCTCACTGCTACAAGATACTACATACGTACCAAGAACAACTTGAATAATCCGCCCGTGATGAATAGCACCATCTACAACCCATTGTGTAAAATTCTCAGCTGCTCATCCACTGTGGGTGCTACTTAGCAAGGAAGCGCGGGAATTAAACTATTACCTATTACCATACCCGTGGAATATTGTTGATATGTAAGTACTTAAATAACATATAGATTTAAGCCAAGCCTAAATGCGGAACTCCACACATGCATTTTTGCTGTTTCTTAATAATTCTTGAAAATTCGTTTAACGAAAGTCGAATTGACGCAACTGCTGATAATTACTTAAAAAAGATCTATAGCCGAAATAAATCGCAAATTCCAATCACAGAAATTCGGCTGCAAAAATCCTGTTATTATCCTAGACAGAAAAAAGTAGGTTTAGAACCCGCGATTGGATGGAAAACTAACACCTGGTCAGCGGTTAAATTTAATGAAATATGTGATCCTGATTAGCTCTACACCTGAGCCCGCGATATGTTGATGAGATACTGCTCAGCGGATACCTTGTTTTGACAGCTGTCAATTGACCATAACATGGTTTCAAAATTGTAAGCTCTTAAACGTATGAAGGGAAATGAAGAGATGTCAGTCAACTGCCTTAGGACGCCCCTCTCCTTCCCCCTCAGTCTGCAGGCGAGGGCGAGTACACATCGATTTTTTTGTTTTGGCCTCATAGGTTATAGGTTTACCAAAATCCTTACCTATGGTTATCCGCTGGTGTGCTTCGCTCACAGGAGCTCCGCTATAAAGGCTTAGATTGAAAAAGTATTTTAGGACACATTTTTTACCAAGATATAAGGACGTTTAATGTTTCGTTCCAAGCGTATAGCTCGAAAATTAGTCTGTGATTCTTACCCCGGTGGGCAGCTCCGCGGATCAGTCTCTTTATCTATGACCAACTCACTTCTTCGGCACCAATATCCGGGCGGGCAAGCTTCAGTGCTTCGTTTTGTCTGGCACATGAACCCCATAGGACATTCAGCAGTGTCAAACTGTCGCTTCCTCTTGCACCAGTACCCGGGGGGACAAGATGAAGATTTTTCATGCGTTCGTTTTCCTGCCTCTTCAGCAATGACGGACAAACCCAGTAAAAGGGTCAGGATAGTAGCTTTGTGCAACATTCCTTTAAAAAGATACTAAGAAACAGTTAAAACTTGTTTATAGGTTTACCGTTGTTTTCGTAGAGTCACAAATAATAAGGACCTGGTGTCGAGTAATTATTTTTCGTGTGTTGCTACATGACGAATGTTTATAGCGGAGCTCCCGCGGGCGAAGCATCCATGGGCATAGAAATTAATAAACCCATCAAGGCGAGAAAATTTGGTTGTCGTCTACGAACGTACGTACGCACGGATTAGGCCTGGGGACGAGTTTGTCTTTATCTTTGATTTGGAGTCCTTCTTACGCAAAAAGTAACGCAAAAACATTTTTTTGGTTTACTGAGAGTTAACTTACTTGTCGTAGAAATTTTTAAGAACACTGTGTTATTTCAGAGTTTTTTTCTTCATGTTTTCTCATGATCTGGACATTTCATTTCAACTTAAACGAAGCGATTGTATGAAAAGGCGGTAAAATACTTGGTACGTTGTTCACCTTCAAAGCTGAATGAAGACGCGAAGAAAGCACGCTGACGCGAAGAAAGCATTCTTCGAGAATATTTTTCACTCTATTTAACCATCTACATCATGGAAACTCATGCCAAATGATTAAGGACAACCTCTTAACGGGAAGATCCGAAATAATTGCCGACTTGAACATGATATACATCGGACAACACCGAGAGTTGAAGCACTGCAGCTGACCAAGGCTGAAAAATTAATTGAACTGACATTGAGCTGACATAAAAGTGAGCTCAGAGCCGGTGATGTTCACTAAGTGATGGATAAAAGACTGTTAACAGCTACACCGAAAGGAAAGGAGAGATCGATCTTTGCTGATAATTCAAAACGTGTACATGTTGGTGGTGTTGGAGTATTCAGTAAGCTTACAACGAGTGGCGTGTTCGCTTCCGAAGTTATTGTGCTGGTTTGAAATTTTCTCCCTGCAGTATTACAAGCCTTTTTCAACACTGTTTTCAAACATGAGGTAACATATGTTAATGTATGCACTAAGCATAAGTCTAATTTTATCATGAGAATCAGTTCATACTTCATTTATGAGCGAATTTGAAGTTGTGTCGGTTTTCAGATCTTCCCGTAAATATTTATAATTCAATTAATGCTGCTTTCAAACCTGTTAATGTTTGTACACTTTATGCAGACATTGTTTATTAAATATTGCGTTTGGACTAATTGTTTTGTGTTTTAGTTAGTGGAGTTAACTGTGATGTTTATAATTGGATTTTGAGAACTATATTAAAATGTTAAGCTTCGCGGCACAAAATCGCGATTCGTTTTGTCAATTACAAACTACACGTACAGAAAAATCTTGCGAACAAAAACGAGTAAAACTATTTAGCGATACTGCACACCAAAATATATTTAAGCGATCTATTATCTAACCGTTCTTGTTTTATACTCGCTTGCATTTGTTTTGTTTATCTTATCAGCGAGTGTGTTGACTTGTACGCGTAAAAAAAACAATATTTCGCCGATTTCGTTGCGAGTTACCTGTGCTTGGCTAAGTGCCTTCAGACTTTACTTACCGCATATTTGCTTACCAGAAATGAAGAAAAAAGTTCTCCAAGGTGTTTAGCAACGCGTACGATAAAACAGAATTTGTAATCATGCAACCAAGCCGCAACTAGACTGCGAGCAGTCTTTCTTTTGCTGAGAAATCGCGAAATCGACGAACGATAAGTGGCGAAGCCGCGATGAGAGAGCGGCGAAGCCGCGATCTCATCGCGGCTTCGCCGCTTACCGTTCGTCGATTTCTCAGCAAAAGAGAGACTGCTCGCAGTCTAAACCGCAACGAAAAGAAGACGGTTAAGCCAACATTGTAAGCTTATTCTTAGTTAGAGTGTGACACTTCCCAAATCACAAACTGCCACAATTCTTACACAAAATCTGCTTTAACATGACTTTACATAACGGGCACCATCAATTTGAGTTTATTTTGCCGCTGTGAGTTTGCCGTGGCGTGAGTTCATTTTGTTTACTGTGTTGAGCCGCAAATTCACTTCGTTTTTCTGTATTTTGTTTTTGCCTTGAGTTGATTTTTTTGCCCTCACTGTTTTGTAGCTAGTAAATCAAAACAGGGTCAAGGTCTTTCATATATTGAATAACTCATAGAGGTATTAATCAGTGTGCATTAAACGTTTTAAAAAGTTTTACTAAGATTTGTTGTGTGCGTCTACGTGCGTACGTGAGGAACCCAATAAAGTGCACTCGTCAATTTCAATTTTGGAACCAGCCATGTCAGGCAATAAGGGTCCAATAAAAGTCAGATGGTTAGTATAGGTAATCACATGATTTCGCCGTAGGGCGAGTGCAATTTGTAGTCTTTGAAAAATTTACGAGTGCTGATTTATCCCAAATTGCACGAGAAAAATCATGTGATTACTTGTTAATAATACACATACAAAAATTTCTCTGCAAGTGGATGACAAACAAGGTGTGTTCGGTCGCTTACCTTTCCGAGTCGTTGTTAAAACATTAAGCTTACGGAGTCGGCAAGCTTTGTAAATCCAAATACTGCTACGGAATTTTAAAGCTCTCTGTCATGCATTATCAGGTGCTTTTATCCTCATTCAGTTACATGCATGGGAATGAGCTGAAATGTGCGACTTGCCGTGCGACTTCAATTTAGGCTTGTAATCTTCCTTCTTTACGAGCTATCGCGAAAGAAAATCCTTGATTGGTAGCCTTCAGTAGTTTCGTAGAGCCTCGTTTGTGCTGCACAAACGTCCAGTTGCTAGTATATTAGTTTATACACTGATAATTTTCGTTAAATCGGTCTAACTTTGCATTAATTGATATTTTTGTTCTCTCCAAACCCTCCGACAGCGGCCGCCATTTTGTTTGGCGCGCTTTCGCGGCTTTCCTGTCAATCAACTTAATTTCAACTTTCTGCACTCAATTTCATCTTTTTGCACTCAATTTCAACTTTCTGCACTGTTTGGGATTAATTGACGTGCTCTCAGCCAATGAGCTTGCTGAAATTTTTGCATGTGTATTATTAACCTCGAAATATATTGACGTTGCTTTCGTCAACAAAACCATGAGAGGTTTTTAAGATATTAAGCTCAACCATGAGCGATTAAAAATTAGTTTATTTCTTCCTATATAAGCTACTGAATAAGCTTAGAAATAGTGTGGCTACTTATTTGATAACACCAGAAGTTTTTTTTTTTTTTTTTTTTTTTTTTTTCTGATAACGCTAGCAAAAAAAGTAATAAATGGGAACTCCGCTTTTAGGCCCGCCTAAATCTATATATTATTCAAATTTTGTATAGCGATCAACTGACGAGGTCTTGGACGAAACCGGTTTTATAAATCGCATATGTAAATTAGTGTGTAGAAATTAAAGTAAATGCAAGCGTTCCTTATATTTGACAAAGAAGATTTTTGTTGCGATTTCTAAATTTAAGTCATAAACCATTATTTTAACTATGAGCTTGCTGTGTTAAATCTTTGTTGCCATACTTTGCCTTGAGTTTCGGGTCAAAGTCAGTGCTACGAACAGCGGATTTAATAGCTTCCCTGCGCTTACTTAGGAACATACCGCTGCAAGCACAAGTGTATAAAAAAAATCAATCCAAACAAATACTGTTTTTATATTTAGAACATGATGCAGAGAACTTGTGCAGAGCTTAAGCAAAGACGTTTTTGAGCCACGGACGCGGGTACGGTAACCGGAAGGCGAAGTTTTCTACCTCCAAAAATAAGTCAAAAATCCAACATTTTAGCACTTACAACTTGAATTTATGAGCAGAACGTCGAAAATAAGCGCCAAAGATGAAAGCGTTCCATTTCCAGTCGCCGTCCGTGGCTCAAAAACGCCTGTGCTTAAGCTCTCTAATAATATTGTCTTTTCGAAGACGGCGTAAAGCAGAACCACAATGGCGAAATTTCCTAAATTTCATTCAGAAATGAACGTTGTCTAAACACATTTAGCATTTTTGGTCTTATTTCCTTTTACATCAAACAACTAAAAAAATGTCACTTAAAAGAAATTATAAGTATTTACTTGCAAATTGGTAGGTTGAGTTCAATAGACAAGACGAAACATGTCTGTTAGGAATCGTAAGCAACCACAACGCACGCGCTGACGACAAGGAAGAATTAATTTATGTTTCACCAAGAGAAAATTATCTCGCAACGATCTTAATCTGTTACATAATTTGTGTGATTTTTCTTTTCTGCCGTTGACCAGTAAGAAACAGGTTACGTTAATGTCTGCTTTCCTATACTCAGCTACATGCTTCGTGTATAACAGGCATATGCAAAGAGCCATAGTACGAGTGAGGTTTCATCAGCTTAGCACTGTTCTGATCCCAACGCATCTACTGTTAAGAATAAACAACTTTTTATTATTCATTTGATACCTTAAGTGGAGCGATATAGAACACAGCTAAATATGCTAGCTAAATAAACAAATTACCTTTAGCTTCCTTTAAACGTCATGGATGAATGGCAAAATAATTAGGGTCTTATTGCATGTTAACAGTTGCCCTTGAACTTGGCTAGCAAGGAAAGAACAGTCCCTTTCTTTGTAAAATAACTATAAGGTACACATAAACATTCATTCAAGCAATACTCACATATTAAATCAAACAGAATTTGCCTAATACGGACGCCCAAAGTGAGGAGAAAATTGGTACCTGTCCAATATATGTATGTACACAGGAAAAGGAAAAAGCTTTGCATAGCTACTTCACCTCAGATGTGATCACGTACAGGGTAAAACAAGGTAAATGGACCATGTCGAGTGTCTTATGAACAAAGCCAAAGTAATCACTCTGGCCAATCCAGTGAACTCAAAACTCGAAACAAATGCATATAGCCAGCACTAAAAAGCACAGGAACGAGTAACGACATGGTTTGGTTTTACCTCTGATTGGTCAAAAATGTGGCATGAGCTTCCGAAACCAATCACTTAGCATAGTGATACAAAACCAACGAAAACACGAATTAGTTTGGACACTTAAGGGAAAATAATCGCTCTAACGTCATTCGATCAACAAGCAGGAAATTTAGTTATGCACTTACATGCGTTCTTTTAAGGTTTTGTGAAAGGCGATGCATCATTTTATATTTGACCAAGCCGGGTTGTTGCGAAGGATAAGAAAGTACTTTTGAACATAAATTTCGAGTTCCCCAAAACATTCTCTCGTGTTTGTATCAAGCAGTGCCAACGGACAAGCTGTTATCTATTTCTTAAATGTTATTCCAATTTTAACTCTTCTACTACACTAATCCTGGTTTTCACTGTCACGCCGCAAATACGTAAATCCAAAACTATTGAGTCAAAAAATCAAGAATATTACAGGTTGTAGAAAAAAATTCAGGGGTCTTGTGATTCTGGATTTTAGAATTTTGATAATGTCACGTGAAGGTCTTGTAAATGAAGAGATTATCTGCTGAGGCGTGTTTAAGAACATAGGCGTTAATAAAGGTAAAAAATACACTACGAGCAGTTTCTACTTTCCCTTATATGACGTCGAGTGAGAAAAAATAGTGTACGAATAAACGGTGCGCTAAAATGCAGGCATATGATATAATTGTATTGATCCGTTGCTTGAAATCACAGCAAGAAGTGTGAAAAGTGCTAAAGCCTCATAATGAAACAATGCATGAAATCACTTTTTCTGTTTAACAAAATGTTAAAATTTTCCTCGTTGTGTTCAATCCTTTATATTGGAAGTAGTCTGAGTTTCGTTAACCGGTTTATCAGCATTTTTTGCCTTTTGCATTGGGTGCTTTATCACGGAAGCCCAAAGAGACAGATTGCAGTAAAATGCGCCGTATTCGCAGGCTAATAAGTCATTTACAACAGGTCCAATATATCATTTGACGTAATTCGATTAATTATAATATAATTGAGGGGGGCTTTGGGGTCTTCGGTTTTTCGGTTTTGGCCATTTTTTAGATCGGTTTTTCGGTTTTCGCAACAAAAAACCGCGGTTTTCCGGTTTTGGTGTCTTCTTCGGTTTTCGGGTTTTCCTTTTATTAGCACTTGGCTTTCGGTTTGCGGCAAAAATACTAGCGGTTTTTCGGATTTGGTCCTTGCAGTGGTTTTCGGTTTTTCCCATTTGGTTTCCGGTTTCTCTGAGGTGAAGATGAATAAAGAATAGTGACAGGCCTGCACTGACTCCCTACGTGATGTGGTGTAACTGTACATTACCTTCATATTTTAGCTCTAACGAGCATGTCTTTAAGAGATTTACCTCTTTTGTAAGATGTAATGGGAGGATCTGTGAAGATGGAGTTCAGCAAAGGCTGATTTTGTATTAAATCCCAGTTAAGCATGAGTATATTTTTAAGGTTACGCACCGATCGGTGGTATGTTGTGACAAAAGGCAAGATCTGTTTATTTGATTTTGTTTTTTGTTGTAGAGTCGACTGTCTGTTGTTTTCTGTATCATTTTTTCCGGATATCCACGCGATATGAGGCGTGATTTGAAGTTTAAGACGCAAGTTAGAGCAGTGCAATTAAGCATGTTATTAATGAACAAAAATGTCAAGAATCTTAAAAAAACTCATTTTTCCTTCTTTCTTAATCTCGATGGGCCAATTAAGGTTAGAGCTTCGGAATTCGGAATTTTATGTTCGGTTTTCGGTTTTGATCGAGATTTGCTTCGGTTTTTCGGTTTTGCATGATTTTTTGTCCGGTTTTTCGGTTTCTTACAGGCCCCAACGCCCCCCTCATAATTCGGTTGTCTTAAGCGCTTTTGCTTTGCGTTTTTTTGCATAAGACTATGTAAGCATGATTATCACCTATCATTGCATATTTAGGAACATTTACGAAAAATAAAAGCAAATGAATCTTTCGTGTTTACAAAACTGGTTGCAAGCCATCGAAGGAAGTTGGGATAAATTTGACATTGCCTATATAGCCCCAACCACAGCTAGGCAGGGAGCTACCTTAAAATTCTACCCTAAACTTTCGCTCTCTGTTTGCGTCAGGCTATTTTTCTCTTTCATAAATACGCGAATCGCCCACGGCATAACTGTATGGCAGAGGTTATCAGGCGAAGAGTAGCTTCTTCCAAAAAACGTATATGTAATTGTTTTCAAAAGAAACGACGAGCAGTCTCCAGTGCCCCTCAAAGTAATTCCTACAGTAAGAGCGATTAAAACGTGCAGTAAATCAGTAAGAAAATCGTGAAAAATACACGTAGCTATAAATAAGAAATATTTCTTCAATATTTACTTGCTATTCTGTCTGCTGTCAGTGCTCGTAAAAATCGCCCATCCTGCTGGTAATTTCAATCGCAAGAAGAGAGAGGAATGATCAAAGACGTTTATTTTTCTATAGTTTTAAAATGTTCGTTTGTGTGATTTATGATTCAAATTAACTTTCATTTGCGTGAATCACGGCATACAGAAAATGAGCGGCATAAGTATAGGAAAAAGTGAAGGTTCTTACAATCCGGTAAGTTCTTTAACGTGCATTGTAAGTAGACCGTCTGGACACGGAAGTGGACACAATTTCAGTTTCTCTTAAAACCAATTTACTTCCAGTTCACTTCAGTTGCACAAAGACATTACCCTTGCATGAACCAAATATAAAAAATTATATTGGACAAACACATTCTACAGTTAAGGAATAGATCACACTTTTAAGGGGTTCACTGGCCCAATAAACCCTCGCGGGATGTTGGGAGAACACGAGAAAAGCTTGTAAATCACGAGCCGTCAGGCGAGTGATTTTGTGACAGGATGTCAAGAAATGAAATTTGCCACTCTGGTGAAATCTTGAGTCATTTAATTACTACTTTTTCCTTTTTATATTAGTTGACATATTTTTGTTTGCACCACTTTTGGTGTTTTCTTTTCTATTGTAAATTTTAAAGCAAGCTACAGGTTAGGCCATACGTATAATAATAATAATAATAATAATAATAATAATAATAATAATAATAATAATAATAATAACGAGGGTAACATAATTTACTGGTTGCCCAGTAGTTTACAATATGGCCCTCCCTAGTTTTACAGTAAAGAGTAAAGAAGAAAAAATATATATGTATAACACAATAAAAAACCGGACCCTAATTAACTGTTTGCATATTATATAACTGTGAATAGTGATTAAAATTTAAATTAACTTAATACCAATAAGATCTAAAAAGTGCTACTAATTACAAAGTGTTCTAGTGTAAATGTGAGCAAAAATGCGGGTATAATAGCCTGGACACTGTCCCTTAAATACTACTTCAGCCCCGAAACATAAACAAATGACGCCACGTCAAAGCAAATGCAGAATTATCATCTAAATTATCCTGTATTGTTAATTTAATAGTTATATAGCCCCTAATGAAAGTTATAGGTAAAGTTATATAGCACCGGTCTGAATGGATTTAAGGCAATGAGTTCTTTTCTAATGTCAAACCTTTTTTAAGGTTTGCAACACCATTACCCATCGATAAAAAACGCTTTATTTAACATTTTCTGGATGAGGTGGTTAGAAAATGAAAATAATCTTATAAATAATAATAACTTAGTGGAATATACCGAACTTGATTTGACCGGTGTTTCAATTGCACTTGACTCGCTTGGCCCGATTACTGGTGTTTGTCTCGAACTGGACTCGCCATTAGGACTTGATGCTATACTCACAAGAATATAGGCGTGCTGGGAAGAGTCGGGCATGGCGTTGTTGGCGAATCGAATGTCCCTTCCTTCAACCAGCTCGTTGGTAGCACGGATCACCAAGCCGTTATTAGGCACGCCTTCTCTCCACCTCTTCACTGCATTGGTGACGTCAAACTCCACAGAACCTCTTGGACGATAAGGGAAGATCGTGACTGTACCAGGCTTGGGAACTTCTTCTGCGTCGGTACCATCCAGGCCCAAGTAAGGCGTAGTCCACACATTACTACAGTCTCTCCTGCTACTGGTGGCTTGCGCTTCATTCCAGGATTTCTTCACCAATTGAAGCTGCATATAGCGTGGGATGAATGGGACCTGGGTGATCGTATACCAACTAGGCTGGTACGCATAGACATAGTACAGGTACGTCTTGGCAGATTTGATCTTTGACGATGGACAGTCGCTTGGAAGGAATACAAACTGCACCAGGGAGCGCTTGTTAGGATAACCCGGATGCAAAGACACGAGGAGATACTGCAGAAAGTTCGAGTTGGATGATGAACTCTCTAGAGTGACATCTTGAACCACTCCAAGCTTGAACACAATACCAGCACCAGTGTCGTATTGAATTACACCATGTGCGGAAGGAGGGAGTGACGAAAAGTAAAGACGAAAACCTAATTACTTTTAAATTGTTGAGCTTAACGGACGGAAAGAAACGGGTCTGTGCTCAACTGCTCTATTTCGTGGTCCTTCATTGTCGAAAGGCAGAATGATATTATATTATTAGTATCTACCTCTTTCGTTTGCGGTGCAGATTGACTGATTTTCTGAAAATACCTCTTTGGATATTATGTCTAATCGATCATTTCCGCGAATTGCACGGTCTTGCAAATACATTAGACTAAGGATGAATCCATAGTGTTCGTAGGTTGCAAAATAGTCATTCGACTTTAGACATGCGAGTAAATCCAATATGCAACAGTTTACTAGAACATGCTAGGGCCTAAAACTTAAACATACATAGGTCATTCTTTGTGTTTAACATATTTATAAACTTGTTCTTTGCTGTTTTCAATCCCTATATTAGCAACAGTGTTCGCGCACTAGCCAGGTTAGCTGGGCATCATCAATGCATGGCTTTGCAAGACTAGTTGTTCCTACAAAGGGTTTGAGTGAAACTTTCGCGGATTCGGGTCGTAACAAAATATATTAGCGAATCGCCGGCTATGGTCAAAAACTGTAGTTGAGTGGCTTTCACATACCCCTATTCACTGGAGCAAATGCTGTCTTCGTGTACATATCATGCCGCCCGAACATTGCCTCTTCTTAGTTGAATATTTAAAATTTACGATAAAGAATTTAGTTGTTGGCCATTGCAAAAGGACCAAATGACGTATGAAGATCACAGAATAATGGGACTGGCGAAACTTTTCCAAGCATCCGATTATTGAATTTGATTTCTACTAAGTGATTTCTGAGGTGGGAAGGGATTAAGTGAGGACGAATAGCACAACTGTATGAGCTGTAGAGAAAGAGTGTGCTTTAAAAGAAAAATCGTGATGAATTTATAAATCCGGCACAGTTAAAATAAGACGTTAACAAAAAAAAGTATTGAACTTGCTGTAAGCAGAAAGAAACACACAGAATACTCAGCTAAATAAGCAAACTCTAAACGTCTGATGTGCAGAACTCTAAAAGTATAATTTGTAGGTTTTACATACTTTATGTAAACTGTCCTTGATCTTATCCAGCCAAAGAAATTACAGCACGAAGTGTGAAATAATCGACAGATTCCCGTCTAGAATAAATCGAAAAAATGTAACCTAAAAGTTGCTTTTCGCGGAAGCCCCAAGCGACAGGTTGCGTGAAAAGGCATTGTATTCCAAGAGTAAAAGGTCGTTAACTGCAGGTCCAATATATTGATTGATGTCATTCGATTACTTTGTAATTGTAATGGTATTGCGGTTACCTAATGCGTACTTTGAAATACGTTTTTGCATAAGGCTATGTAAACATGATTATGACGCATCGTTGCATTTATATAGGGGCCTTCGTATATAAATATGTATACGTATGAGAGAAACCAACCAACCAACAAACAAACAAAATCAATGAAAAGGAAATAAATCCCCCGACAGCATTATCAGCCAGCAGTCCGGCTGTACATTAACTCCCGGATGATCTTGACGTATATCGGTCCGAGCTGTTGATAGGGTTCGGAAAAGATTAAAAAATGCGGCAAAATGGGGCTGGGGAATTATGTATATCAACTGGTTCACGAGGGGTGAATAGGGCACATGTCAAGGTAGACTGCCTATCATGCGGCAAACTGAATTTTCTTTTTAAGCTGATTTGACTATGCTTTTCTAGGTTTTAGAGGAGAAAAATCACTTTTTTGCTGTTTAACTAAATAATTAGAGCATAAAGGAATAATAAATATCTGCATTAGAATACGTTTGATTACTTTCACTCAACCTCCTGGGCCCAGGAAAAGGAGAGAGGGCTTGGGAACGAGGTTGATTTTCAATGTCTTCTGAGAGACATTATATGACGTGTTAGAAGAATCTGCTGTCCGTATTAATGCAGGCGCACATGTTACGTTGTAAACACGACAGAAAGAACAGACGACTCCATGACACTCTTATTTTGACTTCATGGAAGGGCTTTCAGTCTGAATCGAGTAATTTTACTTTGTAAACTTCAGTGGAATACAAGAAAGCAGGTTCATTCATGCGACCGTTTCCCTCTCTGACTTGAAACTGTAAAAGGAAGTTGGCAGCATCAGGGTCTTACAGGTAAACCACCTGCTTACTTTCACCTGCGAAAGACCAAGAGAAAGCAATAATTTATTCTATATTTTGCTCACGTTGCGCGAGTTTCTCTAATTATGCGATTTTTAATGAATTTTGATTTGCAGTGCGTTGTTGCCCATTCTTTGCCAGCTTCCTTTTACTCTTTGAGAAATGAGGCATTTGTGTCTTCAATTACATACTTTCAAAAACCATTTTATCCTGTAGTAATTACCAAATGAACATGGTATATCGGCATAAGAGAAGTAGGTATCTCAGCACTAAGTCCACCACCTGATTAGTTGCTGTGTTAGTATTTCTTTGATATTTTTATGTGAATACGTATTCATACCCGGGGTTACGTACTAATCGAACTGTTCGGTACTCGAATTCGATCGAACTTAATCGAACAGAATCGAACCCAAAAATTTGTGTGAGAGCGTTAAATTGCGTTCGATTTCCAAACTACATGCAATCGAACCCAATCGAACTAAATCGAACACAATAAACAAATCTCAAATTCACCCTAATACAACCAGGTAATTGAACAGTCCGTCTAAGTAACAGTTACAAATGAATAATTACCTAGATATATTTGTATTTATGTAAAGACTTTCGGCATGAAACATACACTAAAAGAATAAACTGTCTGTAAAATGGGCAAAACATTTCAAAACCCAAATTTCAGCAGACAACAGGAAATCAATCTTACTTCACTGTAGTTCTATTTCATGTTATGATTTGGTTTTATCAACCTACGGAGTCCCAAGTAGTCTGCGTAGCCGGCAATTTCGTTGGAAAGCACGCATGCGAGATTACTGGTGGGTTGGCGGGGGAATAAATGCTCCACTCAAGGTTCAGTTGCAGATGATAGGAATAAAAGCCAGAAATTTAAATCAAATTGGAAATATACAAAACACATTGAAAGAAACCGAAGAAATAAGCAACTAAGAATGGCAACTGGCAGGATAACCCTGAGATAACTTATAACCTTTGCAAACAGTAAAAAAAATTGACATAAGCAATTTCATTTCAGTTTATTTATCCATTGTTCTGGGCTAAACAGTGGCGACTGTGACATTCGTATTCACACCTGTTATTCGCATGCTGCCATTCCAGCCGAATGTAATTAGACTGTGAATTTTACGGCTATTGTTTTTCAGCCATCATCCATCCTCATATCAAACCCAATCGAACCTAATAGAACTTGAACGACCCTAATAGAACTTGATCAAAATTTTTTGTGAGAGTTTGATTCTTTTCGATTACCGAACTGAATCGAACTTAATCGCGTGATTTAGTCCGATTAATGGAACATCTCATTTGGTTCGATTAGTAACGTCGGGATTCATAGCATATTTCTGCATGTGCCTTAGTATAATTAGTCTCCTTCACAGGCATTGTTTGGACTCCTCACGCAACGCTCCCTACCCCACCGAACTGAAACACATTCCTTTCTGCAGTTTAGCCAATCACAGCTTCCTTCACATTTTTTGGAGGTAGTCACGCCAAAACTCGCCAACTAAACCAATCACAAGTGTGTTATTGTGACCCTAGTGTCAGAAACTTTAAACTGACACCAGTTTGCTGTGTTTGAATTTGACCCACACCAAACATCAAAATACATGTAAAACACGTCCGAAATGAATCCTAATGTCCAAAAATTTGATTTCAAGTACAACAGGACTCTAAGATCGACATCTGAAGCAATATAACAGCTTTTTGGCTAACAGCAACTGATGGGTGTCAAAGCAAATAGCATCGAAACAAAAGGAAAGGAATGTGGTTGAGGTTTAAGGGGGGAGACTCTTAACTACAGATCCAGAGCAGTTGCTAAGGAATGGCTGAAGTCTGTATTTTGAAGCAAACGATTTTGAAGCTTTTTGTATACGCTAAATGGTGAATTTTATTTGGGGGTACACCTGCCTTGAAAAATATATCATTGCGCATGCGAAACTAGTGCCAGTCCCAAACCGCGCGTTAGAATTTAAATTCCCCTAAACTCCACGGAAACAGGGTAAAGTTCTGATTTCTCTTACGAATCAGAGATAACGTAGCCGTCTTTATAATCTGGCGTATGCTTTTACTGTTAACACGAAAAAGGGAAACGCTACAGATGAAAGTCTGTAAATACGAGTGTTTATTACGCCATAACTCTTCTAATAATACGAATTTCACAGAAACGATACGTCACATTACGCACGTGGACGTTCTTTTTCTATTGACGCTCATTTTAATTTAAAAATATATCCGCCGTTTGAGTTTTAGGGTTTATTCTGTTATGGTCACGTGGCGCGTTAAATATGGCCGCGACTTGAAACTCTTGGAGGAGTCTTCAATAGAACAGCCTTGTGCAAAAAAGCTTATCTGTACGAGATCTGATTTCCAAAAATATAGCAATTAGAAACCTGGCTTAAAAACAAATTGGTAGTTAAGAGTCACCCCCCCCCCCCCCCCCCCCCCTCCTCTTAAGCAGCCCTTGGTGGGAGAGGGAGCATTGCGTGACAAGTCCAAACAATGGCTGCGAAGGAGACTACATGTGCCTGTGCCCTAAAACGAACCACAGTTGAAAATTGCTGTATAATTCATTGCAAACCTTTGAATGCATTTACGTTATGTATGCCGATGGATTGTGTCTCTGGTGATGTGTTACTCAAGATAAGGCAATGCTTGAGTTGAAAACTAATTATGATGGTGCTGCTGACATTAAATTAACTTAATATTGCTTTTAATCTTAATCTTTTGGCTTTCATAATCATTCAGTTAAAATTTTAAGATCCCCCCCCCCCCCCCCCCCCCCCTCCAAATGCAAGGAAAACACATTTCTGAGGGTGGGCAGGAGATTATGTGGCTTTCGGCCAATTTATGCCTGTGTACACCAAAGAAACCATTTTAGCCAAGTCTTCTGTTGAGAACCTGGTTGTCATATATTCAAAGAATGTAATGCCTTTAAAGCAACATGCTGAACAAAAAAGCAAATAAATGAGCATTTTTTTTTCATGCCTTTCCCCTATTAAAACCACAAATGAAAGGAACTGCAATCTGCCAATTAGTTACATACAAGTTTAAAAGTTCTGGCCAGCAGAAAATTGGTTTTGTCAAGTAAAATTACTAGCCATTAGGCTAGTTATCTAAAAAGGTAGTCACGATCCCTAGAGAACGAAGCCAATATCCAGCCATCTTGACGGACAAGCTTCAATAAAGGATTTATTATAATATGGGCAAAAAGAGAACTTTTTCTTGCTGGACCAAGGCAGGAGTCGTGGGCGGGCAAGATTGGCCCATCTTGCCTGCTAGGGATGAACTTCCTTTTGCCCGCTTGCAGATTCAGCCATGTAATGAATTCTGTGGACAGGTATCCTTTAAGAAATTCATCACTGGATCTTACCTGACTTTATTTCATTAATTTTCTAATTGAAGCTGTCCATATAAATTGTATATTGTATACAGTGGGTATTACTTGCAATCACAATTTCAAGCATCAATTCATGTTAACCCTTAGGCAAATGACCACGAATTAAAAATTTCTTCACTTAACTGTAACAACTGTTTCAACTCTATGAACTATATATTAAGTAGTCAACAGTACCAATCCAAATTGTTACATGATGATGTACAACTCCATTACCACTTCCAGCATCATGCAAAGATCTCATCAAGTCTTGTGTAGTTAAATGTTTAATGAAGAAATAAACTAGTAATCTCCTTGTCCATTTATCTGTCTTTGAGTCTGTGACTCTCTGTGCCAACTCTACAGCTGGTGTTAACCCTAAAAAAGAAAATGATCACATAATATATAGGTTTAGGCAGGCCTAAAAGCGGAGCTCCCATTTATTAATTTTTTTGCTTGAGTTAATTACAGTGTTGCTAAATAAGTACACACTATATTTCTAAGCTTTATACGGTGGCCCATATAGGTATAAAATAAATTTTAATCGCTCATGGTTGAACTTAATATCTTTAAAACCTCTCATGGTTTTGTTGACGAAAGCGACGTCAATGTATTGTGGCTAACCCGTCTGAATTTTCTTGCCCGTGGCAGGTTCTAAAATTGAAATTGACGAGTGCACTTTATTGGGTTCCTCACGTACGCACGCAGGCGCAAAACAAATCTTTGTAAAACTTTTTACAACGTTTGCTGTACACATGGTACACTATAAATTACTGATACGCCTCTAGGGCCTTTATGAGTTATTCAATGTAAAAAGAATCTTGACCTTGTTTTGATTACTGCAAAACTATCAGGGCAAGAAAATCAACTCAAGGCAAAAAAAAAAAGAAAACACAGTGAACTCGAAGCTAAACACAGTAAACAAAATGAACTCATGCCACGGCAAACTGAGAAAATCACGGCGGCAAAACAAACTCTGCAAATTGATGGTGCCGGTTATGTAAGTCACTTTAAGGAAGTTTTTGTGTAAGAATTGTGGCAGTTTGTGATTTGGGAAGTGGTGCACACTAACTTAAGAACCGTCTTCCTTTCGTTGTGGTTTGGTTGCATGATTGTTTATCGTACACGTTGCTAAAAGGATTTTATGTAGGGAACTGAATGAATTTTCTTTATTTCTGGTAAGTAAATATGCTTTAGGTGAAGCCTGAACTCACTCAGCCAAGCACAGGTAACTCGCAACGAAACCGGCGAAATATTAATTTACGCATCTAAGATATTTCAACACACTCACTCATAAGCAGTGATAAGAGAAACAAAACAAATGCAAGCGAGCCGAAATCGTGATTTTGATGTTAATAACTTGTTTTTAAAAATCCAATAATGAACATCACAGTTAACTCCACTAACTAAAGCAGAAAACAGGTCGTCTAAACAAATATTCATGAAGACTTAAGTTCTCCAACAGCTTTCTTCACGTCTTTCATTCAGCTTAAAGGTTAACAGCGTACCAAAGATTTGCCGCCTTTTCATCCAATCACTTCGTTTAAGTTGATATGAAATGTCCAGATCATTTTCTTTGATATGAGAAAATCTCTCTGAAGTATATAAAAACTTTAGATGTGATAGGGTAGGCGAAATGAAATATCCCTAGTCGATTTTCAACATGAAAAAAAAAGTGCAGTGTCCTACAAACTTCTACGATAGGTATTTTTTAACTATAGTGGGATGGCCAATATCAAACATGCAAGAGGCCAGCCCAGGTCAAGCTTTTTCTGGAGTATGGCCGCCATTTTGGGCAACTTCGTACGTATGTATGTAGAGCGCACGCGCCCGCGAGCCAAGCCGCTTGCCACGATGACCATGAAAACTCAAACGCATGGTTTTACAATTTTCCATGTTCGCACGAAACCTATGGGACTCCGCTCTGCGGCCCTTCGGGCCGCTTAGGAGCTCCGCTATAAAGTGTTGTTAATTGATTATTTGGATCAGTATCAATATTTTTAATATTATTCAATGCAATGAAGATGATAAGGAAGTGTGGATGATGTTACAAATAAGGATGGCATGTCACATTATGTTAATTTTGTGCAATATCTTTCACAAAAGTTTTGTAAAAATTGGTTTCCCGGTCACTCCCGGCATATTAAGGCGCTTTCTTGGTGTTGCGGACCACCAAATGACGTCATCTTTATCATTCCACAGTCTCTTATAGTTATCACTATTATAATCATTACAAAATCACCACTTATTCCGACAAACCGGCAGTTTTTGACTAAAGTATTTGAGTCGTCATATAGACAAACCGACAGACCGACAAAATTTGTCGGTCAATTTGTCGGTACCGACAAACCGACAGTTTTTGACTTAATTATTTGAGTCTTCATATAGGCGAACCGACAGACCGACCAACCGACAAAATCTGTCGGTCAATTTGTCGGTACCGACAAACCAACAGTTTTTGACTTAATTATTTGAGTCTTCATATAGGCGAACCGACAGATCGACAGACCGACAAAATCTGTCGGTCAATTTGCCGGTACCGACAGACCGACAGTTTTTGAATTCATTATTTCAGTCATCGTATACACGGATGGTCACTGTATACACGAACCGACGGACTACTACTTCTCGCAGACGTACTGTTAATAAGAGAAACTGTTTGTGTGTGAGCAAACATTTTGGGCTTCAATTCATTAACGAAAAGACACACCACATTTTTTATGATTATTGCAAAGGTTGAAATATAATTTACAGTCAAAACAGCTCAAGCATCCTATCAAGGGTAAATTAATGAATTCATTAACGGAAAATTGATTTCATTCGTTGAAGAATGACCGGTAGCTAGAAAGCGTACTGAAAACGGACGAACTGAGAACTCAGTGTTATTCCTACTTTGCGCGTTTCTCAGGTTTCCTTTACCTCTGCAGTTTTTCGTCAAAAACAGATACGAATGAAGGGTATTGTCTTCAATATTAGAACACCTACAGTGCCGTAATATTATTTACAAAAATGATAAAAGTATTAAAACTTAGATAATTTAAAACCCTTGTTTTAATATGAAGGGATGCAATAGACATGTCTTGGCCTGCTGAGCACCAGGAAACAAATGAAAAAGAATCCAACGCAGAGTGCTCGGAACGTACAAGCAGTTCAGGTACAAACTTAACATCAGCCAATAATTCATACTAGCCAGAGCAACATGAAGTGGCAAAATGCACGTAGGGCTCAGCCAAAGGTACCTATGGTGTTGAAACGCATGGTTTGTGGGCAAACAAAATTTTTCATCCCACTTCGTGCTTTCCCTCTGTCATTAATTTTGAACTCGGTACCAGGCCCTCCCTTACCCCGTGGCCCATAGTAATTCCTTGTATATCTTCTGAGCTCTTGATGAGACAAGATATACAAATTTTGCTACAAATAAATCTTGTTTCTGGCTACTATGAAAAATAACTTAGTGAGCTCACTAAACATGTAAGCCCAATTTCTAAATAATTATTTCAGTTGTGAATTAATTTAAGCTTTCTTAATTCATATACATAGCTTTCGCCAGAAATATTCGAAGGGTGTAGGAGAGCACTCTTTACAATCACACAGCAAGAGCAAGAGGAATTAATCCTTGCAAGAGAGGCCGAAAGGGCTGAAAGCGAACTAAGTATGCAAGAGACAGAAGCTCGTCTTAAGAGAAATGCAATAAAGGCAAAGTGCCTGTCGGCGAAAATTACCCGTCTTAACAAGCAGCTGGGGGAAACCCTAAAAGAAATAAGTAAGGACAATGTCAAGATGACGTTACTCAGAGAGGCTGCATCCCGAAGACGATAGACACCTCCGGATATTATGGGGTCACCTCGTTTCACCTTCAGCTACAATTATTATGAAAATGACAAATAAGAGACTTCCAAAGGGTAATAGGACATCCACTTTTTTTACTTAAGACCCATCTTTACTATATTGTATAAAAAAAAATAAATAATAATAATAATAATAATAATTAATTTATATTTAAGACCCAAATTTTTATTGTTAAGTTGTTTAAAATATAACTTTCCAAAGTGTTTGTATCATTTACTTATATTTGTGACCCACTCGTTATAGCTAGGGAAAGTTTTTTTAAAACAGAGTCTTCCAAGTTTATATTCTAGACCTAAAGTATTGTCCTTTACATTGTAATTCAATTTTTCATATCATTGATCTCCTTGTAACTCTAAAAGTATCTATTACTAATGATACTTTAGCAACTCCGAAATGTATCTACCACTGACAATCTTCTGTCAGAATCCTATGTAATTCTTAGCTCAAGCGTGCGTGTAATACTTCATATTTAACTGAAAAGTTTGATATAAAATATTATTCGCTTATGGTAGCTCTTGGTATTCAAGCCGAACATATCAGAAAATACTAAATAAATTTCACGTATAATTTACCAGCTAATAATCGACTAAGTAATCACTAATGTTTCAAAACAAGTAAGATATGCGGAAGATCATTCAAGATATTATAGTTATGCTTTAATTTCCAGATTGCCCAGCCCATAAACTGTCCTTTTCAAGTCCATGATGTCCTTTTAAAGCCCATAGAATTGTCTCTCTCAAGTCTCCCCTATGTCAGTGCCAGCTGCTAATAACCGTCAGTTTGTCTTGTTCCCTCCTGTTTGTAGAACCGCAGTTTTAAGTTAGCATTAGTGTCATGGTCCTTGGTTCCCCTGTAACTAAACAAAACTTTTTAATAACACCCAACAACTGTAAATTAACATTAAATCAACATAAAATCAACATAGATCTTAACATAAAATATCTCTACTCCAATTTAAACAACACCATTTCAAAAGACGAAAAACAACACAATTCAAACTTAAATAAATTTGACATCACTCCTGTACAATTTAGTAGTTTAAATAATCCCAACAAAAAATATTCACTAAATAATTCCAATATAAAATGCCCACTATCATACCATCAAAACACAAACACAAAACAATTTCCCCACAAAATGATTTAAACACCAATCACGCTACGACTTAAATCTACACTACTCCAAAATAAAACTACCCCCTACCTCCCCCTAAATATTAATCTGACCAGACTGGTATTTCAAAAAACATTGGAAATACCATCGCACTTTGTCCTTAAAAGAAATCTTATCTCAATTTCCAAAACTAATGCAGTATTAACAAGATTAATATTTCAAAAAACACAATAGACTCCAGTGGTATGAACTTTTCTGAACCTTAGCCGAATATGTACATGTAGAAAAAATCTAAAGAGCAAAACATTAAAAGAACCACTTGAAATTAATAAAATATTCCAATATTAGAGAACTTAAGTGCTCTAATATCATTTACAGTAATAATAAATGTATTAAAACCTGGGAATTTAACACCTCGTTTTAATATGAAGGGATGTAATAAACGTCTCTTAGCTTTGCTGAGCGCGAGGAAATAAATGAAAAATCTTACTTGAGCTCTTTTATTGGGACCAGTATAAACTGTCAAACATCTTTAAAAAAGTCAAAATTCTTGATTTTTGCTTACGCCGTGACCTGCGCAGTTCATTTTACGAACAGGTGCAGCTGACACGAAGACTACTTTCATGTACGTTCCTTTCCGTGAGTAAACATTGCCAAAATCTTTTTCTTCTCAAAATTTTACTACGATCCCGAAATAATCTGGTCAAAACAAAACTATACGAGCAATATAAAAATTATAGAGAACATTTTTACAGAATAAAATCAAACTTAAGTAAGAAGATTGTACAAAAAAAAGTTAAACTAACGATCGTTGTAAAATCAATGTAAACAAAACACTTTACAAGATAGTTCGGATAAGAAAAGGCGCGTCACTACACTAGCTCTGGTCCAACCCACTTCCATATTTTAATACTAAGTTGTTTACGATTTTCAAGTCGAACCAAAAGTGTTACCATCCGTTCCTGTACAAAGAGAATTCTATAAAATACTTGTCTTTTAATTTTTACATCATTGCAATAATTTATTCGTGGCACGTTCAACCCAAGGTTTAGAATAATCATTCTGAATATTGTAAGTAACTAAACTCGCTACAGCTTTGCCTCGGATAAAGCATATTTTGAACTTAGAAAAAGAACTAACGTTCAAAACTTTATCTGATTCTTAATTGAAAACCATATCAATCTTCCGCATGAAAAGTAACTTTTTTTCATGCACAATAGATCTCTTTTTTACTAAAAAACAAAAGTGAAAGACAATTTAAGCAACGCGAGCTAACCCGCAATCAGTTGCTAATCGATCACCTTAGTGATTACATTAAAAAGGATCATTATCAGCATCTAGTCCCCCGTCCTCCATTTAAAAATCACTTAAAAGTGACACTGAAAGTCGTAAATTTACATAGAAAAAGTGGCACTTTAAAGAGCTCTGAAAAGTGGTCCTTTTAAGAACTGTTAAAAGTGGCACTGTTGAGTACGCTTATAAAAGTGGCAATTTATTTTTTTTAAGGACGAGCTCTTAAAAGTGAAAATTTTAAGAGCAGTTTAAAGTGGCACATTTAAGGACTGTAAAAGGTGGCAATTTTAAGAAATGTTTAAAGTGCTCTTTTAAGAACTCTTAAAAATGGAAATTTCAATAACTGTTTTAAGTGACAATTTTAAAAACAGTTTAAAGTGGCACATTTAAGGACTCTTAAAAATGGCAATTTTAAGAACCGTTTAAAGTGCACTTTCAAAGGCTCTTAAAATTGGAAATTTTAATAACTGTTTTAAGAGCAAATGCCCACAAAATTCAGGCAATCCCCGGCGAGGGTCAAAATTTTGATTTCGCTCATATTTTGTCTATAGATAGGCATTACCAAATGAACAAACGTGGTGTAGTTTGTTTTTCCAAAGACCGCTTCAATTTGGCGAAAATCAAGAAAAACTATTTCTGCTGTCGGCGACTTCAAAACACCCAAAATTTGAGACAAAATCGGCTGCTTGCAAAACTTTGCTTGCATGCAAAAGGCGTGGAATTTGGGGAAAATCTTTTCCAACGCATTAATTTATGAAGACTTTTACTCCTAGTTCAGTGGTAGATTTTCATCTTAGCGATAATCTGGAAGGTAAACAATAATATTTTAGAACAGCTTATTTTTCAAGCGACTTAAGATTGATTTAACATGAAAGACGCGATTACAATTTTAAGCATGTGCTACACCTTGGGTTTTCCTCAAACTTAAGCTATAAGGTATTTAAACATTGTACTAGAACATATGTAAAAACTGGCTTGGGTAATTTAGTTTGAAGATCACACGAAGTCTTCGAAGTTGAACGAATTTCGGCTGAAATATGAGATATTTGCATAATTATAAAACGTTGCATTGTTGTTGTTGTGATGGCTGAACTTGTTTAAATGATTTCTGATGTGAAATCACTTACCTCAATGCCTTCTTCGGTCTTCTTCTTTTGTAACTGACTTTATGCCTCCAGCTGATCCGTACATGTTTCCCGAGCTTATTATCCAAGAACTGGCGAGAGTGGCGTGAACAGCAAAATTCATTACAATTATACCTCATTGAATCTTTTGCTGTCAATTTTGATATTATGTGCATTTCAAAAGATTTACACCTTTCATAATGGCGCAAAGTTTCAGAGCTAAACTTCCAATTAAGCTTCTAGAGTGCCTGTAAGGCTAAGGCAGGGTTTTTTCTTATCCTTCTAACTTGGGAGGTTATTCTCAGTTCTTTCTGTTTGACGGTGATTACGGGAGTTGCGTGACAGGGAAACAACGATGACGGATAGGAACCAAAAAAAAATGTTGGAAGAAATGCTTCTGTTACCTTAACTGAGTTCACGCTTTGAAAATATTTGTCATTTTTCTTAGTATTAATCAAGTCACAAATTATTGCTTTTATTTATAGTCCATTGTCTGGTGCAGTCTAATATCATAGTACAATTTAACCTGTAAGGAGGTAAAAAGAGCCTATAAAAGAATAAAAATTCATTGCCTTCTTTTTCAAAAACTTAGAAATAGCGTTATCGCAAGTGGCAGGTCTAATTGTTTAGGCAACTGCCATAGAATTATTATTACAACTCTAATATCGTGTAATTCCACTTTATTTTTAGTTAACAATTGGTCTGAACTTCTGAACTGAATGC
This sequence comes from Meandrina meandrites, assembly GCA_963693305.1. Lineage (NCBI taxonomy): Eukaryota > Metazoa > Cnidaria > Anthozoa > Scleractinia > Meandrinidae > Meandrina > Meandrina meandrites. Next base: position 13,090,198 of record OY855908.1, read on the forward strand.
TAGGAATCCAAAATACTAAAAGCTTTAGTAACGCCAAATTTTGCTGCCTGTATATTTACTCTTTTCGATCATATTCAGGGGCATAGCCAAGGAGGAGGGGGGTGTCCTGGGGTGCTCGTGACCCCCCCCCCCCCCTCCACCCCCTTTTAAGTAAACAGCATACAAACCTTTTAATTCAGGTGGCGAAAAAGCGCGAATCCGCGAATGTCATTTATCTTTTCTAGTGCTAGTTAGTTACATACTTCATTTTCAGGACCTAGCATCTGCAGTGGACCATGTCAGTACCCTGGGTGTGACACAGTGTGACCCCCCCAACCCACTCTTGGAAAGTCCTAACTATGACGCTGATATTTCGACAATATTTCACAAGGTATTAGACTAAAACGTGGCCTGTCAGTGGGTGACTCTGCCTGGGTCCTACCTGGATGATGCTGTGACGACTCATCATCTCTAGCGAGAACTGTACTCAATTCTAAGAAAAATTACGCGCCTGATGGACTCTGGTCACCAATTATCTACTTATTTTGGAGCTTAACTCGTGACCTAAACCGATACACTCTGTAAATGTTTTTCAGGAATATTTTGCCGATATATAACATGTTAACAGAAGTTTATACTTCTGGCCTTATTGAATGCCCTATAAAACACTACTTTCTCATGTTGAGTAAGTGGGAGTAAGGAGCTTTCGTCTTGCCTTTGTTGTCGGCAATTGGGATATACTTTGATAGCCTGAATTTTAATTTCAGATTCGGATTTTCAGATTGGGTGGATTAAGAGCAACTTCTTAACGTACCGAAGACTTCGTCATTCTTTGCGTTCTGCTTTTTGTCAAAATCACTTTCAGTTAGACCAGTCTTGGGAAGAAAACTGAAATCTGCTGGCGTGTCAGAAATTCAGAATTGGTAAAAAGGTGGTTTAGTTCCCACTGCTTTCGCGGCCGGGCAGTCATCGTGGCCTTGACTACTGACGCTGTATCCACTTTCTGGCCGTTTTCCTTCCCAATAAGGAATTTGCTGGAAAAATAATATTTCTGCTTTTCTGAAAATCGTGTTCTTCAAACGTGACTGGACTTCCGGGGCCCATCCGATTGGTACACAAGGTAGATTCGAAAGGATTAGTCGCTTTCTAAGTTCCTGTATCAGGTGACACACCACCTGCAGAAGGTTCCTGTTGCATAGTCGAGAACTGCACTGTCAAGAATGTATTTATGTTCTGAAGTACGTTCATGTTTTCCAAGATCCAGATGGCGCTGCAAGGAGGAAAATCTCTGATACCTTTCTAAGCATCTTTTCCGTTAACAAGAGAAAAAACGGTTGAGGTACCAGTCGCAGCCACAGTCGCAACCGCAATGTAACATGACACACGGAATACCCCCGATGACTGGATAGCATCTACCATTTCCTCAGAAGCTTACTAGATGTTAGACCATTGGTTTAAGTGGACTCTCGTGACCTCTCGCGTGTGCCATTCAATAGACGCCGCCTTTCGACCACATAATTATAATCAATAATTCGTGTTTTTCGATTGGGGACAGCAAATGAAATAATCGACTCAAGATATCTCAAAAGCCAAAAAAAAAAAAAACATTTTTAGCGGGGTGAGTCATAAACGAAAAATGTCGTTTACCAAAAAATAAAGACCCCCCGTCGCCACGCCTCTACCCTAGATCCACCACTGGTTTTGCCAGAAAAGGCTTAAACTTACTTCACCAGTGGTTAAGAAGAAAAATATTTTTGATGTTTATATTTATTGACATATATAAAGATGTACAAACATGATAAATTCGAGATTCTCGTAACACGATCTGTGAGCCCGCTTTGCTGAAACCTCTATATGCTTATATTGGAAGCACTTAAAATCTGTCCGGAAACTCGACGTCTCCAACCAATACCCAAATTATAACAGTACGTTGTAGAAATTAATCTGTGGATTATAAAATAAAGAAACCCCTTTCTGGTTTGCTGGTATATTAGAGGATGATGCCCCTGGCTGAGAGATTGTCCCTTTTTCACAGTTGCCCTCAAAGCTTCGCTTTTCGGCCAACTGGAATTCGGACAATCGATATTCGTGGAGCTGGAAAAGATGCGTGCTCTTGCCAGAATTAATTCAACAAAGGGCCACTATGGAAAGGAATACATTCCTCTATTTTGTTCCTGTCCCTTTTGTCAAGGCCACATTGGCCTCCCACAATTGAGGGAAACGAGCAGGTGCTTTCCATAGCTCATTGTCGACTCATAAGTAGAAGCTTCCAACGGTGTGGATCTGCGATTTACTGATACAGGTGTAAAAAAACTGGATGGTTAGTTAAATTAAGTACTACAAGCAAACAGAATATATTATTTTGAAACCTTTTGATTGTTGCGAATCAGAGAATAGTGACAACATCGCTACACAATCTTCACCAATCTTCACCGTCTATCTACGGGGCAACAATAAGGCTATGCTGATCACTGCACCCTTTCTCAATTCACGACTTTGTTCTAACCAATTAAGCAGGCTGAACTAAGAAAGAAAGCCCTTCCTCCAATAATATTGAATAAATAAATGTGATATCAGAGGTTTGTTAAACTACACGTAAATGTTCGGCCATGACCTTCATTCAGTATAAAGGTCAAATTAAAACAGCGGACTTCTTTAGCTTCAAAGAAGTCAACAACAGGCAGAATACGTGCCACATGTTTAAGGAAAAGGATTTTAAATTCGATGTTTACACTTAAATCAGATTTCTGCTTGGGAAGTGCCCCGGAAGTGCAATGGATCCATTTGGTAGTGAAAGAGCGCTTGCGTTAATTAATCAATTATCTCATATTTCATCTGAAAATTTGCTCAACTTCGAAGACTTCGTGTGAATAGCAAACTAAATTACCCAAGCCAGTTTTTACACATGTTCTAGAACAATGTTTAAATATCTTATAGCTTAAGTTTGAGGAAAAACCAAGGTATAGCACATGCTTAAAATTGTAATCGCGTCTTTCAAGTTGAATTAAAACTTCTGTCGCTTGAAAAATAAGCAGTTCTAAAATATTATTGTTTACCTTCCAGATTATCGCTAAGATGAAAATTTACCACTAAACTAGGAGTAAAAGTCTTCATAAATTAATACGTTGGAAAAGATTTTCCCCAAATTCCATGCCTTTTGCATGCAAGCAAAGTTTTGCAAGCAGCCGATAGGGGTCTTTGGAAAAACAAACTACACCACGTTTTGTTATTTGGTAATGTCTATCTATAGACAAAATATGAACGAAATCCTGGAAAGCCTGGCCGCGAAATTTCAATTTTGTGCGATTTTAACTGGCATTCGCTCTTAAGGGGCAATTTTATGAACAGTTTTTTTTAAAAAAGGCACTTTTAAGGACGATGAGCTTGTGTTTGTATTATGAGCTAGCGTGAAGTATCGTCGAGGTTTATTCTGCATTAAAGATTTGTTGAGTTTCAAAATAGTTTCCTTGTTTTCTCCTGCGATGCGTAAGATAAACCAGAGGAACAAGTTCCTTGATTATACCGCTGGCATACTGAAACGAGCGCCGGCTGCCAAGCCCGCGTGTCCACGCTACGCAACGGATCGCATTGTTTTCCGAACCAATTTGTCCGCTCACCCGTCAAAAGCTTACGCTTTTAGCCGAGATATTTGCAGAGTTCATGAGTCGCGTAAAGGCAAATAAACCTCCAATAGCCATAAAACGTGTCATTTTTTCAGCAACAGTTCGTGAATTTAAACAGTTATGAGTGCCATTTAATTCTATTTTCTGCTGAAGAGAGATACTTATTCAGCTGTGCTGGCTTACACTGACTACACTGCCAAGCAGTGATTTTAATCCATACAACGAATATCTTCTTTAAAAAAATTTAGACACGGGTTTATACAATCATGAAGGATAACAATTTTACAACGTGTAGACCACATTTCGGAACTTCTCATCCAGTTTCACTCACAGGTATCTGAAGAAGGCGAGCCTAATTAACATAAATTGGCAAGTATAGAGTGACACCAAAAAAGTTAGATGTGTACAATTGATTTCTCTGACGTCTTCCAGAAAAAATGGGAGAGAAGTGCTTTTTCTTCCGAACAGAAGGGGTTAATACCCAAATTGGTGCCTTTTATAAACTTCCTTATTATTGCAATACGGGAAAGAGTGCTTTTTTTTCTCGGTGTTAGTTAATTACTTCTTAGCTATGGTGTGTGTTATCCGTAGCAGAAGATGAAGTAATGTGTAACCGAGCACCCAAGAAAAGAAACGCGCGCGAGGGCAGAGTCACGCGAGCGGTTTTCTCGCTCACTTTCATTACAGAAAACAACAACAACAACGGCTGAACCATTTTAGTGCTGAAATTTGTCGCCTCGGGACAGCGCCCCTAAAAATGACCGCATCGGAGGCCTTTATGAATTTTTTATATTATTCGTACGTGGTTAGAAATATTTTTTAAAACTTCAGGTACCTATGAACTAGAAAATACAAAAATTAAAGCAATCAAATCCTGCTGTGAGTTGGCATGCCTTGATAGACGATTCACTTTATCAGAAAGATATTTTATTAACTTAAAAGAATATAAACAAGAAAAGAGAGGAAACAATGAAAAGAAACAAACTTCCATTGTCAAACAACCGTCGAGTTATTCTTCGACGCGAGACTCTAAGCCCATCACAATCGACCATGATTTTATGCTCTTCCTTCTCTATTGATATATTATTCCAACAGTACATTGAAACTTGCTCACGTTAATTTTAACGTTGGCCTTTCACTGCATTTTATTTTTCTCCAAAATTTTCAATGGGATTCTTTTGTAGGTTAAAAGCTACTGACATTCCTTCATCTTGAAAGATTGGTAACATAAATCTTCGGACGAACAAGCAAATTCAGCGTACCTCCAACGTGGTTCAACAGTAGGTTGATGGAAAGCCTCTCTTAAAGTGTTCTTTGTTATAGTAATATAAGATACAGGAGCAACATAAACAATGCTATGTTTTCAGGGCCGAATTTAAGTTGTGATAATGTTTGTAGCTTGAGATGACACAAAGCGAAAATTGTCGTAGTTGCCTGAGACTTCGAAAAAATTTAAATCGAAAAGACGTTTTCGTGGTCTGAAACGCGAGCTCTGGAATCATCAACGATGCAAGAAAAGGAGTTGGGAGGTTGGTTATATATTCTGGATATTCTGTTGTGTCGAAACCTATCCGTTCCGGTTAAGTTTCGGAGGTAACAAGCCTTGTTACTTTGGTACTTAGCAGCCTTTTCCTATTGTCGCACCTTTCAAGGGGTAGTAGCTGCTTTCGGATAGAGAAAACGCGTATAGTATGTAGGTCAAGCCTACGAAAATTACGTCAAAGTGGAGAAATATTTTGCCCACGAGATAAGAGTCAACATCACATATTTTTGATGCAGCTTCCTGTATTTGTGACTTCCACTGTTCCTCATAACTGAACGCGGCAAGTTTTGATTTAGAGGTTGCTAATTACGGAGGGTCGGCCCTATCAGAGTGGCGCTATTTTAGGGATTTTCTAACTGTCGGCACTTAACGGTGTCTTAAAAAATAAGTTTTATCAGTTTTTAATTCGCACAACCCTGAATGATCCATCACTTCTGGTGCCAACTAAACCGCACAGTGCCTCGTCCTTCGGCTGTGCACTTCGGTCACTTTGGTCACTGAAGTGTCCCCGACACTTCAGTGTCTGTCCTTTTATGCGATTTTACTCATGCTTGTGTTTGTTATTGTGCCTATACCCATAACAAAAAAAAAGATTTGAGGTTTTAAACTAACGCACCGCTCAAACCCATCCAAATTTCTTGAGAGTACTTAGCAGCAATTCAAAACACATAGAGGACTTCAAGAGTGCTGAATAACAATGTTACAGCGCTTTATTTGTTTGATATTGCGGTTTATGTCACAAGTTAATAAATATCAAAAGCTAATACCCCTTCAATAAGTCATTACTAGTCTACTCGCGGTAAAACTATATTAACTGACGTAGACATTCCAGGTGCTGTTAACCCGAAACATATCTCCCCAGATTTCTATAGCAGCTGAACTAGCGACATTGAAAATACATTGATTCCATCTTTCACCAATCTTGTGAGCAGCAATCACAATGAAAGAGTTACGAAAAAATGGATCATCCGCGATAGCGCCGCTTGCACCAATATCTACAAATAGAAAAAAAAGTTTAATTTTTTTAAGAAGTAGAATACAGCATCAGACATTTACTTTAAACAAGTAATTATACAATGTGTTACTCTATCTACCTTTTTAGTTTTAAAATTATTTTTTGTGGTTGTTTATGCTCGCTTTCTCATTGAAACAGACAGGCATTCCTTTTTCAGTTGTGACAGCATTCAATTCAGACCACATTCAAGGCAACTATGTACAATGCACGAATGACCCAATTACCTCGTTTATGTCCCCCTACAAGGAAATGTGGGCATATACTTCATGGTAAGTCAACATGGCCGCCAACAATGAAAAACATATAGTCCCCAACCACAAAATGAATGCTAACCGCAAGCAAATTGCAGTAAATAAATGTTAACTGCAAGCAAACTACAGGGTAAAATGCTAACCGCAAGCAAACAGCAGTAAATAAATGTTAACTGCAAGCAAAGCTGCAGTGCGACTATATGGTGTCTTAACATGAATTATATACCGAAATGTGGCTCACTGCTACAAGATACTACATACGTACCAAGAACAACTTGAATAATCCGCCCGTGATGAATAGCACCATCTACAACCCATTGAGTAAAATTCTCAGCTGCTCATCCACTGTGGGTGCTACTTAGCAAGGAAGCGCGGGAATTAAACTATTACAACCCTAGTAACTTTTGCATACCCGTGGAATATTGTTGATATGTATGTACTTAAATAACATATAGATTTAAGCCAAGCCTAAATGCGGAGCTCCACACATGCATTTTTGCTGTTTCTTAATAATTTTTGAAAATTCGTTTAAAGAAAGTCAAATTGACGCAACTGCTGATAATTACTCAAACAAGATCTATAGCCGAAATAAATCGCAAACTCCAATCACAGAAATTCGGCTGCAAAAATCCTGTTATTACCCTAGACAGAAAAAAGTAGGTTTAGAACCCGCGATTGGATGGAAAACTAACACCTGGTCAGCGGTTAAATTTACTGAAATATGTGATCCTGATTAGCTCTACACCTGAGCCCGCGATATGTTGATGAGATACTGCTCAGCGGATACCTTGTTTTGACAGCTGTCAATTGACCATAACATGGTTTCAAAATTGTAAGCTCTTAAACGTATGAAGGGAAATGAACAGATGTCAGTCAACTGGCTTAGGACGCCCCTCTCCCTCCCCCTCAGTGTGCTGGCGAGGGCGAGTACACATCGATTTTTTTGTTTTGGCCTCATAGGTTATAGGTTTACCAAAATCCTTACCTATGGTTATCCGCTGGTGTGCTTCGCTCGCAGGAGCTCCGCTATAAAAGCTTAGATTGAAAAAGTATTTTAGGACACATTTTTTACCAAGATATAAGGACGTTTAATGTTTCGTTCCAAGCGTATAGCTCGAAAATTAGTCTGTGATTCTTACCCCGGTGGACAGCTCCGCGGATCAGTCTCTTTATCTATGACCAACTCACTTCTTCGGCACCAATATCCGGGCGGGCAAGCTTCAGTGCTTCGTTTTGTCTGGCACATGAACCCCATAGGACATTCAGCAGTGTCAAACTGTCGCTTCCTCTTGCACCAGTACCCAGGGGGACAAGATGAAGATTTTTCATGCGTTCGTTTTCCTGCCTCTTCAGCAATGACGGACAAACCCAGTAAAAGGGTCAGGATAGTAGCTTTGTGCAACATTCCTTTAAAAAGATAATAAGAAACAGTTAAAACTTGTTTATAGGTTTACCGTTGTTTTCGTAAAGTCACGTATAAAAATTTGGTCATAAATGCTAGCGTTCCTTATAAACCATTATTTTAACTATGAGCTTGCTGAGCTTGCTACGTTAAATCTTTGTTGCTATTCTTTGCCTTAAGTTTCAGGTCAAAATCCTTGCTACGAACAGCGGATTTAATAGCTTACCCTACGCCTACTTCGGAACATACGGCCAAACACAAGTATATTAAAAAAAACAATTGCTGGTTTTCACTGTCACGCCACAAAGAAGTAAATCCAAAACTATTGAGTGAAAAAACTCAAGAATATTATAGGTTGTAGAAAATTACCAGATATTCGGTTTGTCCAAGTCTCGGGTTTGTACGGTATTCCGTACTCGAGTTATCCGTCAAAATGTTCCACACAAGTTTACAGAACTCTGTAATTCACTCCTGCTATAAAAGGCAGTTATAGCACTCTCATGAACAAGTAAGCATTCACAAAAACACTTCTCACAAAACCTCAGCTGTTCAGATTGTTTAAAATCGTAGGATAAGGCATTATTTTGAAGCATACGTGACAGCCTTCTGGCGCCATCTTGATGTCGTGTGGCGTGAAATTCCGAAATTCAAAATGGTCTATCTTAACGACGGCGGCTGCTATCCATCTAAAAACCTTCAACAAGAAATGGATAAAGGATGTCTAATAGCCAGTAAATGATAAAAACTCAGGGGTCTTGCGATTCTGGATTTTAGAATTTTGATGAAGTCACGTGAAAACCAAGAATCCAAGCAAATACAGTTTTTATATTTAGAACATGATGTTTCACTTGTGCAGAGAAAATGAAAGAATTTCATTTTCCGCCTAAAATTAACCGGTAGGTTTTTACATGGAATGCCTCTTGATAGAGAGCTCACGCAAAGACATTTTTGAGCCACGGACGCTAACCGGAAGGCTCAAGCTCTTTTCTTGGGACCAGTTTAAACTGTCAATCACTTGTCAAAAAGTCGAAATTCTTGATCTACGCTTACGCAGTGACCTGCGCAGTCCATTCTACGAACAGGTGCAGCTGCCTCGAAGACTATTGTAAGTAACTAAACTCGCTACAGCTTTGCCTCAGATAAGGCATATTTTGAACTTAGAAAAATAAATAACGTTCAAAACTTTATCTGATTCTTAATTGAAAGCCATATCAATCTTCGGCATGGAAAAGTAACTTTTTTCATGGACAATAGATCTCTTTAGTACTAAAAGATATAAGTGAAAGACAATTTAAGCAACGCGAGCTAACCCGCAATCAGTTGCTAATCGATCACCTTAGTGATTACATTTAAAAGGATCATTATCAGCATCTAGTCCCCCATCCTCCATTTAAAAATCCCTTAAAAGGGAGACTGAAAGTCGTAAATTTACATAGAAAAAGTGGCACTTTAAAGAGCTCTAAAAAGTGGTACTTTTAAGATTTGTTAAAAGTGGCACTGTTGAGTACGCTTATAAAAGTGGCAATTTATTTTTTAAGGCCGAACTCTTAAAAGAACTGTTTAAAGTGGCAGTTAAGGACTCTAAAAAGTGGCAATTTTAACAACTGTTTAAAGTGCCCTTTTAAGGACTCTTGAAAATTGAAATTTCAATAACTGTTTTAAGTGACAATTTTAAAAACAGTTTAAAGTGGCACATTAAAAACTTTTAAAAGTAGCAATTTTAAGAACTGTTTGTCAGTGTACTTTTAAGGACTCTAAAAAGTGGAAATTTCAATAACTGTTTTAAAGGGCAATTTTATGAATAGTTTTTAAAAAATGCCACTTTTAAGGGCGATGAGCTTGTGTTTGTACTATGAGCTAGCGTGAAGTATCGTCGAGGTTTATTCTACATTAAAGAAAATTTGTTGAGTTCCAAAATAGTTTCCTGGTTTTCTCCTGCGATGCGTAAGATAAAGCAGAGGAACAAGTTCCTTGATTATACCGCTGGCATACTGAAACGCGAGCCGGGTGCCAAGCCTGCGTCTCCCCGCTACTCAACGGATCGCATTGTTTGCCGAACCAGTTTGTCCGCTCACCCATCAAGAGCTTACGCTTTTAACCGAGATATTTGCAGAGTTCACGAGTCGCGTACAGGCAAATAAGCGTCCAATAGCCATAAAACGTATCATTTTTTCAGCAACTGTTCGTGAATTTAAACAGTTATGAGTGCAATTTTGTTCTATTTTCTGCTGAAGAGAGATACTTATTCAGCTGTGACTTACACTGCACTACGACGCAGTGATTTTAATCCATAAAAGGAATATCTTCTTAAAAAAAATAGACGAGGGTTTACCATCATGAAGGATAAACTGTTCTAAAACGTGTAGACCACATTTCGGAACTTCTCATCCAGTTTTACTAACAAGTATCTAACGAAGGCGAGCCTAACAACTTGGCCAGAATAGAGTGACACCAAAAAAGATAGATGTGTACAATTGATTTCTCTGACGTCTTCCAGAAAAATTGGGAAAGAAGTGCTTTTTCTTCCGAACAGAAGGGGTTAATACCCAGATTGGTGCCTTTTATAAAATTCCTTAAACTTGCAATGCAGGATTGAAAGAGTGCTTTTTTTCTCGGTGTTAGTTACTTCTGAGCTATGGTGTGTGTTATCCGTAGCAGGAGCTGAAGTAATGTGTCACCGAGCAACCCTAGAAAAGAAACGCGCGCCAGGGCAGAGTCACGCGAGCGGTTTTCTCGTTCACTTTCGTGACAGAAAATAACAACGACGGCTGAACCATTTTAGTACTGAAATTTGTCGGATTGCAGGCACTCGGGACAGCGTGTTTGTTGTACTTACTTTTCGAGTGCAAGCCGATTAAGATTCATACGCGCGTCTCATACGCGCAACTCGTGTTTCTCGTTTATCACGTGCTTTACCATACCATCTATAAGCCCCCATTAAAAAAAGAACTAAACATTGTGAAGGTTTTTTATCTTTAATTGAGCCTCAAAATTGAAATAGTTACCAGGAACATGTCCGCAGAGAGATCAGATAACAAACGGAGTAAAAACTGAGTATCGCCCCTGACAACGCTATTTTTTCAGGGCCGAATAAAAGTTGTGATAATGTTTGTACCTTGAGATGACACAAAGCGAAACTTGTCGTAGTTAACTGAGACTTCGACAAAATTTAGAACGAAAAGACGTTTTCGCGGTGTGAAACGCAAGCTCTGGAATCCTCCACGGTGCTAGAAAAGTAACTGGGAGGTTGTCTATAATTATATTCTGGATGTTCTGTTGTGTCCAAACCCACCTAGTTCTGGTTAAGCCGGTTTCGGAAGTAACGAGTCTTGTTGCTTTGGTATTTAGCAGCCTTTTCCTATTGTCGCACCTTTCGAAGGGTGGCTGCTTTCGGATAGAGAAAACGCGTACCATATCATGGTCAAGCCTACGAAAATTACTTCAAAGTGGATAAATATTTTGCCCACGAGATAAGAGTCATCTGCGGAAACATCAGATATTTTTGATACAGCTTGCTGTATCTGTGACTTCCACTGTTCCTAATAACGCGGCAAGTTTTGATTTAGAGGTCGCTAATTACGGACGGTCGACCCTATCAGAGTGGCGCTATTTTAGGGATTTTCTAACTGTCGGCACTTAACGGTGTCTTAAAAAATAAGTTTTACCTGTTTTTAATTCGCACAACCCTGAATGATCCATCACTTCTGGCGCCAACTAAACCGCACAGTGCCTCGTCCTTCGGCTGTGCACTTCGGTCACTTTGATCACTGAAGTGTCCCCGACGCACGTTTCCGTTTCGTAAAAGGTCGGTGAAATTTTAGCGACACTTATAAATTTTTCCACAGTCATCAATTTTTTTTTTCTACTAAAAAGAAAAATGAAAATTGTACGTCAGCACCCAGAATCGAACCTGGAACCTCTGGTATGCTAGCATACCTCTCTCACCACTACACCACCACGTTGATCCGCCAAATCCCCAAATCTTTCTTACTGTTACATCTATAATAGATTACCCTATCCCTATCCCTAACCTAAGTGTGAATCTAACTTAGTTTTAATAATCGTCTTCTCTAAGCCTAATTTCATCTAATAATCAAAGCACAGTTTCGACCTTATCCAGACCTAAACTTGAGCAGATATGGCACTCTCCATTCCGAAAAGCTTGGTTACCAATGATGGCATCTACCGTTTAAAATGGCACCGACCGTTTACGAAACGGAAATGAGCGTCCCCGACACTTCAGTGCCTGCCTTTTATGCGATTTTACTCATGCTTGTGTTTGTTATTGTGCTAATACACATAAAAAAATATATTTAATGTTTTAAAGTAGCGCACCACCCAAACCCATCCAAATTTCTTGGGAGTACTTACTAACAATTCAAAACACATAGAGGACTTCAAGAGTGCTGGATAACAATGTTACAAAGCTTTATTTGTTTGATATTACGGTTTATGTCACAAGTTAATAAATATCAAAAGCTTTTACCCCTTCAATAAGTCATTACTAGTCTACTCGCGGTAAAACTATATTAACTGACGTAGACACTCCAGGTGTTGTTAACCCGAAACATATCTCCCCAGATTCCTATAGCAGCTGAACTAGCGACATTGAAAATACATTGATTCCATCTTTCACCAATCTTGTGAGCAGCAATCACAATGAAAGAGTTACGAAAAAATGGATCATCCGCGATAGCGCCGCTTGCACCAATATCTACAAATAGAAAAAAAAGTTTAATTTTTTTAAGAAGTAGAATACAGCATCAGACATTTACTTTAAACAAGTAATTATACAATGTGTTACTCTATCTACCTTTTTAGTTTTAAAATTATTTTTTGTGGTTGTTTATGCTCGCTTTCTCATTGAAACAGACAGGCATTCCTTTTTCAGTTGTGACAGCATTCAATTCAGACCACATTCAAGGCAACTATGTACAATGCACGAATGACCCAATTACCTCGTTTATGTCCCCCTACAAGGAAATGTGGGCATATACTTCATGGTAAGTCAACATGGCCGCCAACAATGAAAAACATATAGTCCCCAACCACAAAATGAATGCTAACCGCAAGCAAATTGCAGTAAATAAATGTTAACTGCAAGCAAACTACAGGGTAAAATGCTAACCGCAAGCAAACAGCAGTAAATAAATGTTAACTGCAAGCAAAGCTGCAGGGCGACTATATGGTGTCTTAACATGAATTATATACCGAAATGTGGCTCACTGCTACAAGATACTACATACGTACCAAGAACAACTTGAATAATCCGCCCGTGATGAATAGCACCATCTACAACCCATTGTGTAAAATTCTCAGCTGCTCATCAACTGTGGGTGCTACTTAGCAAGGAAGCGCGGGAATTTAACTATTACAACCCTAGTAACTTTTGCATACCCGTGGAATATTGTTAATATGTATGTATTTAAATAACATATAGATTTAAGCCAAGCCTAAATGCGGAGCTCCACACATGCATTTTTGCTGTTTCTTAATAATTTTTGAAAATTCGTTTAAAGAAAGTCGAATTGACGCAACTGCTGATAATTACTCAAAAAAGATCTATAGCCGAAATAAATCGCAAACTTTAATCACAGAAATTCGGCTGCAAAAATCCTGATATTACCCTGGACAGAAAAAAGTAGGTTTGGAACCCGCGATTGGATGGAAAACTAACACCTGGTCAGCGGTTAAATTTAATGAAATATGTGATCCTGATTAGCTCTACACCTGAGCCCGCGATATGTTGATGAGATACTGCTCAGCGGATACCTTGTTTTGACAGCTGTCAATTGACCATAACATGGTTTCAAAATTGTAAGCTCTTAAACGTATGAAGGGAAATGAAGAGATGTCAGTCAACTGCCTTGGGACGCCCCTCTCCCTCCCCCTCAGTCTGCAGGCGAGGGCGAGTACACATCGATTTTTTTGTTTTGGTCTCATAGGTTATAGGTTTACCAAAATCCTTACCTATGGTTATCCGCTGGTGTGCTTCGCTCGCAGGAGCTCCGCTATAAAGGCTTAGATTGAAAAAGTATTTTAGGACACATTTTTTACCAAGATATAAGGACGTTTAATGTTTCGTTCCAAGCGTATAGCTCGAAAATTAGTCTGTGATTCTTACCCCGGTGGACAGCTCCGCGGATCAGTCTCTTTATCTATGACCAACTCACTTCTTCGGCACCAATATCCGGGCGGGCAAGCTTCAGTGCTTCATTTTGTCTGGCACATGAACCCCATAGGACATTCAGCAGTGTCAAACTGTCGCTTCCTCTTGCACCAGTACCCAGGGGGACAAGATGAAGATTTTTCATGCGTTCGTTTTCCTGCCTCTTCAGCAATGACGGACAAACCTAGTCAAAGGGTCAGGATAGTAGCTTTGTGCAACATTCCTTTAAAAAGATAATAAGAAACAGTTAAAACTTGTTTATAGGTTTACCGTTGTTTTCGTAGAGTCACAAATAATAAGGACCTGGCGTGCGTTTCTCAAAAGACCCGAAAACTTCTCGGGCCCGAAAACGGACCCGTAAAGCCCCCGAAACAGCTTTCGGGTGTTTCTCAAAGCACACGAGAAGTTCGGACCCGAGAAAATCACGTCATTTTTTCCCGTAAACTTTACGGGTACTCGCCACCTCCCGAAAAGTTTTTTTCGGGCTTTTTTTTCCGAAATAAAATGGCGGCTGTCGGCGCTCTTTTAGGTCAAACTAGACAGCCCAGACAGTATATGACAAGAACGTCAATTGCGAATATGCGTGAAAACGACATAATTGAAAGATACAGGTTGTCTCCTGGGAGAATTCGTTGGTTGGTGACTTTACTGGAGGACAAACTTGAGCGTGACACGGGCCGCAACTTTCCTCTGAGCGCAGAGACGCAGGTGAGCTAATTAATGACATTTTGCAACATTCGGTACCGAAAGCTGACCTCTCACGAATACGAAAACAAATGCTTATTTTTATCCTTTATTAGGTTCTTACAGCATTACGGTATTTTGCTTCGGGGTCTTTCCTGAAAGTGCTTGGTGACACGATGGGAATCTCGAAGGCAAGCGCAAGTCGCTGTGTACATGATGTTGCCGAGTGTCTTTGCGAGTTGGCACAAGACTGGATCACATTTCCTTCAGCCACAGGCGATATAAATGTAAATAACTGTAAAAGCAACTGTGATAATTTCCCTTGTTGAGGTTTCTAACAAAGGAAAAGAAACAAGCACACGAACAGATAATTTTAATTGACAAAACAAAACAGAAACAAAAATCTCTTGATCGGTCGGCGGTCGCCCGTCTACATACCTGTGATCTTTCGAGAAAATTTGGCCTCGTTTATACTCAGATTATGTTCCTAAAAACATAATTACAAACCTTTGGCCATAGAATAAAATAGTTTTGCAAGCTAGTGTCACTCTAGGTAGAAAACAAATAAGAGAAGTAGCGAGATAAGCCTCTCGAGTGTAAGATGTTGTTTCCTCGGCGGTCCGCATCATTTGTTTTGATTTGAAATAGATCCTTTCATTTACAAGAAATTAGGCTACTTTAATTTAAAGCATTCCAGAATAGAAAAAAAGATCAGTACGAGAAGGGATTGACTAACTTAAATATTTAATCTGTTATCTTGTTATAAGATAAATAAGAAATTATGCAAATACATTCTTGTTGTTGCAATTGTCCTCATTAGCAAGTCACCAGCTGGATGTTGTGGTCTTATTTAATTCCCGAAAATTAATTTTTTTACCTGTTGATTCAAAATTGTCATATTAATATAACTTTGTTTGTACTCACTTTTTGATTAAATGCAAGTACAGTGAAAAGTGTGATGCTGTTCATTTTCATTGCAATTTTAGGATACAATGAGAGGATTTTATGAAATGGCAGGATTCCCAAAGGTCATCGGGGCAATTGATGGCACATTAATCCCCATCAGAACGCCGTCTAAAAATGAGCACCTATACGTGTGCCACAAAGGTTTCCACGCGATCAATGTGATGGCTGTCTGTAACGCGAAAATGATGTTTACCAACGTTGTTGCCAAGTGGCATGGATCAACCCATGATTCAGCCGTGTTTACCAGCAGCATGCTGAACATCCACTTAGAGGCTGGAGGTGGTAGAGAGGGTTGGCTTCTTGGGGACAGGGGCTATGCCCTTACCCCATTAATGATGACGCCTTTTCATCCTGACAAGTTGACATCCAATGCAGAAAGAAAGTATCAAAAGGCACACACAAAAACGAGGAATGTGATCGAAAGATCTTTTGGGGTGCTTAAGCAACGATTCAGGTGCCTTGATATTTCAGGTGGGGCAATCCAATTCAGCCCGAGTCGATGTTGCAAGATCATCCTTGCAACAGCGGTATTACATAACATGTGTATAATCGATAATACCCCATTGCCAGAAAATGTCGGGTTTTTTTTAATGTGATGATCACGAGGAAGTCTGCTGCCATGAGCCACCAAGCTCTAGTACTGGTGTCACAGTAAGACAAAAACTCATTTGTGATGTATTTTCATAATGTACTCAAATTTAGCCTTTTTCCTGATACAGGATTCATATTCGTTTGTGCTCTGGAAATTCCACGACTTTCTAAAATTCCATGACTTTCCAGGTTTTCCATGGCCCATGCATGCAATATACCCTGTGATAAACATAAAATTGCAGTGCATGATAAATATGTTTCAAGATAAGAAGCCTTTATCCTGAGAATACAGGAATTGTATATTGCTTTTAAGTGCGGCCCCCGTGTGATAAAAAATTTGAGTTTCATTTTTTTTTACATTTTTGTGTACTGTTAGACGTTTTTACTCACCTTGCAAAATTTCAATCCGTTATGAACATCAGAAGTCATTTTATTTTAACATTTATTTCTGAGAATTTACAGCCGCCATTAAAGAACTTGTTCCACGGCTTGGTTGCGAATGAGAGAAAGTCAAAGGCTCAAAAATACCTCATGGGTTGACATTATAATAACAGTCAGCAAAAAAAATTGCACGAAGAGCAAGTCCAAAGATTTTGTTCCTTTTAGCGTGAATTTCTCTATTTATGGTTGTTAAAATTAATTCCCCTCATTCGCAACCAAGCCACGGAACAAAGTTTTTTTAATGGCGGCTGTAAATTCTCAGAAATAAATGTTAAAATAAAATGACTTCTGATGTTCATAACGGATTGAAATATTTTGGCAAGGTCAGAGTAAGAAAGTCTAACACTGTACACGAAAATTTAAAAAAAATGAAACTCACATTTTTGTGATCACACTGGGGCACTTTAAGTCAACTTATGCATTATTCAGTGTAGCTTTTCATACACTATAATTTGATACAGCATTTTTTGAATGACTAATGGTTAACCACCAATTGCTTTATGTATACTTATTTCCCCTTTACTGTAATTAATACAACATACCACAGCACTGAACTTTTATTTGTTTCAGAACTATTGCAATGACACAGAAACTGAACATTGTTGAATCACATAAAACTCAGGGTTTATCTAATTCTGGAGTGTTTTCTGGAGTGAAATTTTCCATGACTTAATTATCTCTAAAATGCACTTTAAGAGAGTTAATAACTATGAAATGTGTCTTTTACGATTAATAGAGCAGTTTTCAAATGAGTGTCGTAAAACCAAAACCAAAGTAATCACTCTGGCCAATCACAAAGGACACAGACAATCCAGTAAACCAATCAAAACTCGAAGCAAATACATGTAGCCACCACAAAGTGCGGGAAAACGTGCGCGAGCAAGTCGCGATTAGTTTTGGTTTTACTTCTGATTGGTTGAGAAAGTGGCGCGAGAGTTTTAAGCCAATCACTGAGTGCAGTAATGCAAAACCAAAGCAAACACGAATTACTTTCGACACTCAAGTGAAAACCGCTCTAATCTTTAACTCAGTGTTTTGCAAAATCCCTGATTAATAATCTCGTTACTTATATTCTTAATTAATTTAAATTTAAATCTGTATTTGTAATTGTATTGTATTGATCGAGCTGAAAAACCCTTTTTAGGCAGCATAAATAAAAGATTGTTATGCATGTACGTATGTATGCATGCATGTATGACTATGTTTGGCAGAATCATAACATCCTAGACTAATAAGTGTCACCTTTCATAAATCCAAGGGATTCCATGCAATTGATGTGATGGCCGTGTGCAACTGAGGAATGGTGTTAACTAATTACGTGGCTGCCAATTAAGTGGCATGGATCGACCCATGATTCAGCAGTGTTTAAGGTGCTTCCCTAATTTTGCACTGTGCATAATGTTGCAATGTCCAGGCACCCTAGTAAGACTTTGAAAAGGCCGTTTAATGCATTAAAATGTGAAAACAATTTTTCTTCTACAATAACAGACCAATGTTACACACAAGTAAACCTCAACCTTAAGTCCTCTCTCGACCAAACACTGATTTAACCATTAACAGCAGCATGTTGAACATTCACTTGAAAGCTGGAGGTGGTGAAGGTTGGCTTCTTGGAGAGAGGGGCTATGCCTTTCCACTGGTGATGATTGACCCCTTTTGTAATCCCCTCAAGACACCATGCATCTAATGCAGAAAGGAGATATCAAAAGGCACACACAAAAACAAGTAATGTACATGTGGTCAAAAGATCTTTTGGAGTTCTCAAACAGTGATTCAGGTGCCATTATTTCTCAGGTGGGGCATTATGCAGTTCAGTCCTAGTCAATGTTGCAAAAATTATCAGTGGTAGTACACAACCTGTGTATTGTCGATAATAATCCATTTCCAGAAAATTTGGGGGTTAATTGTACCTAGGTGCATGGTGATCATGAGGAAGTCTGATCTATCATGAGCCACCAAGCACCAGTACTGGTGTCACTGCAAAAGGATAAAGGGAAGATATTACAATTGTTAAATATTTTGGCACTACTGTGTGTTTTGATTGAGGCATGAGCCACTTTCTCTGGAATTTTAGGAGGTGGTCTGGGCTCAGTGAGGGCTCTGGGGCTCACTGGGTTTATAACTCAAGGGTGCATTTTAGAGATATATAATAATCATGGAAAATTTCACTCCAGAAATAAAAACCTCTCTGCCCAGAATTAGATAAAGCCCTGTTATAAACTTTTGTTGCCTGCTTGAAAATAAAATGGAATAAAATTATAAACAGCTTTGATGCCAAAAATTATCACGTATTCATATAAGCCTTGTGGGATCCATATTTATTCTGAGGAAGAAAAAAAACAACATTTATTTTTCAATATCACTATTTACTGTCTTATTAAGAGTGATATATTGATTACTTAAATGCTGAGGGTTGATGATATCGTACTTTCAAGGAAATTAATTAATGTTGTAAAGGCAAATATATATATATATATATATATATATATATATATATTGATATAAATATAACACATTTGGTGTTTAGTAATTTCAACATTGAAGTTGTGCTGTATTTTGGTGAATTATGACATATATTATACACTAATGGCTGCGTCAGTTTACCTGTGTTGGTTTTAAGTGAACCGTGAAGAAGAGTTTTAGTGTTAGAATTTGGAGATTTAAGCCACTTGTTGAAAGGCGCTACTCATGGGAATTATGTATGTTAATGCTCGGAGAGCATGCAAATTATGTAGATATAACTAACTATAATAGATCTTACTGAAAAAAAATATGTACATAAATCTTTGCGATAAGTTATAGGGCACTTTACCTTCTTTATGACCCTGAAGAGCCTTTATCTCCAAAGACAACTTTTCTGTTTTGAGCTTGAAGTATTTTGTGCAGACCTCAAAGTACTGGAAATAGTTAAAGTGGTATATTTAAGACAAAAGTCATTGTCATGTGTTTGAACAACTTTGTAAATACTTAAGGAAGTTCAAGAGCATTGTAAAAGTGCAAAAATATTAAAAGTGAAAAAATGTATCGATGAATTACCAACCTCTAGCTGTGCATCAGTAAGACTCCGCTTTCGGGCTTTTGTTGCTGTTGGTTTTATATTTTTCAATTCCTGAAATACAGTTATTGTGGCAAACGGTTGAGTAGATTAGTAGGTAACTATAAGCAGATCATATTCATTTATTAAAAGTCAATCCAAATTACCTGCTTCTTGTCCAACTGTTTCACATCAGCTAGTATCTTGATGCAACTGCTCAAGGGTGCTTCCTCATCCAAATCCTATATATTAAATTTGATGATTTTTACATTAAATTTATAACATAACAAAAGTAAGGCACATGCTCTGATTGGACAATTACCCATTTACTATTTGCCCATGGGTGAATGGCGATGAAAGCTAGTGCACACTGGTACTCAAAGCTACTATACAAAATCGAAATTTAAAAATTTAAAAATTTTAAAAATTATATCCCTGTTAAGAATTCAAATTCATGTGCACACAAAATGTTGCACCGATTAGCACCCTGTTGCAACCTGTTGTGTGATGTTGGCTCAAGTTCGAAAACTGTCAAATATTTTTCCCAACATTTTTTGGATGTTGCATGTTGTTGCACTCGTTTGGCCATATTCCTGCAACATTGTTGCACTGGAGCATGTATACTAGTTCTATTTGCTATTTCAAAGTGCCAGATCCACGCTCCTTCTCACAACTCGTCCCAACAATGTGACTTGAGGGGTAAAAATGTTGCGAGGATTTGGCTGGGGCTTTAGTCTTTAAGTTGATTACATTTAAATCTTTGGTCCATTGATGATTTTCCACCAAGGCCATGTCATCAGCACCATCTGCCATGCTACTGCTGCTTCCACTGCTGGTAGAAAACTGCATCCCATGGGGCCATCTATCTTACCTATATCCAGGACGTATACAAAACATGGACCCAGGTCCATGGACCACCCCCGTGGACCCGGTCCATGGACCACTCTGTGGGCCTGTGGACCTGGTCCATGGACCACCTCATGGACCCGGTCCATGGACCACTCTCGTGGACCTGGTCCATGGACCACCCCTGGGCCTGATTTTCATCGTGCATGTTCATGCACAATATATGTGGGTTCCACAGTATTGTCCACAGTCGGACTTTGTACATTGGCCGACCACAATTTGCCAATGTCCAATGAAATTCCAACAGCGGTTGGACAAAATGTCTGGACAACGTTTTTCTTTGCTTTCGAGTGCAAACACCAATGTTCTGCGTTAACAACGCATTAGATTAGCAGGCTCACATATCGAGCAGTACTGGAATATGATGTCTGACCTCACTTGTTTTGCCTGATCAAAATGGTGACACTCCACTAGGTCGGCTTTATTTTCTCTGTATTTCTTAATAGCATATGTATTTAAAGCTAAACTTTGTTTGCAACGAATCTAACAGATAAGCACTAGATATTTTGCATCCCATCATAACAATGATAGGTTAGTATGTTTTGTTGTACTTCAGCGATTGTTTGAAAACTAATATCGAGCAAAATCCATGAGGAGAACACCAAAACCTCACATGCCCCTGCTGGCCCATCCTAACTGGCAAAAGCTTCAATTACATATAAGGGACGGACCATTATTTTTCTGGAGGGGGGCGGGGATGAAAAATCTCTCTCTGCAAACTTTTTTTTTTAGCTATGCACCTCTGCAAACAATTTTTTTCTAACAACACCTTCCTGCAAACAATTTTTTTTCGATCTTTTTTAACCACGATCTGACACAAAAAGGAGGTTCGCTTTTGCTGCCATCAATCATTATTTAATTCAATATTTTATGGTGGCGACCAATAAACACCTCTGAACTCATCTTTTTCGTTTTCTAAGACGTACACTGCGAAGATTGGT
Organism: Meandrina meandrites; assembly: GCA_963693305.1. Lineage (NCBI taxonomy): Eukaryota > Metazoa > Cnidaria > Anthozoa > Scleractinia > Meandrinidae > Meandrina > Meandrina meandrites. The sequence goes on from OY855908.1 coordinate 13,111,743, forward strand.
GGCAGTAATTTTTTTTTTAATTTCTTAACGAAGACTAGTGAGGAGCACAAGGAAAGACTTCTTGTGGTTGTAAGCTTGTCGTTTATTTTCGACGCGTTTCGTCTCTAACTGAGACGTCTTCAGGGAATGAATACAACTAGCAAAGAACAGCATATATAGCACATTCGCGTCCCTAGCTACAACTTCCCATGGAAGTGAATAATAACTAAAATATACTGTAAACGAACGTTACAAAAAACGCCTTAATACAGATGTTATTGCAATAACAAATGTATTATATGCAATAACATATGTATTAAGGCGTTTTTTGTAACGTTCGTTTACAGCATATTTTAGTTATTATTCACTTCCATGGGAAGTTGAGCTAGGCACGCGAATGTGCTATATATGCGATCTTTGCTAGTCCCTGAAGAAGTCTCAGTTAGAGACGAAACGCGTCGGAAATAAACGACAAGCTTACAACTACAAGAAGTCTTTCCCAATTGTGCTGCTCACTAGTCTTTATTAAAAAATAAAAAAAATTTAAAAAAAAGTTTCTCTGACGTCTATGCAAACTATTTTTTTAATACATATTATGTTTGCAAACAATTTATTTTGTCTTTTTAGGCCCTGCAAACAATTTTTTTCAATATTTTTCATCCCCCCCCCCCCCCCCCCCCCCCTCCAGAAAAATAATGGTCCGTCCCTAAGAAAGCAGGAACTGGATATTGAGTGTCATAAGTCTGAGTTCTATACAATGTACCCAGTCTAACCTTTACACTGACAGGTACAATCTGCTTTTGAAAATAAGGCCTGGTCCATCAGGTTGTCCATGGACCTGGGTCCATGTTTTGTATATGTCTGTTTCCATGTACATGTACACAATGAAAAACAGGCTCAGCTAGGGGTGGTCCATGGACCGGGTCCACAGAGATGGTCCATGGACCGGGTCCATGGGGTGGTCCATGGACCGGGTCCACAGGGGTGGTCCATGGACCCGGGTCCATGTTTTGTATACGTCCCTATATCCAGATGAGTCTGTAAAATAAATACATGAATGTAAAATGACTGAATAAATGGACGGATGGATGGATGGACGGAGGGATGGAAAATAATCATACCAAGGGTGTCCAGTCCACCACTTATTCCAGAGAAAACCTCTGGCCCAAGGATTTGGACCACCTTCCTTTCAGGAGATGCAAGTTCACCCACTGGTGTGGTTATCATTTCACTTTCTTCCTGAGAATGCAGATCAAAGATACTCATGTCAGCTTCATTCCAATTTTTAGAAACTTTTCTCAAAACTTTAAACTTTTCTCAAATTGAAACAACTGCGATCAGAAAAGTTTTACAGTTGAGACTGTTCAATGGGTCAATGCCTTACCAGATGGGAATAAGTCAGGTATAACTGAGTAGCTTGCACAAACACACAAGTAGTAAGTTTATTATGCTAGCTCCTAGCTGTAATATTACCTGATCATCCGGTAAGTTGCCATTACCAGTGATTTTTAACCTTTTGATTTCATTGTTTCGTGCTGTTCTCTCCTTTTTTTTAACTGATGTTGTTATATCTTCCCAGCGTTTCTTTACCTTTAAATCACATATAGACAGTAATGCTTTACATTTTAAATCAACACACCTGTATACTGGCCTTTAACGGATAGCCATGATAACCTTGATATCTAATCAATTACCCACTAAGTCCACACAGCCCCACTGTAGAAGATATAAGTATTGCAGTTAAAAGGGGTAAAAAGGATGGTATCCCATGTAACTTGCTGAATTGAATGCAGTTATCAAAAATGATCGATAATTACATCACGACAATCGTCATTGCAACATCATTCTTCAGTGGTCAACTGCAGCATGTTGGTGAACCATGGCATATTGTCAATCAGTCTCTCTTAGACAGAGTGTACAAATTTTGTTTCTTATTTTGCAATGAAATTTTCTAGCTGATGGAAGAACATATAACCACTATGTTACTATACCAGTCTCCTTCAAAGGGGTACTAATAACATATACGAGCCAGTGTATTTATTAATAAAAGATGCATTTCTTTGCAACACAGTGCCCTCCCTTTGACATCACACAGTGGTCGCGTAACCCACTTTTTCTTTCCACTGATTTTGCAAGCATGAGATTTGTAAGGAGGCCAATTTGTTTTAGAGCAATTGGTTTAAAGCAGGTGTTTTCTGGTGTAATACTCACTCAGATAATCATTGACAAAAGTCGCTGACGCTGACACACCAACCCCCACCCCCCTTGCAATGTTGTGTAGCCCAATTATGTGGCCAAACTCCTTGGGCATAAAAGCAGCGGTTTCAGTCCATAAGCAAAAATAAGGTAGCAATGGGAGGTATTAATTTTTGCATGCTATGCAACATTGTAAAAGGGGATAGGGTGATTTTTTATATTACTATTTTGGTGTTTCAAGTGGGGAAAAAAAATAGCAATTAGTGCATCAAGATTTTGACACCGATTGCATAATTATAACATGTTATGATAAATATTGGTTCTTACCTGCTCTACTGTTTTTCTTTCACCACAGTTAACTGCATTAACTGCAGAGGTAATACCTTCCCAAATAGACTTTTTCCTCTCATTAGTTACTGTATTTGTAAACTTTGACTTCAGAACAGTCTAAATAAGCAAAATGATCAACTGAATGAGTTAATGAACAATTGCAATGACTTAGTTGATACAAAGGTATCGGGGGTGGAAGCGGAATCATGAATCATAACTGTAAAATTGGTATATCGAATCATGAATCTTCGTGTTTAAAACTTGAGAATCATGAATAACGGGAGATGGGTAAAAGAATCATGAATATCAAATGAATATGCTTCCATCGACATTGGAGGCGTGTGAATATAGAATGCAAACTACGAAACTTCTTAACAGTTATATCAAAGAAATGGCCGAAAATAGCGTCCAATTTTCAAAATTTTCTGGGGGAGCATGCCCCCAGACCCCCCTACAGGAAAGCACTGAAAACGCGATTCAAATTTTCACCCCTATCTATCAACTTGACTGTGATTATGTGATTAGGTATGTTACACAGTGAAGTTATTTTCAAAACTGGATGAAAACAATGACAAATAAATCATGAATATCGAATGAAATTTTTAAATGAATCACGAATCATTGAGGTAAAACAAGACAGGAATCATGAATCATTAAAGTCCAATGATTCCGCTTTCACACCCGAAAAGGTATAAGATGCCACCCCTAGTTGCCCATATAATTTTTCACATATCTTCCTTTTTTTCAATGTGGCACCTGAATCAAAAGGTGGGATTTTATTGATTTTAACATCCTTTAGCTAAAGAATTCCGAATTAAGTTCAGCTGCCTAGCCCGGGTCAGAATCTAAACACATGCTTCTATTTGAATCATGAACACATGATCATGAAGTCCCCACTTAAATGTTTCGACATGTATGATGATATTATTTTATCCGTGATCTATTATATTCCTAATTAAATCAAATAATAACATTTTTAGCCATTACTAGGAAAGGGAAAACTAATTATTCTCCACATTGTACTTGAGCTTACTTGGTGTTTGGTGTAACTATCGATGAGAACGTGGTTCATTTGCTCAGTGAAGCGAGAGCTTTTTTTCTTCTCTGTCATCCTGCTGCCAGTTTCAAAATTATAACGATATTCTTAAACACAATCTAGAAAAAATGGCAGTTAAACCTACCAGTAAGCTTAAATTGAAGACTTTTACTTCCATTTTCGAGCTACCGTGAACGGGGGACCAACTTTTTTCCGCGTCTTTCCGACAACGTTTGGAGCGTAAACATGTCAAGTTTTAACAGCTCCGCCTTGCGTCCACTTTTTTATGTTTCTTCAATGGATGTCGACAGCAAATGGCGGCTTTGTCCTTCTGGTAAATGCTGAGACAGCGATCTTCATTAACATTGACTATTTTTTTCGTCGGGGGATCTTTTAACGTTAATTGGTTTACTTGTAAACCGCGACAGTTTGTCTAGACAAACTTGAATGTTTTGAATAGCTCATGTCAAAAAGTTAGCTGCTCGGGTTAGCCGTTCGCTGTACAGCAGCTCGAAAATAGTACTATATCAAAAGATATCTCACCTTAAGCTAATTAATGTTTCGCCCAGACTGGAAGTCGATTTGCCCGGACTAAAAGCACACTTTTGTCACGCTAAAGAACGAGAAATATTCTAGGTCGTACATTTGGAGCGAAGACGATAAGAAACTGAAAGGTGTCGATTTGGCGATTTGGTGCGAAACCTTCTGCTACCTTTCTAGTTATCAGCTTTCTACAAATGCAAGTAAAGGTTTATACGTTCTTCTTGTAGTTTCTTGTATTTTAGATCGAATTGTGCTTTCTTCCGTGTTGCCTTATTCAACGGAACAGACTTTTGACACCTTTAGTTCGGGCGAACCGACTTTTTGTCCGGGCGAAACGGTTTCGAGCGAATGGAATTTCGGGCGAAACGACCGGTTTAATACCTCTTTGAATAAAAAACAATGTACACTGTATAAACGGAATATACATGTGTTTTTTAAAAACGTTAATTTACATACCTCTGCGATAACCAGCATAAGAGAGTAGGTTCTCCCGCTGCATGTGGACTAGACAAAAGAAGGGCAAACAAACAGAAAAACAAAGTCAGACGCGACTACACAAAAATTCCCGCCAAAAGTGGACATCATTATTGAAACGAACACCACTCACCTTTTTCTTCAGGTCTCTGAACTTGGCTTTCGATGAAAACTCCAAGTTTCTTTCACCTTTCGGTTCGAGATCGTTAACAATTTCGCTCAACGACGGCTCTCTCCAAACAGATAAGTTTACATTGTGCAGTTGAAGACTTCAATGAACAAGGATTGAAACGCTACACGTATTCTAAATGACGGTTACAAGTTCATTAAAATCAATGTATGCGTATCCATTCTTTTAGTTCGATGATTTTATATGTGTATGACCAAATTACGGCTAGCTCCAATTCAAACCGCTTTTAATACGGAAGAAGCTAAAGAAATCCATTAAGTTACCGTATAAATCTTACCGATCTAGAGGCTTTAAGCTTATTCATTTACGCGAAAATCAGCCCCATGCAAAACCACAGAAACCATGCTTCAGTCAACAGAGTATTTCATCAATATGCCATATTCAGGCTGTTTCGTGACAAATCACCCCGAAAAGGTCATGAGCTAAAACCAAAACATTCTAGAATAAGTTTCCCAGCTCACGCTACAAAAACATGGCCGACCCGAGAAAAAAACCCGAAAAATTCGGGTGGAAATACGGGGTGTTTTCGGGCGCTTTGAGAAACACTTTCCGGGGCCCGAGAAAATCACCCGAAAAGAGCCCCGAAAAGTTTTCGGGCCCGAGAAGTTTTCGGGTCTTTTGAGAAACGCACGCCAGGTGTCGAGTAATTATTTTTCGTGTGTTGCTACATGACGAATGTTTATAGCGGAGCTCCCGCGGGCGGAGCATCCATAGGCATAGAAATTAATAAACCCATCAAGGCGAGAAAATTTGGTTGTCGTGTACGTACGTACGTACGCACGGATTAGGCCTGGGGACGAGTTTGTCTTTATCTTTGACTTGGAGTCCTTCTTACGAAAAAAGTAACTCAAAAACATTTTTTTTTTGGTTTGCTGAGAGTTAACTTACTTGTCGTAGACATTTTTAAGAACACTGTGTTATTTCAGAGTTTTTTTCCTCATGTTTTCTCATGATCTGGACATTTCATTTCAACTTAAACGAAGCGATTGTATGAAAAGGCGGTAAAATACTAGGTACGTTGTCCACCTTCAAAGCTGAATGAAGACGCGAAGAAAGCAAGCTGACGCGAAGAAAGCATTCTTCGAGAATATTTTTCACTCTATTTAACCATCTACGTCATAGAAACTCATGCCAAATGATTAAGGACAACCTCTTAACGGGAAGATCCGAAATAATTGCCGACTTGAACATGATATACATCGGACAACACTGAGAGTTGAAGCACTACAGCTGACCAAGGCTGAAAAATTAATTGAACTGACATTGAGCTGACATAAAAGTGAGCTCAGAGCCGGTGATTTTCACTAAGTGATGGATAAAAGACTGTTAACAGCTACACCGAAAGGAAAGGAAAGATCAATCTTTGCTGATAATTCAAAACGTGTACATGTTGGTGGTGTTGGAGTATTCAGTAAGCTTACAACGAGTGGCGTGTTCGCTTCCGAAGTTATTGTGCTGGTTTGAAATTTTCTCCCTGCAGTATTACAAGCCTTTTTCGACACTGTTTTCAAACATGAGGAAACATATGTTAATGTATGCACTAAGCATAAGTCTAATTTTATCATGAGAATCAGTTCATACTTCATTTATGAGCGAATTTGAAGTTGTGTCGGTTTTCAGATCTTCCCGTAAATATTTATAATTCAATTAATGCTGCTTTCAAACCTGTTAATGTTTGTACACCTTATGCAGACATTGTTTATTAAATATCGCGTTTGGACTAATTGTTTTGTGTTTTAGTTAGTGGAGTTAACTGTGATGTTTATAATTGGATTTTGAGAACTATATTAAAATTTTAAGCTTCACGGCACAAATCGCGATTCGTTTTGTCAATTACAAACTACACGTACAGAAAAATCTTGCGAACAAAAACGAGTAAAACTATTTAGCGATACTGCACACCAAAATATATTTAAGCGATCTATTATCTAACCGTTCTTGTTTTATACTCGCTTGCATTTGTTTTGTTTATCTTATTAGCGAGTGTGTTGACTTGTACGCGTAAAAAAAAAAAAATATTTCGCCGATTTCGTTGCGAGTTACCTGGGCTTGGCTAAGTGTCTTCAGACTTTACTTACCGCATATTTGCTTACCAGAAATGAAGAAAAAAGTTCTCCAAGGTGTTTAGCAACGCGTACGATAAAACAGAATTTGTATTTGTAATTTCTATTTCATTGCCCAAGATATTCATCACTTAGAGACAACTTTTTCAGCAAAATAGATTATGTAATTTCGAATCCCAAGCAGTTATCAATTTCAACCTTGATTGTGTAATTAATGACCTCCACTGACTATTATGTTAATATGCAATAAGTGCAGTTTATATCGTCCTGTTTTGAAATGAGAGACAAATTGTTATCAAATTCTTGATCACTGATTATTTGATTAGTTTTGTTTAATGACTTTTTATTGTAATTGTTGTTATTGTTAATATTATTGGTATGCTTTTGCAATACTGTAATGTTTTATGGTCATGCAAATAAAGCGCAAGTGTTGTTGTTGTTGTTGTTGTTGTTGTTGTTGTAATTATGCAACCAAACCGCAACTAGACTGCGAGCAGTCTTTCTTTTCCTGAGAAATCGCGAAATCGACGAACGATAAGCGGCGAAGCCGCGATGAGAGAGCGGCGAAGCCGCGATCTCATCGCGGCTTCGCCGCTTACAGTTCGTCGATTTCTCAGCAAAAGAGAGACTGCTCGCAGTCTAAACCGCAACGAAAAGAAGACGATTAAGACAACATTGTAAGCTTATTCTTAGTTAGCGTGTGACATTTCCCAAATCACAAACTGACACAATTCTTACACAAAATCTGCTTTAACATGACTTTACATAACGGGCACCATCAATTTGAGTTTATTTTGCCGCTGTGAGTTTGCCGTGGCGTGAGTTCATTTTGTTTACTGTGTTGAGCCGCGAATTCACTTCGTTTTTCTGTATTTTGTTTTTGCCTTGAGTTGATTTTTTTGCCCTCACTGTTTTATAGTAAATCAAAACAGGGTCAAGGTCTTTCATGTATTGAATAACTCATAGAGGTATTAATCAGTGTGCATTAAAAGTTTTAAAAAGTTTTACTAAGATTTGTTGTGTGCGTCTACGTGCGTACGTGAGGAACCCAATAAAGTGCACTCGTCAATTTCAATATTGGAACCGGCCATGTCAGGCAATAAGGGTCCAATAAAAGTCAGATGGTTAACCTCGAAATATATTGACGTTGCCTTCGTCAACAAAACCATGAGAGGTTTTTAAGATATTAAGTTCAACCATGAGCGATTAAAAATTAGTTTATTTCTTCCTATATAAGCTACTGAATAAGCTAAGAAATAGTGTGGCTACTTATTTGATAACACAAGAAGTTTTTTTTTTTTTTTTTTTTTTTTTTTTTTTCTGATAACGCTAGCAAAAAAAAAGTAATAAATGGGAACTCCGCTTTTAGGCCTGCCTAAATCTATATATTATTCAAATTTTGTATAGCGATCAACTGACGAGGTCTTGGACGAAACCGGTTTTATAAATCGCATATGTAAATTAGTGTGTAGAAAGTAAATGCAAATTAGGTTTTTCCAAATCAAGATGATGCACCGTATAAAAATTTGGTTACAAATGCTAGCGTTCCTTATATTTGACAAAGAAGATTTTTGTTGCGATTTCTAAATTTAAGGTGGCTGGTATCGGTTTCCAGCATTTTCAAGCATTTTTCAGCTCTTACACTTTTGATGGGTCTGTACTAGAAATCTTTATCAGTTGATGCTACAATAATGGTATCAAATAAATGCCCAATGATTGGTGAATATGTTCTGGTCATTTTCTTGACGTCACTGGTTACCATAGTAACAGGATAACCTGTTAAAAACACCCTTAATTTTAGCTTTAAGTGCTTATAACTCAAAAACGAGCTCGGTGACCCCCATTTTTTATTGTTGAGTTATAATTAACATGTAAAGATACAACTTTTTGTAAAGTTAAAAAAATTTCTACGAAGCGGTTTCAGAGCCACCTTAAATTTTTAAAAATTTAAGGTGGCTCTGAAACTGCTTCGTAGAAATTTTTTTAACTTTGCAGAAAGTTGTATCTTAACATGCTAATCAATGTTCAATAATACAAATTGGGGGTCATCGAGTTTGTTTTTGAGTTATAAGCACTTAAAGCTAAAATTAAGGGTGTTTTTAACAGGTTATAGTGTTGCTATGGAAACCAGTGAGGTCAAGAAAGTAACCAAAACGTACTCGGCAATCATTGGGCATTTATTTGATACCATTATTGTAGCATCAACTGATAAAAATTTATTGTACTATCCAGTCAAAGTGTAAGAGCTGGAAAGTGCTGGAAACCATTACCAGCCACCTTAAGTCATAAACCATTATTTTAACTATGAGTTTGCTGTGTTAAATCTTTGTTGCCATACTTTGCTTTGAGTTTCAGGTCAAAGTCAGTGCTACGAACAACGGATTTAATACCTTACCCTGCGCTTACTTAGGAACATACCACTGCAAACACAAGTGTATAAAAAAAATCAGTCCAAACAAATACTGTTTTTATGTTTAGAACATGATGCAGAGAACTTGTGCAGAGCTTAAGCAAAGACGTTTTTGAGCCACGGACGCGGCTACGGTAACCGGAAGGCGAAGTTTTCTACCTCCAAAAATAAGTCAAAAATCCAACATTTTAGCACTTACAACTTGAATTTATGAGCAGAACGTCGATAATAAGTGCCAAAGATGAAAGCGTTCCATTTTCGGTCGCCGTCCGTGGCTCAAAAACGCCTGTGCTTAAGCTCTCTAATAATATTGTCTTTTCGAAGACGGCGTAAAGCAGAACCACAACGGCGAAATTTCCTAAATTTCATTCAGAAATGAACGTTGTCTAAACACATTTAGCATTTTTGGTCTTCTTTCCTTTTACATCAAACAACTAAAAAAATGCCAATTAAAAGAAATTATAAGTATTTACTTGCAAATTGGTAGGTTGAGTTCAATAGACAAGACGAAACATGCCTGTTAGGAATCGTAAGCAACCACAACGCACGCGCTGACGACAAGGAAGAATTAATTTATGTTTCACCAAGAGAAAATTATCTCGCAACGATCTTAATCTGTTACATAATTTGTGTGATTTTTCTTTTCTGTCGTTGACCAGTAAGAAACAGGTTACGTTAATGTCTGCTTTCCTATACTGAGCTACATGCTTCGTGTATAACAGGCATATGCAAAGAGCCATAGTACTAACCTTTGAAGGAAGAGTGAGGTTTCATCAGCTTAGCACTGTTCTGATCCCAACGTATCTACTGTTAAGAATAAACAACTTTTTATTATTCATTTGATACCTTAAGTGGAGCGATATAGATCGTTTTCACGTGACGTCATCAGGTACTAAAGTCCAAAACTAAAGAGACACCAAAGTTTGCATCCACATCAGGCATAAGAGGTACTAAAATTATATCTGTTTGCAACTTTTCAGCTCAGTAGCGTCCTTCGTTTTGAAACCAGCGCACTTTGAATTTCAGAGTTATGGCGTTGCGTGACATACAGTTACGATCGTGTTTGTCAAAAAATATGCATTTATCTTATGACTTTTTGCCATTTGAGAAGTTAAAGTAGCAGGAAATGTGTTTACGTAAATGTCTGTTTGTCCAATACCGATAATCAGTGGCCTAGATGACCAAAGTAAGTTCCAGATGTTTACAGTATTTTCCGGCCGCCATATTGGTGCACATCTGTGGTGCACCAATATGGCGGATCCATACTGGGCTCTGTAAATTTGTGCAAAACATTTCGACGAATATCTGAAGTTTGGGATAGCGCACAGACCTAAAACTTGGAGGAATGACTTATTTACTTATTTCCTATAATATTCTATTTTGTTGACCTCATTCAATGAGTGGTTCTTCAATTTTTATTTTTATTGCGTGACAGTGAAAACGATCTATAGAACACAGACGTCATTGATGATTCAGCACAACGCACTAATTTATACGCTAGCTAAATAAACAAATTACCTTTAGCTTCCTTTAAACGTCATGGATGAATGGCAAAATGATTAGAGTCTTCTTGCATGTGAACAACTGCCCTTGAACTTGGCTAGCAAGGAAAGAACAGTCCCTTTCTTTGTAAAATAACTATAAGGTACACATAAACATTCATTCAAGCAATACTCACATATTAAATCAAACAGAATTTGCCTAATACGGACGCCCAAAGTGAGGAGAAAATTGGTAGCTGTCCAACATATGTATGTACACAGGAGAAGGAAAAAGCTTTGCATAGCTACTTCACCTCAGATGTGATTACGTACAGGGTAAAAGAAAGTAAATGGACCATGTCGAGTGTCTTATTAACAAAACCAAAGTAATCACTCTGGCCAATCCAGTGAACTCAAAACTCGAAACAAATGCATATAGCCAGCACTAAAAAGCACAGGAACTGCGTGTGTGAGCGAGTAACGACATGGTTTGGTTTTACCTCTGATTGGTCAAAAATGTGGCATGAGCTTCCGAAACCAATCACTTAGCATAGTGATGCAAAACCAACGAAAACACGAATTAGTTTGGACACTTAAGGGAAAATAATCGCTCTAACGTCATTCGATCAACAAGCAGGAAATTTAGTCATGCACTTACATGCGTTCTTTTAAGGTTTTGTGAAAGGCGATGCATCATTTTATATTTGACCAAGCCGGGTTGTTGCGAAGGATAAGAAAGTACTTTTGAACATAAATTTCGAGTTCCCCGAAACATTTTCTCGTGTTTGTATCAAGCAGTGGCAACGGACAAGCTGTTATCTATTTCTTAAATGTTATTCCAATTTTAACTCTTCTACTACACTAATGCTGGTTTTCACTGTCACGCCGCAAATACGTAAATCCAAAACTATTGAGTCAAAAAATCAAGAATATTACAGGTTGTAGAAAAAAAATTCAGGGGTCTTGTGATTCTGGATTTTAGAATTTTGATGATGTCACGTGAAGGTCTTGTAAATGAAGAGATTATCTGCTGAGGCGTGTTTAAGAACATAGGCATTAATAAAGGTAAAAAATACACTACGAGCAGTTTCTACTTTCCCTTATATGACGTCGAGGGAGAAAAAATAGTGTACGAATAAACGGTGCGCTAAAATGCAGGCATATGATATAATTGTATTTATCCGTTGCTTGAAATCACAGCAAGAAGTGTGAAAAGTGCTAAAGCCTCATAATGAAACAATGCATGAAATCACTTTTTCTGTTTAACAAAATGTTAACATTTTCCTCGTTGTGTTCAATCCTTTATATTGGAAGTAGTCTGAGTTTCGTTAACCGGTTTATCAGCATTTTTTGCCTTTTGCATTGGGTGCTTTATCACGGAAGCCCAAAGAGACAGATTGCAGTAAAAGGCGCCGTATTCGCAGGCTAATAAGTCATTTACAACAGGTCCAATATATCATTTGACGTAATTCGATTAATTATAATATAATTGAGGGGGACTTTGGGGTCTTCGGTTTTTCGGTTTTGGCCATTTTTTAGATCGGTTTTTCGGTTTTCGCAACAAAAAACCGCGGTTTTCCGGTTTTGGTGTCTTCTTCGGTTTTCGGGTTTTCCTTTTATTAGCACTTGGTTTTCGGTTTGCGGCAAAAATACTAGCGGTTTTTCGGATTTGGTCCTTGCTGTGGTTTTCGGTTTTTCCCATTTGGTTTCCGGTTTCTCTGAGGTGAACATGAATAAAGAATAGTGACAGGCCTGCACTGACTCCCTACGTGATGTGGTGTAACTGTACATTACCTTCGTATTTTAGCTCTAACGAGCATGTCTTTAAGAGATTTACCTCTTTTGTAAGATATAATGGGAGGATCTGTGAAGATGGAGTTCAGCAAAGGCTGATTTTGTATTAAATCCCAGTTAAGCATGAGTATATTTTTAAGGTTACGCATCGATGGGTGGTATGTTGTGACAAAAGGCAAGATCTGTTTATTTGATTTTGTTTTTTGTTGTAGAGCCGACTGTCTGTTGTTTTCTGTATCATTTTTTCCGGATATCCACGCGATATGAGGCGTGATTTGAAGTTTAAGATGCAAGTTAGAGCAGTGCAATTAAGCATGTTATTAATGAACAAAAATGTCAAGAATCTTAAAAAAAAAACTCGTTTTTCCTTCTTTTATAATCTCGATGTGCCAATTAAGGTTAGAGCTTCGGAATTCGGAATTTTATGTTCGGTTTTCGGTTTTGATCGAAATTTGCTTCGGTTTCTCTGTTTTGCATGATTTTTTGTCCGGTTTTTCGGTTTCTTACAGGCCCCAACGCCCCCCTCATAATTTGGTTGTCTTAAGCGCTTTTGCTTTGCGTTTTTTTGCATAAGACTATGTAAATATGATTATCACCCATCATTGCATGTTTAGGAACATTTACGAAAAATAAAAGCAAATGAATCTTTCGTGTTTACAAAACTGGTTGCAAGCTATCGAGGGAAGTTGGGATAAATTTGACATTGCCTATATAGCCCCAGCCACAGCTCGGCAAGGAGCTACCTTAAAATTCTACCCTAAACTTTCGCTCTTGTTTGCGTCAGGCTATTTTTCTCTTTCATAAATACGCGAATCGCCCACGGCATAACTGTATGGCAGAGGTTATCCGGCGAAGAGTAGCTTCTTCCAAAAAACGTATATGTAATTGTTTTCAAAAGAAACGACGAGCAGTCTCCAGTGCCCCTCAAAGTAATTCCTACAGTAAGAGCGATAACAAACGTGCTGTAAATCAGTAAGAAAATCGTGAGAAATACACGTAGCTATAAAAAAGAAATTTTTTTCAATATTTACTTGCTATTCTGTCTGCTGTCAGTGCTCGTAAAAATCGCCCATCCTGCTGGTAATTTCAATCGGAAGAAGAGAGAGGAATGATCAAAAACGTTTATTTTTCTATAGTTTTAAAACGTTCGTTTACCTGATTTATGATTCAAATTAACTTTCATTTGCGTGAATCACGGCATACAGAAAATGAGCGGCATAAGTATACGAAAAAGTGAAGGTTCTTACAATCCGGTAAGTTCCGTCTGGACACGGAATTGGACACAATTTCAGTTTCTCTTAAAACCAATTTACCTCCAGTTCACTTCAGTTGCACAAAGACATTACCCTTGCATGAACCAAATATAAAAAATTATATTGGACAAACACATTCTACATTTAAGCAATAGATCACACTTTCAAGGGGTTCACTGGCCCAATAAACCCTCGCGGGATGTTGGGAGAACACCAGAAAAGCTTGTAAATCACGAGCCGTCAGGCGAGTGATTTTGTGGCAGGATGTCAAGAAATGAAATTTGCCACTCTGGTGAAATCTTGAGTCATTTAATTACTACTTTTTCCTTTTTATATTAGTTGACATATTTGGTGTTTTCTTTTCTATTGTAAATTTTAAAGCAAACTGATAGCAAGCTACAGGCTAGGTCATACGTATAAAAATACGGGTATAATAGCCTCGTGGACACTGTCCCTTAAATACTACTTCACCCTCGAAACATAAACAAATGACGCCACGTCAAAGCAAATGCAGAATTATCATCTAAATTATCCTGTATTGTTTATTTAATAATTATATAGCCCCTAATGAAAGTTATAGGTAAAGTTATATAGCACCGGTCTGAATGGATTTAAGGCAATGGGTTCTTTTCTAATGTCAAACCTTTTTTAAGGTTTGCAACACCATTACCCATCGATAAAAAAACGCTTTATTTAACATTTTCTGGATGAGGTGGTTAGAAAATGAAAACAATCTTATAAATAATAATAACTTAGTGGAATATACCGAACTTGATTTGACCGGTGTTTCAATTGCACTTGACTCGCTTGGCCCGATTACTGATGTTTGTCTCGAACTGGACTCGTCATTAGGACTTGATGCTATACTCACAAGAATATAGGCGTGCTGGGAAGAGTCGGGCATGGCGTTGCTGGCGAATCGAATGTCCCTTCCTTCAACCAGCTCGTTGGTAGCACGGATCACCAAGCCGTTATTAGGCACGCCTTCTCTCCACCTCTTCACTGCATTGGTAACGTCAAACTCCGCAGAACCTCTTGGACGATAAGGGAAGATCGTGACTGTGCCAGGCTCGGGAACTTCTTCTGCGTCGGTACCATCCAGGCCCAAGTAAGGCGTAGTCCACACATTACTAGAGTCTCTCCTGCTACTGGTGGCTTGCGCTTCATTCCAGGATTTCTTCACCAAGTGAAGTTGCATATAGCGTGGGGTGAATGGGACCTGGGTGATCGTATACCAACTAGGCTTGTGCGCATAGACATAGTACAGGTACGTCTTGGCAGATTTGATCTTTGACGATGGACAGTCGCTTGGAAGGTTTTCAAACTGCACCAGGGAGCGCTTGTTGGGATAACCCGGATGCTAAGACACAAGGAGATACTGCAGAAAGTTCGAGTTGGAGGATTAACTCTCTAGAGTGACATCTTGAACCACTCCAAGCTTGAACACAATACCAGCACCAGTGTCGTATTGAATTACACCATGTGCGGAAGGAGGGAGTGACGAAAAGTAAAGACGAAAACCTAATTACTTTTAAAATGTTGAGCTTAACGGACGGAAAGAAACGGGTCTGTGCTCAACTGCTCTATTTCGTGGTCCTTCATTGTCGAAAGGCAGAATGATATTATATTATTAGTATCTACCTCTTTCGTTTGCGGTGCAGATTGACTGATTTTCTGAAAAAACCTCTTTGGATATTAGGTCTAATCGAGCATTTCCGCGAATTGCACGGTCTTGCAAATACATTAGACTAAGGATGAATCCATAGTGTTCGTAGGTTGCAAAATAGTCATTCGACTTTAGACATGCGAGTAAATCCAACATGCAAAAGTTTACTAGAACATGCTAGGGCCTAAAACTTAAACATGCATAGGTCATTGTTTGTGTTTTCCCTTTTTATAAACTTGTTCTTTGCTGTTTTCAATCCCTATATTAGCAACAGTGTTCACGCACTAGCCATGTTAGCTGGGCATCATCAATGCATGGCTTTGCAAGACTAGTTGTTCCTACAAAGGGTTTGAGTGAAACTTTCGCGGATTCGGGTCGTAACAAAATATATTAGCGAATCGTCGGCTATGGTCAAAAACTGTAGTTGAGTGGCTTTCACATACCCCTATTCACTGGAGCAAATGCTGTCTTCGTGTACATATCATGCCGCCCGAACATTGCCTCTTCTTAGTTGAATATTTAAAATTTACGATAAAGAATTTAGTTGTTGGCCATTGCAAAAGGACCAAATGACGTATGAAGATCACAGAATAATGGGAGTGGCGAAACTTTTCCAAGTATCCGATTATTGAATTTGATTTCTACTAAATGATTTCTGAGGTGGGAAGGGATTAAGTGGGGTCGAATAGCACAACTGTGTGAGCTGTAGAGAAAGAGTGTGCTTTAAAAGAAAAATCGTGATGAATTTATAAATCCGGCACAGTTAAAATAAGACGTTAACAAAAAAAGTATTGAACTTGCTGTAAGCAGACAGAAACACACAGAATACTCAGCTAAATAAGCAAACTCTAAACGTCTGATGTGCAGAACTCTAAAAGTATAATTTGTAGGTTTTACATACTTTATGTAAACTGTCCTTGATCTTATCCAGCCAAAGAAATCACAGCACGAAGTGTGAAATAATCGACAGATTCCCGTCTAGAAAAAATCGAAAAAATGTAACCTAAAAGTTGCTTTTCACGGAAGCCCCAAGCGACAGGTTGCGTGAAAAGGCATTGTATTCCAAGAGTAAAAGGTCGTCAACTGCACGTTACCTAATGCGTACTTTGATATACGTTTTTGCATAAGGCTATGTAAACATGATTATGACGCATCGTTTGCATTTATATAGGGGCCTTTATATATAAATATATATACGTATGAGAGAAACCAACCAACCAACCAACAAACAATGATGATCTTGACGTATATCGGTCCGAGCTGTTGATAGGGTTCGGAAAAGATTTAAAAATGCGGCAAAGTGGGGCTGGGGAATTATGTATATCAACTGGTTCACGAGGGGTGGATAGGGCACATGTCAAGGTAGACTGCCTATCATGCGGCAAACTGAATTTTATTTTTAAGCTGATTTGACTATGCTTTTCTAGGTTTTAGAGGAGAAAAATCACTTTTTTGCTGTTTAACTAAATAATTAGAGCATAAAGGAATAATAAATATCTGCATTAGAATACGTTTGATTACTTTCACTCAACCTCCTGGGCCCAGGAAAAGGAGAGAGGGCTTGGGAACGAGGTTGATTTTCAATGTCTTCTGAGAGACATTATATGACGTGTTAGAAGAATCTGCTGTCCGTATTAATGCAGGCGCACATGTTACGTTGTAAACACGACAGAAAGAACAGACGACTCCATGACACTCTTATTTTGACTTCATGGAAGGGCTTTCAGTCTGACTCGAGTAATTTTACTTTGTAAACTTCAGTGGAATACAAGAAAGCAGATTCATTCATGCGACCGTTTCCCTCTCTGACTTGAAACTGTAAAAGGAAGTTAGCAGCATCAGGGTCTTACAGGTAAATCACCTGCTTACTTTCACCTGCGAAAGACCAAGAGAAAGCAAGAATTTATTCTATATTTTGCTCACGTTACGCGAGTTTGTCTAATTATGCGATTTTTAATGAATTTTGATTTGCAGTGCGTTGTTGCCCATTCTTTGCCAGCTTCCTTTTACTCTTTGAGAAATGAGGCATTTGTGTCTTCAATTACATAATTTCAAAAACCATTTTATCCTGTAGTAATTACCAAAGGAACATGGTATATCGGCATAAGAGAAGTAGGTATCTCAGCACTAAGTCCACCACCTGATTAGTTGCTGTGTTAGTATTTCTTTGATATTTTTATGTGAATAAGTATTCATACCCGGGGCTACGTACTAATCGAACTGTTCGGTACTCGAACTCGATCGAACTTAATCGAACGTTCGATTAGCTCGATAATCGAACAGAATCGAACCCAAAAATTTGTGTGAGAGCGTTAAATTGCGTTCGATTTCCAAACTACATGCAATCGAACCCAATCGAACTAAATCGAACACAATAAACAAATCTCAAATTCACCCTAATACAACCAGGTAATTGAACAGTCCGTCTAAGTAACAGTTACAAATGAATAATTACCTAGATATATTTGTATTTATGTAAAGACTTTCGGCATGAAACATACACTAAAAGAATAAACTGTCTGTAAAATGGGCAAAACATTTCAAAACCCACATTTCAGCAGACAACAGGAAATCAATCTTACTTCACTGTAGTTCTATTTCATGTTATGATTTGGTTTTATCAACCTACGGAGTCCCAAGTAGTCTGCGTAGCCGGCAATTTCGTTGGAAAGCATGCATGCGAGATTACTGGTGGGTTGGCGGGGGAATAAATGCTCCACTCAAGGTTCAATTGCAGATGATAGGAGTAAAAGCCAGAAATTTAAATCAAATTGGAAATATACAAAACACATTGAAAGAAACCGAAGAAATAAGCAACTAAGAATGGCAACTGGCAGGATAACCCTGAGATAACTTATAACCTTTGCAAACAGTAAAAAAAATTGACATAAGCAATTTCATTTCAGTTTATTTATCCATTGTTCTGGGCTAAACAGTGGCGACTGTGACACTCGTATTCACACCTGTTATTCGCATGCTGCCATTCCAGCCGAATGTAATTAGACTGTGAATTTTACGGCTATTGTTTTTCAGCCATCATCCATCCTCATATCAAACCCAATCGAACCTAATAGAACTTGAACGACCCTAATAGAACTTGATCAAAATTTTTTGTGAGAGTTTGATTCTTTTCGATTACCGAACTGAATCGAACTTAATCGCGTGATTTAGTCCGATTAATGGAACATCTCATTTGGTTCGATTTAATAGTAACGTCGGGATTCATAGCATATTTCTGCATGTGCCTTAGTATAATTAGTCTCCTTCACAGGCATTGTTTGGACTCCTCACGCAACGCTCCCTACCCCACCGAACTGAAACACATTCCTTTCTGCAGTTTAGCCAATCACAGCTTCCTTCACATTTTTTGGAGGTAGTCACGCCAAAACTCGCCAACTAAACCAATCACAAGTGTGTTATTGTGACCCTAGTGTCAGAAACTTTAAACTGACACCAGTTTGCTGTGTTTGAATTTGACCCACACCAAACATCAAAATACATGTAAAACACGTCCGAAATGAATCCTAATGTCCAAAAATTTGATTTCAAGTACAACAGGACTCTAAGATCGACATCTGAAGCAATATAACAGCTTTTTGGCTAACAGCAACTGATGGGTGTCAAAGCAAATAGCATCGAAACAAAAGGAAAGGAATGTGGTTGAGGTTTAAGGGGGGAGACTCTTAACTACAGATCCAGAGCAGTTGCTAAGGAATGGCTGAAGTCTGTATTTTGAAGCAAACGATTTTGAAGCTTTTTGTATACGCTAAATGGTGAATTTTATTTGGGGGTACACCTGCCTTGAAAAATATATCATTGCGCATGCGAAACTAGTGCCAGTCCCAAACCGCGCGTTAGAATTTAAATTCCCTAAAACTCCACGGAAACAGGGTAAAGTTCTGATTTCTCTTACGAATCAGAGATAACGTAGCCGTCTTTATAATCTGGCGTATGCTTTTACTGTTAACACGAAAAAAGGAAACGCTACTGATGAAAGTCTGTAAATACGAGTGTTTATTACGCCATAACTCTTATAATAATACGAATTTCACAGAAACGATACGTCACATTACGCACGTGGACGTTCTTTTTCTATTGACGCTCATTTTAATTTAAAAATATATCCGCCGTTTGAGTTTTAGGGTTTATTCTGTTATGGTCACGTGGCGCGTTAAATATGGCCGCGACTTGAAACTCTTGGAGGAGTCTTCAATACAACAGCCTTGTGCAAAAAAGCTTATCTGTACGAGATCTGATTTCCAAAAATATAGCAATTAGAAACCTGGCTTAAAAACAAATTGGTAGTTAAGAGTCATCCCCCCCCCCCCCCCCCCCTCCTCTTAAGCAGCCCTTGGTGGGAGAGGGAGCATTGCGTGACAAGTCCAAACAATGGCTGCGAAGGAGACTACATGTGCCTGTGCCCTAAAACGAACCACAGTTGAAAATTGCTGTATAATTCATTGCAAACCTTTGAATGCATGTACGTTATGTATGCCGATGGATTGTGTCTCTGGTGATGTGTTACTCAAGATAAGGCAATGCTTGAGTTGAAAACTAATTATGATGGTGCTGCTGACATTAAATTAACTTAATATTGCTTTTAATCTTAATCTTTTGGCTTTCATAATCATTCAGTTAAAATTTTAAGATCCCTCCCCCCCCTCCAAATGCAAGGAAAACACATTTCTGAGGGTGGGCAGGAGATTATGTGGCTTTCGGCCAATTTATGCCTGTGTACACCAAAGAAACCATTTTAGCCAAGTCTTCTGTTGAGAACCTGGTTGTCATATATTCAAAGAATGTAATGCCTTTAAAGCAACATGCTGAACCAAAAAGCAAATAAATGAGCATTTTTTTTTTCATGCCTCTCCCCTATTAAAACCACAAATGAAAGGAACTGCAATCTGCCAATTAGTTACATACAAGTTTAAAAGTTCTGGCCAGCAGAAAATTGGTTTTGTCAAGTAAAATCACTAGCCATTAGGCTAGTTATCTAAAAAGGTAGTCACGATCCCTAGAGAACGAAGCCAATATCCAGCCATCTTGACGGACAAGCTTCAATAAAGGATTTATTATAATATGGGCAAAAAGAGAGCTTTTTCTTGCTGGACCAAGGCAGGAATCGTGGGCGGGCAAGATTGGCCCATCTTGCCTGCTAGGGATGACCTTCCTTTTGCCCGCTTGCAGATTCAGCCATGTAATGAATTCTGTGGACAGGTATCCTTTAAGAAATTCATCACTGGATCTTACCTGACTTTATTTCATTAATTTTCTAATTGAAGCTGTCCATATAAATTGTATATTGTATACAGTGGGTATTACTTGCAATCACAATTTCAAACATCAATTCATGTTAACCCTTAGGCAAATGACCATGAATTAAAAATTTCTTCACTTAACTGTAACAACTGTTTCAACTCTATGAACTATATATTAAGTAGTCAACAGTACCAATCCAAATTGTTACATGGTGATGTACAACTCCATTACCACTTCCAGCATCATGCAAAGATCTCATCAAGTCTTGTGTAGTTAAAATGTTTAATGAAGAAATAAACTAGTAATCTCCTTGTCCATTTATCTGTCTTTGAGTCTGTGACTCTCTGTGCCAACTCTACAGCTGGTGTTAACCCTAAAAAAGAAAATGATCACATAATATATAGGTTTAGGCAGGCCGAAAAGCGGAGCTCCCATTTATTAATTTTTTTGCTTGAGTTAATTACAGTGTTGCTAAATAAGTACACACTATATTTCTAAGCTTTATACGGTGGCCCATATAGGTATAAAATAAATTTTAATCGCTCATGGTTGAACTTAATATCTTAAAAACCTCTCATGGTTTTGTTGACGAAAGCGACGTCAATGTATTGTGGCTAACCCGTCTGAATTTTCTTGCCCGTGGCAGGTTCTAAAATTGAAATTGACGAGTGCACTTTATTGGGTTCCTCACGTACGCACGCAGGCGCAAAACAAATCTTTGTAAAACTTTTTACAACGTTTGCTGTACACATGGTACACTATAAATTACTGATACGCCTCTAGGGCCTTTATGAGTTATTCAATGTAAAAAGAATCTTGACCTTGTTTTGATTACTGCAAAACTATCAGGGCAAGAAAATCAACTCAAGGCAAAAAAAAAAGAAAACAAAGTGAACTCGAAGCTAAACACAGTAAACAAAATGAACTCATGCCACGGCAAACTGAGAAAATCACGGCGGCAAAACAAACTCTGCAAATTGATGGTGCCGGTTATGTAAGTCACTTTAAGGAAGTTTTTGTGTAAGAATTGTGGCAGTTTGTGATTTGGGAAGTGGTGCACGCTAACTTAAGAATAAGCTTACAATAATGTTGTTTTGACTGTTTTGAACCGTCTTCCTTTCGTTGTGGTTTGGTTGCATGATTGTTTATCGTACACGTTGCTAAGAGGATTTTATGTAGGGAACTGAATGAATTTTCTTTATTTCTGGTAAGTAAATATGCTTTAGGTGAAGCCTGAACTCACTCAGCCAAGCACAGGTAACTCGCAACGAAACCGGCGAAATATTAATTTACGCATCTAAGATATTTCAACACACTCACTCATAAGCAGTGATAAGAGAAACAAAACAAATGCAAGCGAGCCGAAATCGTGATTTTGATGTTAATAACTTGTTTTTAAAAATCCAATAATGAACATCACAGTTAACTCCACTAACTAAAGCAGAAAACAGGTCGTCTAAACGAATATTCATGAAGACTTAAGTTCTCCAACAGCTTTCTTCACGTCTTTCATTCAGCTTAAAGGTAAACAGCGTACCAAAGATTTGCCGCCTTTTCATCCAATCACTTCGTTTAAGTTGATATGAAATGTCCAGATCATTTTTTTTTTGATATGAGAAAATCTCTCTGAAGTATATAAAAACTTTAGATGTGATAGGGTAGGCGAAATGAAATATCCCTAGTCGATTTTCAACATGAAAAAAAAAGTGCAGTGTCCTACAAACTTCTACGATAGGTATTTGTTAACTATAGTGGGATGGCCAATATCAAACATGCAAGAGGCCCGCCCAGGTCAAGCTTTTTCTGGAGTATGGCCACCATTTTGGGCAACTTCGTACGTATGTATGTAGAGCGCACGCGCCCGCGAGCCATGCCGCTTGCCACGATCACCATGAAAACTCAAACGCATGGTTTTACAATTTTCCATGTTCGCACGAAACCTATGGGGCTCCGCTCTGCGGCCCTTCGGGCCGCTTAGGAGCTCCGCTATAAAGTGTTGTTAATTGATTATTTGGATCAGTATCAATATTTTTAATATTATTCAATGCAATGAAGATGATAAGGAAGTGTGGATGTTGTTACAAATAAGGATGGCATGTCACATTATGTTAATTTTGTGCAATATCTTTCACAAAAGTTTTGTAAAAATTGGTTTCCCGATCACCCCCGGCATATTAAGGCGCTTTCTTGGTGTTGCGGACCACCAAATGACGTCATCTTTATCATTCCACAGTCTCTTATAGTTATCACTATTATAATCATTACAAAATCACCACTTATTCCGAAAAACCGGCAGTTTTTGACTTAAGTATTTGAGTCGTCATATAGACAAACCGACAGACCGACAAAATTTGTCGGTCAATTTGTCGGTACCGACAAACCGACAGTTTTTGATTTAATTATTTGAGTCTTCATATAGGCGAACCGACAGACCGACCAACCGACAAAATCTGTCGGTCAATTTGTCGGTACCGACAAACCGACAGTTTTTGACTTAATTATTTGAGTCTTCATATAGGCGAACCGACAGACCGACAGACCGACAAAATCTGTCGGTCAATTTGCCGGTACCGACAGACCGACAGTTTTTGAATTCATTATTTCAGTCATCGTATACACGGATGGTCATTGTATACACGAACCGACGGACTACTACTTTTCGCAGACGTACTGTTAATAAGAGAAACTGTTTGTGTGTGAGCAAACATTTTGGGCTTCAATTCATTAACGAAAAGACACACCACATTTTTTATGATTATTGCAAAGGTTGAAATATAATTTACAGTCAAAACAGCTCAAGCATCCTATCAAGGGTAAATTAATGAATTCATTAACTGAAAATTGATTTCATTCGTTGAAGAATGACCGGTAGCTAGAAAGCGTACTGAAAACGGACGAACTGAGAACTCAGTGTTATTCCTACTTTGCGCGTTTCTCAGGTTTCCTTTACCTCTGCAGTTTTTCGTCAAAAACAGATACGAATGAAGGGTATTGTCTTCAATATTAGAACACCTACAGTGCCGTAATATTATTTACAAAAATAATAAAAGTATTAAAACTCGGATAATTTAAAACCCTTGTTTTAATATGAAGGGATGCAATAGACATGTCTTGGCCTGCTGAGCACCAGGAAACAAATGAAAAAGAATCCAACGCAGAGTGCTCGGAACGTACAAGCAGTTCAGGTACAAACTTAACATCAGCCAGAGCAACATGAAGTGGCAAAATGCACGTAGGGCTCAGCCAAAGGTACCTATGGGGTTGAAACGCATGGTTTGTGGGCAAACAAAATTTTTCATCCCACTTCGTGCTTTCCCTCTGTCATTAATTTTGAACTCGGTACCAGGCCCTCCCTTACCCCGTGGCCCATAGTAATTCCTTGTATATCTTCTGAGCTCTTGATGAGACAAGATATACAAATTTTGCTACAAATAAATCTTGTTTCTGGCTACTATGAAAAATAATTTAGTGAGCTCACTAAACATGTAAGCCCAATTTCTAAATAATTATTTCAGTTGTGAATTAATTTAAGCTTACTTAATTCATATACATAGCTTACGCCAGAAATATTCGAAGGGTGTAGGAGAGCACTCTTTACAATCACACAGCAAGAGCAAGAGGAATTAATCCTTGCAAGAGAGGCCGAAAGGGCTGAAAGCGAACTAAGTATGCAAGAGACAGAAGCTCGTCTTAAGAGAAATGCAATAAAGGCAAAGTGCCTGTCGGCGAAAATTACCCGTCTTAACAAGCAGCTGGGGGAAACCCTAAAAGAAATAAGTAAGGACAATGTCAAGATGACGTTACTCAGAGAGGCTGCATCCCGAAGACGATAGACACCTCCGGATATTATGGGGTCACCTCGTTTCACCTTCAGCTACAATTATTATGAAAATGACAAATAAGAGACTTCCAAAGGGTAATAGGACATCCACTTTTTTTACTTAAGACCCATCTTTACTATATTGTATAAAAAAAAAAATAATAATAATAATAATAATTAATTTATATTTAAGACCCAAATTTTTATTGTTAAGTTGTTTAAAATATAACTTTCCAAAGTGTTTATATCATTTACTTATATTTGTGACCCACTCGTTATAGCTAAGGAAAGTTTTTTTTAAAACAGAGTCTTCCAAGTTTATATTCTAGACCTAAAGTATTGTCCTTTACATTGTAATTAAATTTTTCATATCATTGATCTCCTTGTAACTCTAAAAGTATCTATTACTAATGATACTTTAGCAACTCCGAAATGTTATCCAAATATCTACCACTGACAATCTTCTGTCAGAATCCTATGTAATTCTTAGCTCAAGCGTGCGTGTAATACTTCATATTTAACTGAAAAGTTTGATATAAAATATTATTCGCTTATGGTAGCTCTTGGTATTCAAGCCGAACATATCAGAAAATACTAAATAAATTTCATGTATAATTTACCAGCTAATAATCGACTAAGTAATCACTAATGTTTCAAAACAAGTAAGATATGCGGAAGATCATTCAAGATATAAATTATAGTTATGCTTTAATTTCCAGATTGTCCAGCCCATAAACTGTCCTTTTCAAGTCCATGATGTCCTTTTAAAGCCCATAGAATTGTCTCTCTCAAGTCTCCCCTATGTGCCAGCTGCTAATAACCGTCAGTTTGTCTTGTTCCCTCCTGTTTGTAGAACCGCAGTTTTAAGTTAGCATTAGTGTCATGGTCCTTGGTTCCCCTGTAACTAAACAAAACTTTTTAATAACACCCAACAACTGTAAATTAACATTAAATCAACATAAAATCAACATAGATCTTAACATAAAATATCTCTACTCCAATTTAAACAACACCATTTCAAAAGACGAAAAACAACACAATTCAAACTTAAATAAATTTGACATCACTCCTGTACAATTTAGTAGTTTAAATAATCCCAACAAAAAATGTTCACTAAATAATTCCAATAAAAAATGCCCACTATCATACCATCAAAACACAAACACAAAACAATTTCCCCACAAAATGATTTAAACACCAATCACGCTACGACTTACATCTACACTACTCCAAAATAAAACTACCCCCTACCTCCCCCTAAATATTAATCTGACCAGACTGGTATTTCAAAAAACATTGGAAATACCATCGCACTTTGTCCTTAAAAGAAATCTTATCTCAATTTCCAAAACTAATGCAGTATTAACAAGATTAATATTTCAAAAAACACAATAGACTCCAGTGGTATGAACTTTTCTGAACCTTAGCCGAATATGTACATGTAGAAAAAATCTAAAGAGCAAAACATTAAAAGAACCACTTGAAATTAATAAAATATTCCAATATTAGAGAACTTAAGTGCTCTAATATCATTTACAGTAATAATAAATGTATTAAAACCTGGGCCTTTAACACCTCGTTTTAATATGAAGGGATGTAATAAACGTCTCTTAGCTTTGCTCAGCGCGAGGAAATAAATGAAAAATCTTACTTGAGCTCTTTTATTGGGACCAGTATAAACTGTCAAACATCTTTAAAAAAGTCAAAATTCTTGATTTTTGCTTACGCCGTGACCTGCGCAGTTCATTTTACGAACAGGTGCAGCTGACACGAAGACTACTTTCATGTACGTTCCTTTCCGTGAGTAAACATTGCCAAAATCTTTTTCTTCTCAAAATTTTACTACGATCCCGAAATAATCTGGTCAAAACAAAACTATACGAGCAATATAAAAATTATAGAGAACATTTTTACAGAATAAAATCAAACTTTAGTAAGAAGATTGTACAAAAAAAAGTTAAACTAACGATCGTTGTAAAGTCAATGTAAACAAAACACTTTACAAGATAGTTCGGATAAGAAAAGGCGCGTCACTACACTAGCTCTGGTCCAACCCACTTCCATATTTTAATACTAAGTTGTTTACGATTTTCAAGTCGAACCAAAAGTGTTACCATCCGTTCCTGTACAAACAGAATTCTATAGAATACTTGTCTTTTAATTTTTACATCACTGCAATAATTTATTCGTGGCACGTTCAACCCAAGGTTTAGAATAATCATTCTGAATATTGTAAGTAACTAAACTCGCTACAGCTTTGCCTCGGATAAAGCATATTTTGAACTTAGAAAAAGAACTAACGTTCAAAACTTTATCTGATTCTTAATTGAAAACCATATCAATCTTCCGCATGAAAAGTAACTTTTTTTCATGCACAATAGATCTCTTTTTTACTAAAAAACAAAAGTGAAAGACAATTTAAGCAACGCGAGCTAACCCGCAATCAGTTGCTAATCGATCACCTTAGTGATTACATTAAAAAGGATCATTATCAGCATCTAGTCCCCCGTCCTCCATTTAAAAATCACTTAAAAGGGACACTGAAAGTCGTAAATTCACATAGAAAAAGTGGCACTTTAAAGAGCTCTGAGAAGTGGTCCTTTTAAGAACTGCTAAAAGTGGCACTGTTGAGTACGCTTATAAAAGTGGCAATTTATTTTTTTTAAGGACGAGCTCTTAAAAGTGAAAATTTTAAGAGCAGTTTAAAGTGGCACATTTAAGGACTCTAAAAGGTGGCAATTTTAAGAAATGTTTAAAGTGCTCTTTTAAGGACTCTTAAAAATGGAAATTTCAATAACTGTTTTAAGTGACAATTTTAAAAACAGTTTAAAGTGGCACATTTAAGGACTCTTAAAAATGGCAATTTTAAGAACCGTTTAAAGTGCACTTTCAAAGGCTCTTAAAATTGGAAATTTTAATAACTGTTTTAAGAGCAAATGCCCACAAAATTCAGTCAATCCCCGGCCAGGGTCAAAATTTTGATTTCGATCATATTTTGTCTATAGATAGGCATTACCAAATGAACAAACGTGGTGTAGTTTGTTTTTCCAAAGGCCGCTTCAATTTGGCGAAAATCAAGAAAAACTATTTCTGCTGTCGGCGACTTCAAAACACCCAAAATTTGAGACAAAATCGGCTGCTTGCAAAACTTTGCTTGCATGCAAAAGGCGTGGAATTTGGGGAAAATCTTTTCCAACGTATTAATTTATGAAGACTTTTACTCCTAGTTCAGTGGTAGATTTTCATCTTAGCGATAATCTGGAAGGTAAACAATAATATTTTAGAACAGCTTATTTTTCAAGCGACTTAAGATTGATTTAACATGAAAGACGAGATTACAATTTTAAGCATGTGCTACACCTTGGTTTTTCCTCAAACTTAAGCTATAAGGTATTTAAACATTGTACTAGAACATATGTAAAAACTGGCTTGGGTAATTTAGTTTGAAGATCACACGAAGTCTTCGAAGTTGAACGAATTTCGGCTGAAATATGAGATATTTGCATAATTATAAAACGTTGCATTGTTGTTGTTGTGATGGCTGAACTTGTTTAAATGATTTCTGATGTGAAATCACTTACCTCAATGCCTTCTTCGGTCTTCTTCTTTTGTAATTGACTTTATGCCTCCAGCTGATCCGTACATGTTTCCCGAGCTTATTATCCAAGAACTGGCGAGAGTGGCGTGAACAGCAAAATTCATTGCAATTATACCTCATTGAATCTTTTGCTGTCAATGTGCATTTCAAAAGATTTACACCTTTCATAATGGCGCAAAGTTTCAGAGCTAAACTTCCAATTAAGCTTCTAGAGTGCCTGTAAGGCTAAGGCAGGGTTTATTCTTTTCCTTCTAACTTGCGAGGTTATTCTCAGTTCTTTCTGTTTGACGGTGATTACGGGAGTTGCGTGACAGAACAATGCCCTTCGCACCGGGAGGGTGTAGGGAAACAACGATCACGGATAGGAACCAAAAAAAAATGTTGGAAGAAATGCTTCTGTTACCTTAACTGAGTTCACGCTTTGTAAATATTTGTCATTTTTCTTAGTATTAATCAAGTCACAAATTATTGCTTTTATTTATAGTCCATTGTCTGGTGCAGTCTAATATCATAGTAGGGTTTTCCGATTTAGCGGAAGATCGGCGGAAAAGGAATTTGCCGGTTTCAACTGATATCAATTTTTGGAAGTGAGAATCACTTAACCTACTAGTTGTGAGTAAATAAGTTGTTTATGCCCTTTTATGGCGCTTTCTTTAGGACTAGCTTTTGAACCATGGCGAACTGAAGACGAACTGCACTATACGAACGCTTCTCAAACTCATTAATAATTCATGAGCTGATGACCCAATCAGTTTGCTTCAATTCGATCAGGTTGATACCCAATTTTGACACCCAATGAACATAACGATCAAGACACATTCGATTAGTTCAAAAACTGATCAAGACACTGATCAAAAAACTTGAATTTTAATCAGTCTTCACTGAATTTTAATCAATGAATATTTATTATTCCGAAGTAACCTTGAAATTTTTTAAGAATACAACTCGTGAAATCGGAAATAGTGCTAACAACAATTTCATAAATACAGATAGCGTCGGATACTAAATACTATTACATAAATTGTTTTTGCTGGGTATCACTCTTCGTTCTTTTTGCTCTACTTCAATGACAAATTTGCTTTGCCAACAATTCAGAGAGTCGAACGCTTCGAAACCTGATGCAAATTGTAATCTCTAAACGGGCCTACTGAAAGAATGGAAATTTCTCTCTACCCGAGTTCTTCGCCATTGTTAAAAAAACGTTAACGCGTATTTGTTGTTATACCTTGTTGACGGAGAATACGGCTTTCTTGACTTAATTCTCTTCCTCGTATATCATTTTCGGCTCCTAAACCACGCCGCTCCTTCCTCGCTCACGGCTGGGACTCTAATGAATCATTCATGCAATCGCGTTCTTACGGAAGAGGGCAAAAAGTTGACACGGCATAATTTCTTATTGTTTCATTTAACAAAACATGTCACTGCATAATTTCCTATTGTTGCATATGAGAAGCCAGCTCAAAAACTCGTGCTTCGTGCTTTTCATCAGGGGTTCCAAACACCTCGAAACAAAAAAGCACTCCGCCTTCGGCGTCGTGCTTTCAACTTTTTCTCGGTGTTTGGAACCCCTGATGAAAAACTCGCACTCGTTTTTGATCTATTACTTCTGCAGCACTCATTTTTTTTTTCAATTCTCGAAAAAAAATATCAAAGGTTTTTATTTGGCCTGCGCGAATTAGAACTGGTAGCAATGGATCCGAGTAAAGTTCTGGTGCAGTTACTTGTACTGGTACTGCTCGACGTCGTTGGCTGCTGTATTTTTCCCCCAAATGCTGCATTCAAAAAAATGTTTTCTCCGAAGTCTTCTATGGTTGAATCGAGTGTGCAAGAAACTTAAATAAAGTTCCAGTTTATATAGCGCAAAACAAACAACATTCTTTCCTTTTTTTTCTTCATGGCACGTGGACTTTACAGGTAAAAATCACAACATACCATCGAAAAGCAAGATGACGATAAATATCAACCAGTGCTTTAGGTATTCGATCCACATCACCAGCGATCTTCCTCTGGGTTTTCATTGTGTATCAAAACAGCACAGTTCACGTAGCACATGTAGCCATAGTCTCCTCTATTAACTATGATGTAGCCAAACACTTTTCCCCAATGGTTAATAGTCGCATGTATAAATGATTTCAGAATAAAGTCTGGCCAACTAATTACAGCTACGTCTCGTTACAGAACAAAAGCGCGAGTGGCTTTGAATTAAAAACAAAGTTATCATAATTGAGTCCAATTCACAGAGATTCAATTAGCGTGGAAAATAGGTGCGAAATTCCGCGAAATTCCGCTAAATCGGAAAACCCTACTAGTACAATTTAACCTGTAAGGAGGTAAAAAGAGCCTATAAAAGAATAAAAATTCATTGCCTTCTTTTTCAAAAACTTAGAAATAGCGTTATCGCAAGTGGCAGGTCTAATTGTTTAGGCAACATCCATAGAATTATTATTACAACTCTAATATCGTGTAATTCCACTTTATTTTTAGTTAACAATTGGTCTGAACTTCTGAACTGAATGCTAGGAATCCAAAATACTAAAAGCTTTAGTAACGCCAAAATTTTGCTGGCTGTATATTTACTCTTTTCGATCATATTCAGGGGCATAGCCAAGGGGGAGGGGGGTGTCCTGGGGTGCTCGTGACCACCCCCCCCCCCTACCCCCTTTTAAGTAAACAGCATACAAACCTTTTAATTCAGGTGGCGAAAAAGCGCGAATCCGCGAATGTCATTTATCTTTTCTAGTGCTAGTTAGTTACATACTTCATTTTCAGGACCTAGCATCTGCAGTGGACCATATCAGTACCCTGGGTGTGACACAGTGTGACCCCCCCAACCCACTCTTGGAAAGTCCTAACTACGACCCTGATATTTCGACAATATTTCACAAGGTATTAGACTAAAACGTGGCCTGTCAGTGGGTGACTCTGCCTGGGTCCTACCTGGATGATGCTGTGACGACTCATCATCTCTAGCGAGAACTGTACTCAATTCTAAGAAAAATTACGCGCCTGATGGACTCTGGTCACCAATTATCTACTTATTTTGGAGCTTAACTCGTGACCTAAACCGATACACTCTGTAAATGTTTTTCAGGAATATATTGCCGATATATAGCATGTTAACAGAAGTTTATACTTCTGGCCTTATTGAATGCCCTATAGAACACTACTTTCTCATGTTGAGTAAGTGGGAGTAAGGAGCTTTCGTCTTGCCTTTGTTGTCGGCAATTGGGATATACTTTGATAGCCTGAATTTTAATTTCAGGTTCGGATTTTCAGATTGGGTGGATTAAGAGCAACTTCTTAACGTACCGAAGACTTCGTCATTGTTTGCGTTCTGCTTTTTGTCAAAATCACTTTCAGTTAGACCAGTCTTGGGAAGAAAACTGAAATCTGCTGGCGTGTCAGAAATTCAGAATTGGTATAAAGGCGGTTTAGTTCCCACTGCTTTCGCGGCCGGGCAGTCATCGTGGCCTTGACTACTGACGCTGTATCCACTTTCTGGCCGTTTTCCTTCCCAATAAGGAATTTGCTGGAAAAATAATAAAAATAATCGTGACTGGACTTCCGGGGCCCATCCGATTGGTACACAAGGTAGATTCGAAAGGATTAGTCCCTTTCTAAGTTCCTGTATCAGGTGACACACCACCTGCAGAAGGTTCCTGTTGCATAGTCGAGCACTGCACTGTCAAGAATGTATTTATGTTCTGAAGTACGTTCATGTTTTCCAAGATCCAGATGGCGCTGCAAGGAGGAAAATCTCTGATACCTTTCTAAGCATCTTTTCCGTTAACAAGAGAAAAAACGGTTGAGGTACCAGTCGCAGCCACAGTCGCAACCGCAATGTAACATAGACACACGGAATACCCCCGATGAGTGGATAGCATCTACCATTTCCTCAGAAGCTTACTAGATGTTAGACCATTGGTTTAAGTGGACTCTCGTGACCTCTCTCGTGTGCCATTCAATAGACGCCGCCTTTCGACCACATAATTATAATCAATAATTCGTGTTTTTCGATTGGGGACAGCAAATGAAATAATCGACTCAAGATATCTCAAAAGCCAAAAAAAAAAACATTTTTAGCGGGGTGAGTCATAAACAAAAAATGTCGTTTACCAAAAAATAAAGACCCCCCGTCGCCACGCCTCTACCCTAGATCCACCACTGGTTTTGCCAGAGAAGGCTTAAACTTAGTTCACCAGTGGTTAAGAAGAAAAATATTTTTGATGTTTATATTTATTGACATATATAAAGATGTACAAACATGATAAATTCGAGATTCTCGTAACACGATCTGTGAGCCCGCTTTGCTGAAACCTCTATATGCTTATATTGGAAGCACTTAAAATCTGTCCGGAAACTCGACGTCTCCAACCAATACATTCCTCTATTTTGTTCCTGTCCCTTTTGTCAAGGCCACATTGGCCTCCCACAATTGAGGGAAACGAGCAGGTGCTTTCCATAGCTCATTGTCGACTCATAAGTAGAAGCTTCCAACGGTGTGGATCTGCGATTTCCTGATACAGGTGTAAAAAAACTGGATGGTTAGTTAAATTAAGTTCTACAAGCAAACAGAATATATTATTTTGAAACCTTTTGATTTTTGCGAATCAGAGAATAGTGACAACATCGCTACACAATCTTCACCAATCTTCACCGTCTATCTACGGGGCAACAATAAGGCTATGCTGATCACTGCACCCTTTCTCGATTCACGACTTTGTTCTAACCAATTAAGCGGGCTGAACTGAGAAAGAAAGCCCTTCCTCCAATAATATTGAATAAATAAATGTGATATCAGAGGTTTGTTAAACTACACGTAAATGTTCGGCCATGACCTTCATTCAGTATAAAGGTCAAATTAAAACAGCGGACTTCTAAATCAGTACATTTTAGCTTCAAAGAAGTCAACAACAGGCAGAATACGTGCCACGTGTTTAAGGAAAAGGATTTTAAATTCGATG
The DNA here is from genome assembly GCA_963693305.1 of Meandrina meandrites. Lineage (NCBI taxonomy): Eukaryota > Metazoa > Cnidaria > Anthozoa > Scleractinia > Meandrinidae > Meandrina > Meandrina meandrites. Next base: position 13,144,799 of record OY855908.1, read on the forward strand.
TTTACACTTAAATCAGATTTCTGCTTGGGAAGTGCCCCGGAAGTGCCATGGATCCATTTGGTAGTGAAAGAGCGCTTGCGTTAATTAATCAATTATCTCATATTTCATCTGAAAATTTGCTCAACTTCGAAGACTTCGTGTGAACAGCAAACTAAATTACCCAAGCCAGTTTTTACACATGTTCTAGAACAATGTTTAAATATCTTATAGCTTAAGTTTGAGGAAAAACCAAGGTATAGCACATGCTTAAAATTGTAATCGCGTCTTTCAAGTTGAATTAAAACTTCTGTCGCTTGAAAAATAAGCAGTTCTAAAATATTATTGTTTACCTTCCAGATTATCGCTAAGATGAAAATTTACCACTAAACTAGGAGTAAAAGTCTTCATAAATTAATACGTTGGAAAAGATTTTCCCCAAATTCCATGCCTTTTGCATGCAAGCAAAGTTTTGCAAGCAGCCGAATATACCTCCAATAGCCATAAAACGTTTCATTTTTTCAGCAACAGTTCGTGAATTTAAACAGTTATGAGTGCCATTTAGCTCTATTTTCTGCTGAAGAGAGATACTTATTCAGCTGTGCTGGCTTACACTGACTACACTGCCAAGCAGTGATTTTAATCCATACAACGAATATCTTCTTTAAAAAAATTTAGACACGGGTTTATACAATCATGAAGGATAACAATTTTACAACGTGTAGACCACATTTCGGAACTTCTCATCCAGTTTCACTCACAGGTATCTGAAGAAGGCGAGCCTAATTAACATAAATTGGCAAGTATAGAGTGACACCAAAAAAGTTAGATGTGTACAATTGATTTCTCTGACGTCTTCCAGAAAAAATGGGAGAGAAGTGCTTTTTCTTCCGAACAGAAGGGGTTAATACCCAAATTGGTGCCTTTTATAAACTTCCTTATTATTGCAATACAGGATTGAAAGAGTGCTTTTTTTTCTCGGTGTTAGTTAATTACTTCTTAGCTATGGTGTGTGTTATCCGTAGCAGAAGATGAAGTAATGTGTAACCGAGCACCCAAGAAAAGAAACGCGCGCGCGAGAGTCACGCGAGCGGTTTTCTCGCTCACTTTCATTACAGAAAACAACAACAACAACGGCTGAACCATTTTAGTGCTGAAATTTGTCGCCTCGGGACAGCGCCCCTAAAAATGACCGCATCGGAGGCCTTTATGAATTTTTTATATTATTCGTACGTGGTTAGAAATATTTTTTAAAACTTCAGGTACCTATGAACTAGAAAATACAAAAATTAAAGCAATCAAATCCTGCTGTGAGTTGGCATGCCTTGATAGACGATTCACTTTATCAGAAAGATATTTTATTAACTTAAAAGAATATAAACAAGAAAGGAGAGGAAACAATGAAAAGAAACAAACTTCCATTGTCAAACAACCGTCGAGTTATTCTTCGACGCGAGACTCTAAGCCCATCACAATCGACCATGATTTTATGCTCTTCCTTCTTTATTGATATATTATTCCAACAGTACATTGAAACTTGCTCACGTTAATTTTAACGTTGGCCTTTCACTGCATTTTATTTTTCTCCAAAATTTTCAATGGGATTCTTTTGTAGGTTAAAAGCTACTGACATTCCTTCATCTTGAAAGATTGGTAACATAAATCCTCGGACGAACAAGCAAATTCAGCGTACCTCCAACGTGGTTCAACAGTAGGTTGATGGAAAGCCTCTCTTAAAGTGTTCTTTGTTATAGTAATATAAGATACAGGAGCAACATAAACAATGCTATGTTTTCAGGGCCGAATTTAAGTTGTGATAATGTTTGTAGCTTGAGATGACACAAAGCGAAAATTGTCGTAGTTGCCTGAGACTTCGAAAAAATTTAAATCGAAAAGACGTTTTCGTGGTCTGAAACGCGAGCTCTGGAATCATCAACGATGCAAGAAAAGGAGTTGGGAGGTTGGTTATATATTCTGGATATTCTGTTGTGTCGAAACCTACCCGTTCCGGTTAAGTTTCGGAGGTAACAAGCCTTGTTACTTTGGTACTTAGCAGCCTTTTCCTATTGTCGCACCTTTCAACGGGTAGTAGCTGCTTTCGGATAGAGAAAACGCGTATAATATGTAGGTCAAGCCTACGAAAATTACGTCAAAGTGGAGAAATATTTTGCCCACGAGATAAGAGTCAACATCACATATTTTTGATGCAGCTTCCTGTATTTGTGACTTCCACTGTTCCTCATAACTGAACGCGGCAAGTTTTGATTTAGAGGTTGCTAATTACGGAGGGTCGGCCCTATCAGAGTGGCGCTATTTTAGGGATTTTCTAACTGTCGGCACTTAACGGTGTCTTAAAAAATAAGTTTTATCTGTTTTTAATTCGCACAACCCTGAATGATCCATCACTTCTGGTGCCAACTAAACCGCACAGTGCCTCGTCCTTCGGCTGTGCACTTCGGTCACTTTGGTCACTGAAGTGTCCCCGACACTTCAGTGTCTGTCCTTTTATGCGATTTTACTCATGCTTGTGTTTGTTATTGTGCCTATACCCATAACAAAAAAAAAGATTTGAGGTTTTAAACTAACGCACCGCTCAAACCCATCCAAATTTCTTGAGAGTACTTAGCAGCAATTCAAAACACATAGAGGACTTCAAGAGTGCTGAATAACAATGTTACAGCGCTTTATTTGTTTGATATTGCGATTTATGTCACAAGTTAATAAATATCAAAAGCTAATACCCCTTCAATAAGTCATTACTAGTCTACTCGCGGTAAAACTATATTAACTGACGTAGACATTCCAGGTGCTGTTAACCCGAAACATATCTCCCCAGATTTCTATAGCAGCTGAACTAGCGACATTGAAAATACATTGATTCCATCTTTCACCAATCTTGTGAGCAGCAATCACAATGAAAGAGTTACGAAAAAATGGATCATCCGCGATAGCGCCGCTTGCACCAATATCTACAAATAGAAAAAAAAAGTTTAATTTTTTTAAGAAGTAGAATACAGCATCAGACATTTACTTTAAACAAGTAATTATACAATGTGTTACTCTATCTACCTTTTTAGTTTTAAAATTATTTTTTGTGGTTGTTTATGCTCGCTTTCTCATTGAAACAGACAGGCATTCCTTTTTCAGTTGTGACAGCATTCAATTCAGACCACATTCAAGGCAACAATGTACAATGTAGGTCTAGCTGACCCAATTACCTCGTTTATGTCACCCTACAAGGAAATGTGGCTCACTGCTAGAAGATCCTGCATACGTACCATGAACAACTTGAATAATCCGCCCTTTATGAATAGCCACATCTAAAATTCAACGCACTATGTAAAATTCTCAGCTGTTCATCCACTGTGGGTCTTACCAAGGAAGCACGGGAATTAAACTATTACAACCCTAGTAACTTTTGCATACCCGTGGAATATTTTTGATATGTATGTACTTAGATAAGATATAGATTTAAGCCTAAAAGCGGAGCTCCACACATTCATTTTTGCTGTTTCTTAATAATTTTCGAAAATTCGTTTAAAGAAAGTCGAAGTTATTTTAAAAACGCAACTGCTGATAACTACTCAAAAAAGATCTATAGCCGAAATAAATCGCAAACTCCAATCACAGAAATTCGGCTGAAAAAATCCTGTTATTACCCTAGGCAGAAAAAAAAATAGGTTTAGAACCCGCGATTGCATTGAAAACTAACAACTGGTCAGCGGTTAACTTAAATGGAACACTTGATCCCGATCAGCTCTACACCTGAACCCGCGATATGTTCATGAGATACTGCTCAGCGGATACCTTGTTTTGACAGCTGTCAATTGACCATAACATGGTTTCAAAATTGTTAGCTTTAAAGGCGGGGGTTCACCTGAAGCCCGTTTTTACACTGCTTAACTTAGGTTTAATGCGAATATCTCGCTCCCGTTTCAAGCATTCCCAAAACCCTCCGCTCATCCCACAAAGCTATGTTTAGCGGTGTTTTGTAAATTTTTTGGTGATTTTTCAGGATGTTTGGGAAGAGATCGTTTTTCTCGAAGGATTAGTAAAATTTGGAGAAATAAAGGTAAGGTAAGGTAAGGTAAGGTAAGGTAAGGTAATTTATTTTACGTCAAGAACACGGGGAGTGGTTGCCCAAGTCTCCCGAGCCAGGGGCTCATGATAAAAGTGTTTGACATACATGTTAAAAAAAGATTTAAAAACTATATATTAAAAAATACAATATTATTATACTATTAATATCTTAAAAATATGCGTTAAAAATACAATATTAAAAAACGATAAAAATACAACATGTCTATAAAGGAATCATTTAAAACAAGAACTGCATTGGCAGCCACCAAAGTTTGTTGTATTAAGATGATTGATAAAAGCTGGAACGTTTGCTGCATTTTTTGCTGCCGGCGGTAACTGATTCCAAATTCTAGAGATGATATAAGAATACGAGCCGTGGAAGAATCTACTATTGTAAGGGCGTTGTTCTACGTTTAGCCCGCTGCTTCTAAGATTGTATGGCGTGACCCGGGGCTTGAATAAGTTGGTGATATAACGTGGGCCATTTTCTTTAAAACACTTAAAAAATATTATCAGAGATTGTTCAATACGTCTATGTTCTAGCGTTCTCATGCCCAGCAGTTTGAGTAATGAGTCATAATTAGAAGTTTTCCCCGTGTTCATTACTGTTCGTAGACCGTAGTAGTTAGCGTCTTCCATTTTTTTGTTAAGAATAACGTGATTTTAAAATTAGAATTTGAAGTTAAAAATTAGTGGATGGACACCCAAACAGTCCCTTGACAACCTGGGGTGCTCTTGCGTGGGGGTCAACTGTCTGGAGGTGTTCCAAAAATAATTTTCTTTCTTCTATCCCTTCTTTAAACCTCTTAAAATTTCAGTCAAATTCACCTTTACCCCCACCTTAAACGTATGAAGGGAAATGAAAAGATGGCAGTCAACTGCCTTAGGACTCCCCTCTCCCTCCCACTCAGTCTGCAGGCGCGAGTACACAACCAATTTTTTTCGGCCTCATAGGCTATAGGTTTACCAAAATCCTTACCTATGGTTATCCGCTGGTGCGCTTCGCTCGCAGGAGCTCCGCTATAAAGGCTTAGATGGAAAAAGTATTTGAGAATATAATTTTTACCAAGATATAAGGACATTTAAAGTGTCGTTCCAAGCGTATAGCTCGAAAATTAGTCTGTGATTCTTACCCCGGTGGGCAGCTCCGCGGATCAGTCTCTTTATCTATGACCAGCTCACTTCTTCGGCACCAATATCCGGGGGGGCAAGCTTCAGTGCTTCGTTTTGTCTGGCACATGAACCCCATAGGACATTCAGCAGTGTCAAACTGTCGCTTCCTCTTGCACCAGTACCCAGGGGGACAAGATGAAGATTTTTCATGCGTTCGTTTTCCTGCCTCTTCAGCAATGACGGACAAACCCAGTAAAAGGGTCAGGATAGTAGCTTTGTGCAACATTCCTTTAAAAAGATACTAAGAAACAGTTAAAACTTGTTTATAGGTTTACCGTTGTTTTCGTAAAGTCACGTATAAAAATTTGGTTACAAATGCTAGCGTTCCTTATAACCCATTATTTTAACTATGAGCTTGCTGAGCTTGCTACGTTAAATCTTTGTTGCTATTCTTTGCCTTAAGTTTCAGGTCAAAATCAGTGCTACGAACAGCGGATTTAATAGCTTACCCTACGCTTACTTCGGAACATACGGCCAAACACAAGTATATTAAAAAAAAAACAATTGCTGGTTTTCACTGTCACGCCACAAAGAAGTAAATCCAAAACTATTGAGTGAAAAAACTCAAGAATATTATAGGTTGTAGAAAATTACCAGATATTCGGTTTGTCCAAGTCTCGGGTTTGTACGGTATTCCGTACTCGAGTTATCCGTCAAAATGTTCCACACAAGTTTACAGAACTCTGTAATTCACTCCTGCTATAAAAGGCAGTTATAGCACTCTCATGAACAAGTAAGCATTCACAAAAACACTTCTCACAAAACCTCAGCTGTTCAGATTGTTTAAAATCGTAGGATAAGGCATTATTTTGAAGCATACGTGACAGCCTTCTGGCGCCATCTTGATGTCGTGTGGCGTGAAATTCCGAAATTCAAAATGGTCTATCTTAACGACGGCGGCTGCTATCCATCTAAAAACCTTCAACAAGAAATGGATAAAGGATGTCTAATAGCCAGTAAATGATAAAAACTCAGGGGTCTTGCGATTCTGGATTTTAGAATTTTGATGAAGTCACGTGAAAACCAAGAATCCAAGCAAATACAGTTTTTATATTTAGAACATGATGTTTCACTTGTGCAGAGAAAATGAAAGAATTTCATTTTCCGCCTAAAATTAACCGGTAGGTTTTTACATGGAATGCCTCTTGATAGAGAGCTCACGCAAAGACGTTTTTGAGCCACGGACGCTAACCGGAAGGCTCAAGCTCTTTTCTTGGGACCAGTTTAAACTGTCAATCACTTGTCAAAAAGTCGAAATTCTTGATCTACGCTTACGCATTGACCTGCGCAGTCCATTCTACGAACAGGTGCAGCTGCCTCGAAGACTACTGTAAGTAACTAAACTCGCTACAGCTTTGCCTCAGATAAGGCATATTTTGAACTTAGAAAAATAAATAACGTTCAAAACTTTATCTGATTCTTAATTGAAAGCCATATCAATCTTCGGCATGGAAAAGTAACTTTTTTCATGGACAATAGATCTCTTTAGTACTAAAAGATATAAGTGAAAGACAATTTAAGCAACGCGAGCTAACCCGCAATCAGTTGCTAATCGATCACCTTAGTGATTACATTTAAAAGGATCATTATCAGCATCTAGTCCCCCGTCCTCCATTTAAAAATCCCTTAAAAGGGAGACTGAAAGTCGTAAATTTACATAGAAAAAGTGGCACTTTAAAGAGCTCTAAAAAGTGGTACTTTTAAGATTTGTTAAAAGTGGCACTGTTGAGTACGCTTATAAAAGTGGCAATTTATTTTTTAAGGCCGAACTCTTAAAAGAACTGTTTAAAGTGGCAACTGTTTAAAGTGGCAGTTAAGGACTCTAAAAAGTGGCAATTTTAACAACTGTTTAAAGTGCCCTTTTAAGGACTCTTGAAAATTGAAATTTCAATAACTGTTTTAAGTGACAATTTTAAAAACAGTTTAAGGTGGCACATTAAAAACTTTTAAAAGTAGCAATTTTAAGAACTGTTTGTCAGTGTACTTTTAAGGACTCTAAAAAGTGGAAATTTCAATAACTGTTTTAAAGGGCAATTTTATGAATAGTTTTTAAAAAATGCCACTTTTAAGGGCGATGAGCTTGTGTTTGTACTATGAGCTAGCGTGAAGTATCGTCGAGGTTTATTCCACATTAAAGAAGATTTGTTGAGTTCCAAAATAGTTTCCTGGTTTTCTCCTGCGATGCGTAAGATAAAGCAGAGGAACAAGTTCCTTGATTATACCGCTGGCATACTGAAACGCGAGCCGGGTGCCAAGCCTGCGTCTCTCCGCTACGCAACGGATCGCATTGTTTGCCGAACCAGTTTGTCAGCTCACCCATCAAGAGCTTACGCTTTTAACCGAGATATTTGCAGAGTTCACGAGTCGCGTACAGGCAAATAAGCGTCCAGTAGCCATAAAACGTATCATTTTTTTCAGCAACTGTTCGTGAATTTAAACAGTTATGAGTGCCACTTAGTTCTATTTTCTGCTGAAGAGAGATACTTATTCAGCTGTGCTGGCTTACACTGACTACACTGCCAAGCAGTGATTTTAATCCATACAACGAATATCTTCTTTAAAAAAATTTAGACACGGATTTACAATCATGAAGGATAACAATGTTACAACGTGTAGACCACATTTCGGAACTTCTCATCCAGTTTCACTAACAGGTATCTGACAAAGGCGAGCCTAATTAACATAACTTGGCAATTATAGAGTGACACCAAAAAAGGTAGATGTGTACAACTGATTTCTCTGACGTCTTTCACAAAAATTGGGGAAGAGGTGCTTTTTCTTCGGAACAGAAGGGTTTAATACCCAAATTGGTGCATTTTATAAACTCCCTTAAAATTGCAATACAGGATTGAAAGAATGCTTTTTTCTCGGTGTTAGTTACTTCTGAGCTATGGTGTGTGTTATCCGTAGCCGGAGCTGAAGTAATGTGTAACCGAGCAACCCAAGAAAAGAAACGCGCGCGAGGGCAGAGTCACGCGAGCGGTTTTCTCGCTCACTTTCATTACAGAAAACAACAACAACGGCTGAACCATTTTAGTACTGAAATTTGTCGGATTGCAGGCACTCGGGACAGCGTGTTTGTTGTACTTTCTTTCTAGAGCGCAAGCATCAAGAGTCATACACGCGTCTCATACGCGCAAGTCGTGTTTCTCGTTTATCACGTGCTTTATCCTGCCAGCTACCCTTTTGAGCTTTGCTATAAGCCCCCATTAAAAAAAAAAACATTGTCAGGGTTTTTATCTTTATTTGAGCCTCAAAATTGAAATAGTTACCAGGAACATGTCCGCAGAGAGATCGGATAACAAACGGAGTAAAAACTGACTATCGCCCCTAAAAATGACCGCGTAGGAGGCTTATATGAATTTTTCATATTATTCATACGTCGTTAGAAATATTTTTTTAAAACTTCAGGTACCTATGAACTAGAAAATATAAAATTTAAAGCAATCACGATACCCTGCTGTTAGTTGGCGTGCCTTGATAAACGATTCACTTTATCAGAAACTTTATCGGAAAGATATTTTTGTTAACTTACAAATGATAAATAAGAAAAGAGGGGATACAATGAAAACAAACAAACCTCCGTTGTCATACAACCGAAACCCACCACAATCGACCTTGGTTTTATGCTCTTCCTTCTCTATGATTTATTATTCCAACAGTAGATTGAAACTTGCTCACTTTAATTTTGACCTTGGCCTTTCACTGCATTTTCTCCAAAGTTTCCTATGGGATTCCTTTGTATGTTAAAAGCTAATGACATTCCTTCATCTTGAAAGATTGGTAACATAAATTCTCGGGCTAAAAAGCAAATTCAGCATACCTTCACCGTGGTGCTACAGCAGGTTGAAGTGTTCTTTGTTATAGTAATATAAGATACATGAATAACTTAAACAACGCTATGTTTTCAGGGCCGAATTTAAGTTGTAATAATGTTTGTAGCTTGAGATGACACAAAGCGAAACTTGTCGTAGTTGCCTGAGACTTCGATAAAATTTAGAACGAAAAGACGTTTTCGCGGTCTGAAACGCAAGCTCTGGAATCCTCCGCAAGAAAAGAAGTTGGGAGGTTGGTTATATATTCTGGATATTCTGTTGTGTCGATACCTACCCGGTTCCAGTTAAGTTTCGGAAATAACGAGTCTTGTTGCTTTGGTATTTAGCAGCCTTTTCCTATTGTCGCACCTTTCGAAGGGTGGCTGCTTTCGGATAGAGAAAACGCGTACCATATGTAGGTCAAGCCTGCGAAAATTACTTCAAAGTGGAGAAATATTTTGCCCACGAAAATAAGAGTCATTTTAAGGAAACATCACATATTTTTGATACAGCTTGCTGTATCTGTGACTTCCACTGCTCCTCATAAGGCGGCAATTCACTGCGCAAAAAGCCAAATATTCGGGCCCGAATTCGCCCGAATACGGATCGGTGAACGCCGCGTATGCTGTAATGTTCTGACGTATTCGATGACGCCTGACTCGAAGTACACCCGGAATATCCTATTAGAATCCGGCCTGTTTTTCCGAATTCAAATTGAATACTCCTGAATGACTCGAAGTGTTTGAAAACGCACACGGCCAACATTTTCTTAGATAAATGTTTCTTAAGGTTTTCCTCGAACATTCCGTGATCACTTGTGACCCGAACATCTTTGGATACTCCCAGTTGTTCGAGAGTATGCGACTGGAATACGAGACACACGCCGCCACTTCTACCGTGAACGTCTTTGAATACCAACGAACACGTTAAGTATGCTGTAATTTTTGGGAATCGTATGCTATTAAATGCCAAGTTGTCTCACAATTTTGACAGCGAGGAAGTCAGCTGTCCTTTTGTCAAGAACAGACTAACATGCGATCAGGCAACTATAACATTACTAGACGGGTAGTCAGAGAACACCACATGTTCTGAAATGTACGACTAGAACACGAGACTCGCGTGAAGTATGAAAAGTTTTCATGATCGTATACTAACGCATACGTGAGGTGGTTAGGGTATTCCTAGTGATACTCGGTTATTATACATGTAGCTCGAATACCCGTGAACACTTATTCAGTGATGTTCGACCTCAAACTCGAGACTCATGTCAATTCCATGGGTTCCTTATATCCACCCGAAAGAAAATCCAAAATAAGCAAGACAGCATACATGTTATTTGAACGAACAACACTTTATTTATAAATAAAATCTTTATATTGTAAACTATTTACAAAAATTTGTTGAATACTTCGTTTATGCTTGTAATGAACCAACTTAGTAGGAGCGATTTGGAAAAGGATTTTATCAAAAAGTGGAACGCTAAAGTATTTTTAAAAACTGTAAAAAAAAAAAACTCTAAAAACAAGCAGACGCCTGAGTTTTTCAATGATTTCAACAACCTACATGTATACATGTACCGATACCTTTCTGTCATGTAACAGTAGTGTTGTGAGCTATAAAAACAATACCTAAAGAGCACTATTGAAAAAAATGTGCTTGCCAGTAGTTTGCATCCACAGTGCAAGCTACATGTATAATAAACAATTGTACATGTAGGTACTACTGTTATGTTATCTGTCATGCACATGTAGGATATAATGTACAAGCAGTGAGATCAAAAAATTTGACAGTATTGAGGCAGCAAACAAAAACTGTATCCAATATAATTTACCATTTTATGACACATTTAACAAAGAGCACTGAAATAAGTGCTAGAAGTTTATGCACAGAGGCCTTGAATTTTATCCCAAATGGTGTGGATAAAAAGAGCACAAAAATTCATGACCGACTAAAATTCCTGCAACTACCTATCAAGGTGATGTATTTGCAGCTTCTTATAATTATTACTCTCAATGGGTGCTGCACAAGGATAGCCAGTCACTCCAAAATTATATTGAAAGCCTGGGCCAGTTTATAAAAATCATTACATGAATAACACAGCTGGTATTGCTATCTGACAGATGCCACACAAGGACAGTCACCTACTTAAACTCTTTTTAGAAGTCATGAGTCAGTGATTAAAAAGCACTACAGTGTATATACATGTACATGTACATGTAAATAACACAGATGGGAGCATCAACAGCTTGCATCAGCCAATCAAAATGCTTTATTTCTGATACAATTTTTTTTTGAAGTTATTGGACCACGTAAAGGCTCTGTGAAGTTGTTTTTTTTTTTTTTACTCGGCAAGTAGAAAATTGTTTTTGGCTAGTGAAATCAAAGTTGTCAATAGCCATAAGGCTAGCTAGAAAAAAAGGTAGTTTCAAGCCCTGTTTTGTACCAAGCAGTGGAGACTGTGTTTCATGGCTATCACTCAAACATACATTTTGCTTAACTTCATATCTTTTTCTTGTTGAACTCCCTCAGCTTTGTGAAACCTGCAGATATTAATGGCAAATAATAGATACATTTAGATGTAAATTATAAAAAAAATACATTTACACTGAATTTAATGCAGGCACAAACATATTCTATGCAGCCAATCAGAATCAGACTCAAACAGTGCTACTTGAGCTTAGTTTAAATTCAGTTTCAACCACAGCTTTGTGTATGAAACTTGAATAACTGTCAACTTACATGTACATTAGGCCCTATTTACAAGCAGGAAGGGTAACCCTAGGGCTAGGGTTACCCTAATATTTGAGGGACGAAAATAGATGGGTTTACAAGCAAAATTTCACAGGTACATTGTAGGGTTACCATACCACCCGGGACAACTTTATGTGCAAGCAAAAAGTCTGCAAAAAGCATTCAAGAGGTCTGGAAACCAGTAAAAAGTTGTCCCTAGCAGAGCATTTTAAGACAGCTACAGTTAGCCTGGCACTAGGGTAACCCTAGCACTCAGCTAGGGTAAACCTAAGTGCTATGGTAACTCTAGTTGCCTTGTAACCATTCAGTTTCGCATGCTGAATTAAGTTTGGCATGGCTGGCAGTAGCGCAACTTGATAAAAATACATACATATTTCCAAATTATTGGACGACAAAGATAGCAAAAAACACAAAAAAACTTTAAAGGGAAGTCACTTAAATGATTTTTTCGACTATTTTGCTTGGTTACCAAGCGAAAATGGTAAGAATAGGGATCATAGTGGCACTCTCTGACACACATTTTTGTATACTCTCAAGGGACTGTTTTAATTTGTCAAGAGAATACTTTTCGCTGTGGGTGATAAAAAACGTCACTGGATAGGAATGCGTGAGCAGTTCTCGAGCGGAAGTCTTATTTTCACACGTCCCTCGGAAGTGTTATTTTCACGCGTCCCTCGTTAGTTAGCCTGTGTAGCTTTGCAATCTACAGGTTGGTATTTTTCAAAGATCTGTTCCAGGCATCGATTGAATCGTTTAGTTTAATATGTTAATAGGTGATGCAAATTCTTTGTCAGGGGATATTGGCGAATTCTATTGTCTATTGTTACAAGTCTGCTGTTTGTCGTCTTAATTCATAGAAGTATTTTTAGCTCGTCACGCAATGTGCCCTCACGTACAGTTTTCAAGCAGCTTCTAAAGGAAAATGGTAATGTACAATAACGGTTTTAACTTTAATGGAATATGTTTATTAAAAAACGCATTAATAGCTCCATGCATCTAAGACGGTGTTATTATATCCGCGCATTGAAATACGTTTCTCACCGAATGTCGGTCGTTTTGCCTATAAGATGATTTTCGTACAAGTCGATTCGTCTACAATTTTACTCTTTTAGAACGAGGAATAACATTGTGTTAAGCGTGTTTGGGCTCTGACGTTTCAAGAACGAAAAATATACATTATCTTTAAATTTTAGGGTAGGCTAAACATGAGAGATAGTCTGGGCGATGAATTGCAAGTATTTGTGTAGGCGAATCGATTGTCGAAACGATCGGATACGTTTTCACCGGAACCGTTTTAGCACACTCTACCCCATGATTTTCTATTTAGACCATCCGTGAAGCCATTGAGTGAGTGTACAATGATGGTCCGAACTTTAATGGAATGTATGGAAGGATCGGTAGAGAGTCTAAGTAAATAATGTAGGATCTCACCGGTTCAAAATGTGCCGAAGTTTGTTGCCTTGGATGCGATTTGATAGTCACCTGACGAATCACGTGGATTAAGTGTTAGTGTAATTTTTGCTTACGCAAGCCAGATCGATTTTATATCTGGAACGACAGAATGTGCACAGTGGCTTTTATCTATTCGTACCATAGGGAGCCCAAGCTCAAGTAATTATTCGGATGAAGCTGTAAAACACGAATGAACTGCAAATTAAAATGTACCTTTTGTTCTTTATTGTTGTCCTGGTCTTTCTGTATCATCATAAGCGTAATAGCAGCGTAGACCAGCGATTATGTCATACATCGTATGACGAATCAGTGACGAATGATCCGTAATAAAAATTTTTTTATTGCGGATCATTCGTCACTGATTCGTCATACGATGTATGACGGAATGACATAATCGCTGGACTACGCTGCTATTACGCTTATGATGATACAGAAAGACCAAGACAACAATAAAGAACAAAAGGTACCTTTTAATTTGCAGTTCATTCATGTTTTACAACTTCACTCGAATATTAAATTACTTGAGCTTGGGCTCCCTATGTTCGTACGAATATTATGAGTACAAGGATACGTTTGTTACGCGTTGAGGCAACAGAGGTATTGCTCAACATAAGTTTGCTTTAATAGATCACAAGTCTATTGTTTGTCGTCTTCATTGAAAGAAGTATTTTTAGCTCGTCACGCAATCTTTTGTTTTGACCACAATTCACGGACTTGATCACGACTTAATGCAGCTTCTCAAGACTTCAGACAGGAAAATGGTAATGTACAATATTGCTTCGAACTTAAATGGAACTTAACTGGAATTTTTAGAAGGATCGGTAAAGCCACTTAGTGAAAAATTGACTGCAAAAAGCCGTCGGGCTAAAATTAAACTTACGCTTTAGCGTGAATAATGAAGGATCTCACGGCTTCAAAAATATGCAGAATTTTGAAGCTTTGATACATTAGTAGCTACATCTTGAAATGAGAATTAATCTAAAACAAAACTTCCTTCAAGTTTCTTTCATTTGCCCAGTTAACGTTTGGAATTTTAGGCTTCTGAAGCGTATTGATTTGAAAAGCACATGGTGACATCTGATATGCAGCGTGTGGCCGACTTACCATCGCGTTGTTGTTTATTTAATAATTTGTGTTCAGTTTACGACCTTTTACATGCAAAGATTTACTACAGTACTTCGGAAAATGCAAACAAGTATTTTTTTTGTTATTAGTTATAGTGATGGATAGCATAAAAAGCAATGTGAGTGTTTATTTTGTGGAAGGAATTCAGTAGTTGTCCGCTATCTTACGGCACCATGATTCGCAAATTATTATCCCCCGGCAGTTACCGCTTTTCTGTACCAAGATAATACCACTGGTGGTTAAATAAATGTCAGTGACAGTTGTACAGAATGAAAGCCTACCTTTCACCAGAGTGTTTCGAACTAGCGTTTTATTTTGTAGAAAGAGTTCGTGTTTTTGCGAGTTGTTACAGTCGAAACCGAAGAAGCGTGAACGCCAAAAATTATTTCTGGAATGTTTATTGTTCTACGACCAATCAGATTCGAGACGTAACCGCAACAGACCGCAACAGTAATTAGCTCAAAGGTTTCGATTCTTTTATCACGAAACGACTTTTTCGTCTACATTAAGTCTTGAGATCACCACCGATTAACAAACACTCTGGAATTATTAATTTTCTTCCATTTCAGAGTTGAAGCATAATCAAAGGATAACTATAAACGATAAATACTGAAAAGAGAAAAATAATCGAACAGACATGGCTAGACAGCGCGTCTGGAGGCGGAATAAAATTGATTTTTCACAGCAAATGCAAACTTGCGTGCCGTTGCAAATTCAAATATTATGTGTCCGTTAAAACGTGAAAAATGGGTGCCGTTGCGTGACATACTGGGCCAGAGAATTTTGCTGCAACGCGCTTCGTGAACTGTTCTGGCTCCGCATCGAAGTAAGGTAGAGAGAACATTTTTGTAAAGTTTATTCAATAAATTTTTTGGTGAAATGGGGAAAAGGATAAAACCTAGAAATGTTTGTAAGTAGAAAAAACCGGATAGGCCGTATTTTTAAAAAAAAATAATCAAAAATTCTATTCTGCTTCCAGACGCGCTGTCTAGCCATGTCTGTTCGATTATTTTTCTCTTTTCAGTATTTATCGTTTATAGTTATCCTTTGATTATGCTTCAACTCTGAAATGGAAGAAAATTAATAATTCCAGAGTGTTTGTTAATCGGTGGTGATCTCAAGACTTAATGCAGACGAAAAAGTCGTTTCGTGATAAAAGAATCGAAACCTTTGAGCTAATTACTGTTGCGGTCTGTTGCGGTTACGTCTCGAATCTGATTGGTCGTAGAACAATAAACATTCCAGAAATAATTTTTGGCGTTCACGCTTCTTCGGTTTCGACTGTAAAATGACGCGCGGAGTTGAAGAAATTTTTTTCACCGTCTTCAAGTTTGGTCTGGGATCAATTTATCAAGGTTGATAATTAACATTTCAAATCATGAATTGGTCTTTCAGCGTGTCTAGTTGTAATAAAAGTTTACTTCAGCAAGGAATTATTTGTCTGAATTTAGTATGCATATGGTATATTTTTTTCCACTCGCACGTTTATGTTAAATGCCGTTAAAAAGCCAGGAATGTTTGAGGGGGTGGGTGCGCGCTAATAAAAGCCTTCTAGACTGGGAGTCAATGGGTTAATGCATCGCAAATCGCTTTCAATAGTAACATTTCCCCAACGCATACTCTATGCAAAATAGGCGAATCTCGAAGAGATCTTTGATTAATTCTCATCTTCAAGACAGAAACATCCAAATTCAAGAACGGCAGAGGAATTGGCCAATGTTTTGCAAAAATTCTACATATAAGACATGTGAGAACCAATTTCAATGCATTGTGTTTTTAGAGCTCTGGAAATATTTTGAATGCATACTACAACAATATATTTATTGAATTTGGCTTTTGTATGATATGAAGAATTATGCAGCACTCAGGGGCTTCCACAAAACACTGACCCCCTTAAAAATCATTGGGAAAAAACTAAGTGTAGCACAAATGAAGTTCATAGATGTCTTGTTAACTGATGGCGGGCGAGTGCTACATACACGTAGCTACTTTTCTTCTTTTGTTTTAAGTACAGGTTCTGTTTATGGTTAAACGAGCACAAAATAAGTTATACGTATACTTGTAATGAAAGAAGAAAAGTAGCTTAAAGTGTCAGACCTTTGCAACACTTGTTTACCATCTTGGAACTTGAAGTAACATTACAAACTTGATTTGTATTACACTTTTTATATTTTTCTTCCTGGTGATTTTTAAGGGGGTCGGTAAGGGGGGTCAGTACTAAGGAGTCAGCTGACTAGTGGTCAGTGTTTTGTCGAAGCCCAGATCTTAGAGGTTGTTATCCCTCCTCAATCTGCATAATTCTTCATATCATACTCAGTCTCATCCAATAATATTGCTAATTGACTTTCATGTGCCGTTTGACCGGGGCTTAAGTTGGAACCACAGCCTCCTGCAAATGTCCATGAATGTGTGTGTCTTATTGGGCAGTCAGCATAAAAAAAAGACTGCAAATGCTCATTACAGATGCTACATCTACAAATATATAATTCCTTTTAGTTATAAAGCCACAGGACTTTTTGGAAACTGTATGCATGACATTATATACAGGTTGGCATGTGTGTGTTACATGCAGTAGTTTACTTGCATCACCTTAAGAGCTTCTTCATTTCTATGTAATTAGCTGATCTAAAATCTTGAATGGATTATACGAGACAAACTAACTCCCGATTTAGAATTTCGAGTTGGATTTCAAGTTAGGATTTCGAGTTGGATTTTCGAGTTAGATTTTCGAGTTAGGATTATTTTTCAAACAGGCTAACCGGAGTGCATAGTAGGCTAACCGAAGTGAGTAGTAGGCTAACAGGAGTGTATAGTAGGCTAACCAAAGTGCATAGTAGGCTAAACGGAGCATATAGTACAGAAAATCCTCGAAAATCCTAACTCAAAAATCCAACTCGAAAATCCAACTCGCAATCCTAACTCGAAATCCAACTTGAAAATCCAACTCGAAATCCTAACTCGAAAATTATCCTAACTCGGTAAATAGGCAACCTTGGATTATAGATGCAGCTGTCAATGCCCAACTACATAAATGGTTCTCGTTTGGTTTTTAGCCAGCAAAAGGTAGGCAAGCAACATGAAGCTTTATAAACTACTTAAACCACAGATAGCCCAGGCTCTCAGAGTGCCTCTCTCCGCACAGTTAGCCCTGTAGGCTAACTGGAGTGCTTTTTTGACTAAGCAGTGATTGTGTTACATATATTTAGGCTAGCCAGCACACACTGTATTGCTTGCATCTTTGCATGACTCAAAAAACATGGGAACCATAGGTATGGTTTATAGTACTGTTATGGATCCTAAACTGATATCTGATTTCCTTTCTATGCGCCTGGTTATGGTAAATATACAGTGGAGTGCAGACAAAGACATCAATTTTATGAAGTTTACACACTTTACGTGTAAATAAGAGCTTTTTTCAGCTTACCTGAACAACAGCATGAAGGAGTTTACACATGTAGTTCGCGATGGCTGTTTACACCCGTGAATTCGCTCAGTCGAGTTTCCTTCGTTGACGCGACATCAAATTCTACTTCTAACTGTTATCCGAATTACAGAAGACGCTGTGTCGAAAACTAACGCAACGAAAAGATACCTGTACTTCGAAAATTCAGATTTCAACGTTTCAACATTTTCAACGAACTCTCCGACTTCACACCTTTCAAATAAAAGTGGCGGTAAGTCGGCGAAAATCAAAGGATCAGGTTCGTTACACACTTCATGTATGAGTTCATACTTAGTCTTTTTAGAGCCAATACCGCTGACAGTTGTAGTAGTGAGCCAATCCACGTACGCAAATTTTGCGTCTTTTTAAAAAAAGACGCAAAAACATGGCGAGTGGTACATTTACCTATAATACTTAGCGCGCAAAAACCGTAAAAACGCTCATAAAAACGCACAGAAAAGCTTTAAAAACTTGAAATGTAGCATGATTAATGTTGTTAGTACGGGGAAGAATATCGCAAAAACATAGCTTTCTGGGTACTGTGGTCAAATGTACCGTCGCCATCTTTTTTCTTACGGAGGATTGGAGCAAAAAGGGAAAATTCGCGCGAGTTTCCGTTTTCTCGCTGAGTTTCTGTCAATGTCGATTTTTCTTAGCTTGCCAGTCGTCGAGTTGTTATTAGTGGATGGATCATAAAATACTATGTGGTGGTTAATAATCATCCCCTGCGGCAGATGCTATGATTTATATGAGAAGAAACAACTGTTTACCATGATTACGATTTAACAATTCTGAAGCAAAAAGATAAACCCACAAACACTTCCAGCAGGGGAAAAGAGAAACTATCTTAGTTGTGAAAGATATGAATGTTTAAAAACAGCTGCATTGTAAACAACACTCTAGAAGTGTCTAGCAGTAGTTAAATTGGTCCGCGGCTTGTTGGGTTCAGCGATTTTCAAAGGAGCCTAAGATGAGGGTCAAAACTGAAGTAATATAAAAGAGGCGAACAAAAGAAACCCGACATCGTTTCATGACTAGTATGTCTGGCAAAGGATAGACGCTAAGATATAATAGTAATGAATCAAAAATGGTATATGGAAGGGTAAGGGTTTGGACACCCCCCTCCCCGCTGGGATTTATGCGACGCACTTCGCTATTGTATAACGATGTAGTCAACCGGTGGTATCAATATGAATAGATCACCAGAATCAACCAAGTCTGCATTGTATAATTTCACGTCATTTTGATCGGTTCGTCCCTACCGTTAGGGGTGTAGAATGCTCCATGGAGAATTCATAAGTCTCGGCAAAATTTAGCAAAGTCTCGAAATCTCGGAGTCTCAAAATAAAGTTGCATTGTCCTCTGCATCCAAACGTTTTCACATTCCGCCTAATTATGCCATTCCGCAAGTCATGCCACATGCCATTCTGCAAACTAATTCCGCCTCACCGCATGCGAAGCGAATAAATTGGACCTTAAATTTTGAGCTCCGCAAGTGGCATTTTGGTGGTGTTCCGTTATTATCTAAACAAATTGATACTGATTTAGCCAAACTAAGAATGCTGGAATGATTTCTTTAGCTTTGATATAAAGGCCTACCTAGTGCAAAGGTATTTTTCGACACTTGTCGCCGGATGTCTGACCGTTAGTAACATTGGCTCGTGACTTGCTTACAAAAGCTTAAACATGTTAAAGATAAAATTCGACTAGATGGAAATACCATTCAAGTGCTTCGTTAGACTGTGAAAGTCGGTGGGGACGAACGCGAAAGCGAACGAGAGCGATAAACGCTACGATCGAGCATGTCGTCGAGGGCAGCACCCAAATAGTGCGAGATCACGAAGCCATCCGTAAAGCGCTTTTATCGCTTGAACAAAAACCTTGAATGCAAAAAAAAGGGGAGACGTCACCCCATCATCATATTAGTTCAATTTGCTGTAAAATTAAAGCAAGAAACTTACCTCTGCAGATGTAATTCGAGATGTTAACACTGCAAGCTTAAGAAAACAAACTAATTTTCTTTGCTTGGCTGCCTTGTTTAACAGCTTATAGGAGACAATCTTGATAAAATTAAGAAACGCCTTCAATCATGCTCTGTTTCTCTTGGACAAAGCTCTTTACTAAATTAATTTCGCATTTCAATCCAGTTCTTTAGATTCTTGAATCATCTTAAAAAGCCGATTAGTTTGGATTTTTGGCACATTGGGTGTTTCATCCTCAAAATCTAAAGAACATAGTGGGATGATTTATAAAAGGCAAAAGAAAAGTCGATTTCGTAAGAATTTTGAGAGAGCTTTCTTCGATCTGGTAAACAACAGCCGTCTAGGTGGTGGTTAATAATCATCCCCTGCGGCAGATGCTATATTTATATGAGGAGAAGCAACTGTTTACCATGATTACGATTTGACAATTCCGAAGCAAAAAGATAAACCCACAAACACTTCCAACAGGGGAAAAGATAAACCATCTTAGTTGTGAAAGATATGAATGTTTAAAAACAGCTGCATTGTAAACAACACTCTAGAAGTGTCTAGCAGTAGTTAAATTGGTCCGCGGCTTGTTGGGTTCAGCGATTTTCAAAGGAGCCTAAGATGAGGGTCAAAACTGAAGTAATATAAAAGAGGCGAACAAAAGAAACCCGACATCGTTTCATGACTAGTATGTCTGGCAAAGTGTAGACGCTAAGATATAATAGTAATGAATCAAAAATGGTATATGAAAGGGTGAGGGTTTGGACACCTTAGGCGTAGCCTCCCCATATAAGAACTTTTTTAGTATAGCCCCCTCCCCGCTGGGATTTATGCGACGCACTTCGCTATTGTATAACGATGTAGACAACCGGTGGTATCAATATGAATAGATCACCAGGATCAACCAAGCAACAATCAACTTCAGCTTTACACCACAGTAAAGTTATGTTTTCCTGCTGTTTACCAGGGCTGCGACAAAAGTTTGTATATGTTGCAGTAATTTTTTTCTTCAGTTAAATTTTATTCTTCCTTTGTTTTGGGGTATGGTAATGTATGACAATGAGTTTAAAACAAAGGAGAATAAAATTTAACTGAAGAAAGAAATAAACTGCAACATATACATCAAACACATGCGTCTTCACGATTTTTAGACTTGCCTACAGTCTTGCTCGCGCGATCGGAGAACACGAAGCGCGAATGGAAGATCGTGCTGGGATGAACCGCTGGCAAAGTGAAACCGGTAACGAGAAGCGAACGACTTTGAGAAAATGTTGTTTAACTTCTCTCCGGGTGTAAACTACAGTGCTTGCTTATACATTCACATTCGAAAATAATTATAAAACGGTTACATAGGCTCCGTGTAAACACTTCGGGAACGTGGACTCTGGGAACGAGATTGCCAATGAATGCTGAAGAATTCTATTGCGTTCGGCGTCACGATCACGTCTTTATGTTGTGAACGTATACGCGCGACAGACGGGTAAAAATCCTAATAAGTTGTTTGAATTTGGGGCAAAAATACTACTTCAAGGAAAATAACTACAAAACAGTCATCTTCCGTTTCATGACTTTTTTAGACTACTTGTAGTCGGTCTTTTCTCTAAGGGTCGGAGAGCGCTTTTATACCGGGAACTGGGCGAACCACCAGGCGGTATGGACGGGAAGGGCTTGGGACGAGACGAGAAAAAACCGACTACGGACTCTTTTGTAATTTTTGAGGATATGCCCGTCAGCCCAGCAACGGAGAAGCTGATTGGCCAATTTAAATTGTGCGCGCGGAATGGCGTCAAGGATCTCGCGATTAACTGCTTTTTTATTTGCACGCGCGCTGCTTTAGCTCGTTATAAACTTTTCTTCAAGACATTAAGAAAATTCCGCTCCATAACAAGATTAATAACAGGACGTTAAGAAGCGCTTGGTTGTGTAAGATGAATTTTCAAGCTCATTTAAAGGAATTTCGTGAAACAAAACACTGCGTTGACGTGTTGACGCAAACACATAAGATCCGTAACGCCATTGCGCGCGCGCAACTTAAGATTGCGCACAGTGGCCAATCAGCTTCTTCGTTGCTGGGCTGACGGATATCCTCAAAAAATGCATAAGAGTCCGCAGTCTATTTTTCCTCGCGCGCTGTTGTCTCGCCACAATCTCCCCGTCTCGCGTCTTAAACCCTAGTTTACAGCATTCCCTTTCTGAATTTCGAGAGAAAAACAGACTGCATGCAGTCTATGACTTTTTATACCAAAGGATTCGTCTTCATACTCTAGGATCCCCCCAGATGTGTGGTATAATCAAGAAAACCCACGAACGATATTGCACAGTGTCTTAAAAAAAGTTTTATCTATTTTTAATTCGCGCAACCCTGAATGATCCATCACTTCTGGTGCCAACTAAACAGCAGAGTGCCTCGTCCTTCGGCTGTGCACTTCGGTCACTTTGGTCACTGAAGTGTCCCCGACACTTCAGTGTCTGTCCTTTTATGCGATTTTACTCATGCTTGTGTTTGTTATTGTGCCTATACCCATAAAAAAATATTTGAGGTATTAAAGTAGCGCACCGCTCAAACCCATCCAAACTTCTTGGGAGTACTTAGCAACAATTCAAAACACATAGAGGACTTCAAGAGTGCTGAATAACAATGTTACAGCGCTTTATTTGTTTGATATTGCGGTTTATGTCACAAGTTAATAAATATCAAAAGCTAATACCCCTTCAATAAGTCATTACTAGTCTACTCGCGGTAAAACTATATTAACTGACGTAGACATTCCAGGTGCTGTTAACCCGAAACATATCTCCCCAGATTTCTATAGCAGCTGAACTAGCGACATTGAAAATACATTGATTCCATCTTTCACCAATCTTGTGAGCAGCAATCACAATGAAAGAGTTACGAAAAAATGGATCATCCGCGATAGCGCCGCTTGCACCAATATCTACAAATAGAAAAAAAAGTTTAATTTTTTTAAGGAGTAGAATACAGCATCAGAAATTTACTTTAAACAAGCAATTATACAATGTGTTAGTCTATTTACCTTTTAGTTTTAAAATTATTTTTGTTGTTGTCTATGCTCGGTTTCTCATTGAAACAGACAGGCATTCCTTTTTCAGTTGTGACAGCATTCAATTCAGAGCACATTCAAGGCGACAATGTACAATGTACGTCTGACCCAATTACCTCGTTTATGTCATCCTACAAGGAAATGCGGCTCACTGCTACAAGATCCTGCATACGTACCATGAACAACTTGAATAATCCGCCATTTATGATAAGCCATATATACAACACACTATGTAAAATTCTCAGCTGTTCATCCACTGTGGGTCTTACCAAGGAAGCGCGGGAGTTAAACTATTACAACCCTAGTAACTTTTGCATACCCGTGGAATATTTTTGATATGTATGTCCTTAAATATTATATAGATTTAAGCCAAGCCTAAAAGCGGAGCTCCACACATGCATTTTTGCTGTTTCTTAATCATTTTTGAAAATTCGTTTAAAGATAATCGAAGTTATTTTAAAAACGCAACTGCAGATAACTACTGAAAAGAGATCTATAGCCGAAATAAATCGCAAACTCCAATCAGAGAAATTCGGCTCAAAAAATCCTGTCATTATCCTAGACAGAAAAAAAATAGGTTTAGAACCCGCGATTGGATGGAAAACTAACATGGTTTCAAAATTGTAAGCTCTTAAACGTATGAAGGGAAATGAAGAGATGTCAGTCAACTGCCTTAGGACGCCCCTCTCCCTCCCCCTCAGTCTGCAGGCGCGGGCGAGAGTACACATCCATTTTTTTTTCGGCCTCATAGGCTATAGGTTAACCAAAATCCTTACCTATGGTTAGCCGCTGGTGCGCTTCGCTCGCAGGAGCTCCGCTATAAAGGCTTAGATGGAAAAAGTATTTGAGAATATAATTTTTACCAAGATATAAGGACGTTTAAAGTGTCGTTCCAAGCGTATAGCTCGAAAATTAGTCTGTGATTCTTACCCCGGTGGGCAGCTCCGCGGATCAGTCTCTTTATCTATGACCAACTCACTTCTTCGGCACCAATATCCGGGCGGGCAAGCTTCAGTGCTTCGTTTTGTCTGGCACATGAACCCTTGAGGACATTTAGCAGTGTCAAACTGTCGCTTCCTCTTGCACCAGTACCCAGGGGGACAAGGTGAAGATTTTTCATGCGTTCGTTTTTCTGCCTCTTCAGCAATGACGGACAAACCCAGTAACAGGGTCAGGATAGTAGCTTTGTGCAACATTCCTTTAAAAAGATACTAAGAAACAGTTAAAACTTGTTTATAGGTTTACCGTTGTTTTCGTAAAGTCAACGTATAAAAATTTGGTTACAAATGCTAGCGTTCCTTATGTTTGACAAAGAAGATTTTTGTTGCGATTTCTAAATTTAAGTCATAAACCAATATTTTAACTATGAGCTTGCTGCGTTAAATCTTTGTTGCCATACTTTGCTTTGAGTTTCAGGTCAAAATCAGTGCTACGAACAGCGGATTTAATAGCTTACCCTACGCTTACTTAGGAACATACCGCCAAACACAGGTGTATTAAAAAAATCAATCCAAACAAATACATGATGCAGAGAACATGAACAAACATGATGCAGAGAACTTGTGCAGAGCTTAAGCAAAGACGTTTTTGAGCCACGGACGCGGCTACGGTAACCGGAAGGCGAAGTTTTCTACCTCCAAAATAAGTCAAAAATCCAACGTTTTAGCACTTACAACTTGAATTTATGAGCAGAACGTCGATAATAACCGCCAAAGATGAAAGCGTTCCCTTTCGGTCGCCGTCCGTGGCTCAAAAACGCCTGTGCTTAAGCTATCTAATAATGTTAGGGAGTTTAAGAAAACCACAACGGCAACGGGAACGTCGCTAAACAAAAGGTTTAATGAGTAGAACAATGGCTGTGCACGTGCGTTTTAATTCTTGGTACATTTCTTTGCCGTCCTCTTGAAAATAACAACGTGAAATGACTAAATTCTGCGTTGCCTGGAGAACGTGAACCACGACAGCTAACTTTTTAAATTTCTATTTCGAATTTATCGCTGTGTTCCAGATTTAGTTTTGAGATAGTTTTGACAGAGAGAAATAAACCAAATGACTTAAGAGTATCGCGAGATTCGTACCTAAAATATAAATTTATTTTTTAATCGACGTTGTCCTCGGCGTCGCCGTCGTGGTTTCTTCAAACTCCCTAAGATGGCGAAAAGCAGAACCACAACGGCGAAATTTCCTAATTTCATTCAGAAATGAACGTTAATTGTTGTCTAAACACATTTAACATTTTTGGTCTTCTTTCCTTTTACATCGAACAACTAAAAAAATGTCAGTTACTAACAATACCTTTACTAACCCTAACCCTAACCTTAGCTGATAGTACCACTAACTCCAGAGGAAAAACTAACTGGATCTAGATAATCACGAGAATTTTATGTTTTCCGAGCCGTCCTAAACGTCTGGTTTTCGGGCTTCGGCATCGTCGGCTAAGTAAAGGGCGATAGGAGAACTGCTAAATATACAATAGTTATCAATTTCCTATAGTTGAAACACCTTGACTTACTAGAAATTGCCGAGGGACGTAGGTTCCTTCAGTTAACTTCTCTCAGTAGATCTGTATTCTGTGCACAAGACGCAAACGAGTAACAAAAGCTCTTCTAGCTTCCTGTCTGGCAAATATGCACAATTTGTCATATTTTTAAAGTAGATTGAGAATTGCTTACGGCGCTTTTAACCTCTGCTTTTCACTAAATTCTTTTATTTTTCTGCGGTTTTCTACGGTATTCCTTTGTAGATTAAAATCCATTGATTAAAACATTTATAGTGACAATTAATCAACACTAATAACGACAAAGGGATAGAGATGCGACCACGCAGTTTTACCCAAATGAGTTGTGTACATTCGAAGTTAATCCAATGATAAAATCATGAGTGAGAATGTGACAAAAAGCATTCCAATTTCAGCATTTTTACCACGTTTGTTACACTATGAATTGCAGTGCAAAACAATGTGCTTATTATTTACTCTAATGTAAAACGGCTTTTATTTCTCCAGGTCATTAGCTAGTCCTCAAGGCGGTCGAAGTTCACTCCTCGTCACAAAATAAAGAGTGAAATACGACCGCCCCTAAAAAGGACTGCGTAGGAGGCTTTTGGTCTATAAGCTTTTACAAAAATTTACATTATTCTTACGCGGGTAGAAATATTTTTGAAAACCTTACGGTAACCATGAACACAAAATTACAAAATCTAAAACAATCATATCCTGCTGTTTCGTGAGTTCTTGCAAGTTCTTGTAACTCGGGAAAACACGCCAGTATAGCCCTCGAGCTATTGCACGATGCGAGACTTTAGAACGTCACTCTATACCTTGATTTTATGCTTTTCGTTATCTGACGTGATTTACTATTCCAACGGTAGATTTAAACTTGCTTACGGCACTTTCAACCATGGCTTTTCACTACCTTTTATTATTTTTCCTATGGGATTGCTTTGTAGGTTAGAAGCTGCTGGCATTCGTTTATCTTGAAAGATATATGGTAACAGTTAACCCTTGGACGTACAAGCAAATTCAGTATACCCCTATTTCAGCATTATATCCCTACGATCCTACTGGCCTGCGGTATTGCACTTTTGAATGGGGGCGTTTTTTTTTTTTTTCATTTAAGGAAACAGAACTATTTTTGCTCCTTATAATTTTAACTTCGGCTTTTCACGACAACTATTAATTTTCCTGCAGTTTTCTATGCTATTCCTTTGTGAGTTAAAAGCTGCTGACGTTCGTTCGTCGTGACAGATATATATTAACATTTCATCATCACTAATTACAATTAGAGGAATAGTGATATGGGGTGCGAACACGTAATCGTACTAAAGTGAGATGAGTTCATACATTCGGAGTTCACTGAAAAGCAATCCTATTTCAGCATTTTATCCCTACGATCCTATGGGCCTGCGGTATTGCACTTATGAATGAGGACATTTTTTTTTTTCATTTAAGGAAACAGAACTATTTTTGTTCCTGGTAATTTTAACTTCGGCTTTTCCCGACAACTATTAACTATTATTAGTGTCAGATAAGAATCACATATTTTGTCTATCCTTTTATGGCTTTCAAACGTAGAAGAATGAATTATATCCGAATCAGTATACAGCTATTTCAGATAACGTTGTCCGGATCAAAGCTTAAAGACAAGACTGAAAGGCAGTATGGGTAGAGGAAGAGAGCAACTGCACGTGCTGAATACTAAAATATATAGTGACATGACAAACGCGGATTTGCCCATTTTCTTTCTTTTCAGACATGTGAAACAAGGTGCTTTTAACCACACTGAATTTAAGAAGAATTTTCAAAACTCAGAGCCAAGCGACACTAAAAGTAAAGCTACAGAAAGGCCTCATGAGAGGAAAAACAAACTCGTGAATTCTTCGCGTGCGAAATACAAATTTGTACATTTAATGAAGCTTATATGCAAATTTATAGTGAATGCCCAGAACGCCATACGGTCTTGTCTTTTAGCTTTAATCTTTGACCCGACAACGTTAATTGAAATAGCTGTATTGTATGTAATAATTAGATTATGAGTTCGAGTTTTCCATCGCGTGATAACTGATGGAGGCTCAGCCCGGATCAGTTAACAAGCAAAGAACAAGGGCGAACAATCTAATTATTTTAGAAGAAATCTACTGGTCGGTAAAATCTAACAAGACATGCTTGCTTTTTTATTTAATGATGATACAAATGTACACGTTACGCGCGGATAACTGGCAACTGTCAAACACTGCACTGGCTTCTGTGTGCGCCTTTGCATTTCCTTCAAGATTCATTCGCATAAAATACTTGTAGTTTTACTCTTTTTTTACTACTGTTCGATAGGGACGGTAAACTACTGTTGGCTTGCGAGCCATTCTAAAAATTATTTACGAAAAATGTATCAGTGAAACGCAACTTTGACGTTACATTAAAATCTTTGCATTTTCGACGTGTTAATGACGTTAAAAATCCTCCTTCCATATTTCGTTTCTTTATTGTCTTCTCTGGAGTCGCCTCGGCTACTGAATTTGCCCTCCCAAAACGAGAAGAACCGGCAACACTACAGAGAGAGGGCCAAAACTGGACTAATGTGATCATCGAAGTAATTTGTCACAAAATTTCATGTAGGCCTAACTCGAAGAACCGCGTTCGTTATCACTTATTATACTTCCGGAAAAAAAATGTTGGTTTATTTTGGCTGATCAACAAACGCGCATGAATGTTAGCTCTTATGTGTATTCATTACTCCAATTGAATTAACGTTTAAATTAAGAATATGGTTTAAATTAAAAGCAAACAAAAAATAGTAGGTTTTAACTCTTCTTGAGAGCATCAGTCGTAATCCAGACTGGCTAACGAAAGAGCACTGATTTGATTTGATTTAATTTGATTTGATTTTATTGTGAAAGCAAAATAAACGTGGCATTCAATTCTTACCAAAAAATCGAAATATTAATGGTACAGGTTCAGTTTCTCTGAAGTACACAGAATTTAGTCATTTTGCTGTGTTGTTTTGCAGAGGATGACAGTGTTTTGGTCAGCATTTTACGCGGTTTTTGAAATTTCCTGAATACTAATTTGAATTTCCGCATAATAATTTGCATTTCCTGAATACTAATTTAGATTTCCTGAATACTAATCAGTCGTTTTTCACATGTTAATCAGTTATCCTTCGTAAACTGAAATGAAATGGTGGACGTGCGGAAAAAAACTGGTCCATAGACATGAGAACGAGAAAAACTTATATCATACTTCAGAGATTTTTCTCACGTCACCCAATTAGCTTGCATCAATTCGGTCAGGTGCATGTATAATGAACATACCGATCATATCGGTATAATGAACATACCGATCAAGACACATTCGATAAGTTCAAAAACTGATCTAGACACTGATCAAGAAACTTGAATTTTAATCAGTCTTCACTGAATTTTAATCAATGAATATTTATTAGTCCGTAGTAGCCTTGAAATTGTTTAATGCATTACATGAAATCGGAAATAGTGCGAACAACAATTCCTTAAACACAGATAGCGTCGGATACTAAATACTATTACATAAATTGTTTTTGCTGGATATCACTCTTCGTTCTTTTTCGCTCTAGTTCAATGACAAAATTGTTTTGCCAACAATTCAGAGAGTCGAACGCTTCGAAACCTAATGCAAATTGTAATCTCTAAACGAGCCTCCTGAAAGAATGGAAATTTTTCTCCACCCGAGTTCTTCGCCATTGTTTAAAAACGTTAACGCGTATTTGTTTTATACCTTGTTGACGGGGAATACGGCTTTCTTGACTTAATTCTCTTCCTCGTAAACCATTTTCGGTTCCTAAACCACGCCGCTCCTTACTCGCTCATGGCTGGGACGCTAATGAATCATGCATGCAGTCGCGTTCTTAAGCTTTACAGAAAAGGGCAAAAATTTGACAATGCATAATTTCTTATTGTTTCATTTAACAAAACATGTCACTGCATAATTTCCCATTGATGTATTTGAGAAGCCAGCTCAAAAACTATTCATAACACTCATAATGATATGCGAAGTTGAAATACACTTAATAATGGGTATTTCATGGTTAGTTGGGCAGTCTCACGTGCAATTACGTAACTGCCGATGATATATTCTTGCTTGGCGCGAAAATAATTCATTCTAGCTCAGTTTTCAGCGGAGCCACGAAGAGGTGAACGGCCCACCCTCCCACCCAAAAATCGCGTGGGTCGTATCTTGAACACCTCCTAAGCCAAGCTGTTCCAGCTTGGCTTAATCCGCTGATCAATCATTTTCCCCACACCTTATTACAACTGAGCATGAATATGAATGTTGGTGAATAGAATACTCGTGCTTCGTTTGTCATCAGGGGTTCCAAACACCTCGAAACAATAAAAGCACTCCGCCTTCGGCGTCGTGCTTTCATCTTTTCAGAAGGTGTTTGGAACCTCTGATGAAAAACTCGCACTCGTTTTTTATTTATTATTTGAACGAAGCGATTGTATGAAAAGGCGGTAAAATTGCTGGCAAGCTGTTTACCTTTAAAGCTGGATAAAAGACGCTAAAACAGCTGCTGAAGAACATAGATCTTCGGGAATGCTTCTCGCTCTATTTACTCATCTACATCATGGAAACTTATGCCAAGTAATTTAGGACAACCTCTTAACCGGAAGATGCGAAATAATTGCCGACGTGAACTTGATATATCGGACTACAAGTCAAGAAGAACGACCGTTCATGTAGCTTGATGTCTACAGTTGGAAAGCGAACTCAGAGACGATCAAGTTCACTGAAGTGAAGGATAAAAGACTGTGAAAGGCCACACGGATGGAAAGAAAGAAATTGACCTTCGCTGACATGGCTGATAATTCATATAATGTAAGCTTATATGTCGGTGGTGTTGGAGTACATAAAGCTTTCAACGAAACTCCCGTGTACACCGATATTACCAACCTCGTTCCCAGGGTCTCTCTCTCCCCGCCCCCAAGAGCTCTTGGGGGCGGGGAGAGAGAGACCCTGGGAACGAGGTTGCGATATTACTGGCTGGCTTGAAAGCTTTGCCCTGCAAAATTTACAAGCCTTCTCCAAAAATGAGGTAACAAACGTAAATTTATACACTAAGCATAAGTCTAATTTTATTGTGAGAATCTGTTTGTACTTCATTTATGAACAAATTTGAAGCTGTGTCGTTTTTCAGATCTTCGATCCGTAAATATTTATATTCATAATTGAATTAATGCTGCTTTCAAACCTGTTCATGTTTGTGCAGACATTGTTTATTAAATATTCGTTTAGACTAATTATTTTTTGTGTATTTAGGGCCGATTCACACTAGCGGACAAGTTTTAAATGTCATAACATTTTTGACAAAAACAAAATTGTCGCGATAAGTCAGAGACATTTTGAAGAAAACAAAAGGTGTTATTATTATTATTACAATAGCTCTGCACGTGCTTCTGGCATCCTGGTACATTTCTCGGCACGGTCGTCTTGTGCAAACATCAAATAGTCAGGCAGGTCCACGTGGTGAAAAATTTTAAAACAATTTGCATTTGAAGTGCGCGTGTAGTGATGTTTTTGTGCTGACCTGAGGGAAAAATGTCGCAAGTAAACTATTTCTTTTTCCCTCCATTTACAGGCACAAAGTGGTTCCCTCCGCATTCATTTGTTCCATCCCCGGTATTACCATCCTTCCACGACCTCACCTCGGCACACAAACATGTTTTGCCGCCTATCGCGGAAAAATTTCGCGTGTTGTTTTTTAGTACAATCCAGACCAAACACAATAGCCAATCAACAACGTATTGTTATCTGGCATTACGAGGGGCGTTGGAATGCGACTTGTCATGACTTGTCCTGCCTTGAGGCAGGACATCGGCCCCTTTGAAGATTTGTCCGTTTTGACAAAATTTGCACTTGTCCAACAAGTCGTTCGCATTTGTTTTTGCGATTGTTTGACAAAATGTATCGCGCGTGCAACGCGGACCAATCATAAGACAACTGCTTCTTTGTTTTCCTGAATTGTTTGATAAGTTCTTGGTCTCAAAAAACGTATTCGCACTTGTTTTCTGTGACAAGTGACACATAAATGATGAAATCTACCGATTGTTACAAAATTTGTCCGCTAGTGCGAATTGGCCCTAAGTGGAGTTAACTGTGATGTTCATCATTAGATTTTGAAAACAATATTAAATTATTTAGCTTCACGGATCAAAATCACGATTTTCGCTTTGCTAATTAGCCATGTTCTAAACGAGCAGGGGACTGGGTACGAACATATTTTCTCCTTGGTACAAACATTCAATATCGATTGAATTGAAAAATGGAGCACGTCATCTGAAAGAGCATCCAAAAATTAGTAAATTCACCAAATTTGACGGTTATTGGTTTAAACCCAAAGGCATGGTACACTTAGTATGGATTGGAGGGACAGGCGTCCTCCAATCCATACTAAGCTCTCTTATTGTAAAAGTGTACCATGCCTTTGCGTTTAAACCAATAACCATCAAATTTGGCGAATTTACTAATTTCTGGATACTCTTTCAGATGACGTGCTCCATTTTCAATTCAATCGATATTGAATGTTCGCACCAAGAAAAAATATGTTCGTACCCAGTCCCCTGCTCGTTTAGAACATGGCCAATTAAAAGCTACATGTACATAAAAATTCAGCAAACAAAAACGAGTAAAACTACTCAGCGATACTGCATACAAAAATATATTTCAGCGATCTATTATCCAACCGCTCTATTTTTATACTTGCTTGCATTTGTTTTGTTTCTCTTAGTAGTGAGTGTGTTAAAATCTCGTACCCGTGATTTTAGATGCGTAAACGAATATTTCCCCGGTTTCGTTGCGAGTTTACCTGTGCTTGGCTAAGTGAGTTCATACTTTACCTACGGTCCTACCCAACATTTGCTCACCAGAAATGAAGAGAATTCATTCAGTTCTCTGCATAAAATTCTCTAAGGTATTTAGCAATGCGTACGATTAAACAGAATTTAGTTTATCATACAACCAAACCGCAAGGAAAAGAAGATGGTTCAGAACAACATTGTAAGCTTATTCTAAGTTAGCGAGAACCACGTCCCAAATCACAAACTGACACAATTCTGACACAAAAACTGCTTTTAAATGACCGGCACCTTGAATTTGCAGAGTTTGTTTTGTCGCCGTGATCATCTCAGTCTGCCGTGGCGTGAGTTCATTTTGGTTCCTTTGTTCAGCAGCGAGTTCACTTTGTTTTTCTTTATTTTGTTTTTTTCCTTGAGCTGTTTTTTTTCTGCCCCGACTGATTTAGTAAATCAAAACAAGGTCAAGGTCCTTTTTACATTGAAGAAATCATAGAGGTGTATTAATAAATGTACAGTAAACGTTGTAAAATTTTTTACTAAAAGACATTTGTTTTGTGCGGCTAAGTGCGTACGTGAGGAACCCAATAAAGTGCAGTCGTCAATTTTAATTTTAGAACCTGTAAGATATTGAGTTTAACCATGAGCGATTAACATTTATTTTATACCTATATGGACAACCGTATAAGGTTAGAAATAGTGTGGCTACTTAAGGTGGGGGTACACCCGATTTTGAGTGAAATTTTAAGATATTTAAGGAAGTGATAGAAGAAAGGAAATTATTTTTGAAACACTAACAAACAGTTGACCCCAACGCAAGAGCACCCCAGGTTGTCAGGGGACTGTTTGGGTGTCCATATATTAATTTTTAACTTCAAATTCTAATTTTAAAATCACATTAAATCTTTAATATTTCTTATTTCTCCAAATTTTACTAATTAATCCTTTAAGAAAAACTATCTCTTTCCAAACATCTCCAAAAATCACCAAAAAATTTACAAAACACCGCTAAACATAGCTTTGTGAAGTGAGCATAGAACTTCTGGATTACTTGAAACGCGGACGAGATATTCGCATTAAACCACTGGTTTAGCGGTGGAAAAACAGGCTTTAGGTGTACCCCCCGCCTTAAGAACGAGCTTTTCAAGAAATCCAAGATGTAACATACATCGAGCTAAAATATATCGAGAAATCCTAGGATTCAATGCGTCTGCAAGAATTTTAAACCAAAACAGTAATTTTATGACATTATAGGACGAAAACAAACTTAGCACCAAAACGAGGCTACGCCTCGTAGAGTCCAAGAAAATGCCTCCCACATGGGAGGGAAAGAGTTGAACAACTCTTATATAAAGTTATTCGCAGAATCAGGGTGTCGGAGTACAAATTTTAGAGTAGTGAAGCAACGCATCTTAAAAATCGCAAAATTACGTCGTCACGAAAGTTTCCCATTATACGGCTTTTTGGCTTTTTTGCTTTCGGAATGAAGCATGAAATCAGTTATTGTTTTTGAGCTACAATATCCGCGCCTCTTGGTTTTGCGTTTTGGCTAGTTGAGATTTCTCTACTATCAAGAAATTCGTTTGAGATTTTCGATTTGTTCACGAAAATGAATATCGATAGAACTTTTTCAAAGAAACCGCAGCAAATCAGTGAATATAGTTGCTTATCTTACCTTAGATTTTCACAGCTTCTAAATGACACTTCTTGTGTATCAGCTATCTTCAAAGTAGTTCCGAGTCAGGTGAAGTTTAATAACTTCTTATTAAGCGGCAAGGTGTCAATATACTTATATACTATATATTGGATTAGGCTGAATTGTATAATTAACGATAATTTATATAATAAAAAAAGGGCGCGAGTGTGGCAAAAGATACGCTTCACCACTTGTCCAGTAGACATAATATCAGTAAACATGGACAGAAAGCGCGTGGCTTGGTTGTTCATATCAGCAATTAACCGGTGTACAATCATGCTGTTCTTCAAATTGAAGAAGACCTGCAGAATAAGACTTGCTAAATCGATGCTAAACTAGGGCAAACGTCCCTGTAGCCAGTCATATAATGTATTTGTGAGCCAGTATATTTAAATGCATGACCGATAATTTTTATTTGTCGTTTTGCGCGGGCTTTCTGCCAAGATTAGACAATGGTTTTAATAAGCATTATACATTATATGGCTTAACACTTCAAATGGGTAGTCATAATTACTGCATGTTACGTTCCCCAGAGATAAACGCTTCTTCGACAAAATAAGTAAAGAGAAGTTAACTGCGTAGAAACTGACGGCTGTATGGTATGATAATCATAAAAGATTGAAGAATTGCTCCCGACGGCACTATGAAAACGTAATATTTCAACATGGTGGACAGCTGTAAGGAGCAGAGTTTTGTTGCGCAAGCAGGAACGTCCAGCAGAAAACGCCATTTCCAGCAAAAATGCCATTTTATGAGCAGAATATATCCAATACTGCACGTGATAACAAATTTTTACGCGGGTAAACGTAATGGGTTTCAGATTGTTTTAATATGTACTGAAGTGACGGTGACGCTTAGTTTTACGTGCTGTATTCTGAGACAACTGTTATCTTCCATCGAGAGGCCGGTAGGTCATTGTGCACTTTTGAGCCGAATACTGAGAGTTAGTGATCAAGAGAAGAAACTACTACTGGAGAGACCAAACAAAATATTAGCCGATATTATTATCAATGGCAACAATTATCTTTCTTCATAGAATGTCCAACTATTATTATATCATGGAATGTTTCATTTTAACTTTAGTCTATCTTACACTCAATTTGAAATTCAGCTGTCATTATAAGCTACGTAAAACACTATTGAGCAGTTTTCGGAAATAGCGCAAAATGAATAAATAAATTAATCTCATTTGTTATAATTATTATTACAAAAAAGGCGCGATCAGTTGATAAGAAATCATAATTGAAAGCGCACTCGCCGTGAAGCCATAAATCCATTTATTTTATATAAATAGATCGTTTTCACGTGACGTCATCAGGTACTAAAATCCAAATCTAAAGAGACACCAAAGTTTGCATCCGCATGAGGCATAAGAGGTACTAAAATTATATCTGCCTGCAACTTTTTAGCTCAGTAGCGTCCTTCGTTTCGAAACCAGCGCACTTTGAATTTCAGAGTTATGGCGGTGCGTGACATACAGCTACGATCGTGTTTGTTAATAAATGTACATTTACCTTGCGATTTTTTGCCATTTGAGAAATTAAAGAAGCAGGAAATGTGTTTATTTAAATTTCTGTTTGTCCAGTAAAGATAATCAGTGGCCTAGATGACCAAAGTAAGCTCCAGATGTTTACAGTATTTTCCGGCCGCCATATTGGTGCACCACAGATGTGCACCAATATGGCGGATCCATACTGGGCTCTGTAAATTTGTGCAAAACATTTCGACGAGCATCTGAAGTTTGGGATAACGCACAGACCTAAAACTTGGAGAGATGACTTATTTAGTTATTTTCTATAATATCCAATTTTATTGACCTCGTTCAATGAATGGTTGTTCAATCTATATTTTTATTGCGTGACTGTGAAAATGATCCATACTGGTAAGGGGTCGACAGCTTGTAATCTTATTATATTATCGATTTGCGATGTTTCGAGATCTTAAACAACAACGATAAATGATGACAGACGCATAAAAAGTGAACCTTTAACATAAATGCAAGAAACATAAATGAATGACGAGGATTTATTTTTTATATCTGTAAGCTGCTCCTGCCTAAATCGCTCAGACGTGGCTCAGCATAACTTTGCGATTTGACGCACGACTTGCAGACCTCTAAGCCACGGATGCCAAAGAAGAGCAGATGGACTTGTCCATTTGTTTATTTCAGACATTCTGTCTCAATACTGTCTCAAATAAACAATGAGCTTTTATAATCAATTTCATAATCTTGCAATTTCCACTGAAGTTGAACATGAAACGGATTCTATCCGTGTCAAAGTATTCGTGTAGCCACCTCCGCTATGTAAATTTATAACTCTTTGAACGCGCATTTAGTTAATTTATCATTTGAACCCTTGATAATGGCGTCTTGAGGTCGCCGAAAAATCGGGAAGTAATATCGTTTGTTTTACCTGTCTGTGTATTACCAAATCATTGTTAATATACGCCAAATGAGAATTGGTAGGGAAACTTGAAAATAGCGAATGATGCAAACACCAGGCTCATTGTTTCTCATTATACAATTCAAGAAAAAAAAAACATAAACCAGCGTTTCTAAAGCACATTTTTTGGTCCTGCAACAGTACTAGTAGTGCAAATCAACGCACAAAGTTACGATTACTAGAGGCCTATAGATAGAACTAGGGAAAAACCCTTGTAGTCATTTTTGGCGATTACTTTTGCTGATAATTGCTATCAAGAGATCGAGGTCAAGCATTTCAGTGAAAGAACTATCAGCAGCGTCGACCGTGTCTGCGCCGGAATGATTTTATAGATGTCTGATAAAAAAGAATTGATATTAAGCGGGAAAATACGTTGCTATCAATAATCCATTAGGATTCATCTGGAGCTCCCGAAATAAAGTTTGATGATGGTTAAATGAGAGATTGGTAGTTTTAGCGGTAGTAAATGAATATTTTGTGAATAAATAAGTAAATGAATATTTTGTGAATAAATAATTATTTATTCACAAAATATTCATTTACTACCGCGAAAACTACCAATCTCTCATTTAACCATCATCAAACTTTATTTCGGAAGCTCCAGATGAATCCTTCAGCTGAAAATAAGAAAGCTTTACATCAATTCTTTGCTCGCGTGAAGTAAACGCTACATAGTGCAATAGACGCATAAAGAATAATAAATGTAAACAAAATCACATAGATAACTGACCTTTGCCTCAGTCTTGTCCTGTGATCAATTCAGACCGACATGTACAGCAGTAACTTCTTCCAGGAATATTAAAACAAGCTGATCCATTCAGGCATGGTTTGGAGGTCACACATTCATCCACGTCTATGACGAGGAGTCTACAACAATGTTAAAAGTATATTCCCGTGTACCCTGCTTTGTAGTAGCATTATTTTGTAACGTCCAGGAAGGTTTTCCCAATTTCCTCCATTTTGGCATGGTTTTGTTGTTTGAAGTATATTCACGTATATCTGGATGTAAAGAAGTTACACATAGTTAATGTTTCTATTTGTACATAATTCACAGAAAATGGGCAACAGGGAAAATCCGGTGATGAAAGAATTTTTTTACCTACGAATATATTTTCAATTACTTTGAACGATTCCTAAAGGAATCGGATCCACAACCTCGTTCCCAGGGTCCTCTCTATATCTCCAGAGAAAGGACCCTGGTTGCAGCTGGTCACGTGATCTGCTAG
The DNA here is from genome assembly GCA_963693305.1 of Meandrina meandrites. Classification (NCBI taxonomy): domain Eukaryota; kingdom Metazoa; phylum Cnidaria; class Anthozoa; order Scleractinia; family Meandrinidae; genus Meandrina; species Meandrina meandrites. Next base: position 13,182,332 of record OY855908.1, read on the forward strand.
ATTTTAGCAGATTCCAGAGAAATGATTTAAGGGAGGGGTGGGAAAGGTAAAAATTGTCTTAACTTAGCTGAAGTACTGAGCCCGGTAGGGAGTGGAAATTGTAACATTAAAATGACATCGCTTGGAGTGCGGGAAAACCTTTGTGTTTTCGGTGAGTCTTTTAACGAGAATGTCGACTCGGAATTTTCAAGCGACTCCAAAAAAGAATTCTGAGGTATCTGTCCCGGCAACTCCAAAAAAGATTTTTAAAGCATCAGTCCCGGCAGATTTTAGTACATTGCAGGCTGTGCAAAGCAGTTGGGGACAGCACAAAAAACCTTTTTTCACGGGCAAATCGACCACTGCTGGCTGCCACATCGATGCCGCAGAAGATATCTTTGTCGGGTCAAACTTTGATACAAGATAAATATATAGATTTAAGATAAATATATAGATTGTTTAATCATTTGCTTGAGTTTACAATGTTTCTTAACAAGTGGCCACAGTTTTTATAAGCGTATACGGTTGCCCATATAGGTGCAAGATAAATTTAAAACTGAATATCTTACGGCAGAATAAATTTGCTCTCAAGAAAATGAATTATCTCCAGGCACAACAAAATATACTCACGGCGAAAGAAGTTTCTTTTTGACACATACCTTACTTTTCTGGCCTGTACTGAACTGGCTCTCATTAATAAAACTTTTCTCCATTAATATCTTGCCGTGTGCTTGCTTGATGAAGGCGAAGAAATTTGTTTTTATTTTACTTCAAAACAGACAGGCGTAAGTTAATTTTAGTCAAGTCTTTCTGTTTGCCGTCGCTTCGAAAAACTACACATGTATAAACTGTACGAGTTTCTTTTAAGCAAATTCACGGCTTAAACGGAAGCCAGAATACTTTTACGGTGGCCCACAACTCTCACACCAACAGCGAATCTCACCGCAAAACAAAATAAACACACTACACACAAAATCAACTCACAGCAAAATAAAAACAAAACTTATGGCAAAACAGACTCTCCTCGCGGCTAAAACGCGGCTAAAAAAAATCAGTGAACTTATACCACAACAAAGAAACTCACGGCAAAGCAAACACAAGTCACGGCAAAAACCAAACGAACACAGCACAACAACGAAACTCACAGCAAAATAAACTCAACTCTCGACAAATGACAAACTCAAGTCAAGACAAAACAATGTCAACTCGCTGCCAAACAAAATGAACACAACAAAGATTAAAAGAAACCCGCAGCAAAACAAACTGAGGTCACGGAAAAACGAAACGAACTCCTTGCACAACAACAATACTCACGGCAAAAAAACTCAACTCAAGGTAAAACAAACTCATTGACCTCTCGGACAACATTCGAGGCAAAACTTGGAAGAACAGGGATTTCCCGTACCTTGTTGAAAGCACTGCCACCAAGTCTTTTTTAGAAACAAACTCTCCAAGCAAATAACCTGTTTAACCTTCAGGATAATGCTGTAATAGCCAGTCGAAAGGAGCGGATTGAACACAGCTTAGAAATTCAAGTGCATTTTGAAAATCCCGCCTACATTTATCCCTCCCCTAGATAGTATGTGTTGTACTGGCGACAAAATTTTGACGCGGAGCAGCCCTCCCTGCGGTTTTGGTTTGTCACCCAGATCACATGACCAGCCGCAACCAGGGTCCTTTCTCTGGAGATATAGAGAGGACCCTGGGAACGAGGTTGTCGGATCCATTGCGATTTGCATGATGACGTCAAGTGAATATACAGCTACCAGAAAATTCTGCTGTTTTGCTTTTTCTTCTCAACCAGGGTTATTGTTATTTAAATCCCACTGGGATTTCAAAAGCTGAGCAGTTTTCAACTGAGCGTCGTAAACCAACCAAAGTAATCACTCTAGCCAATCACAAAGGACCAGACAATCTATGGAACCAATCACAACTTGCAGCCTTCATTAATCGAGGGAAAACGTGCGCGAGCGAGTCGCGATTGGCTTCGGCTTTACTTCTGATTGGTTGAGAAAGTGGTGCGAGATTTTTAATCCAATCACCAAGCGCGATAATGCAAAACCAACATTAAAATTTCGAAAAAAAACTTCGGCTAGAACAAAAGGTTTTAATAAAAAAAAATTGGTGTTGCTGATATACGATCAAAGAATTCAACAGGCAATAAACAATACCCAAACTTCAGTGCAATCAAAGCTAAACAACAAAAGATTCTAGCTTTAAACGGAATTGTCGGCACTCGGCATAGTATTTCAAACTTTTGTCAAAATCATCCACAAAACCCAAGCCCAGATTACGTCATCTCCTTTTTGTAATTTTCAAAGAAATGCATATCAGCTATTGTGAACAACGTGTTGGTCGCTCGATAAATCATGCTTTCTTAGCCAATGACACCTCGAGGGAAATATTCTCGTATCTTGCCGACGAAATAGTAGCGCCATTTTGCGAAATTAGAGGAAGACAGCTTGACAAGTTAGTAAGTGTGCCATGAACGAAGTCGTGGCAATAGGTTTGATGCTTTGCTGTATTTTCCCTGCAAATGGCAAAGTTGAGTCGAAAAAGGACCATGTGGAGACCGTAGTGGCTGGGCAAAGCCGTGATTTTCTGTACGCCGCAGAGTCGTTCATAGAGGATGCGTCTGATTGTAAGTTCTTTACTGCAAGATAAACGATATCGTTATATTTTAATTTTCAGGTACAATTATTCGTCATTATCTTGACATTGTAAACGTTTTTTGTAGGATGGTTGCAATATGCAATCATTTTAGAATTCCTCGATTGTTCATTTGTTTTCGGTTTCATGACACGAGAAATTCAAAAGAAAATTTGAAGATGGCAGATTTTACAACATCACTATCAAAAGGATACCATCGTACCTTGTAGTGCAAGCTACAAACATGTACTCCAGTTGTTATGCTTTCGAAATGGCTTATAACTGAGAAAATCTTAGAGGTGTCCCTTAACTTTACAACCCTCAGTGGTCCTCCACTCCTCTCTTCTCGTACTTTTGTAGGGGAGTGCGAGGTGAATTGGCTTGCCCATGTGCATCCAATGGTTTATTGTTTAACGAAGGCAGAATGTGCGTATCTAAAGATTCGCGAAAAAGAAAAACCAATGCTAGATATAGAAATTTAAATATTATTTTTCTTGTAGTCACTGGCCACTGTAAGTCCATTCCTTGTCAACATAAAGGATTCTGTAGGAGTTTAACCCAAGGCTACGAATGTAGCTGCTCACCTGGCTACACTGGGGTTAACTGTGAGAAAGGTATAAAGATATATTTTGTTCGGATATTTGTAATTTGTATTTTTTGTTACTGCTCTTGTCGTCCCCACCATGTCGATCAATTGACTACAGCAGACTACAGTAAGCAAACTCATTTGACGTAACCAACGAGTTTATTAGAATGTATATCAAAACTGTGCGAATTATGTTACATAGGTGGAACACACCGTACGCTTCGTAAAATATTTTAGATGTGCAATCTTTTAGGCAACAGTATGGCCTACTGGTTATGGCTCTGTAACTTGTTTTGTTTGTTTGTTTGTTTAATTTCTTTGTTGTTGTTGTTTTTTTTTTTTTTACAGTTTCCTTAATTATCACAGTAATGCTAAATACATTTATCAAAATAAAGTGATTTATATAGTGTGTTTAAATATTGTCAAAATTCTAAAATCCAGAATCGCAAGACCCCGGGGTTTTTATCCTTAACTGGCTATTAGACGTCCTCAATATAAATCATGTTGAAGATATTTAGTTCGATAGCATAGACCATTTTCGTCCCCAGAGGCCGCGATCCTTCTGGTCTGCGCCAGGAATCGAGACCTGGCCGATCCTAATTTCTGAGCATGCGCAGAGGACTCGTTCTGTGTTTTTCAGCCAATCAGATTTATCATATTTGACAATGAGTCCGTGAATCGCGGACTTCCGGTTTTGGAGGCGGCCAGAGGTCTCGATTCCTGGCGCAGACCAGAAGGATCGCGGCCTCTGGGGACGAGAATGAGCATAGACCATTTTGAATTTCGGAGTTTCACGCCATACGACATCAAGACGGCCGCCAGAAGACTGTCACGTATGCTTAAGAAGTGTCTCATCCTGTAAATTTTAACAAATTAATCTCAGCAGTTGAGATTTTGTGCGAAGTGTTTATGTGAATGTTTACGTGTTCATGAGAGTGAACTGACCGCATTTTATCGCTTAATATGCAAAGTGTGAATTAGTCCGGGATTTGTGACGTCACTAATTTACATGTCAGCAGATTCTTGTGATATGCAACTAATACCGGTTGGATAGGTCTTTTCACTGGACTGTCCATTTTGACGATCGACTGCATTCTGACAGAGCTAATCGAAAAAAAAAAACGTGATCAGTTTTTGGTGCAAAATTGGTGGTAAAAACAGGCCAATATACCTGTACTTGATCATGGTCTCCTTTCCACAACTTTTCATTGCTAAAGATCGACACTTTTCAGGTCAAAACAAAGGATGCACAGTGTAGAAGGTAGAGAGAATAAGAAACCAGAGAAAAACGAAAAGCAACGCAGCGAGGAAAAAATCGGAACTGTTCAGCAAAAAAAAAAAGCTTATGCGCATGCGCCAAAGTAAAATATTGTACATTTTTACATGAAATCTTCCTCAAAATCTTACTGCAGTGTAAGAAAGCACATTTCTGGCAAAGTTTAGAGGAACTTAGCACCGTAGCGCAAAAAGAACATCAATTTAATTAACGGTTAAAAAGCCCTGTTTTTTGTAGTAAATTTACCATATTTAGGGTTAAAGCAGATTAAGTGAAGTCCAGATGTTTTCATTGATTTTCGGCCGCCATGTTGCTGCCCCTCTTGCATGGGCACCAACATGGCGTTTCCATACCGTGCTCTCTAAATTTGTCTTGAAAATTTTGACAGACTAGGACAAGCTGAATATCTAGTAATTTTATATATCGTGTAATATTCTTGATTTTTTGACTCAATAGTTTTGGATTTACTTTTTTGCGGCGTGACAGTGAAAACCCGCAATTGAAAGGGCTCTGCTAGCGATTTCGTATTTGTTGCAATACCTTAATGAAGTTTGATAATGTATAATGACGATCTCTTGCAGACATCAATGAATGCAAGAAACAAAATGGCGGCTGTTCTCACAAGTGCTCCAACACAAAAGGCAGCTTTACCTGCTCTTGCCCAGACCCTGAGCTGAACTTGGCGCCGGATCGCCGCACTTGTGTAGGTAAGAAATATATCTACAACGCTCCAGTGTTAAAACCGAATGATCGGGTTAAAAATTTGCAAACTTGTAAAAAATTCATCAAGTTACAGATAGAAAAACACCTAAACCTTCCGGCTTATTACCGACTGAAAATATATATAAAACGGCCGAAAGAGTGTTTTGATAACATCACATCTTCATTCGAACACCTCTAAGTTGGTCAAAAATATTTCGCTGCGCGTCCGTCGTATTTTTAACTATTTTTCGGTGTTTCGAAATGCGATACATTTTGTTTCTCGCGTTTGGTGAATTGCTTAAATGATAGACTTAACCTTAACTGAAGAACTTCTTACCTTTTCAACAGTTTCTTTCCTGAAGCTTGTTTAATTTGTTGTTGTTGTTGTTGAATTCTACAGCCCCAGATGTTTCTGTTGAATGCCTCCAAAACGACATGTCAATCACTCTGCCCAAAACACTTCTACTCAGTTTGAACCGTAAACATGTCACACTCCGAAATATCAGTTGCGTTGCTACGGAAACAAAGACTCACTACACCCTTAAGACTGCGTTGGCAGGTTGCGGCACGGGTGCTAGATATACAAAAGGCGTTGTAGTGTACAGTAACACAGTCTTAGAAACTTCAGTGAAAGGTGTTGCCATTGCAACGAGGGTTCATGAGATTGAGATCCCGTTCAGCTGTTACTACAAGAAGTCCGGTGATGCTGCTGCCGTTGGAGTCAAACCTGAAACCAGGAAGTTGATCTTCAATGAAAATGGGAAAGGAAATTTCACAGTTGCTCTGGACATGTTCCCAGATGACAAGTCAGTCAGAATTCACTGTCGTTACGCTGTTGGTTATTCTACCGTGAAGTTGCGAAAATAAAAACGACCACCCACCCCCCCCCCCCCAATCCCCTCCATCCCCACAACCGCGAAAAGGAGGCCCCCCCCCCCCCCCCCCCCCCCTTCGAAAGAAAGCACCTTTTTTCATTAATGTACATTGGCCTACATCCGGCACGCGTTTAAGGTATCTCCAAAAGTAGTGATACATGCTGGTACATACCCCCACCGTGGTACAAGGGAAGGATGATGAACTACCCCTAAGGTTTTCGTTCTATTTATTAACACGCGAAATTATCTTGCAGTGAGAAGAAAGCGTTTGGCTTAATTACTCTACAGTGTGATACAACTGTTGCGGCTGTCGTGTCAAATGACGTCATTAGATCCGTCATCTTGGATTTCACAAGTCTCTTACAAAGTCACAAAATAACGGAAATTTATGCCAAAATGCTAATGAATGCAAAAATACATCCTCGGAAACCCAGGGCTTCGACGGGGACGGGAAGGGAGAGACTGGGAGCGGGAAAAAGGTGGGGGGAGGGGAGGGGAAGGGAAAGAGGAAAGGAGAAGCCCTGGGAAGCTTCTCTATACAGATCATTTCTCGATCAATTACTTTTCTGAGCCGTTATTGGCCTCATTTTTAATTAAATTTAAAATGAGGCCAATGAAAAGCGATCACATGCTGATTTGGAAGTCGTTACGAACTCTCGAATTACGGCCGAATTAGCATTGTAAACATTAGCGGATGACATGGCCCACGCGTTGCAACACCTTCAAAACAAAAGAATTTGACATCACGCGGACACTATGTTTATTTCTTCACTTTTCGCATTTTCGCTACATGGAGTTCTTCGAGCAAGGAGTTTGCACTTCATTGGAATCGTTTCCAAGCGTTAGACAAATGAAAGAGGAACAAAGCATGATCGTCCGGAAAATTGTAGAGGGAAGAGATGTGTATGCAGAATTGCCAACAGGATTCGGACCAAATTTTGCTTTCCCTTCCCCTCCCCTCCCCTCTCCTTTTTTTCCCGCTCCCAGTTTCTCCCTTCCCTTCCCATCCCATTTAAAGCCCTGGGTTTCCGAGGATGGCAAAAATATACGATTCGTACAATTTTGTTCAACAAAACTGGAAAAACTGAAAAACTGTGTTAAAAATGCGATTTGGACCACATCTTTTTGTACCTACGACAGGCACATAGCTGAAAATTTCAGATCCATACATTAAATCCTCTTTTTAAATTTCAAATTCCTTATTCAATATAGGTATATCTTATTAGACCTTTCAAACCGATCTTGTCCAGTATAAATATCGCCTATCTGTACTCGTTTTGTGCGTTATCTATACTCAACGAAACGCAAGTGGATAATAAAAAGCATTTAAATGTAATCTCGCAAATAACACGAAAACTTAGATTTTAATAGAAACGTTCTTTCATCATTTTAAAATAAGAATGATATTTTTTTCTTTCTCTCTTTCCTTTGTTTACCCAGATTTACAACAGCTTATACTGAAAGTGACTACCCTGTGCAGGTAAAACTTTGGCAGGATCTGTACTTTCAAGCATCTGTGAATTCCAAGGACAAACGTCTGTCAGTTTTAGCCGAGAACTGTTATGCCACGCCTTCACAGGACCGACAGCATGCAACTAAATATCACCTTATCAAGGAAGGGTAAGTTACAGAGCGGCTTTCATTTGAGTGTCGCGTTTGCTTTTGTTTTGCGTTACTACGCTTAGTGATTGGTTTAAAAAAAATGCGCCACATCTTCAGCCAATCTGAAGTAAACCTAAACGAATAGTGACTCGCTCACACACGTATCCCCTCGCTTCGCGCCGGCTATATGTATTTGCTCCATTTTTTTCTATTGTTTCGTTGAGTTGTCTGCGTTCTTTGTAATTGACCAGAAGGATAAATTAGTTCTCATATGAAAACAACTCTAAACTAAGATTTGTTGCTGATTAACTGTTCACACATATGCACAAGCAGGTAATTCTTTTTCTTTATAATTTGAAAAAGGAATTACTTCTAACTGCGTTATAACTCTTCGTTGGATAAAACCCAATACCTCATGATACTATTAATTGTGGACTTTTCTTTTAATGATAAACGTTTGCTTTTCAAGTCAAGGTTTACTTCCATATTATCCACAATTAGGAAATTGTCAGAGTCGTTTAAAATTTAGGATGCGAGTATTAAGGAAAATAAAACTGCTGAAACAATCAAATACAGATCTAAAATGTTGAAAAAAGAAAACAACTGAATTTTCGAATGCCTTCTGCGGAATTTTAGAACTGCTTTAAACGTTTTTAAGATATCAAGGAAGGTTCTGTTATATTTATTTACAGTAAAATTGACTAATTTTTCTAATGATCTTGTTAAAATGCACTAACAACGCTATCCTTTTACATTTTTAGTTGCCCAGTGGACAACACGACCAGCGGTGTATCATCGACTGAAGTTGGCATCTCACGATTCGCCATTGAAGGGTTCACCTTCATTGCTGAGTATCCATTCGTATTTGTCCATTGCCATATTAGGATATGTGACGTAGGGAACCCAAACTCCAGATGCGCTCAAGGATGTATTCGGGGAACTAAGGAGAAACGTGACGTTAAAAATGATGATAGGTTGTACGCACTTGCACAGGGACCCCTGACAATTTATGAGGACATGAAGGGCATGAACACAAAATTAACTCTGCGGGGTAAATATGCAGACCTTGCTATCTTTAAAAAGTGCAAATTAACCAATCAAAGAACAAAGGATGATAGCCTTTTGCGTAAACAGACCAATTAAGTTGAAGAACACGAACGATAGTTTTGCAACAAAATTTGAAAACCCAAGAGCCGTTTTCAGCCGTTTCTGGTTGGCAGTGGCGAATAGGGGTTCGAGATAAATTTCTCGAGTGAGATAGTATATCGCCGCCAACGATGGGATCTCTTGAACAGTACAGAGGAGTGGAAAGAATATACATTCAAGTAAAACAGATATTTTGCTTTCTCTTTTTTGCAGAGCAAATAACCATTGACCGTTTTATTTTTCAGGTATAACGCTTTCTGCAGTCCTGTCCATGCCGGTGATTCTTCTCGTGGGAGTAGTTTGGTTATCTCGCAGGAAAACCACCCAAACATTAGTCTACATTCCACGGTCATTGCAGATGACTAGAGCTCAGTCTACGCTTTATTGATGGCTACAACCGCACGCAATTTGACAAAATGTTGCAAATTAATACAGTGTGTCAAATGAAAAAAAAAAGTGATGTGCATATTGCTGCAAGTTTGCTTTATCGGTATACCGTAAAATCCGAAATTAAAGCTCCCCAGTTATAGGCCCACCTACCTGTAGACAAAGACTTTCATCTAATTATAAGCCCTAAACCCCTGGATATACTCCCGCCCCCATCCCACCCTAGTTTCCATTGTTTCGTTATATTAAGCGTTTTCACAGAAAATTGACAAAGGGTGCAAAACAATAATTCTTTTATCGGTTCGGATGCGTCCGTGTTGCAACAGTTCTCATTTTGTTCCAAGTATTAAAATGAATATCGATCTGTTTTGACATTTTAGAGCTTCTATCAGCATTGCTGTTCATTTAGTAGCTCATTTCGAAACGTTTTCTGTTTTATTGTTCCGCTTATAAGCTCAACCGGGTATAAGCCTTCCCCTTTTTAAGCCCACCCAAAACCCCTTACGAAGTTGTATAACCCAAAGGTTTAAAAGATGGATTAATTCGTCAAGTCGGTAACAGAAATCATAGTTGACGCGATGCCCCGTCGCCTGTAAACTAATCATTAGACTAGAAATTAGTGATATCACTCTGACTTAACTCGCCCTTTTAACTCCTAATCTTTCTTTCTTTTCTATTTTTCCATTCGTTTTAACTTTTAGACCTAAGCAACTCTAATCTTTTCACATTGAATTAATCATATCTATTTCACCCCTTTCAGATGCAGCCCCCTTAAATCGATTCTATGCATCAATATAACAGACCAAAAACATTTTCTCATTTAATTACTTAGGTTTAAATAACTCTAAACTCCATAAATCAAATTAATTTTTTTCTCTTACCCCCTTCTCAGACGCACACCCCTCCCCTCCCCCCCCCCCCCCCCAAAAAAATCGACTCTTATGTTTCAATGCATCAGACCAAAACCGACTGTTTGTTTCAATTTCATTTTTACAAGCCAACGTTCTCTAAATTTTGGATCTTCCGAAAGCTTTAAAGTTCTTACCCTAGACTTTGTATTATTTTTGCAGTTTATTGCTAAACAAAACACCATGATTTTCCGCTTGAAACGAAGTCACCAACTCAGGTGAACTTCAAAACTGAACGGCTTTGCATTTCCCGCAATCTCACAGCTCACCAACAGGAACCAACAGTGACGTCTTAATCTGCGATGCAAAGTCCAAAATCTTCAGCATATGTTTTAAATTATTTGCCTATTAATCGGCAGATTGGGCCAAGATAAAACAAACTTACAGCCTGCTGAAATTTTTATAAGCGCCCAGCTTTGAATAAGTTCCCACCTTGAATAAGCGATCCAAAAATTTAATTAGTGTCCAGGGTTTCGTTTCTCGAAGGTCCTGAAAAGTCATCGCAAAATCTTGGAAACCCATAGCAAGATCACAAACTTTATGACTGCAGAGCTGTTTTGTTCCATGGCATCAAGTTTAATATGAACAGAGGTTCCCTCCATGCAAAGTTTCAGGCCTATACACTTCTGTGATTTTAAGGTACCGATAACTAAAAATGGCTTTGGGGGCCTGAAAAGTTTCCAGGGCTTTCGAGAAACAGGCCTCAGGGTGCTTAACCGAATGAATAGGGTAATAATAATCGCCATTTTTTGAGTTCTTTTTTGTTTTTTGCCACACCAGCTCGGGGTGTCACCATTTCAGCACAATCCTGTATTTGTGTAACTATTTTTGGGCTGCACTGGTATTGAGCATGAAGAGTAAACAAAAGGTCATGTTTTTCTGTCTAAAGATTTTGAAAAACATTCCAGATTTACTGCTTTTTAACAGACGGTTAGTTCAATGCGCGTCTAGCACACCTGGCTTCCAAAGTATTTAGCTGAAGATGAATGACCCATGACAAGCATCCTATTCAGTGTAATATACAGAGACAGTGTCGTATCAACAAAGAGAAACATTTACACCTCTGAAATATGCAATAAAATCAGGCACCTTATTTATACAAAAAGTGGTAGTTACAGGAATTAGGAAACTTTGATTACAGATGCGTCCTTTTTCAAAGTAGACGTGCAAGGTGGAGATGCCACCCTCTCCCCTCGCGTTTTTTTGTAACTTTGAGAAAGGGGTGTGCTCTCTGATTCTGAAACTTTCAGTAGCTGTTCGTTCATCCCTATTGCGGAAATTTCTATGTTCACTTTGTGTCAACGGCAACTTTATGATATTACTTACGTGCAGGTCATGACCAAAAATTAATTACTGCTTTTTACACAATTAAGACTTCTTGACATCATGGTTTCAGCTTTCTTGTAGAATTTATTATTTTTACTGATAATTAATTTTTATCTCAAATACTTCAAAATGTTTTCATGTCCTAAGTAAAAGGAGAAAAATAAGAACTTGACATCCTGTAATGCGAACGATTATTAACCTAGTCTCAAAAGAATAAGTTAGGTTTAAAAAATAACATTTAAATTTTGATCTGTAACATATAAACAACATTTATATTATTTCACATTGCTATTATTATTATTAGAGCTTACACGTAGGCGACTATCACTATTTATTAAACTTATGCTAAAAAATATCCGCAATCAATAGTACTCTCTTGCCGAAATTTGTCTTTTATGTATTTTTGTATCTAAATGAAGTTTATTCATAGCATGCCACCAATTTAAAATATCACTTGTGTACTCCTCAACTCCTGGCATCGTATTTTTCAAAAAACGAGTACCTTTGGTGGCAAGGCTGTGCCCCAATATCTACAAACTACAGCAATACGTCCCTCTGAAGTCACTGTTATCCCTTCTAAGCCACAAATCTCTCCTTCGTAGATTTGTGTGCAGCGTACAAACTCACCATCTTTGGTGTGTATCTCCACGTGCAGGAGATCTTTCTTTCGTTCTACATCAGCGACGACAACATGTTCACTTGCCCGGTGAAATACAATTCTAGGTGAGGAATAACATCCGTGGAGTTTAAACGTGTTAAGATGATCGCCGTGTTCACTGAATATGTGAACACAAGAACCACCCCAGTCCACTACCATAACACGGCCATCATTAGCAGCCGTGATATCACACGCACCCTTCAATATGTCTTTTTCAAACGAGTGACCAAACTGTCCATCAGTCTCGTACACAAAAACCATATTCCAACTCAGCACCAGTACTTTGCCACTGTCGGTGACTGTCAGTCCGTGCCCTCCCCTCACAAGAAACTTGTGATGCAGGTCAGCGGTGTTGTAAAATTCGTAAACAGCGCGCTTCTCTCTTCCAGCATTAGGCTTTTTCAATGTGCCCAGTACATAGATATTATTATTCATGTCAGTGGCTACATCAAGAACATATAACTTTGTATCTACGTCATCATTAGGGAGACTGAAATGTTTCATAAATGTGCCTGAACTGTCAAAAACCTTTACTTTACTATCCCCACGGTCTCCTACAATGAATTGTCCGCTGGACTTTGCAGCGATACCCAATGGGTTCTTCAGCTTGCGCTCCCCTTCACCCTCCTGACCAAATGACCATGGTGGTACGCAACAGTGCTCCATGCCCTGTTTACGCAGAACTTTAGTTAGTCTTTCGTCACGCAGTGGATCAACTTTGTCTTCTCCGATATCAACAGAAGGCCAGATCCAGAGATGTGCGTCTTTACCCACTGCTTGCGTGACATCGTAGATGACACGATTTACGTGGCAGACATTGGAAATGATTTCCCTGCGTTCCTCTTTACTAAACAAGCCCCCTACTGCCTGAATGCCTTTCTTGAACTGAGCATCAAAGCTATTCTGAACCGCTGGATACGAGTTTAGTTCTTTAACACACACTCTACACGGTTCTATAGCGTCCGCGGGATTGTCTACCTTCTCTAGTATTGTCGCCATAACTCGATACTGCATAGCGAGAATGCGGTCAGGCGTTTCTAGAGCTTCATTATTAAAGGCCCTTGTTGCTTCTCTACGAGCATCTTTGAACCTATCTTTTGCGTCGGAAAGCGCCCTCGTAGCTGATTCATCCAGGTCATTGAGTTCCAAGGTTCTCATTCCTTCTGTGAGGGAAATTGCTTCAGCATAAGATGCTTGTGCTGCTACCGCACCGTAGTCGCTGCTGGATCTTGCCTTTTCAAATACTTTATACAGCAACTCGATTCCTTCCTCAAAAAAGCTTATACTTGCCTTCAAGTCTTTTCGTGCTAACCCATCTAACTTTGACTTGATGTCGTCGATTTCTCGCACGATTAAGGCACGAAAATTTTTATCTGTTACATCGCCATCTTTCAGCTTCTTCGCTGCCTTATCTCTGCCTTTTTTCGCAAGCAATCCAGTAGTGGCTTTAAACACGGCTGTTACAATCGAAGACATAATCTTCACTATAAAGGACTTTGAAACTGTTTTACAAAGCTATTGATAGCAACGGCGTTGTACACGAAATGAACAAATTCCACAAAGTTCTGCCTATAAATTAGACTTTGAAACAAAGGAATGAATAGATTCAGTCCAATGCCTCACAAGAGTGATTAACGACTTTTGCTGACGCAAGTCTCCATGACAAAATTTGGCCTCGAAAAAAATTTATGCAAATTAGGCTAAGGATGGATTGAATCTACCCATGGATTTTATTAACTGTAATCGAGCAGAACGTATATTTCGCAAGATTAGCACCATTCACGTGTTGGCGGTAACACCTTTTCTAACTTGATCAAAAATATTTTCCAAACCGTTTTTGCCAGTTTATACTATTCACTAGGCTCTCTTTGGCGGCCGCGAGTTTTCCGATAGCGCGTGAGCGGCCGCTGAGTCGGGGAGCGAAGCGAGAGAGAGAGGGGGGGGGGGGGGGGGGGGGGCGGGCGGGCACCCCCTAAAGATTTCAGTTTTTACAGAGCGTTAGTACAAAGATCACCGCCGTTTATGAAAAAAAGGGGGGACTGGGCTCTTTTTCACTGCCCTCGTTTCGCTCGCGCTCGCCCCACTGACCAAGAGCCTGGAACAGACTATTAATCCCGGAAATAATGAGTCCGTGAATTCAAACATGCGTTTTGTTCAAGAAGCATTTCGTTAACTTTTGATCGAATCTAACCATCAACTGCAACTAAAACGAAAACAGGAACAGCCATTTGTCTCCCGAGGGTTTTGTTTTCTGCTACGTCGGTTGACGGCACTGTTTTAAGGACTCCTGGCCAGTGCTTTGAAACTGTTGTCTGAAGCTTACGCTCACTTCAAGTAGAAGGGCTCCCGCTCCCAACCTCTGCATCGCCATTCATTGCCCTTTAAATTTTGTTAAAAGCCCTGCACAAACTCCCGATTTTTCAGACACACGAATTACACTCATGGCTGCACAAACTACATAAATTTATAACGAATTGTACATCAATTTGTTCGCATATCATTGCTTCTGCTTCTCCACGCCTTCAATCACGATTTTACACTTTATTTTGATATGCGACCAGATCTTCCAGTTGCTTTTTTTATTTCGCATTAAAACATCACTTGCAAATACGAAAACGTTTGCTCATGAGCAATGATTATGTTTTGCTCGTTGTCTTTTGGCTTGTTATTTGACACACGAAGCATGGAGAGTAGGGGTTGACACATTATGCCGGCATAATTTCGAGCATAATACTATATGTGGAGCATCGAGCATAATGCCGGCATAATAGTGCATTTTGCCGGCATAATAGTGCTTTTTTGGCGGCATAATAGTGCCATTTTGCAACATAACAGTTATTTCCTTTTTTAGAGCTACTATTGTCCATTTATTAAGTTAAAACTACCAAATTTCAAGCTATTTTAATGTTCTACATGGTTTCCATTACTATTGAGCACTTTAGGCTTGTTCCCAGTGCATCCTCAACTGGGTTTAGCTCTTTAGGCCTGGTTACTCTCACTCCCGGAAAAAAATTTTTACGGCACAATTATGACTCACCGGGGTCCGGGAAAAATTTTTTTACGGCATAATTATAACTCACCGGGGTCCAGGAAAAACATTTTGCGGCATAATTACGAGCATAATAGTTACAGTCGAGCATAATTTGGAGCATAATAGTCCGTTTTGGGGGCAGTGCCAAAAAGTATAATGCTCGATTTTAGGAGCATAATGTGTCAACCCCTAATGGAGAGTTGTCGACAAGTTGTCACATCTCAAGGGACCGGATTTGAAATTCAATGGCTTGCGGGTAGGCTCTCATTTTTTCGACTATTTTGCTTGTTAAAGTGAGATAGTAAGAGTAGTGGACATGGAAGGCACTCTCTTTAAATGCCAAATTCTTGTTAACTCTCAAGGGACTGTTTTAAGACGGAATCCACCAGGAAGTCGAGTAATATTTATTTAAGTTGGACAAAAATCGAGTACCAGAATAATTTAAATCCTATTGCGTTATTTTCTACCCTAAATAAAAGGTAAAGATGTAAGTAATTATCACTGATAACACCAACAACAATTTCTTATCAGAGTCTTAGAAAATGAATTTCAAAGTTCACAAGCTTAGGGAAATTCTCACGTGCAGCCATTTTGTAAAATCGTCTTTAAGCGATTCAGTGGAATTCAGTGAAATTTCAAAATTTGTTTTCGGTGTTTGGTGTTGTTAGAAAAGATTTCTTTTGATAAGATATTTGAAGCAGTAACACAAAAGTTTGCAATAAGGTGTAAATAATTTTGGTACAACAATTTCTTATCAGAGCCTGAGAAAATGAAATTTAATGTTCACAAGCTATAGGCAAAAGCTCGCGTCTTTTAAGCGATTTAGTGGAATTCAGCGGAACTTCGAGATTGGTTTTCGCTGTTTGGTGTTGTTAGAAAAGATTTCTTTTGATAAGATATTTGAAGGAGTAACACAAAAGCTTGCAATAAGGTGTAAATAGTTTTGGTACATAATTTTGTCCAACAACTACTCGAAGTCATGGCGGATTCCGTCTTAATCTCTCAAGGGAATATATTAATTTCTCAAGGGAATACATTTCGCTGTGGGTGATAAAAACGTTACTCGATAGGAATGCGTCAGCACTTCCCGATACCGCAGCATTATTTTCACGCGTCGCTCGTCATCTAGCCTTTTGCAAATTGAAGGTAGGTATTTTTAAAAGGTCTCTGCCATCCATACATTGTAACGCTTAGTTTTAGAATCCTCATTGTCAGAGGATACTGGCCAATGCGATTTTCTATTGTTACAAGTCGTCCACAATACATGCCGTCTGTCTGTCGTCTTCATTGAAAGGAGTATTTTTAGCTCGTCACGCAATCTTCCTAGGAAACAAAATGTACAAGATCATGGCGCCTCGCGGCACGTATTTACAAACTTCCAGGGTGTTGTTTTCCATTCTGAACACGCAGAATTCCGTTTTAAAGTTTAAATTGAAATGAAGAAACACCGATCAATTTTTAAGTGGATCTAAAATGGAAAATCATGGAGTACAGTGTGCTAAAACCGTTGTTGTAACATTGATTCTATTTTACCCCTCCATACTCCATGAGACCGACGTTGGGCAACTAAAAAGAGTGAGGTATCCAGATGAAAACGATAAACAACGATCAATTAAATTGTTTAGACATGCAAGGCGCGTGATTCATAGACACAGTAAAAGCTGCAAATCGGTCGATCAATTTCATACTTGTTAGATCTCTCCGGAATCAAAACATTGTTTCCCCTGCGCGCAGTATTGCGTACAACGGCTAAATTGCATCGTTCGGACCTTCAATCATGTAACCATGTAGATTGATCAAACGAGATTCCTAACAAAGGACAGTCCCTGGCCCTCCAGGCTGGAGTTGGGCGTGGAGCTAACATACCCACCGTTTCTCCATCACGAAAATAAAAAGTTATGCTCTCTTCAGGCCTTCAAACATGAAAAAGGAAGGACCTGTTTAGAAGACAGCCTGGATTTAGCTGTAGTGATGGTTACACGAATGAGCTGTTCGCAATAGATTGATAAGAATGGTTACTGACAGTTTTTAATGTGATAAAAACACAAGTTACAATATGAAAAAGTCTGTTACGGGAAATTAAAGTCGTGTATACACACTTTCTTCCTTTGATTCCCTAACCCTTGACCCTTGACTCTTGATCTGGTGCTCAGCGGAATCCCTTCCGAGAGAAACGGCGCCTGGTAACGGTCTCCTTCTTAAGGGACCGAGCGTGCTTGCTACCAGTATTGTTGAAATTGAACTCGATAGGGTATTTCCTGTCGTGTGTTTTGCACGTGATCAACATCCGTTTAACTGACAACCTGTAGCTTGGATAGTAAGTTCTGGACGAGCAAACGAGCACTTTGAATGTCCTCCCTGTAAATAATGCGTTCAAAAATAAACAAATTAGCGAACAAACGATGAAACAAAAAAGTGGAGGCAGGGAGGGAGGGAGGGAGTGAGGGAGGGAGGGACGGGAAAAGGGTGGGTGGGTAGCAGGAAAGAAGTAGACAAGAAGAGCGGATAGATGAATGAAGGCACAGAAATGGAGAAGAAAATCTATCAGTTTCTCTGCCTTTAGCTTCGTCATATTGCCGCTGATAAAAGTGAAAAAGTTTGGTTTAGTATTGTTTTAAGGAACTTTCCCATTCAGTTCCAAAGTTTTCAAATCTCTTAAAATGACTTAAACAACAAAAAACAGCAACATACCTTTGTTCTGAGGTGTTAATTTCCACTGACGTTTTTAAGCGTTCATTAATGTGAAGAGCGCAAGTTTTAATCAAGTTTGTATCAGCTGTTCCTGCAAGTAAGGAAGTAGCCGTGTAAAATTAAGCAATATTTCATCCATTTCAAATATCAGAAGAGCACTGCAGTGAGTTAATATTCTAAGGAACTGATAAATAACCTGTGTGGTAAGGGAAGTGTCTGGAGCAGTGTCTTCCTTATTAATTTATTCGTTCGCTCGTTGTTGGTTGGGTGGGTTGGTGGCCTGTGTAGCTGGCAGGTTTTGTTGGCGTCAAACCGCCACCTACGCAGGCTTGTTAGTGGGTTAGTGGTTTATTCGATTGGATTTTATATCAGATACAAAAAAATGTACTTTACTATGTTGTGGCATATTTTGAATTAATGTATGTAGTTTCAAGTGTCACTGACTGACTGACTGACGGACGGACGGACGGACGGACGGACGGACGGACGGACGGACGGACGGACGGACTGACTGACTGACTGACTGACTGACGCGTAGATCCAAGCCAGCACAAACCTTGAAGCGTGTCTAGTGGTGCAACCACCGCTGCCTGTGTGTCTATGTTTTCATCCAATGCTCCAGATAACACCCGGCGCGTTACTTCATTCATGAATGATCTGGGAAAGAACAAAAAGACAAGAAAATTACATGCAATTCAGCCAAACATCTATTTACGTATATTTTTTCTACTTACCTCTATCGAAGGACCTGGTTATACGCCATTAAATGAAACTTATTTGACAAAATAAATGTCTGCATTTCTCAAGTAAAAACCTTCCAAAACAAAACACACAAGAAGTTCGCAGAACTTAAGAACTGGGGCTAAAAACGTAACCGCTTAGTTTATGCACGAGGTGAAGTCGATGAAACCTTTGGGACGGTCAGCTACGAGTCACGAAAGCCACGAAAGTCAAGTTAAACTCCGAGGTTTCCCCCAATGAAATCGCTCCACGTGCCTGGACGGATTCTGCCTAAACTGCAGCTTTCAGCGAATTCGGTAAATTCTCGAGTGTACTTCACTCCCAAAATCGTAAAACTTTTGAGAAAATTACAATTACAAAAACTCAAATTCGAAGTATTTTAGGGCGCGTTCGTTTGGGATCAATCCGGGATAAGAATAATTGGAATAATGCAAGTTAGCGTTCGTTTGGCTGCTCTTCCTATTCCGGAATACTTGGATTTCCATTCCGGCTATTCTGTTCTATATTCCAGAATGTATTCTTATTCCAGAATATTCCCAAACGAACGCGCCCTTAGTTTTAAACTGATAATTTTCTCGAAAAGACGGATGTTGAGACAAACTCTGCATGTTTGGCCGCGCGGGGTACGTAACTACTGGCAGATAAAACCGACGAATAATCGCTATCGTCCCATTTTATAAACTGGGCTCGCTCCAGGCCTGGTTGGACATTCCGCAAGATAGAATAGTTTACTGAGGTTTCTGTTTGGGGACAATGATTATGTGAACATAAGGAAAACCTGATTCTAGAAGCGCCCGTTTAATAGATTTGTATTTCCTTTTTGATAACTTTACCGTAAGAGAGCTTGAGAGCTTGTAACCATTTTCACGATGAAACTGGCGACTCTTGGTAAGTGAGATACATCACGATCATCTTCCGCTGCTGAGCTCTGCAATAGGAGGAAGAAACCATGTCACAGGTTCTTTTAAAACAGAAAAATTTAACCTCTACTCTATAAGCTCGAGTTCTATTGTCCTTTGAAACCAACAGCGGATATAGCGAATGTTCTGCCACGCGAAAAAAAAAATAACATTTCATCATAAGAAACGTTTTTCAACATGATTGAAAGGGGTGCCGCTCGAGCGTTGATTACCAGTGAAGTATAGCAAAATTTAAACTCAAGGCACTGTAAAAAATTCTTGAGTCAAGGATACGCTTTTTGCAGAAATCTATCACGTGACCTTGAGCGCTTTCCATTTGTACGGAAAAAATCTTTTCCCGGTAAAAAAATCAAATGGATCGCTCCTTTCCACTGGAAATTTTTTGAAAAAATAAATGGAATACCTTCAGAGGAATTTCTCATTATGCTTTTTACATTATTATCACGCTCTTCTCGATGAAATGCGCGGCTGAAACGGTCCTTTCCGCTGGAAAGTTGTCAAAAGATACACACTCGTTCTTTACCATTGTCAGCGTTTGTTTAGAAATTGTACTGTCCTTTTGCTGGGAAATTTTCACCGGTTTTTTACACCAATGGAAAGCATCTCCTTGTTAATCATAATTAATAGTCGTGCAAGAAATAGACGCAGTGCGATGAAATTAGCCAGATTGTAAATTTTGAGACAATCTGTCTAAAATGTAAATTTTATAGTGTTTTGAAGGTTATCAAGGAATTTTATGTTAGCTTTTTTCAATGACCTAAATATCAATAGGGTACGGACTCTACCGCACCTTGGTATATCTCCTTTGGTGATTTAATTCCTTGGTACAAAATATTGTGAAGGCTTTTACAGTTTTGTAGTCGATAATTCACAAGGAAATGTCATCGTGCAAAGAGAACTAAAGACGCTGTGACCAAACTAGTCCCTCTTATGGAATGCGTATCATACCTCCTGTGCGGTATTTGTAAGTACAGCAGCCACCAGAGGGGCCATAAGACTTGTATTTGCTCCAATGCTACGTCTCCCAATTTCAGTAAGCAGAAGAACCTCAGCCAGAGCAGGTCGGAAAGCGAGAAGGGCCTACAGTGATATTTGTCAATGAGAAGCCAAGGTAAGGTGTCACATAAATCCATGGCAATTGAAATCTTAAGTATTCTAGCACACTGATAAACTGACCAACTACATAACATTATTCCATTAAATGCTCTAAATTGACGTTCGTTATCTATCTCATCTTTATACAATATTAACAACTCTAGATCTTAAAGCTTCGCTGTTGCATGTACCTCTGTGTCATACTGTTACATATTTTACATATGTTTTAATAAATCAGTTGCTCTCCGTTTAGCACATTTAACAACACGTTTGAATTCAGAGGCGATCCGTTCTCACCTGCGGTAGAACATCGCTTTCTGCAGTGTCACAAGACGTCAGAATTTCAAACACGTTTGTCAGGACAATCGAGACAGGCCCGCCTTGCAGATTAACATTTCCTGATTCTGTAAGAATGCAAGATTGAGGCGTAAGAATTTTATCAAACACGAGAGAGAGTGTTTCATCACATTTCTAAACACCGAAACAAGAGTTGAAAATAGGACACATAGAGGAGTGTTATCTGACGAACTTCAAGGTGCTTAGAACCGAGACGAAACACTGTCTCAAATGTTTGATATATCTTCTCAATCGAAACTCAAACTAAGGACAAAATGGTAAAAATCCGACGTCACGGTTGTAATTTCCTTTGTTTTAAATTGAGATATGGCAGCTAGATTTCTTTGTAGAATGAGATTTGAAGCAGTTTGACGCCATGCTACATATGTAGCTTCCTGACTACTAACTTGCTCACTGCCTGTTCACATGCCACAACACGAGATCTATTGAACGAGATCATTGAACTTTACATTATTCCATTTGCTCATTTCAATTAACGCTGCGCAGGACACATACATATTTTACGAGATCTATTTCACCTGGCCTCGCACTTTACATGTACTAATATGGGCTCAAATTCCGCCAACGGCGAACATTTTCTTTACATCATAGACACCTTACATCAATGGCTTCCAAATTTGAATAACAATACTTTGTACATCCTTAGCCTAGTGTGGATGTTTATAGACAAAAGACTTTTTACGTGAATGTGAGGCTTAGGATATATTAGTATTGTTATTCAAATGCGACGCCATTTATGCAGTGTCTATGTGTTTTAATCTAATTATCGTTGTATTTATTTCCAGTTTCATCGATAAACACGAGAGCTGCATGGCCTCATTAAAGCTAACAATGAAGTTCTAACAGACCAGGCTCATAAAGCAGGACCTGTTGGGTTATAGATGTACAAATATGATAGAAACCTCAATCTATGAAATGAAAATCCCTAGAGGTGTGTGGCAATTTCATTCTTTTTCCTGTTCCATTCCCGTTTGACTTAGCAACTTCCCCTTAATCTCGCCAAAAGGTTAAGATAGCAAGCCCGAATACTTACCATCTCTCAGAAGCATACTATGCACAAGTTGATATAACAATTTTGACAACTGAGGCAAAAACTTCACCGCATTACAATCTGTTAACAGAGACGGTAAAAATTAATGGATGAAGCCATTTCAGAGTCCATTTTACGGAAATGATTTTGATTTGTATAACAATAAACTTTATATATAAACTTCATATGAAATGTTTTGGGCTTGTTTTTTAACAGAGGCAAGACTCAGATTCATATTCGTTGTACACAGGGAGTACCAAAATAGCAGACAGATAGCAGCCAATATAACACATTAATAAAATTACGATACAGATCAGAGGTCGTGAAGATCATTAAGTTTTAAAAAGTTGAGTACTGCATTAGTCTTTTCCAAGACTATTCTACGTACTCATTGCGTGCCTATCTACATAAGTTCGCATTAACTCACCGATTTTTGTCAAAGACGTTGTAAAAACTGCCACGTGGTTGTAGAATTTTTCCTCTGCTATTCCGAGCATGACCATCTCGCTAGCGCATGTCAAAACGGTCTGAAAACAGGCATAGCCAGAATACAAAGACAATAAACTGCAAGGCTGACACTACGTAGAAATGAAAAGCCTTAACGGGACAACGACATGATAGAGTCCAAACTGAAAGCCAAAAATGCAAACTCTGGACAGCTGTTTCGACCTGATTGGGTCTCGTCAGCAGAGTGTATGCCGCACAGAATAGAACAACTAGCGTGAAGACAGTTGTCTATAAAGTGCTCGCTGGTAATGGCAATCCGAGAGGGCTCAAATTCGAAAGCCCGCCCATCGACAACAGCCGCGTGACTTTTACTCAATATGTCAAGAATTCGAAATATCATGTCGTTGTTGCGATAAGGGAAGTGAGAATAGCCAGAACTATCCGTACACTGAAAACATGGACAAAGCCATGTGAAAACAACACTGCAAACATGGACAAAACCATGTGAAAACAGTGAAAATGTACAGCATATCGGATCTGAAAAGATCTACGGTCCAAATAAAACTGAAAATGACAAATGAAAGCAAGGGACCGCGACAGCTCTAATAAAATAACAGCTGTCCAGAGTTTGCATTTTTGGCTTTCAGTTTGGACTCTATCATCTCGTTGTCCCGTTAAGGCTTTTCATTTCTACGTAGTGTCAGCCTTGCAGTTTATTGTCTTTGTATTTTATTTTTGGCTGATTAGAGCTGTCAGTAGCTCCTACGTACACCAGCAGCATTTTCGTCCGCGGTCCCTTGCTTTCATTTGTCATAGCCAGAATACATTTCAGCACTGTTATACGACGTATTGCTCAGATTTCACGCAATCATTTGCACTTTCTCGAACGAACGTCTTTTCTAAGTTTGCTACACTTGCAAGGGAAAAAGCAGAAGATAAAACGATTGATTTGAACGACTTTGTCTCGGGGAATATTCGCAGAGATTCACTGAGCCTGACGCAAATAATTGTTAAATCTGATCTAAGGTTTATACCTCGATAAGGCTGACCGCAAGACATGTAATTTGTCCTTCTTCATGAACACGTTTTGTACTCTCAGCTGCCCTGGGTGATACGTCTGGAAGATTACTAAAGAAAAATTCACAGTTGTCAGTGCATAATGCGACTATTACACTTTCGTCTTAGTTTAACAAAAACTGCAGAAATTTCTCTTTCAAAACAATCTGTTTTGTAGCGGAAGTGAGTCAACAGTGAGCTTTTTGTTGGGTCGAAAATTCATCCTCTGATCAACGAGGGCATCAACTTTCTTTGTCCCTGATACATGAATTTTAAAGCGACAGAAAATTGCTCGATTCAAGAAATCCAACATTCGCCCATTGAGTCAAGAGCATTTAACATTGTTGTGAGGGACTCTCCGCTAATCAGAAATCACTAAGCACATTTCATTACAGTCAATAAAAAGAAGAGTTGATTGGATCCACCTTTCAGCGTTGATTACAGGCAGTAAAACTCTGTCCGCCCAAACAAGAACGTTTTCCATGGCAGCCACAGCACCTCCGTAATCCTCATTCTTTTCCTATAAATGCATTGCAGATACGTCATATGTCATAGTTGACCACGAAAGGGCACCCAACAAAGTGGAAAGGATATAATACAGAAACAAAAATGTAATTAGCAATAATTAGGTGCGCAAAATGAAACTCACTGTAATTTTATTCCTTGTATTTGAATACCGATTTTAACACAGTACTGGCCAGGAAAAACAATACATGAGAGAAACTTGAAGTCTCGAGTTAGCGCAAAATGAAGGCGTTTCTTAATGAGCAATCACGAAAAAAAATAATTGTTAGGGCTAAATGCTTTCACATCTACATGTAGAACAGCCCCTTTTTCCTCGAGTTATAGGTATATAATCTTAAGTTAGAGCACATTCGTGTATAACCTTGGTAAACCACCAATTAGTAATAAAAGACAGTCTTTATGTTTAACCGTAATATAAAACTTACAATAAATTGTAATTACCATGTGATGCAGGTGGATTTCCGACAGACAGTAGGCCTGGAATGCCTTCTGGAAGAATTCTTCATCACTTTGGGACAAAGGTTCTGGCAGTGACTCACTCAACGGTGTAAGACGAGATTCAATAGTCGCCTAAAAACACGGCAGCAATAAGTCTTTGTGAGTGGCCTGACAGTGTTGCCAGACAGTAGGAATTTATAAGGGCAAAAATGTAGGACAACAAAATATTCACAAGCCCAGAGATTAACGAACAAAATAAGAAAGGCACGATTGCGTGATTGTTTGCGTTTTAAAACAAATCGCTTTTTAACTGTTGGAAATATTTTCTAAACTGAAAAGTTCTCTGAAGCAAATGGTAAAAGCGCCGATATCAAAATGATTGACACTAAATACAAGTTTTTCTTTTTTTCTAAAAACTACTGTAGTTTTTCTTTATTTCGTGCTTTTACTAACGATCCAATGTTTATAACTTTGTACTATAAATAAATGTAAGAAATTTACCATTATCAATCTTAAATTATCGGTAATCTGTCGTAACTTCTCAAAAGATTCCTGCACGGCTGAGCGGCAAGTAGGCTCACCCTAAACATACAAGAAAGAACGATAAAATGGTTACACCAAAGTCAAAATGAAACAAAACATAAAAACGCTTTATTATCTACAGTGGAATACCGATTTCTCGATCCTCGCGATATAAATCGAAATCGGAGACGCAAGTGGAAGCATGTTGAAAACTTCCGCTTCCGTTTGGCCAGTCCTTTAGCCAAACACTGCAATGTTATCCTTGATTTCTCAAACAGACCGTATTCGGCTGGCCATTTCAGGCGATGTGATGATACTCATGAGAGTTCTTACTTTAAAATTTACTCGCGTGTATCTGAAAGAATATTTTTTTTAGATGGACAAAAGAACAATTTCTTAGAGAATATCACGGTCTGAAATGAGAAAACTTAGCACCCTTTACCTTTCGAGGGGGTTGGAGATTCTCTGGTAATAGGCCTTGAGATATGTCTTACGCGAGCAGGCTATTCTTGACACGGCTTTTCTGCTAACCAGTGGACAATCATTTGAAGCATTTGCCGGTCGTAATTTGCTACAATCTTATTGCACGTGCAAGCGATGATTCCTTCACGATAAACCACGTCATTTTCTCGCGCGCAAGGTTTGTTCTAAAAATAGCCTACTCGTAAAAGGCATAGCAACCGCCCAAATACTAGATGTAGACTTCTAGCTTATGAACTTATGTTTTGTCGAAACGTGGCAGTCGAGAAAGTGGGAGCCAGACTCCCTTCTGGCAAAAATGAGTTACCCTGCTCGACAAAGTACTGGTATTATTGAGTCAAATTCACAAAATGCTCGCCATTCTCACCATAATCCAAGAAAGGAAGTCTAGAGCCAAGACATGCTTGTTCTCGGAAGGAAGTTGAAAAGTCACTGACTTCCTCTTCTGCCTTGTTTTCTCCCCCTGAAAATAATGTTAGTTCCTTTAATAACAATACGACTGGCCACGCTGACTTCCTTGATAGCCGTCATACCGTTTAGCTGTTCCAATAAAGGTTGTGCTACCGTTGACAGGACCGTATGTTGGGGGGGAGGGGGTGAAAAAACAACCCCCCAACTGGTCCCCCCCCCCCCCCCCACAAGGTCCCGTCCGTCGAACGATACAACAAATGGCCCGCTTTTATCGACGTTATTTGTATTTATTTCCAAAAAAAGCCGAATTTCCCAAACCTTCCCCCTGTATTTCCCTTATTTTCCGTTTTCAGATTAGAATCAAAGATAGAGCGTGACTTACTCCGCTTGTTCAACCTTGCATGTCTTCACATGCATTATCATTCCTCTGTGTACCTTGACATTAAATAGCAGACTGTTAAGCTCTCTTTTCCACCCCCGTAGACTATAACTGTAGACTATGGCCGTTGCAGCATAGCAGTAAACCTAACCTATAGGTCGGTAGGCCTGCAGTGGGCCTACAGTGTGTATGTATAGCTTCTCCTTTGCTTTAAACGCCGGTAAACTTACGACTCCTTATATTACCGTTCAGGATTGCCGTGTGCGCTTTTACGAAAAACGACAACCTTTCCCGAAACAGCAATATATCAGATAAGAGGATTGTGAATGCTGTGCATGATCAAGCTGGATACCAGTACCTTTCTTGTGTCCTTAGTTGGTGCACTCAATCCAGCGGTGATCCACTCATTAACAAGCTCCAGAACATCACTGACTCTATCCCAGGCACACAGGCAGTTCAGCAAGGGTCCATATTCAGTATTGACTGTACCAGCAGGCAGGGTGTGTAGAGATGACAGGCATTTGGCACTGAAAAATAACCAGATATACTAATATGATTATAATGATCAACTGCACTAGGCTTAATTTTTAGCTGTTTTGTGCGGTCAGGTTTTCAAGGAACGCGTGTACGCTTTGTTGCACAAACTTCAAGTGCCTATGGACGTTACATGTAATGAACTTGAATCTCTACCATGTTCAATTCTTCATCACGGCGCACTTCCTGTTTTTACTACGAAAACATAAATGAAACAGCAGTTTTCAAAGCAGCCAGACGTAATTTTTTTCTGAGATAGTAATACTGTTCAGGCCGTAAATTGATAGGGAGAGAATCCATGGGAAATTTCCACCGTCTTTAGGTGGTAATGTATACCCCTCTAAGGTGATTTCGTTAAAATCTTGCAACAGGTTCCTTGAACATTGGGGAAATCTAGTTTTACAGAACTTCTTTCGCATCAAATTCCTACAAAAATAATGTATTTGGCACCATATCTTTTGCACTGGACGATGGGCAAGGCAAACTTTTTACAACATTGTGTACTGAGAAACGAAGAAGCAAGCAGGAAGAATTGTCACACAATTCTTGTACCGCCATTTTCCCGCACACTTTGTTTGCCAGCTCTCGCTCACTGATTAAAACGCATGGATAGTAGGGAATGTCCAACCTGAAGGCTGGTAGTGACGAGGATGGCAAGAATCCAGCAATCACCAAACAAGCAGCCTGGATGCGTGGGTGCTGCGAGAGAAGAAAAAGCAAATGATCAGTTCCACGAGGCTTAATATATCGCTTGTCCAAGTGGAACTTGTGGTTTTCCAACCTGATGTAACCACAGGCTCTTCGCGCGCTAACTAGTATTGCTTCCCACCAACCTTGTTCCCAAGGTTCTCTCTCTTTTGAAGAGAGAAGACACTGGGAACAAGACCCCAGCGCTAATTACTTTGATGAAAAAATTGTCCCATTTTTCACGAGTCCCCGATAGGAATGGAACCCCAGACCTCCCAGAATGCCGGTTGGGCGCTCTAACCACTGAGCAAGAAGAAAGTCTATGTGAGCTAGGCCATTAGTTGAAATGTGACACGGTGACGCGTCCGGCATACTGAGCTACAGTAGGACGCAGCTTTATAGACGTCCATTCAGTGCATCCTAGTAGTTGTTAGTTGCATGCAAAAATTCAAACCTGAGAAGCAACTAGTTTAGGAGACGTTACTCAGAAGCTCCGTTCATCAGTGGCAAATATTTTGCGTCAAATAGATTATCTAAAGTTTCGTGAACGGGAGGGAGTGGCAGG
Organism: Meandrina meandrites; assembly: GCA_963693305.1. NCBI lineage: Eukaryota > Metazoa > Cnidaria > Anthozoa > Scleractinia > Meandrinidae > Meandrina > Meandrina meandrites. The sequence goes on from OY855908.1 coordinate 13,210,335, forward strand.
GGACGATTGAGCGTGCGAACGGCGGTCCACTCGGTTTAATCAGGCTAGTGACTTTGAAGTGACATCTCGGCTCGCCATAACTGCTATCCATTGGACAAATCACTATCTACTAGATAGCGTGGTTTGTCTTTGTTAACATTTATTAACTAGATAGTGATTATACAGTGGCTAGTGTTCCCTATCCTGGCTGGTGTGTTGGACAAAAAACTTTATCTCAGCACCTCGCCGCTCCGCCCAGCTGTACAAAAGGACACTGGCAAACTTCTACACGTATGCAATGAAGGGAAACGCCACATACCTTAAATGCTCCAAAAAGCTTTGGAAGTGCCCTCGTGAATTTCTCGACCAACTTGGTTTTAGTTGCTTCATGGGCACTCTATAAAAAGACGCATTTGCGGCCAGGGATCATTTGTGGGCCTGTACAATACTCCTAAATCTTACTGAAGCATCTCACTTGTAGTCAAGCAAATCCACGATGCATTTCAAACAGTTACTTGTATTTTTAGAAAATATGTGCTGTGCATGTATTCATGACTCGGGTAGTACATGGAAGCGTAAAATCGTAAAATTGATATTTTTTCTCATGAAAAGTGAGACGAACGTACATAATAGAGTTTTTTTTTTTCACGAAAATTAAAATGTCACTGGCGGTAAACCTATCTATCTTGCAAAAAATTCTTCAGTAAGCGTATGTGGTATGATCAGTGCATGACCGTGAATGATCGTCACTTTCGGCCCAGAGCACTCTTCTCTGATAGGTAGTTTAATTTGACACCTTTTATATTTGGTTTCGTGAAATGACTATTTTATTTCGCGTGAAACATGATTTGGCCATTTTATTTTTCGTGGAACGTGATCTAGACCCCCCCCCCCCCCCCCCCCCCCCCACCCCCCACGTCTTTACCACCCTCATTTACATGTTTATGTGGGTCGCATAGTCCACATTTAAGGCAATGATCTTCAATCTCAATAAACGAATCGTTTAGGGATTTTTTTCCTTGCTGTACTGTTCAATGAGTTTCATGTACATGTAATAGATCATGGAATGTACCTTGTCCAGTTGGTCTTTGATGCCTCCCCAGCAAATAGCAATCGTCTCTGCCATCCCTGCAAAGGCACTATCATTACTCGTGTCCAGGCTTTCTATGCCTTCTGCATTTTCTTTGTCCTCAGCTGACCAAAAAATGAGATGATTATGTTAATTATTTCATAAGTATTTTGTGCTTGTTAGCTAGTTTGTTCCTTTGCATGTTTTTTTTATAGAATTTTTCATTGCACACTGAGATGTGATAGACCTTTGTGGTTGAGGTCAAGACTTTTCAAAGACATTGGCTGACTGGTTTCAGGCTTTCACATATTGCATTCATAAATCGGACTACCGTGGGAAAGTAACGTAACAAGCTTCTGAGAATGCCTCTTGTCGCAGTGGCACAATTTATCGAACCTGACCTTAAAGCCTAACCCTTGCCTTAAGCCCAATCCAACTGGATAGAAAAACGAATATTGTTGTTTGTTCCAAAGTCCGCACATAAAAGTACAAGACTCGGGACACGTCACTAAAGGTGGTGGCAAACGAGGACACAATGTTGCGGACACATTGTTGCGGACACAAATGTTTCTCCGTTTGCCCGTACGCGCAACATTTGTTGCGGACACAAAATTTGTGTCCGAGACACAAAAAATGTTTCTGATTTGTGTCAGAAACATTTAGTGTCCGCAACAAATGTTTCCCCGTTTGCGCGGCATGGACACAAAAGAATGTTTTGTGTCCCGCTCGTTTGCCCACCCAGGAAACATCATGAGCAACAATGTGTCGGCAACAATGTGTCCTCGTTTGCCACCACCTTAAGTTTAGCTGAGATACAGTCTATTCTGTATAACTTTTTATTGTTAGCAGCGTTTAAAAAAATGCAACTGGCAAGTTCAACTGGAGAACGGTAGACTACGCGCGAAAGTTGGCCGCGCGAAAGCTGTCACCAACTTTCGCGCGGCCTGTTTTTTTTTTCGCTCCGCTCTCGACGGACTATAAGAAAAAAAGGGACTGCTCGTAGTCTAGGAAAACGGCAATAGCAAGTTCAAACAGAAAATAATGCAGCAATACAGTTATTGTTTTGTTAAAAAAAAAATAATAAAGATAATTCCGAGCTTCCCCCTCCCCCTCCCCCTCCCCCCATACTGTAAGGTTGGGACAGGTGAAGGGAATGCGTTGTAATGTAAGTTCCACAGAGGCGGAGAGACGGAGGAAGCAGAACTTTGAAATAGATGTAGTTAAAATTTAAAGTTGACAAACCTTGACTATCAGTTTCCACAGACATGTTGCTCTCATCATTTCCACTCTGTGCCAGCTTCACAAGGCCATTACAGAGAAAAGTCATAAACTTGCCTACAAAAAAAAACGGTAATGAGATGAACAAGGACAAGTTGTTAACCATGGGCCCTTGGAATATTTTGGAATGTTGGTGAGCAAGTGTTACTTAGTAAAAAGAGAGATGAAACAGAGGGGCTTGAAGGGGCTAGAAATGATTTATTGCATGGCAAAATAATAAGGATCTCAAAACAAGTCCTACAGTTGTTACCAAACAAACAAAAGTATTAAATTATGTGTTTGTTGTTCATCGTGGTGTAAGATAGGAATGATAAACGTTTATTCGTTTGTCTCACAATGAAATCGCTTTGAGTTGTTGATCGCAACTTAACAACTCAAAGCGATTCCATCGTGAGAAATACGAATAAAAGTTCATCTTTCCTAAACAAAAATCTCTTAGCGTACCCTATAATGGCGTAAAATTTCACAAGTTCTACAGCAGGGCTATATAATTTATAGAAACGTAAAATGTTTCTTTAAGAGCTATAACCAAATGTAAGTCCATTGGCCCATATTCGGCGGGAGCTAATATTTTCAGAAGGATATCTGCGTCTGAGATTTGCAGGGCTTGTTTTCAGAATTTTACGGTATGGTGACTACAAACCACGGGGCGATCAACTGGAAAGGTTTTCATTCATTAATGTAACTCAGCTAATGAAACAACATAGTCACCTGTTGCTGACACTGTTGTGTGTAGATGGACATACTGATAAAATTTCCTGGCCGCCACAGGATTGGATTGCCATAAAGCTGAACAGCGCGTCACCTACATGATAAATGTTATAATCAAAACTATAACAAAATTCTTGAATCTGATTGGTTCTTAGCACGCCCTATTTTTACCAAATTGGAGCGCGCACAATAACAAAGTGTCCAATAACAAAGTTCGCGTGCTGCGCATGCGCGCGCTCTTTATTTGGTTCCTTGTTGTGACTAAATACTCCTTGATATTCCTAAAACCTTCAGCTTCAAGAATGGCTTTTTTGCCTTAGTGATGAGAAGTTCTTAGTACGCTTCGCTTTATCGAATTTTTTTCTCGAATTTTGTCATACTTATTTTTTTTTTGTATTTTAATACTTTATTTGATTTTGTGGTTTCCAACAAAACATGTACATATTGTTGTTACGAACATATTGTTGTTACGAATACACACACACACACACACATTACACTTACAGGAAACTCGCTACACTTCCATTTTCCTATTACACAATACAATACTATAAACTATAAGTTACATACGCAGTACAAAGATTTTAACATGTTATGACAGATTATGTTTCTACTTCAATATACTTGCCCCATTTTTTTGATGGATGGGCCATTTATTATTAAATTGAGCAATCTTTTCCTCAAGTTGATAAATTTTCTTCACTTGTGCTTTGAATGCAATAATGGATGGTTTAACCTTATTGCATCTACATGAATATATACATTTTTTTGCAATTAACAAAATATGGTTACAGGGCCCGCGCAGAGGGAGGGGCTGGGGGGGCTTTAGCCCCCCCACTTTTTTACAGTAAAAGGAAAAAATAAGAAGAACTTAATGCAAGTGAAGAAAGAAATAAAGGAAAAAAAATATTATTACTGAACGAACAATTGCTAAAATCATTTCATTTGAATGCCTTTTTAGAAGCTGGCGATAAATTTTGTTTTTGAGTTCCATATTGGTTAATCACGTATCGAGTGCATCTGGTGAATGATCATTCAGTTTCCACTAGCCCCGAAGAATAAACATTTTGCCCAACAATGATGCAAGAGAGATTTAGTAACTTGACAATGATAAACAGTCGTGAAGAATGGTTTTTGACATCACTAACGAATTTGCAGATTGTAGGAATAACAGAAAGAGAAATACCGTTTACAACGTTAAGCTGAAGTATAGCAAAAATCGTCAGATTCCTGGTTTGTAAGCGCTAATGGCAGTAGTACTGATTTGGAGTAAATTATATTGTTTTAAGCAGGATTTGGTAGTAAATCTATAGGTGTGGTTCTAAATGTTTAGTATGCTTATACTGTAAAAGCCTTACAATAATATAGCAAGGCCGATAAGTACTATGTGAAAAAGTAACTTTGCAAGACACCAAAACGACCAGAACGATAAAGTAGGGGTACAATCGCGAACAGCCATTCCGTCCTTTTTGGGACTCATCAGATCTAAATAATGCCAGCTCGAAGGCCAGCGCATATAAATTGCAATAATATCTTGTAGATCCTGGTACGTTGGCACCATTGTTGTTTGCGGACAGTTGCTGTTTCAAGTTGTAAAAACATTGCGCTTTAACACACTGTTTGTTAATTTTAAATCCACCTTCCGAGATCTGAGAGTAACTAAAATCCTAATTTTCCCAGGGTAGTATACCTCCGCTCCGCCCCCCCCCCCCCCCCCCCTCCCAAAAAAAAAACAAACAAAACAAAAACAAAATCTGGCTCACGCTTGAGCCCCCCCACTCAAAATCTTGCTGCGCGGGCCCTGGGTTAACAAACCAATCCTCCTCATCAGTAATACCAAACATTATATCTTTATGACAGAGGGATTTAATTTGGATATTCTGGTGGCCCATCCATTTTATAACTTCTGCCCAAAACTTCTTGGTATAGTGGCAAGTTATAAAGATATGTTCGAGAGATTCGTCTACTTCCCCGCAAAAAGAACAGAGTGGAGATGAAATTATTCCAACTTTTTTTTTTACTTATACGTTGATTTCTGTCTGTAATCATACTTGTCATTAAACAAATCGGACTCCCGCTACGCGGTCGTCCGATTTTGTTAAGCACTCGTACGATTACAGACCGAATTGGACTCCACTCAATCCTATTAACATTACTAAGTTGAGTTACATTAGAGAGCACAATGACAGCTGGTTACTGCTGTTGCCACCATCTCGAGTTGCTGGCTTTGTGAAATTCTACCTGAAAATTCTAGTCTAAGACATTGTGTTCATAGACATTTCCACTGCTGCTTTAGATTGGTTTTAGTACAGCAATCGCTGCAAGACCCTACACACAAAGTTCTATAGACTGAGCTATTACATCAGCACAGTATTTTCATAATTTGTGTTGTTTGTCAATCTGGGTTCAGTAAAATAAATTAGCCTCAGCTGCTAAATCTTGTACTTTGTTATCACGATTTTTAAAATTAATTAATAAGTATTTATTAAACTTACAAGTATATAAATTTAATTTAATCTAATTTAGTGGTCAGTTTTTTAATTAATTATATATTCTCATTTTTTGTATTTTCTTTTTAAATTTTGCATTAATTTTGGATCTAATCATAATTTGGATTGTTTAATGTTTCTTTTTGTCAAGCGCCATCTTTTTGGTCTATTACATGTACAGTACACTGTACGTGTACGTAGTGAACTGAGCTCACAAAGAGCTGAGACAATTGTAATTACTGCAGCTAAGCATAGTGTGAATCATCAAATTATTATCAATATACGCGGCCAAATTGAAAACCGCCCTCTTGAAAACACGCGCTTTGCGGGCCGCAAATGACTCCAAGCGGGCCGTTAATGCATTACCGGCCCTGCAGCTGATTGGTTCTCGATTCATCATCCGATGAATATAAACCAATCAGGTTACGTTTAATGACGCGGGAAAACCATTTAGGTGCGAACAGCTTGCGTACAGCAGCTTGCGTACAGCAGCTAGCGTACAGCAAGTTTTGAAGTAGAAATAAAGTTTCCAACAGTTTCTCGCTGAGCAAATAGTGTTCGAAAAGAAAAATCAAAGTCTGTTTGTTATGAAAGGGACAAAATGCAGCTAAAAAAATCAGATTTAGAAGCAAAGGCACAAGGCGAAGATACAAAGAGAGGAACTTCTTGTTGTCTTACGAGAAACGAAGCACGGCAAAACATCGGTTCACTTCATTTTGTGTTTCTCGGGTCGAGCTAAATTAACAGAAGCATTGCAGGGATTTTATGCCGAGGCTCAATTGGAAAATGTAAGTTCGTTAATTATTATTATCCATTTATTTTCAGAGACATAGCAGCTCTTTTTAACTACACCTATACAGTGTAGCATAGCACAAAATTTTCAACGCGAAGTACTTGTATTACTGAACATGTAAGGCTCATTAAATGTGTTACATGTAGTTTGCAACTGGATGTTATTTGGCCTTGTATATTGATAATAATGATAATTAAATGACTTTTTTCGGGAATATTGTTTATTTGCTCCCTTGTAGTGTCATTTGCGGCCCTTGCGCTTCGCGCTCAGGCCGCAAATGACACTACGCGGGCGCAAATAAACAATATTCCCTCAAAAAGTCATTTTATTGTCCTATTAAACACAGTAGACAGCTGTCACTCAGTCCTACAATTACTATTAACATCATCATGCTCACCTGAATATCAACTCCCTTGGTCGTGGGATGAAATGAATTGACAAGCAGTTTAACAAGTCTCCTGATAACTGTTGCAGACTGTTCAACCTCCAGCTGAGAGAGTAGCTGCTCCAGAGGCACTATATTCCAGAACTTTAAAAAAAAAAAAGAAAAAGTTATTAACAACTACAGCAACTTTGAAGATGGATTTTTCAACAATGACACGAGCATGGGACAGAAAAATTCTGAGTCCCCGATGGGAATCAAACCCATGGCCTCCCAGATACCAGTTGGGCGCTCTAACCAACTGAGCTACAACAGACTCGTGGTGAACTGGGCCATTTACTAGGTTGATACAGTAACTTTGTTAACAACTTTATTGCTGACAGCATTAATTTCGTTTTAAGTGGCTTCTGCAGTGAGAGGCAAGATACAAATATGTAGATGGTGGTAGACTGTTGGTACACTGTAGTCAACTTTTAATGGAACCTTTGGCTAAGTGCCGAACCCACTGCATATTAACCACATGCGCTCATGCAGACATTGCAGTTATACCAACCTTTATTGCCTTCAGCCCTTTGACAAGAAGCAGAACGTCAAGAAAAGCCACACGCACTTTTTCTGACTGATCATGCACCAGGTCCTGCAAGTTACTCAGCAGCGGCTTTAGCAGTGGATGACTGAGACGATTGTCCAACAAGAACTTCAAGCCCTTTAAACGTTTGTACAGAGATTAGCACAAAATGACAAATCTATCTTGAACTGTAATACAGTTCCAACTTCTATACTGTACAACAGCAACCCTGCCTGGGAGCAAGTGATTGAAAAAGTTGTTACAGCTTGTGTTCTATCAGCATTGTCTTTCTTTCTCCCACACATCCACTTGCGTCCACATGTATAACCAGGTGGCAAAGAAATTCAATTTTTGCCAGGATGTACTAGCCCGAAAGTTAAACCCGAAAGAAATCCTTACCAGCATGACTAAATTCCTGAAACATTCTCCCTAAAAACTGTCACTTGCCTGGGGGATAAGTGAAGGATAACATTCAATAGCCCGACAGGAAAATCCACTAGCCCCAGTATAGCGAACAAGAAAAGCTTTACATGCTGATAACTCAATAGAAAACTGAAAAAAAAATGTTTTCTATTTCTTACATGCAAATACTTGACTGTGTGGTGTCACAGGGAATACACTAACTTCCTATAAGTTGTAGAAGCAAATTAGAAAAGAGTGAAGAGTGAAGACTCCAGGTCTGTGCTGATGAAATACCAGTCTTGGAATTCAGTAGAACACCAATTTCTCAAACCCTAGGTTCTTCTCGAAACCTCTGATTTTTTGAGCTTGCAGTTTTTATTTGGCTTGGATAATATGTTGAAGACCAATAATTTGAACCCCCAATAACCAAAACCTCCTGCTAACACAAACCTTTTTTGATTCCCCTCTACGTCAATTTCTTTCTAATTTTACCCTTGATAACTCAAACCCCCGATAACACAAACGTTTTTCAATTTCCCTTCAAGGTTTGCATTATCAGGATTCAACTGTACTTCTCTGAATCTGGGATCGTATTGCACATCATGTATAGGACTTTCTTATTACCTGAAAAACTGCCACTCTGACAGCACAGGAGGAAGCATCAAATGCCAGCTCAGTAATCTGAATAAACCAGATGAAATAAATTGAAGACACATGGGTACAGTACTGCAGGATGGCAATGCTACATCAACTATTTTACTCAACATTTTTGCTCCTTATACTAAATAAATAAATGATCGTACTGGTTTCAATGTTTAACAGAAAAGGGAATTTGGTAATAGTAGGTCTTGAAGACAATATATCTGAAAGGGTAACTGGACAGTTCTGATTCCCACTACGGCATGTTCGGTGTTAATTGTCTGATTATATGTTGCTGGATACCCTGGTCACAGCAGTCCCCTAGTGAAAACAAGCGAGCTCGTCATAGACACGTACCCTTCCAGTTGCTGTTAACTGCCTACTTCAAAACCTTTTGAAACCCTGCATGCCATTCCAAAAAATTCCACCTTGATCACTGTACGGACTCACTGTAATACACTATCATAAACACTTTGAACCTAGCTTGCATTCATGCAGTAAATGTTTGAATCCACAAGTGTTAGTGGTTTCTCCAGTCAGAGTGATCACCGACACCTGCACGGTAGATGAGGGGGTCCCACAAAAGCATAACATGGGTACATGCAGCTACAACAGTACTGTAATGTTTTGACAAACCTGAGCAGAAGTCATCTTCAGTGTCAATTGAAGTATTATAAATCTAGTCTCTGAATATAAATTCCTTCTTAGGAATTATTCAATAGTACTTCAGCTACATGATCACACTACATGAACTTCCTTCACACTTAAAACCGCCACGTAGCTTGGCAAAACATTGTTACTATCGTAGTCTGCTCTTACCAGTGTTGTAAGAAACATCTTTATGATGTGCGCAGGGATGAGTTCCCAGAATATCCCTGTGATGCGGCAGACACCATGAATGGCAGTGGCTCTTACTGTGGGGCATGAATCTTCCAACAGGTCCTGTCCACAATAGAAATAATTTTATTAACATGCCTCCTCTAGAGGTTAAGGCATGCAAATGTCTGCACTAAGATTTGATTTGACTTTAAATACAAAACATGCAAACCGTCAGACTTATGCAAGAATATGTAGCAGGAATTGAGTTAGGAGTAATATTAATGGTATTTGAATGAGGGGACAGGTGGTTCTGAAACTCCCACTTCCTGTAACATTTTACTCCTGGATTCACGCTCTTTCCTAAGTGGTTTCCACATTTCTATTGCAAAGTATTATGCAAGTGTTTTTTCCAGTTCCTGTCACCTTCAGGAAACCCACTTCCCACCCTCTCTTCTCCCACCCCCCCACAACCCACTGGCCTTTTCTCCCAGGCTCCTGCCCATTGCCCCCTCCCTCTGCCCCCCCCCCCCCCCCCTATTATGCTTCACTATTTTCAGGGTTATTAGTAAAAGGGGACAGTGGCAGATTTCCAACTTTAACCTCCTGATGAAAACAACTATTGAGAGCCCTGCCATCTTTTGTTAAGCTACAGGTAGCAGACATGTTGTTTGAGTAGTAATGATGTGCATTTTTCTTTCTTCTTGATTCACTTTCTCCTGTCTCCTTTGTCAATCTCTGATTGGTTAACCAGACTTACTTGCACCCATTTCTAGAAATATAAAAGTTTTTTTTTTTATGTACATGTAACTTACGTACCTTCATAATGTCAAACTGCTTCTGAAGAAGTGCGTCAATCTCTTCATTTCCCGCATCTGGGTTTTGCAGTGGAAATGTATCAGTCAACAAAGCTGCTGCATTTGCTCTAACCATAGGATTGGCAACCTACAGAGAAAAATAAAACATGCGAATTACTATCTAATAGCACAGGGTGCTCAGGGGCTTTTAATGATAGAGAGATTGTCATAAGCACAGATGGACCATGTCCAATACAACTGTACCTACCTTAAATGCTCTCCATATGATTGGTTGATATAATCTTAAAAGAGCTTCATCAACTCCTCTCTGCTTCTTTTGCTGATGAAAGTATTCTAAAACCTGCAGTCAGTAACAATACCAGTCAAAAATGTACATAAAAATAATTAAACCTCACTTGTGAGTGAATATTTCGGAAACAGGCAATCATCTGTCATACCAAGAAAATAATTAATTCCTTTAGTTGTTATCTACTGTAGCAAAATTGGGAGCCTTTGGCAGGCTTTCAGCCAGATGAACATCCAAGCATCTTGTAGACACCCAAGGTTTAGAGAAAAATAAATTAATGGTCTTTTTTCACATCCTGATTTTTGAACAGAAAATGATCATGATAATTTAGAAAATTTTTGCATGCCCTGGCTAGAGGCCTGAAAACTGATCAGCAGACAAGGGTCAGATTACTTCTGTTGGGAAACATTTTCTAATATTGCCTTTGGAAGCAAAAATAGAAATTTTCAAAAGGTAAAATGTATGTAAACATAATGTATCAAATACACATTAATTTTTTAACAGTAATGTATGAAAAGGTATTACACCCCTGGCATACATTGTTTTCTTGTTCTATTTAACCTCGATTCTGATTGCAGTGTTTGAATCTTGTGAGTGTTTGGATTTTGCATACCTTTCGGAGCCTTGATGCCATTGACTGTGTTCCAGTGCGTTGGGCATGAACAGCAGAGAACATCAGATCTTGAACACAGTTTTCTTCTAAAACCTAACATAGGGCACACAATTATACATGTGACAGTGTGTACAACATATTCTGGTATACATGTGCATGGCGGAGAACTGATGTTAGAAATAAACTGCACATTACTGAATACGGGGTGCGCAATCTGAACGATAAAAAATAATATTTTTTGCTAGTGCAAGACTTTCTTACAGTGTACATGTACCCTTGGAAAAGGAATTAGAGACTCCAAGGAGGTGACCTGGAAAAGTGCAAGACAATGTGCCCCCTGAAAATTGGTTAAAATTATTTTGCAAGGTATGCAGTTTTAGAAGGGCCATTCAACAGGCCTTGAATACATGGCTGGGGCTATCATTATAATCATTGCTTTCTCTATATTTCCTGCAAGTACAAAATATACTACACCTTATGTAACTATGTGCAATGATAACATTTGTTTTAATTCTATGTGCAAACACCCCTGAATAAAGATAATTCAATATACTGTACCTTAAACACTTACTGACTGGTCCTTGTGGGAAATAAGCAATTTTTCAAGAGAATCTCAACTGAAAAATTGGCCTTATGGAAAGTCAATGTGTGTATATGTACAATATAGTTTGTGCAAAAGTGAAAACTACATGAAATGCCATATGTCACGTTATGAAGAAGCATAGACTGAGGTAATTAAATAACAGAACCTTTAAGTAAGCTCCGGAAGCAACTCTCCAGGCACGGAAATAAACTTCACCATACAGGCTGAGGACATTCCTGTGTGTAAGATCAAACAGCACGCAATCCATGTTAGTAAGAAAGTAGACTGGTGTAGGGGCCCTGGGACAATGTACAGTACCGCTCAAAAGTAAGTTACCACCCTCCCGCGAGACGAGAATCTCGTCTCGAGAGACGAGACTCTCGACTTGAGAAACGAGACTCTCGACTCAAGAGAAGCTTTAAAAACTGTAAGTTCCGTTGCAAACAAAACAGTGATCTTTTGGCTCTGACAAAATCTTCGAACTCAGGTTGACTAACCAGTGAAAAATACTCGCGAGAGATTAATCGTTTTCTCGCAAAAATTGCTCCTAATTTATTCCAAAATATCCGCTTCAGAGTCTCCTCTCGAGAGAAACGAGAGGAGAGGTGGTAACTTACTTTTGAGCGGTACTGTAGTCTGCAATTAATGCAAAAGGTGATCCCATTAATTAATAACTTATTTGGAAAAAAAAGCAGAATGATAGAATGGCACTAATTTTCACCCTGGTTTGCTTGCAGTTAGCTTCACCCTGGTTTCCTGGCAGTTTGCTGTTATTTTTTGGTTAGGGCAAAAGCTAACCACAAGTAAAATTAATTAGCGTCCTTCTATCATTCTGCCAATAGGGTCACCCAATGTAAGCAATTGGCATTGTCTTCTTCACCTAAAGTTGCACAAGTAATTAACAACATTTATACATGAAACCATTGTCAGATAGAAATAATGCATAATGAAGTTTATATTAGGGCCAATGAGCCCAGCTGGTGGTACTTAGTATAAATTATGTGTAACTGGTTGCTTGGGTGAGGTGATAACATGAGTGGACTAAAAGCACCTTGTGAATTGAACATGACGTTGCCTAAACAGAAATTGCAATACAAACAAATAATGTATAACTCAAGACAACTGTATGATTACCAATGTCAGAATAGCTGCAGAAAAAGATACATGTAGCTTCGAAAAAAATTGACCACTTACACTAACACAGTACATTACAGAGTTTTATCCTTTCTAATATGTGACTTTAATATGAGACCTCCTCATATTAAACAACATCCTTTTGTACAATTAGTAAGGAACTTACATAGCACAGTATGGAATCTGGTTCTTAATTGTCTTGTGGAACTCCTTTGATAGTTCAGGATTTAATCCAAAGGAATAACTCAGGAAGCGTCGGCCCTTTTGAGACAAAATTAAATGTATTTAATATGCAAAATGTACCTGTACATGTACTATGGAATTTTTACAATAATTAATGGATGAATAAATAACTAACTACATGTAATGCAAGGAAACCAACGTCTCTAGTAAACTCCTGTCTAAAATTCATTTTCGTGCATGTACAGTAAGTACACATAATAATAACAAATTAGAGACAGCACACCTATGTTTATACACATCAAAATTGAATACTTCTCTTGTACTAATATGTATGCAGGGTGCAAAGAAATTCAATTTTCTAGCTTGCCCTTTGGGCAAGCTGTAGCCAGGATGTACTATAGCTCAAAGGTCATCTTCACCAGTTATCTTCACTATTGTCCTTACATGTACAAGCACAATAGAAATTTCCTCAAAAATATCCCCAAAAACTTTCACTTGCAAGCCCTTAAAATGCTTTAAAAATCCACCAGTCCCAGGCTATCGGACAAGCTAACCTTGCATGCTGACTAAGTACATCTATAGTAGCGGTGTGTTGTATTTCCAGGAGAGGTACATGTACATGTACATGTACATGTACAGGTATACTAACTGCTTTTTGGAACTTCATCAGTTATACAATGGGCAATATGCAAATTACTGCATTGTGCTTCTGACTGGAATTCAGGCCTAATTGACTTGAAACATTGCTGAGCAATCAGTGGTTTTCCACAATGCCAGTTACATGATTGTGTGATTGTAATCTTAGTAGAACTTCACTCATACAATGTGTCACCTCCCCTACATGTATGTGGGTAGGTTAAGGAGTGTTCTACTTGAACCTTCCACAACTGCTGCCAGCCTTCAGTTGATGTGTCCTGTGCACAGACTTAGTACTGTTTCTTTTTAGGGCACGTTGTACACTGTATGGCTCAAGCAGAGCTCAAGAAAAAACTTGAATTCCAGTGTGACCTTTAGACAAGCAGCTACTAAATTTTCCTTGCCCTGGGCAAGTCTTTGTTTACTGCTCATACAATCTACATGTAGTTGGTACATGTAACTATATGACCTGACTGTGCCCTTGCAAGCCTCATTGGACAAGCAACAATGGACTGTTACTTGCACAGCAGGATAATCTACTTGTCCAGGATGACTGGGTGGCACTTTTATTTTTTTTTTCTTCAAGCCCTGTCTACCTGCCTTCACCAAGATTGTACTGTTTTAAAATTCCTACATGTATGTCAAGCTTTCCATTTTCTGCTAACCTCTTCTAACTTGAGGTACATGGGATGGATCATACACTGGTGAAGAAGTTGCTTCAAAGATTCAGAAGAGTTGTCTTCAAAGTCCATTAGGAGAAGAGACTGCCGCAAACTCCACACGCGCTTCACATCAGAAACCTACATGCAAACAGCACCCAGTATTTTGTTATCTTTTTATAAAACTGGATTTCTAAATTATGCCAGTGCATTTTCATTATTGTTACCTGATGCTCGACTGACTTTCCCCTCTTTCCAACAGCTAATCATGTTGTAGGGCAACACAGTTGCAAACCACACTACATGACACTAGCTACTTCACCATCTGTACAATTATTTTTCACTAAAATGCCATCCAAGGGTTTCTCAAGGATTTTTGCAGACATTGATGGATAATTGTAGATGTACCTCTGCATTCTTTATATTTCTACACTAATGAACACAATAATAGTTCTGCGACAAATTGAATGGAAAAACCATTGTCTCTAATGCAAAATAGTTTTAAAAGGTTGTTTTGGCCCGTCCATCTATCCTTCCCTCTGTCTGTCTGTCCATCTGTCTGTCTCTGTCTGTCTATCAGAGTTTCCATAGTGTCCTACATGTAGATTTCAACATTAAATTTTCAGACAAGTGATTATTCATTTTCAGTCAGCTTAGGTTTTCGAAATACTGTATAATCAGATACAGTGACACCAACAACAATTTCAATCATCCATCACAGCCGTAGTCTGTCTCTGTTTCAAAATTAGTTTTGGCATTACACAGAGACAAACTGCTGATAGTGCTAGCTTCAAACTCTTTACATATAAGGCTGCTTACAATTCCCCGGCTGAGGCTTCGTATTATGAGGTAAGGGAAGGCCTGCGTGACCAACTCCTCTTTTCCTTCCAACTCATTGAGAAACCTGCAATGGTTAAAAGTGGAAATAATGGTGAGGCACAAAATCTAGTGCTTTATTGTATTATAAGTGAGCTACAGTACTATACATGTAAGTTGTACAGTGAGAGCGGTGACACTGACATGAGCCAGTCTACAAATGTATAAAATTAATTGCATGTACATAATGGTAAACATCTACACATACATGTACATGAAGTTGAACACATATATTAGAGAGGTTAAGCATGACGTTTACGGCAAACGGCAAACGGCAAAAATCGAGCTTTTGGTGTCTGATTTTAGCCGTTTGTGCAATTTAGGGAAATTGTTTGCATTTACTGTGATTAAGGGATTTTTTTCCTATTTTTCGACTGGCTTCATTTAAGTGCTAAAGAAAAAGTGAGCAAAATCAGAATTATTTTTGCCGTTTGCCGTTTGCCGTAAACGTCATGCTTAACCTCTCTATTATGTACAGTACATATTATATTGTGGTATGTGTATATATATGTACAGTGTACTAATAGTTTACACTTACCAAAGTTCACATAGCTGTGCAATATTGTTCTGCAAAGTTTCTGCTCCTTCAGGGAGGGACATCAACAGACCTGTAACAAACCATTTTTATTGTTGGTTCTCGTGTTTAACAATTTCATGCACTCCATTGATTACTGTATCCACCATTAAAACTAACAGAAGTATTGTCAGCAGGGGTGCCAGTTTTTTTTTAGCAGCTGTTACATTGACAGAAGTTATCACCTGTAGCATTTTGCTCTGTATGCAAGTTTGATATAACACCAATCAACATTTCCACCCCCAACATCGAGTGAACTCAGCCGAAACAGGTGATACAGGTTACAGCCCTTTACTTCAGCCCTGGTCAGAATATGCCAGGCTACACAGTACAGAAGAGATCAACCTTGATCCTAGGCTCTCAATGAGTTTGACAGCCTTGCAATCAACACAGTAACCATGGTTTATTTAATGACATTTTACAACATGGGTATACATGTACATATAAAAGTGAATCTTCAAGGACTTCGCAGGTTCAGTTCACGGATGCTTCAAGACAAGATATGAAATAAATTTCAAGGATTCTGTGGTATTATCAAAGTAGGCACCAGCCTTCCCGTGAGAAGTACTTAGTACATTTATCTGTATGTGTACACCTTGCATGTTGCCTGGGCTGAGTCACATTAATTTAATAGAAAGGCGCATTAATTATACCGTACATGAACATTAATTTTTACAAACCATGAAGAATGGCAGCAGTCTCCAGCAAAGCTGATGGAGTGTGGGTGGACTTTTCTGGTGTGGCTAAAGCACACAGTGCCACTATAGTCACACCCTCCAGGACAGACAATAAGACAGACCATTGCTATAACAAAAAAAAAACAGTAATATTAAATACATGTTGGCCTATGAAGATTCTTGTCCCATCTAATGTGAATTCATGTATGTAGATTTGTACACAATCATATAATTTTATTATGCACTTTTACTCAAAGTTAAATAGAACCCCCCCCCCCCCATTCCTCCTCCTCCTCCTCCCACCCACACCCAAACAAAAAATGATGGGGTCCACGGCTGCCTATAATAACAAGGTGATGCTTTAACAAGGTAGCTAAATAATTTATACACTAATATAAATATTCTATATTCATTTATATGACCACTTCACTAATTTTCCCTTCACTACAAAAACCCAGTCAATCACATTAAGACAGTTTGATAGCCTGCTTGTGACAAAATCAAATAAGATTGTACAGAAAATGGCCATTTGTAGATGTACAAAATGCTTCAGAAGTTTTTGAACATTCTAATTCCGCTCAAGGTGTTTTGTTATGTTTTGCCAAGGTTTCAATCAAATCTCTTGGGTAATTTGCTTTATATCTGACAAAAAACAACAACAATAGAGCTAACAAAGGCAATTACATGTAAAGGCACGAAGACGCGGTCTTTCAAGAACGCGTGTTTCCCTCGGTTTCGTCTCGGTTTTGGCCTCGTGTTTCGTTCGTTCCTCCCGAGGTGGACGCACGGACAAACCTCGTGCACTACCCGTGCGTCCACCTTGTGAAAACCGCGGCCGATGTGCATATGATTTCAGGCGGTACTGTATATCCTTTTGTTTATTCATTTTCCAAATTATTATTTTTTACATAATTTTTTTAACTTTATTAATTACCAATGGTTCCTCATCCTCTGAGTTGACATTTTGCCGAGACCCAACTGGATTTGTCAACAACAGTCTGTGGGTCATATCACGGAGTCCAGTCCACAGTCTTTCATGATCTTTTTTAGGCAAGGTCTGTAGCAGCTCCTCAACATCAAATGATTCATTCTTGGAGTTCTTAAGTTAATTAATCAAATGAAAGGCATATTAAACACTTTCTAGCCAATAAAATTTAGGGAAAAATACCATTAAGTTTGTTTTCAGTAGTGTTGGACTCAGAATCACTGTAACATGAAGTGTTATGATCTAGTAAAATCAAACTGACAAAGTCATAAGCAGAGTTGATTCCACTTGTCACTCTGTCACTTATTATCTAGTCAAAACTAGACTAAGAAACCAGTACTTTAAGGGTGTGAGAACTTACTTGCAACTCCAACAATCTACACAAACAAGTCTCACTGGATCATAAATGACGGAGTCACAAGCCGAATCATTAGAAAATGGAAACATTCTGATTCTTTTTACTTGGATTCTGTCAACCTTAATATATATGACTCCTCTTTTTGATGTTCACTGGGTCGTAAGCGCTCTTACGAATTCGCTTACAAGTCCACCCCTGTTGCTAGTAGAATCCATGATATACATGTAAACTTGTGTGAATCAAAAAGTTTAAAAGTGGCTAAATGAAATTTGGGCTGAGGAACAAAAAATCAAGCCTGTGCTGGTCAGTAGCAGTGTTGGGGTAGCCATGTGCTGTGTTGCTACATGCTGGACACACAGCCTGGTTTCACAGGACTTAGAGGTTGGGCATTCTCTGGGGAAGTTCAGTTTTTTTAGTTATAAAACATCCTTGTGAACATTGGGCATTTTTCTCCCTTCTGTACTAAACTGGTAGATGTGGGTTGCCAAGTATCTCCTCTGATCTTGTCAGTGTGAACATGCCAGGTGGTTCCCTCTATCAAGGTTAAATTGACAATTATTGATTGGCAATTGATGATTGATTGTGTTCAATTGTCGAACTAATCGAACCCAATCATTCGATTAAGTTTGATTGAGTTCGACTACTGAGCAGTTCAATTAGTAACCTCGGGCAAATATTTATGTCCAACTGGTACATGTACATGTAAGTTTAACTGAGGCCCTGCCAGGGGGGTGTCCCAGGTCGCTTGTCGGAATTTTAAAATGCCTCATGTCGGCGTTTTGTCAAGGCTACACAACGCTGTCGGAAATTTAGCGACATACATTTGACTTCATCAGTCGTTTGTCGCTATTTCGTTTGAGCGCTGTCGCTACTTTTTGGCCCATGTCGCTTATCGGAATTTACCCTGGCAGGGCCTCTTAACTTTGTATGAAACAGTATTTTTATAAAGTTTACATATGCACTTAAGGATAAAAACTAAAAATAACTCTGGTCTAAATATGTTTGTATGTATGAGGTTGAAAATAATTTGGTGAGTGTGAATGCGTGCTTACGATCGAGAGACAGAACGAGAGTTCCAGATCGAATTAATAATTCCAGTATAAGCTTAATTAGATCTCGTTGAATTGGAAACTGATCAAAAACATCGCATCTACTTCGCGAGTACGATTGAACTTAATCGAAACCAATCCATGGATTCTAGCATTACTATTAAGACCTATTGAATTCGTGTCATTAAAACTTTTAACTTCAAGTTTTAATGACACAGATTCTTGAATTCAAACAGCAAGTTGATAACGTGCTGGCAGATCGATCGATCGATCGACTGATCGCTGCACACCATATGCATGGCCAATTTGCAATACTTCACTTACATGTTGCTCCATAAAGCGAAGGAATGCTTGTGGAGAATCCTCCTCAACAGACTTCAGAAACTGTTCTCGAAGATTCATTGCGAAAATGTACGTTATTTGCTATTTAAACGTGGAAAGTTTTCCACCAAAACAAGAAGACCGATTGCTTGTACTTTTCGCGCGCCCTTTTTCGATCATTAGGTCACGTGATAGTTTAGCCTAGTCCCAGTCCATGAGTAGCACCAGCTGCCTCAATCACGTCATTTATAGAACACGAAACGCAACGCAAGGATTTTGAGTTAAAGAAATAAACAAATAAAAAAAAGAATAACATTAGAAACGTTTGAAATGGTGTATGATAAAGTTGCACTTTCAAATCTAAAAAGAAAGAAAAAATCAGAACGGTTAAAACAAGCAAACAGAACGTTTGAAGCTATAGCGACACTACGTTACGCATAAATGAAGCAATCACTTGATCAGAAACTTCAGACAAAAAAACCAACATGGCGGCACGGAAAAAGGACGGCGCACCGGACTGGAAATACTATGAATCTGCTGAAACTGTCGCTCTTTTCGAGCCGGTCAAGCAGTACTTACTTAAAAACTGTAAAAAGGTAGTTATTGCATGGTTTTCGCTGTTTGTAAGAAAATACGATTGATTTAAAATCGTATTTATTTGTTGTAGTAGCGAACACATGGTCTAGATAATTTGTCAAGTTGTTGATTGTGTTCCAAAATTCGTCGATGTCACGTAATTGTTGTGTTGTTTTTCTTGTAGTATGTACAGGTGGAACCACCAACGAATAAAACGCTGGCCACACTTACTGCACAGTTGTTACAATTTCAAGAAGTAAGCCGATCTTTTATTTATAACAGCATTCCTTCTGTATGTTATTACAAAAGCTTTCGATTGATTGAGTAAAACGGTTAATTTGATTAATATAGATTTCAAAAAACTGCTGCACTTTGTCTGCGGTCAAGTGAACCACTGTGTAAATTGCCAACTCAAAGTTGATAATGGCCAATTATAATCAAGGTGGCAAAGATATTAAGAAATATATACATGTAGAAAGTGGCACGGATGTTTTCATAGCCTGCTGAGAGAAGGTTTGAAAGAATCTGAAAGTTTATGTAACCTTGAACTGAATACTTAAAGTGTTTCCTCAGGCAATCTGACATATTTGTGAAGTATAAGGAGCCATTTTCAGTTCTTAAGTAAAAAAATGAAGCTAACAAAATGCAATGATATAATGTTATGCCATAACCATGTTTACTTAATGTTGTGGTTCAATTTTACCCTGGCACAATTTGATATTGGGTATTTTTCTTTGTTTATATTCATTAATTAGGAAAAAGACAAATTGTTCCAACAATGAAATTGAACTACAACATTAATATTGCCATATCTAAAATGGCTAGCCAACCAACCCTACATGTAGCAATTTGATCAGGTCAACCCACATATTTATCTCTCACAAAGTCTTTATAATTCCAATATTTCATACCCTTCACTTTTTCTTACCTTTTATTTAGGATAACTTTGGGAAAGATGTCAGCAAGCAGGCTCTTTTGACAAAACTGCCGGTAAGTTGATCAACATCATGGTCATAATATGTAATAAATTGTATCTTTGAAATTGATCATTCCAACTCAAATGTATCAAGTCAAGTCAATGTGAATGTTTTATTGAAAGTGCACATGATATGTACAGTACATGTAAATATTTTATATACCACTATGCTACAGGCGAGGTTTATATTTTGTGTTTACTGTACAATGTATGTACAGTATTGTGTACCATATAAAGAAATGTCAAGGGGATTGTTGAGTAATCAGTGAAGATCCTGTGCTGTAACCATTGCTAATTACTGTTATAGTCCATGCATGACATTTTTTTTTTCTTAACATACATTACAGATGAAGATGTTTATGGATTATTCTTCGGGTGGAAGTCTTTGTGTTATTCTAGCAAATGTCTTCAAGACGAAGATGGAGCAAGGATGGTAATTAGTTATTTTTGCTGTTATTTTTTACCTCTTTATCATTAATTGTATACATGTAGTTACATGTATGTGGTGTTGCATTACATGTACTGTCAAACCTTCTTAATATGGGTATCAAAGTGGTGGAGTTGAGTATAAAATTGTCATGAAGGTGATAAACAGAGGTTTAACTGACTGATTACTGTTTGAATAGAAATTTGTACTGAAAAAAAAGTAGAATTTTGTTACTGTACATTCAGTCTATGAAACAAAAAGTGTACATTGTACATGTGGTTTAAATTTTACCATATGCTTAAAATTCTCGAAACCAGGTTGATTTTCACTTTCCTCTCAATGTCTCGTATTCATTATCGTAACTATGAAACAAAGGGAAATAACAATCAAACTGATTTGAAGATTTTTAAATAATAAGTAAATTAAACCACAACATAAGATACATGTACACATGTATGTATGTGTGTTACCATACATAATTATCTTTTCTCATTCAAAATCAATTTTTGCATGCTATGCTGTTCTTTTCCTGCTTTGTCTTTCAGGAGAAGATTTGATTTTCAGTCTCCTTCACGAATGGATAGGAACGTTGAACTTTTCTTAAACATTGAAAAAGCATTGAAAGAGGTATGAATACATTTTACCTCATGATTCTCTTGTTCTTTGTAAGAACATTGTGTTTATTCTTCTACAAATGTATATATTAATTTTTATACAAAAGTTGCATGTAAATGTACAATATTATAATGGCATGTGCAGTCCTAACATGTAAAAGGACCATTAAATTACAAGACAAGTTACTTTTAATTAGCCATGTAAATTAAGTAAACATTTCAATCATTAATTTTTGTCATTTGCAGGCAAAATTGTTGGCTATTCCACAAGTGTTTATAACACCAGAGGTTGATCCAAGACTTGCAGTCAAGCTAAAGGATATTGTAAAGAGACACAATGTAAGAACTTGAATGTGTTTCATTTTTGTATTATCAGTGATTTTACTTCCATTTGTCTTGCAATCATGATTATTTTAATTTGTTCTCTGCAAAACTCAGTCTGGTTTGAAACATTTTACAAACTACATGTAAACTGAACAATTGGTTCATGATATAGCTTGCACTATCCAGCTTGGTGCATGCAAGAAGTTTGGAAAGCACAAAAGAAGTGAAAGAGTTGCTCAATAATATAGCCAGCAGCAACTCTAGCTTCTTGAGTGCTCTAACAACCCAAAACTTTCCAGTTATTTACCATCTCTTGATAGTGTACAGCTATGATTGAAAAAAGAAAGAATGATTGAAGCAATTGTCTTATAACATTGGCAGTGAAAATGTACCGTGATCAAAACTCACACAAGAAAACTTCTGGCAATGAAAGTGACTTGTAATGCTAGATGAGTGTGCACTATTGGATTTGTGCATGCTTATGACAATATGTCATGTTACTCAGAATTTGATTGTGCAGCTATGCTAGCTACGTCATTTAACAAACTTAAACCATGACATGCAGAACTTCTTTTCAGGGTGCGATCACAGAGGATAAATCAGAAGCAACTCATATTGTTTATGGACCTCCACCACCCTTTCCAGAAGGTTGTAATTTTTTTTTGTTTGTTTGAGCTATGTTTTATACAATGTATAGTTTACTTGAAGTCATTACAAAAGTACAATGTACTGCAATCCTTGAGGGTGAATAGATGCACTACATTTATATTAATAAGTTTCATTCCAAAGTGCATGCACTTAGAACTACATGGCTGTTTACATGAAGACCTGTGTTTTCCTGATGTGCTTGTGGCAGTGTAAGTCAAAATATGAATAAAGAGTACAACTTACATGTACTATTAATACTTAAATTTTATTGTCTAAACAGTACTGCATGTAGGTTCATTATCCTTGGAATTGATTTTTCTTTTCTTACAGAGGAGTGGTTAAGGCCACTTTTAAAACAGGATAAACAAGTTCTTGTACATTGGTGGTATTACCCTGACAGGTCTGTAATTTTTTTTTAAGAAAATAGTTATAAAATTATTTACATTATCCAAACTATATGTGAATGATTTTTTGTTTGTGTGGTGCATACAAATGAATATTTTACTGGTTGTTGTTCTAGTTATGACACTTGGGTGCCATCTACTGACATTGAAGATGAACCACAGCCCGAGCCCCAACACCAGGGACCTTGGCAGGTAACAAGACAAAGCACTGCCGTATAATCTTTTTTTTTTTAACTGTGTTCTACCCCAGGCATGGCCACTTTATAGTACAATATAAACTTCAATCACCAATTAATTGAAGAATGAAACTCAAAAAAGCAACCCTCCAAGTTTATTTTTTTCCTTAGTGGCCATTTGGCCACTGACTGCTCAAGTTTGGTCACCGGTGAAAATTTTAGTCGCTAAATTAATCTCATGCTTTTAATCGTTCTTCTCAATTTTAGTCGCCTGGCTGGCAACTTCGGTTCCAATTTAGTCGCCAACTCCAAAATTTTAGTCGCCATGGCAACTAAAATGGTCTTAACTCGGAGGGTTGCAAAGTCTTTGACCATTGTTAAGCAGATACTGAACTGATAAATGATGTACATGATGCAATGCAGCTCAAATTCAATTGTTGGGACACATTCCTTGGATGTATTAATAAAAAGTTATTTGTTCTAGAATGTGCTTGGTGATCTG
This sequence comes from Meandrina meandrites, assembly GCA_963693305.1. Classification (NCBI taxonomy): domain Eukaryota; kingdom Metazoa; phylum Cnidaria; class Anthozoa; order Scleractinia; family Meandrinidae; genus Meandrina; species Meandrina meandrites. Next base: position 13,233,860 of record OY855908.1, read on the forward strand.
ATGTTGTCCATCTATACACTGTAGGTAAATGCTCGCTGGTTGACTGACTTGGATGTGTTCAATGAGTGGATGAATGAGGAAGATTACGAGTTAACAGATGCTGATGGCGTGAGTGATATATAATCATTGCTTACCTTTTATAGTTTGGTAGCTTTTCCCAAAGAATTTTAAGAAAGGTGATGTTCAAGTATTGTCTTCTAAAGGAAAGGCACCTAACATTCATAGAGTTAAATACCCCTTTTCACTTCATGCTCGGTAGAGAAGCGAGAGTTACATGTAGTACATGTACTAAGTGTTATCAAACCCTTTATTCTATGGAACTGAAGCAGCTGTACACATACCCAGGGGTTTCAATAAAATTTGAAGTAGGCAGCTATTTCGAATAGAGTAGCCGACTGCATCAACAAGGTTTGAAAGGATCTTTCTCTAGTTTCTTCAATTTAGGGGAAAAAGTAGCCGACTTCGCAGAGCAAAGTAGCCGACACTTTTCGTCGGCCGTCGGTGCTTATTGAAAGCACTGCATACCTTACACATACTTGTTATTTCTTCCCTTCAGGGCAATAAAAGAGAAATATCACCTGCTCTCGGTAAGTCCATAAGTCAGGTAGCAGCTCTTTTAGAGAACAACAGGAACAATGTCCCTAGCTCCAAAAACAATAGCAACTGTTACACTATAAGGATTGCTTACCTTAAACACCTGTGTCAAAGATAGTCATCCATTTTTGTCTCACTTTTAACTCCGGGAGGGGGGGGGGGGGACTCCCATATGGAAAGGGTAGGGATGATCATCGGAAATTTTGAATTTAACCCCTAAAAAGAGACCAATGTGGGCATAGGGAAGCTTATGCAGACCCCTAAAAGAGACCACTGCAGTTGAAAATACAGACTTGTAAATCAATAGACAAACTAAGAAATTTTGTTACAATGGACTTTAGATATTAATATTACGGAAAACTTTGTTGATATGAATCATGTAAATATATAAACTAATCAAAATTCTTAGTTTCTTTTTTGTTATTTCTTCGCGTGCAACCCCGTAATGAGACCTTGACGGCTAAAAATAATGACATTTTGCACAGAACACCCAAAGCTAGACCAAAATCCGAAATTTACACCCCTAAGCGAGACGACGAGCATCCCCGTCCCTTTCATATCCCCCCCCCCCCCCCCCCGAGCTTTTAGCATGAATCAAAGAGATATATGCCAACTTTTGTGCTGTGTGGTGAGGTGACTGCAAATCAATGACGTGTTAACTTCTCCAATCATCCAATCATTGGTTACTCTCTTTCTCCCTTATCCCCTTTGCTCCTCTATGTAGCATAGAGCATCAACAATTCTTGTCTACTCATCTTGATCCTGGGCTTTGAGTTCCATTGAATCATTCCTTTCAGTGGTTATAGTTCTGTAATGTTACATATTATTTTGTAGTTTCTGGAAATATTAATCGTGATTTACCACACATTTTTGTCTCAAACAGCAAAAAGCAGAAGGAAAAGCCTGAGAACAGGAGCCAGCTCTGATGAAGTATGTACAGTGTCAGTAGTGACTTACCAGTGATGGATCCAGACCTTCAGCTCAGATGGTTGGGAGGGGGGGGGGGGGGCTTTTGAGGGCTTGACTAATGAATGTTGAATTCTGCCACTTTCCGGCAGTTCACAGAAAATGCACTATTTTCCAAAAAAATTAATAAAGCAGTGGGCCCTCCCCTGGATCCATCTGCTTCGTTCCATCTTTTATCCGGAAATAAAAATTTGCATTTCTAGCTACCAGTACATTCAATTTTAGGCAGAGAATAGTGTGCCATAAAATTCCAGGGGGCTTCTCAAAGTATTTGCTTCATGTAGAATTCAAGACTGTTTTTTTTTAGGATTGACGATGTTCAACTCATGGTGTAATTAGCTTGTAACTTTATTTATATTTTGTTCTACAGCAACCTAGCAGCCCTGATGGAGGTACGAAATTTCAATTAATCTTTGGTCTACATTTTTTTAGAGGCAGGCTAAAGAGCTTACAATTAATTCTGAAAGTCAGTGCATTTTGCAGTAAAGCATTTCTAGCAAATAAAGGAGATTGCTCTATGCAAACGATGCCATTCTTTGGCACTTAAACTAATTTTCATTTACAATGTACACCTTAATATCCAAGTGAGGTAAGAGCTGATAACATTTGGTAATTTGATAAGTTCTATATTTCTGCGTCATTAATTAATACATATCCTTCATACCCTGACTATATTTACCCAAGGTGCGTCAAGTAGGGCTATTCAAGGTCAGGCTGAATATTTTTTGGTCAATCCTGTTATCTTATCTCAAGTTTGTCTTCCCTCAATAAAGGAAAACTGAAGAAGAGAAAGAGATCCCCTTCACCTGAACAGAAAAAGAAGAAGAAATTGTAAGTCAACAGTTGAACATTAAAATAGCAGTCCAAAAGATACACCATACAGAAAAGATACAGGCAATAAAGATACAGAAAAACAGTTTATATTGGTCTTCCTTATAATGAATTCATGACAAGTTATTTTTATTTATGTCATTGTATAGTGTTATCTTCAGGTTAAAACAGATTAATCTAGGTTGGAAGCAAATTTTACCTGAAAACCGATTTAACCTACAGCATACACATACATTATGTGTTGACAGTTTTTTAAAGGGAAAATATTATATAAGTTTATTTAGCTTTGTCAATGTGTTTTCCCAATAGGACTGGAGCAGCAATTCCCAAGAAAAAATCTGGTAAAGATGATGACAACGACAGGTAATTTTTTTTTTATTTCAATTACATTTTGCCTTGTTTGTGGTTGGTGTTGCACAGTTGCAGTCGTTTCACTACATGTACTTGTGCGCCACTCTACTCTGGAGAATATCAAAGCTTACATGTACGTCTTTCAAGACACAACAAATCAATTACAAAATCTATATAAAGAAGGCAGAGGGTTGATCAAAGTTCTCCTAGTTTGGTCCTTAGCAAGCTTGAAGAGATTTGTTTCTCTTCTTTGTAACTGATAGAATAAGGGCTAAAGAATCTTTACCTAGACCAATACTTAGAAAATACTGGACTGGCACTCATAAATTGGTTGATTTTAGTTACCGGGGGTATCTGCTCTCTCAGCTGTCTTAGTTATACTAGTTATGCAGCGTTTTTGAGCACTTGGTATATACTATGGAATATCCCAGGAATCACTTGTATTTTCTGGGTATGCACACAAGCCTTTAGGCGAGTTTGTATACCACAGGAGAAAGTGTTACATAACTATTTAAATTTATACCATGCCATTGAAAATACCCTTCCTTAATTCCATTGAGAATGAAGTGGCAGTGCACGATGTGAAGGTTGGGTTGGGTTTAATACCGTTGAACATACAACAGCTTTCCTTTATTCTGAATGGCTGTATTTTCTGTGGCATAATTACATGTTTTTGTTTCAACATTTTGTGTTCTGTTTTCAGTGACGATGCCACCAAAGATCTTCCCAATCCATCACCAATTCCTAATGTAAGGATCAAAGCCTTTGTTAAAAAAGTGTTCCTTTTAACCCTGTTGGGGTACTTTTAATTAGTAGATTCATATCCATATTTACTGGAAATTAAAACTGTTTCAATTTCTTTCTTTAGGTTGAAGAAGTTTCTGCAACAAGTGCTCCAGGTATAAAGAAACAAAAAAAATAATACATTTTCTGTATGTCAACCTGTAGGGAAAGTTCTTGTAATGGATGCTTAAGAAAGAAGCCAACAGCACAGTTGCATGTTTAATTTGATAAAATTAATAAATTAGCAAAATAATAACAAAAGCAAAAAGGAACCTTAATAGTGTGTTTCGCTAATTATCTGTGTTCTGTAAAATAATTTTAGTTTGTCAACTGGTGCTTTTTTATCCAATTTATTTTGGCAAATTTGTCAAGATATGTTTTTGGAACATGACTGTTTTCAATTGATGTTTCAGCACAGACAGCCCAAAAGTTGAACCATATATTAAAATTTACAAACACTGAGGTGAACTGTCCAGCAGTAAATTACTTCAAGAATGAGATATTATATTACATGTTTGCATTCAGGTGCAAAAGGAAAAGAAGATTTACAACCAATGAAAGGAACTTCGCTGACAGACATCTCTGATTCAGGTAACACCATAAAAAAACTAATAATATACATGTATACAGCAGTCATTAAAACTGTACAACCATCGTTTGGAAATCAACTCTCAGTAGCCTTCCATTAGAGGTGTCCTCCAGCTTGTTTTATCCTTTCAGTGGCCATGTCTGTGTACCCAAAACAACATACATGTAATGCCACTTGTAACCTACATGTGCATACAGTCTTAGGGGATAGACATGTTTGTGTACTCTACATGTGAGCACTTAAGACATAATTTGACATATTTTTTGTTGTTCTTTTCAGGTAAACCAGAGGGTGCCGATGGAGAAGAGATGGAGACGAGCAGTCACATGGATACTCAGGTACACAAATATAATGATTCCATCCGGCCTTGACATAGCCTGTGTTCATTAGATTTTGGTCTCCTTTTCCTTTCAGGGGGAACAAGTATGTACTATGTTTCTTGAGATTGTTATCTCTGAGAACTGTCTGATCAGAGTACAGTTGATAAATCCCAATAACTCTGACTCGAACCCTCAAGAACTTGAACCTTCTGCTAACTTGAACCTTTTTTAATTGCCCTTTCTTACTAACTTTACCCTCTGTAACTCAAACTTTTGTTCCTAGACTACGAGCAATCCCTATTTATTTTCACAGTCTGCCGATTGTGAAGCAAAAAATAATAATAATAATAATAATAATTGCCTGCGTGAAAATTGGGGAAAAGGGGAGCCAAGTCTACTTTTTTCCATTTCCTGAAAGTTCGAGTTTTGGGGTATCCTCTGTAAATGTTAGACTGATGATGTATTTATTTGGTGCCATACTGAGATACATGTAATAACTTTTGGAGATCTTTAATTACAGTTTTTAAATGCTTACGTTACGTTTTGGTTCACTATAATAAATCACAATCTCACACAGAGTCTAATTCCAGCTGATTGTTAACCTACATGCTAAAAGTTTTGTAATGATGTCGCTTTCTTTACATTTATAATCCTGCACTTGTAAAGGACCAACCAGAGGACAGTACCGAGCAGTCGGCACCAGCATCACCTTCATCCAGCCAGACTAAAGATGGACTGTTCAAAGAACCACTCACCATGCCAGACACTGAGCCTCATGACGAAAACCTGACAGAACAGACACATCATATCATTATCCCCAGCTATGCCTCCTGGTTTGACTACAACAGGTACTGTTAAGTGCTGAGTGTTAACCCCCTTCCTACTTTGTCAGTGAACAAATAAAAAAGAAAATTTAATAATAATTAAGTCGCAATACAACCCCAAAGAACATTAAGTAACATCCAAACCTCACAAGGGGTTGAAATTTGTAATGCGTGATTTACCATTTAGTACATGTTATGTACATTTTCCTAAAAGGAAAATCGTTTTCACATTCAAGCCTAACCAAACATTATATTTGAAACACAAAGTTTCTATTAAGGCCACCAAAAAAGCCTTTTGAACACAAAATCTGACATTATGGCTGGCACCTTTTAAAAGTTCTTTCTGGCTATTTCATATAGCTGCCAAGCCTCTGTCAATGACAGTCTGCTCTAACTTGTTTTTCAATGCAAAGCTACCCTGGCTGTGGTGTGTTTGATGATAGTTATTCTGTCTAATACTCTTAGTTTTTGTCAATGTTTTTCCCTCTGTTTCCAGTGTCCATGCCATTGAAAGGAGAGCTATACCAGAATATTTCAATGGTAAAAACAAATCTAAAAGTCCTGAAGTGTAAGTATACCAGCACTGGTCCTTATTTATTGCTGCAATGCATGTAAAGGCCTGGCGAAAAGCGGAATCAAGTTGAAAACTTGCATCTACATATTTGTGACTAAGTTTGGTAGGATTTGTAAGGATTTGCATTTTTATTGGTCCGATCAAATTAGCACACAAATCGGCACAAATTTTCACCCCTTGGCTACCCAGTGGAAGTCGATTCAAGTTGATTGCATCTTGAGATTTTTTTTTAACTTGAAGGTGCTTGCAAGTAGAGTTGCGAGTCCTCTTGGCAACCCAATGGAACTTATGGCTGCTTGTGCCTGTGCATTAACTTTTTTCGTGTTGAGATCTGCACGAACATGTACAAAGATTTTGACAAATAGTTCTGTATTCTGGCAAAAAAATATATATTTCTGGTAAAATATTATATCAAAACAAATAAAATTTAACTTAAGATGCCCCCTTAGGAAATTGAAATCTACAGAAAAGGCTGATTGGCTGGTTCATTAACTTGTTTTTGACTGCTATGCCTGTTTCAGGTATCTTGCTTGTCGAAACTTTATGCTTGATGCATACCGGCTCAACCCAACAGAATACCTGACTGCTACAGCCTGTCGACGGAACCTTGGTGGTGATGTGTGTGCAATTGTGAGGTATGTAATCAGTGCATTTTTTTTTCATTACTATGACACTACAAGACATAACTTACAATGAGTGCATTCATGCTGACCAGTGCTTCGTCAATGTTCAGCATGCCCCTCGGACATTCATAGAAAGGGCCATCATCATCTGTCTTTACATATTGTTCAGCTTGGGCTGCCTGTGACATATTTCTTTCCCTTTTTCATACTTTAGGACGCATGCTTTCCTGGAGCAGTGGGGTTTGATTAATTATCAAGTGGATGCTGATGGTCGTCCTGCGCCCATGGGTCCACCATCGACATCGCACTTCCATGTCCTAGCTGACACTCCAGCAGGACTACAGCCTCTACAGCCTTCTAAGACACAGGTAACGACAAAACACTGTATTTCCTGGTGAAAAGTTTTGAAACAATAGTCTTCCTCAAATAATTGCCCCCCCCCCCCCCCCCCCCCCGGCCCCCTTGCTTGGGATAATCAATCCCTCTTTTCTTACCTACATTTTCTTTCGCTGCTTGAGAATTTAACAGTATTTGTTGATTAACAGTCACAGCATTTGCTGTTGTGTGCAAGCTTGGGCTAATGTCGCATTCTCCCTTAGCATTCAGCAAAACTTTTTTTTTCTTTTTCTTTTCAATGTGAAGGTTTCCAAGTGCATTTGATAGCCGATCAGTGATAAAACTCATTTTGCTTTCAGATTCCACCCTCACAGCAAATGATTCAGTTTAAGGATGATTTTGGCAACAAAGAAATTTACAAGAGTGGTATAACTGGCGCCAACTTTGGGTGAGATTCTGTGCTTCTGTGAATTTTTTTTTTAATTGAAATATTGCAATAGCCTGCACGTGATTGGTACAAATAACAGCATTCCATGGCTTTATCTACCTTTTATAATTTGCGCATTACAAGGAGAATTTACAATGCACAATTTGCCGCAAGCACATTGAAACAAATATATACATGTAGATTTCTTTCCTAATCCTTGAACTCTGCGTCAGTAATAATTGCTCTGTCCATGGCATGTTGTGTTATACGTGTACTGTTTATGGCAACCTGCATGAAGAATTAAAATTGTGTTTATTTTTGTGTTTTCTTTTCCTTCATCTTTTAGCCTTCGATCAGACCAGTATCTTTCAAAAAAGAGCCAAAAGGTTAGTCAGTAAAGCTTTCACGTCTGTAAAAAGCAGTCTGTAAACCTTAACCATGAGGAAAAGTGCTTATTATATTAACTAGACTGCGAGCCGTCTCTTTCTTTTACTGGCATGTGACTTGAAAACACAAATGTGAATAATTTATCAAAAACAATTCCCTCGTTTTTCCCCAGATTTACATGTACATGGTTTAATTTTTCTGGCCGCATTCTAATATTAACTAACTTATATGTATGCTTCAAGTATTACACCATCATCATTCACTGATGAAATGTTGTAGGCTATTTCAGATTATTTTCTGTTTCCAAAAGTGTCGTGGCTGTTCTCGTTATAACTGCAGTCGCGTTTTCATTCTTGCAGGCTGCAACAGCTACAAAGGAATGGACTGAACAGGAGACGCTTCTGCTGTTAGAGGTAAAGTATACGAAAAAGATAAATGGCTTAAAACTGTCTTGCTCATAACCATTGTTTAGTGAGGTTTTGGAACTAGGAAATTCACAAGTTTGCGGTTAAAACCTGTGAAAAATTGATGTTCTACTTGGCTGCGAGCAAGCACAGATTATAGGTCTTTTTTGTAAAAATTGTTTGCATAAAGTTTTTCTCTAATTCTTTTTTCAGGGTCTGGAGATGTTCAAAGATGACTGGAATAAGGTGGCTGAACATGTTGGTACACGAACCCAGGATGAGTGCATCCTGCACTTTCTAAGACTGCCAATAGAAGACCCGTACCTAGAGGATGTACAGCTCGGTGAGTTTAAAGGGAGTTAAAAGTTACAGAATGGTGTAAGGGCACAGAGTTGAGAGAGCTTGCCTTCCACCAATTTGGACACAGTGTCATATGTGGGTTGAGTTTGTTGATGTTTCTCGTCGTTGCTCCAAGGTTTTTTCACGGTTTTCCTCCCTCCCAAGAAAACCAATTGATGCTTCTAAATTCGGATTTGATTGGGAGCAGTGGATAAAGAGCCACTTTGCCATTTTATTATTTTTTTTTTAGATTATTATTTAAATGAAAATGCTGAATAATGGATTGCAAGTTTATTTTTTTGAGTTTTTGCCTCATATCGCTGTTTTTGTTTCAGGTCCATTGTCACATCAGCCTGTGCCATTCAGTCAGCAGGGTAATCCGATTATGTCCACTGTCGCTTTCCTTGCATCAGTTGTGGATCCACGAGTGGCAAGTGCTGCTGCTAAAGCTGCTTTAGGTTAGAGAGCATATTCTTCACGCTTTTACATGCGCTGGCACGAAATCTAATGTTGCCATGACAACTTCACCCTTCAAATAAAAGCTGTCAAAAATCATGTTGCGTGGCAACGTGCATTGTCCATTTTATTAAAAATCAAACAGGCAAACGACAAAAAGCTGGAAAAGAACTTTGCGTTTTTAGGCCACTATTGGGGTTGACCAGGCAGACTTCTGTAGTACTCTGATTTACTGCAGCGTGATGCACGACTTTCCTGAACCAATCACATAGCCAAAAGTTTGAGTGAAGCACTTTGAATGTCACAGGAAAGCCAGTTTTATTCACGTGTTGGTTTTGGTTTGGTAATTCTCATGATAACAGATGTCTTTTAACACTTCTGTTTTCATTTGAATGTGTTTTAAACCATACAGAGAAATTTTCCGAAATGAAGGACGAGATCCCACAGGCAGTCATTGATACCCATGTTAAGAATGCCGCCAACGCCCGGGCAGAAAAAGTGAAACAGGAGACTTCTGAAGAAAATGCAGGTGTAGTAAACAAATACAAGTCTGGGGAAGCTCTGTTTTTACAAGGAAAAGAGGGAAACTAAAACACAATGAAACCGTTTTTTGTTCATTTGGTCACTAAGAGGAATGATCCTTTTGTTATTATTGTTGTTTTGTTTGTTTGTTTGTTTGTTTGTTTTGTCATATATGACTGGGTAATTGGCCATTTCCATACTACCGGTACTTCATACTTGACAGAATATGTGTTTAGGTGAACTTTTATCAATGAGGACACATTGTGATGCTCATTATAAATACTCTGCATCTCATCAGCATTCAATCCTGGACATATACATGTACGTATCTGGAAATAAACTATAACATATATGAATAAAACTATAAAATGTTATGGCCAGGCATGAGCTTCCCTGAATATGCTATTACGTATTTTATCATATTGTGCATTACTGTTGTTGTTACCAATAAAACGTCCATCACCTGATCACACTTAAATTTTAGGACACTCATCATTTAGCTGTCAATCTCTATTACGCAGTTAGTTGACTATTACCTGAGATAAACAGGTTTGACTTGATATCTCTGTATTATTCAGAAGAAACACCGCAGCCGATGGAAGTGAACGGAAGCCAATTAGCAGGACCTGAGGGTGGAGACACACGGGCACAAGATGTAAAGGTAGAGTTATTTAGTTGATATAAAATGTTAATGACAAACTTACATCTTTAGAGTGAACGTCTCCACTGCTATAGCTCTACTCTTTTAATTCCAGTTTTTGTAGTATGATGTTATAAAGAGTATTCCTCCTGCTAGTCCTGAACAGATGCAGTCAGTCACAGCCACCCTCCATGTCTCCTCCCTTCCCCTCCCCTCCCTAACAATTTAAAGGTCAGTAGTTCAATTTGTAAACCTGAACGTTGAAAGCCACTATAGTAACTGTGAAAGATAATATGGGCACCCATGTCATACACACTCATTTCTGCCCTTACTAACTTACATGTACTGCCCGCATTACTGAGACTCCGCATTCTCTCTTACTGTTGGTTTGTTTTTTCTTTTGTTTAGATGGAAGATTCATCAGAGACCAGTGGCCAGGCACAAAATGGAGAGAAAACACAGGCTCTTAACGAAGAAAACATTGCAAAGGCGGCTGCATCAGCTCTAGCAGCAGCTGCAGTGAAAGCCAAGGTAACCATCTTATTGATTATCAACTAGCACATGTGGCAGACAAGCTTTATAGTAAAACACAGTAGCGATATCTTGGTAATAAAGTTCTATAATATATGCAAAACCGAGGTACATTTCTTGTGTATTGACAAACATGAGTGGAAAAAAAATGAGAGTATTAATTCCAGTTTTAAATAATATTTGCTAATTTGCGGTTTGCAAACTATCGTAGAGGAACTAATAGCTGTTAAGCCCCCAGTTATTGGTTAGTAGTGAATGTAAGTATATCACTCCCGTAGTTGTGTTTTTGTGGGGAATGGAGTTATGTCTATGTCGTTTAACTTTGAAGCTACCATTAGAAAACAACGCTGAGAACTCTGGGTACCTTCTCTTTCCCTGATAGCACCTGGCTCAGGTTGAAGAACGTAAGATCAAGAGCCTTGTGGCGCTTCTCGTCGAGACGCAGATGAAGAAACTCGAGATAAAACTGCGCCATTTCGAAGAACTTGAAACTATTATGGACCGCGAGCGAGAGGCGGTAGGTTCAAGCTATTAATAAAATAATTAAGAATATTTTTGTGTGTATTAGGGCGTTACCTGTCTTCTTCAAGTTAGTACTTCACTCAGAAGCTAGGGTGTGGGGTTGGCATGTTAAAAAGGCAATTAGTCAGTGAAATAAAACAAAACCTCTCGAGTGGTAGCTGTAAAATAAACATAATTATTTAAGCCATTTTGTCACTTTTGTCAAAGCAAACTGGTCAGCCTTGTGCGAAGCATTTTTCTTTCTTCGATAGCAGTTTCAATTGCGTGTTAGTGAATACTATACAAGGTACATCTGAAAGGTTGTGAAAAAAGACTTTCATTCTTTCATTGCGTTCAGTTCTTATATTGTTTGAGTAAAACCACATGCTCTGTTACTTGTCTACTTCACTACCAGCATTATTGGTTCTTCACACAATGCCTCTGCAGTTAGTAGCATTACGTGACAATCCAAATGACAGAACGAAGGCGAATATGATGTTTCCTTTGCGCAGTTTAAAAGAAAAGTCGCTTAATTTCTGTTCTCCATGATTTCATTTTCTTTTTTTATTTTATCAGTTGGAGTATCAGCGTCAGCAGCTCCTTGCTGAACGCCAACAGTTTCATCAAGAACAACTGAAAGCAGCTGAGCTACGAGCACGGGCAGCCGCCGGTCATCTCTCCCCCTCAGCACCCTCCCCAGGGCAGATTCAACCGCAACCACAGGTATCCCAGCCTCAACCCCAATTCCCACAACAGCAGCAACAGCCACAGGTACCGCAACAGCGGAGGCATTCTCAACAGGCCCTGTCCCAGGGCCCTCAGCCGGGAGTATCAAGTCACGTGCCACAAGCTGGCAGTCCTGCACAGCAAGGTATTATTTTAGAGCATGAACTGGGTGATGAGTGTTGTAGGGATTCACTTAAGAATGTGATTTGTATCGAAAAACGCGACAATTTTGAACAGTTTTTGAAGGGATGTACACACCATTTTCCCCACACAGTCTTGCTCCCTGTGGTGGACTAGCATCCCATCCAGGGGGGTGTAGAAATACTCCAAGTCGCTTCATGCCACGGAAACCGGGATAAGCTCCAACCTGATGGGCCACTAGGCTCATGTGTAGACTTTATGTTGGTCTTACTCCAGGTTTGGTTCCAAAAATAAAATTGTGTAGAAATAAAATTGGGCCGGCCATTGAGTTTGATATTGAAAAACCTGAAGTTTGTAATTAGCGCTTGGGCGCTCAGTCAAGGAATTGCTCTATAACAACTTATTGTAGATAGAAAATAAGGGTTTGCACGTTTTGGTCATACTCCTTTTCAAACTAGAGGGGAGATTGAATTTAGAGTAGTTTGGACATTTTGGTATAAATTCTGCAATGATACCACATTCCCTCCCTAAGTCTATTGGCAGTTTATATACCTTTTGCTTCTGCGTTTGCGCCTGGCATCCTCTCTCCTAAACCAGCATACCTGACCAAAATAAAACTTGTTGTTTATGCAGTTGCAGGCAGCAGCCAAGCCGGCGGGTCCAATCCACCATCTGCCTCTGCGTCTCCGGCTCCAGCAATGAACCCAGGATCAGTACCTCCAATCGGCTCCCACCCTCCCTCCGGCTGCAGCACCCCAGTGTCATTCATGGGATCGAATGCCGCATCCCCTGCATCAGGCCCTGGTACCCCCAGCAACATTCCTCTGGCTCATGCTACCGCTGGCCAGATGGCTCACGTGCCTGGCGACAATGCAGTGTCGAGTCCAGTTCCCCCGGCCACAAGCATGATGGAATGATAAGACTAGAACGGTGTCAGTGTTTGAAAGAAAAAAGCGTGCCACTTTTTGTTGTTGTAATTGTTTCTTTTCTAAAGTAATAAATTTTCATTTATGTCAAGACTTGTTGCATCGTTGTCAATAATAGACATTTTATTCCTGTTAGGCACCTTAGTGCGTAGTTATATATCAACTGCAAGAGTATTTTTTACAACCTTTTAGGTGATTTGGTCACAGCGAAATTTCATACTGAAAGTGATTGCTGTCCACATGAAGTGAAGTATTTTAAAGAATTGGTTTGTCTGCAGCAGTATAGGAAATTTCTGCAGTACAAGAATAGATCCCGATTGTGCATCACTGGCATTTGACCAGGGGTATAGAATGATGTTTTGGGAAGTCCTGAAGGAGTTCTACAATATTATGAAAGGCATGACCAAGGTCGGGTAGAATATTTTTGACCGTATGCATGCACTGTGAACTAATTTTTTTTTGTCCGGGTTGCATGGAAAAAATGAAAACATCGCAGGAAATATTAAAAGAGTAAAAAGCGTTCTCTGGTTAAAAAGGTTTAAGAAAATATAAGCTTTCGGCTATTCTACTATAGCCTTTAACGAATATGAAGAATAGTAAGCGCGTGGTTGGAAATATATGCAGGGGAGGGTGTGAAAAGATTAAAAACTAAAAATACAATAGAAGTGTGAAAAGCTAAAAAAATGGACTAACGAACAAGTAAAGATTACAATAAAATAGAATAACAAGTAAAAATTACAATAAAATGGAATATTGAAAGCAGGTTCACGGTTGTGCTATGGGCAGCCCTGTAAGCCCTATTGTCGCTAATCTGTGCATGGAGGTTGTTGAAGAATTAGCCATCAATACTTCTACAGTTGCACCAAGGGTTTGGAAACGATATGTTGACGACAGCTTCGTCATCATTAAGAAAGACGCTGTCTCCTCCTTTCATGACACCTTAAACTCCATTGATTCCAAAATCGTTTTTACTATCGAAGAAGAAAACAATGGCCAAATCTCTTTCCTGGACACCCTGGTTTCCAGGAAAAATGGTGTTGCTGTCATCGACGTTTACCGGAAGCCGACACACACAGATAGATATCTGGATTTTTCCTCACATCATGAAACAAAACATAAAGTCAGTGCGGCCTCGACTCTCTTATTCCGCGCAGCCAACCTACCTAGCACCTGTGAAGGAAAAGCGCGCGAGACTAGTCACGTTACGGAAGCATTGACAGCCAATGGCTATCCATCAACAGTTATTTCTAACATTTTAAAAAAGAAGTCAGCTCCAACAACTCCTCCACCAGAAGAATTGGTGTCCATGTTCTTCAAATGGGCCGATCCATCAGACACATCCATGGGTTTCGCATGTCTTCCCTACATCCGCGGACTGTCTGAACCTCTTACCAGATTACTCCGCAAAAATGACATTCGTGTTGTAAGTAAACCAGCTAAAACCTTGCAACAAGAATTTCCTTCTCCTAAGTTCAGGCAGCCCCTGGATCTCCAATGCAATGTTGTCTACAAAATTCCGTGCGCTGACTGCAGTTGGTCTTATGTAGGAGAAACTGGCAGATGTTTTAAAACCCGAAGAAAGGAACATCAGCGAAATCTTAAAAACTATACGAGAGGCTCGAACATTGCCAACCATGCTTGGCATAACAATCATTCTATTGACTTTGAGGGCGCTACTGTGATAGACAAAGGCAATCACCGTGTTCGAAGAACTCTAGAATCTTGGCATACTGCCAAAACTGTCGGCGCCGATAACAATTCTAAACCATTACCAAGACAATATTCCATTTTATTGTAATTTTTACTTGTTATTCTATTTTATTGTAATCTTTACTTGTTCGTTAGTCCATTTTTTAGCTTTTCACACTTCTATTGTATTTTTAGTTTTTAATCTTTTCACACCCTCCCCTGCATATATTTCCAACCACGCGCTTACTATTCTTCATATTCGTTAAAGGCTATAGTAGAATAGCCGAAAGCTTATATTTTCTTAAACCTTTTTAACCAGAGAACGCTTTTTACTCTTTTAATCGCAGGAAATATTGGTTTAAAATGTGTCTACTCTTACAACAAGCAGCATTCAACAGCATATACAACATGCAACACTAATCAAAGGTACAATCGTACAACGTAGTCTATGAACTTTCCATATCTTCCTAAACAGACAATGGTCTACTGTATACACCTGATTGAAGAATCGTTGACCCATGAAAACGAGCACAAACCACGAACGACGACCCAAATGTTTACTGGAAATTCGGATAAAATAATCGTAGTCTGTGACAGAACAGGTCAGAACAAACATGATTATTACGACAGGTCGCGCAAGTCATCCTCTTATTAGGCTCTCAAAGAAAGAAAACATCCTTGCTATCGATAAAAGGAACATTACCAAGCTTGCCAATGCTGCTACCTAGAATACCATTGGGTCTTATCGTTCATGGTTTACGCTTTTTAGTACGTAAACGTTTCTTCAATCAGGTGTATATGCTTTTATTAAAATAATGATAACACTACTTCAAATTGGCGAATTAAGTGCATGTAAAATGCAACGTTTAAAACGGCAGATTTGAATTAAATGCGAGGTTAGTTGGTTATTCGACTATTCCAGTTTCATTGTCGTTCACGGCCGTTCTTTGCGGACCAACAACGTGAAATGGCCAAATTTTGTGTATTGTGGACAGCCAGAACCACGACAGATAATTTTTGGCTTTTATATTTGGGATTGAATGCTCAGTAATAGCTCAGCAATTTAATGCGACACAATTAAATGCGACCTTTAAAACAAAATGCCGAATTTTTAATACGAGTCGACTCGAATTAGTAATGTACTCTGCGCATAAAAATATTATTGAAATGTCATTAGAGTTTGAGCTACCATTAAGTTTATCTGCTGACGATTATTACTGCTCATTTCATGAATATGTAATGTTTGGAACATGCAGCCTACAAGACATCTAACTTATATACATTATAGGTCATGACAAAAAGCCATGTTCCTGAACACCTGACAATACGCTCTACTCAAGAACGAAACTAATGACTCCATGCACGAGTTTAGTTGAGTG
This sequence comes from Meandrina meandrites, assembly GCA_963693305.1. Classification (NCBI taxonomy): domain Eukaryota; kingdom Metazoa; phylum Cnidaria; class Anthozoa; order Scleractinia; family Meandrinidae; genus Meandrina; species Meandrina meandrites. Next base: position 13,249,719 of record OY855908.1, read on the forward strand.
CTTTGTCTTTCGTGAGTAGGATAATGTTAGAACAAACCTTGCACATGAGAAAGTGACATAGTTTATGGCGTGCCGTGTGGGTGTATGTGCAATGATGGCATACACTTGCAATGTGCTTGTTGCAAATTGTTGCAAATAAATTAAGGCCTTCAGTCACAGTGTTTTTTGGTTTGTGGGGTTGTTGTAGCCAAAAGGCAAGCACTTCTCACCGACTTGTTCCTGAAAAAGCCATTCTAAAAATAGCCTACTCACAAAAAATATATCTCGAGGCCGATTACCAGAGATGTAGACTTCTAGCCTATGAGCTTCTGGTTTCACTTGTTGCTGTGACAGTGTGATTTCATTGACCTGTAAGGGCAAAAGAACATCTAAAAGTTCTCAGAATAAGCTTATTAGTACTTTAGGATACATCTATAAACAAAAAAAAAATACATCTATAAACAACATTCATGCTATTTTACAATTGCTATTGTTGTTATATAAGCTCATGCTAACAAATATCCACAATTTTATTAATATTTCTATATAAATTTGTTGGCTCTAAATAAAATTCATTCATAATAATTTACATATGATGTCATCATTTTAAAAATATGATCAGTTGTGTGCTCCTGGTATCATATTTTTCATTTTAAATAACGAGTACCTTTGGTGGCAAGTTTTTCTCCAACAGATATACACAAACTACAGCAATACGTCCCTCAGTAGTCACTGTCATCCCTTTTAAGAAACCAATCCTTTCTTCGTAGATTTGTGTGCCTCGTACAAACTTGCCATTTATGGTGTATATGTCCACATGCAGGACATCTTTCCATCCTATACCAGCGACGACAACATGTTCACTTGCCCGGTGAAATGCAATTCTAGGCCAGCAATAACCTTGGAGTTTAAACTTGCTAAGATGGTCGCCATGTTGACTGAATATGTGAACACAGGAATAATCACCCCGCGCCACTACCATAACACGGCCATCATTAGCAGCAGTGATATCGCTCGCATCCTTCAACATGTCTTTTCCAAACTCGCGAACAAACTGTCCATCAGCCTCGTACACAGAAACCACATCATCAACACTCAGTACCAGTACTTTGCCACTGTCGGTGACTGTCAGTCTGCCCCAGTACCTCTCTCCCCTCACAGGAAACGTGTGTTGCAGGTCAGCGGTGTTGTTAAATTCGTAGACAGCGCGCTCATATCCCGCTCCAGGCTTTTTCAATCCGACCAGTACAAAGATATTGTCTTTCATGTCTGTGGCTACATCATGAACACATAACTTTGTATCTGCGTCATCATTTGGGAGACTGAAAAGTTTTATAAATGTTCCTGTACTGTCAAACATCTTTACGTTACTATCCCCACTGTCTCTTACAATGAATTGTCCTCTGGAGTTTGTAGCGATACAACTCGGGTACTTCAAATTGTGTTCCCCTTCACCGTGCTGAGCGAATGACCATGGTGTTACACAACAGTGCTCCATGCCCTGTTCACGCAGGACTTCGGATACTCTTTCGTCACGCAATGGATCAACTTTGTCTTCTCTCATAGCAACAGCAGGCCAGATCCAGAGATGAGTGTCTTTACCAACTGTTTGCGTGACATCAAAGATAACACGATTCACGTGACAGACACTGGAGATAATTTCCCTGCGTTCGTCTTTACCAAACAAACCCCTTACTGCCTGAATGCAGTGAATGCCTTTCTTGAGCTGAACATCAAAGCTATTCTGAACCGCTGACAACGAGTTTAGCTCTTTAACACACACTCTACATGGTGCTAATGCGTCCGCGGGATTCTCTACTGTCTCTAGTATTGTCGCCATAACTCGATACTGCATAGCTAGAATGCGGTCAGACGTTTCTAGAACTTCATTTTTAAAGGCCTTTGTTGCTTCTCTACGAGCATCTTTGAACCTCTTTTTTGCGTTGTAAAGTGCCCTCCTAGCTGATTCATCCAGGTCGGTAAGCTCCAAGTTTCTCATTCCTTCCGCGAGAGAAAAAGCTTCAGCACAAGCTGCTCGTGTTGTTACCGTGCCGTACTCGCTTCTTGACCTTGCCTTATCAAACACTTCATATAGCAACTCGATTCCTTCTTCAAAGAAACTTATACTTGCTAGCAAATCTTTCCTTGATAATCCATCCAATTTCTTCTTAACATCGTCGATTTCGCGCACGATCAAACCACGAAATGTTTGATCTGTTACATCGCCATCTTTTAGCTTCTCCGCTGCCTTATCTCTGCCTTTATTCACAAGTAAGCCAATAGTGGCTTTAAACACGGCAGTTATAATCGAAGACATAATTGTGAAGTAAAAAAGAACTCGTACACTGTTGCGTGGTCAATACAAATGATCTTCTAGTGGCGTGTCGTCACAGTCTGATGGAAAAAACATTCCAGGAGTCAGTAATGACGAAAAAAATAGAATATCAGATTTTAAGGTCAGCATCCTTCGCACGCGACTTCATAGCCCCTCCAGGTGAAATCCCGCAAATTTTCTTTGATTTCCTTTCGCCATTTTATGTCAATTTAGTAATAATTATTCCTCTTAACTACCATTGAACTATTTTAGCGAATATTTAGGACGTAAAGGCAAACGAAAACAAATATGGGATACACCCATGCTTTTTTGGTCCAAAACCCTAAAACCGGAGCAGTTCATTTTTCATAGCAGATCCGACCTGGTTGATCGTGTCATGTTGTACCTTCGTTCACGTGTTAGTTTTATGTAATTTGGGTGCGATTACTGAACCGACTGACCAATCATAGCTATCCAATTAGAATGTGTTGCTACTTGCAAAAAAAATGACTGTCTTGTTTTGCATTGCCGGTGCTTGGCCGATTTAGAATTACTTCTTCCTGGCGCAGATTACATCATGAATATTAATTCGCTTAGTTTACCATTGTCACAAATTGGACTCTTAATTTTGGAACAATAAGTAACTACTGCTACTTCATGGTACTTAAAATGCATTTTTAGAAACAGTAACAGCTTTAAATCATCATCAGCCGTAACACATCACAAGTTACTGCTTTTTTACATGAGAGTTTTTATGCGATTTGCGGATATATAGTGATGAGCCCATCATTTCTTGAAATAACGATTCGATCCATGTTTTCCTCTTCTAGTTCGTGTGTTGTAACATCCATTCTTTTAAAATAAAAGTCCATTCCATTCCAAACTTTATCGGTCCATCTTCTGCCACCGATCTGACTGATCTTTCTTGTGGTGATGATTGACAGGTGAGCATTCCGTCTGCTTGCACTGCTTGTGTCAAATGAACAGGAAATCAGACGATATAAATAGATCAGCAAATGTTTTGTCAAGTATCAGCTTATCAAGTTAGTTTAATTTGACAACCTGCTAGTGATATCAAGTGCCCAGGATGCGACTAATCCGACTCGCTGTTTGAGGAATTTGGCCCCTGACAACACGAATCACCAGACAAACCAAGCTGGTAGGTTGTTTTGTCGCTTGATTGAAAATAGAGGCTACGATTGATCTCTTACAATACCTTCCCTCTTTAAAAATTGTAGAAACGAGCGCTCAACACTAAAGTAAATCACCAGGTACAATCCCAGACAAAAGTATTTGGGACTGAACTCTTGTATGACCCTTATAACGTGACAATTCGTTACGAGTGATTTGAACTAGAGATCCCCCTTTCCCCCTTTTACAATGTTCCAATATAGGCAGCAATTGAAAGCATTGGTTTTCGTTTCATGTTAAACAACATTGGGAAAGGATGAGGATGAATCATTTTCATGTTTTCATGGCTCAGGTTGGAAAAACAGCAAGTGTCGAAAGAATTATGTCTGTTTTACCCGAACCGGTCAAACATCAGCAGAATAAAGGAAACTTTGATATCAAGACTGACATCTCTGAAATCGCTTAATAAAAATGGAATTAACATTACATACAACTTCAAATGGGGACCTTTTGTGTTTTTCACGAAAAAACTGTTTTGTTATTCTTAGTTTCCGAAAGAGAAACAGACGATCTGAAATGTCGTAGATGCTCTTGGGGTCATCATGCAATCTTACTGTTGACCCTTACTCAGCTTTTGCGTCAATTGTCTTTGCTGTGTATTCTATACAAGAACAACTTTTGACAGTCTTAGCTCTTGTTTTCGCGAGAGGCATTCACAAAGGTTTTGCCAAAGGCGGGGTTCTACCTGAAGGCCGTTTTTCCGCCGCGTAACTTGGGTTTAGTACGAATATCTCGCTCGCGTTTCAAGCAATCGAAAAATTGTTCACTCATCCCATGAAATTATGTTTTGCAGTGTTTGTAAATTTTAGGGGTTTGGGAGGAGATACTTTTTCTAAATTAATAAGCAAAATTTAGAGGAATAAGAAATGGTGAAGATTTAATGTGTTTTTTGAATTAGAATTTGAAGTTTTGGTTTTGGAGGGGGGGGGGGGGTACAATTTTAAAACAAGCCCCTTTTTGGGGGGGTAAATTTTTCTCTGGTAAGAAACATGAGGGGGGTCAAATTTTATGACAAAGCAACAACAGTCTAGGGAATTTGACGTCAGTGATCTATCCTTGATCCCGCGGTTGGGGAAAAGGAAAGAATTTGACGCGATTTCAGGTCCCGAGAGAGATCGAGAGAAGGGTTGTTTGATATGGTCGCGCAAGAGCCTGGAACCTAGCTCTCAATCTGCCATCTTGAAAACTACCCAGGAGGCTCTTAAATAATTAAATTGGATTGCTCCCTCGACAGTTTGTGCTCGATCTTTTCACGGTCTTTCAATCGGTATATATATAAAAAAAAAGATCAAAAATGCCAATCTACAAAGCCTGGAATATAAAACGGGAGTACGAGAAAGGCTGTAGCGGCTGGGAGCTTTGAAGAATTTGCTAAAGTAGGTGATAGATAAGGAAAGCTCTCTATCTATTTTTAGACCACTGTCATAAATAACAAAAAGCAAATGAGCAAAGACGAAAACAATTTCATTCATAGACACAAACAGCTAAACTTTAATATTTTAAACAATGTAAAATAATACAAACAACAAACGAGAGACAGATAAAGGAGATATTAAATAAAAAAGATAAAAAATCTGTCTAAGGAAGGACGAAGAGAATTATGGCCTCCTCAGGATGGGGGGGGGGGGGGGTACGTTTTTCAAACAAGAATTGGGAAGGGGGGGTTCAGTTTTAAAACACTGCACTTTTTTGAAAAGAAGAGTAGGGCGTCATTTATGGGAAATTTGATCAGTGGTATGACGATTGTTAGTCTTTGATATGGTAGGAATTTTTGGTGCATGCACGTCATAGTCCAGAAAAGATTAGCAAAATTGCTTAATGAAAATTGCAGCTGAACATTGTCTGGTACAGACTAAGGGTTTTAGGGTCACCCTATTGGCACACTTCTGCCCAAAGAAACATGGAGATCCCCACCCCCTCAGATCTCTGCCTTTAAGGTGTTTGTCTGCCTGCTTGAAAGATTAGTAAGATTAACGGGAAGATTTACATGTTTTCAAGAACTTTTTGTTCTCTTCCTACCAGTTTACAAAGCTTCCCCATGCATTGCATTTCAATCAAGTCTATAGGTAAAGTAAACGTTTCTATAAGGGACAGCACCTCACTTCAAGTGTAGGTCCGCTAGTCTATATAATTGATAATTGCAGGGGCATAAAATATCTTTCAGCAAGCATTTTTAATCTATGATCTAAAACTTTTCCCAACACGTAAATACCTGTTCCAAGGGCTGACATTTTCTTTCCCTTTGTTATCTTTTCAATTAGGAAGCAAAAGTATGAACATAAGACTCAAAATAATAAGATAGGTAAATTATCAAAATCGAATGTTTCTGAGAATTTATTTTCAAGTTACAGTGTATGTGCATTTCACGTCTCAATCAGAGATAGGATCAATGTACTAGAATAAACAACACAAGTGTACAGAAGACAACTTTAATCTATTAAATTCGAACATGACTGCATTCTCAATAAAAACTGAAACTGTATATGTACTTGGGCTACTTGGAGAGTCTGGATGGGGTTAACAAAATTTTAATTGACAACTGACATTTGTAATGGGTTGACAAAAGACTTGTTTGTCCTTAATATCCACAAAACCCTAACAAAACCCACAATAACACTGTACGACTCTTTTCCTCCAACAAATGTTTGTTTATACTAAATCTTAGCAGCAGGACGGTAGAGTGCCATATTTCGTTGGTAATTTACCGTATGACCCATAACCTGATTGAAAGTGAAACAAGAGGAAATAGCAATGTAGCCTCTCACACAGTAGTTTTATTGTCGCTACTCTTTTCTCAACAAAACCCAATCAAATTAATCGTAGTTCGTGTGGCGGAGAGTTGTGACTTGCCTTGATTAAAAGGCCGTATAGAAACAAGCCGCTTGCTTTTTTAACATCAAAATTCAATCTAGACCGCGGTCAATATCGATTTTAGCCAATCAAATTTGCGAATTTAGTGGTTCCCAGTCTTTGTGAGACACGGCCATATAATAAAGTTAATTATTAATTGCCCATTGACTGGCAACTGAGATAATATTTACATGACAGCTAACTTGAACTAAAAGTAGCTCTTTGTTAATTATCAATTTCTTAACCAGTTTGTTTTTAATAAAAATTCTAAAAATATACAAAATCTACCCCAGTGCTTAGTGCTTAGCGCTGACTGTTACACAGTAATTGTTAGATGTTGTTTCATGGGTCTGTCCATTTCATGAGTTCGAGTGTGAGTTAGCACTCGAGGTAGATTTTGAGTTCAAGTTAACCTTGGGGTTTGTTCCACTCCTATTTGTTCGCGGTTAGCTTTGTTGATAAGGGCGACACTATGGATGACCAAATGGAATATGTTACTCCGTGTTGTGGGCTTTCTTTTTTCTTTTTCTTTTTTTTTTTTTTTTTTCATCCGCCATCATGAAATCAGTGCCTTTTTGGACCCTTCCATTCTTTTTGACCCGATATTTGAACTAGAACTCGAAATCGAGATTCTAATTCTAACTTGAACTCGAAATTTCCAACTCGGACTCGAAATTTTTAACTCAAACTCATAAATTTAATACACTCTTGTTTCATAAGTTAAATTAAATTACTCAAAGACCCAACAGCCTGTTAGGGTTTTGTGCAGCTCAATTAGTCTTCTTTCCTGAAATGATCTGAGCAAAGAATAGTTTCTCTAGGCTACTGACAAGAAATTTGTCTTTGCCATCATGATGTTGGCATTTTATCACATTACACCATCTCACATTACACCGCAATTACACCATCCATACTCTGCATCTCTTTTTACTTGAATAGACCCTTCAATTTCCTTATTAATAAATTCACCGTTTGCTGGGTCTGGCTTTGACACACTCTTTTAGATACCTAAATACAGTTATCCCCGCCAAATAGTGAAACCCTGGCTACCCTTGTTATACACCTACAGCCTGAAAAAGGTACACCTATTGCATTGGTGGCGGCTCCCCATATCGCCTACTAAAGGAAATTCCCCCTCCCTTAACCGGAAACTGCTCTAAGTCTGTATACAAGCTGGTGGTGGTGCTTTTTCAGAGTGCACCAACAAATATTTAATAACTAGAACTTTTCCAAAAGATATGTTTAAAAATGTCATGATAATGGCAGAATGACCACTTAGCTTATCTACTGACAATATTATTTCTACTGGTTTTATAAGTGTAAAATAGATGGGAATATGCAGCTTAGAAAATGCGACATCTAACGTACCATACACACCCGCAGACAAGCCGCACCCTGAATTTAGCAACTCAAATTTTGAAACAAAAAGGTTTTTGAAAGAAATCCAAATTCGAGTCTTTTAAATAATAGAAATCGTTATCAAATGTAACTCAGTATTACAATGAAACGGAATTAAACTTAAAAATCTTATCCACTATATTTGCGCTTTAATATAATGGACATAATTTCCATCAACTTTGACGTATGATTGATCTTTTTCTGGTTTATGTTGACAGATATTTCTTCATTCAACACTGTTTTTCCACAAAGTTTTACAAAAAAGAACGCTGTGGTTACATCTAAGTCATGGCAAAAAACCATCTGCCTGAACGCCTTACAATATGCTTTACCAGGAAGAAAAGTAGCGACTCCAGGCATGATCTTGGCTTCACCAGACGTTCATAAGCAAGAAGTGTACATCTAGGATTGAGGCGCATGCTATGTCTTTCGCGAGTAGGCTATTTTTAGAACAAACCTTGCACACGAAAAAATGACATAGTTTATGACGTGTGTATGCACGTGCAATGATGACGTGCACTTGCAGTGCGATTGTTAAAATAAAATTACGGCCTTTGGTGGCATTCGAAATTGGTTTGTGCGGGCTGTTCTTACCGGAAGGCAAGCAATTCTCGCCTGACTTGTGAGCAGCCCAATCAAAACCCAAAAACAGCAACTGCTTCAAGACAATTGGGTACTGGAAAGCGGAAAAGCCTTTCTAAAATTATTCTACTCGCGCAAGAAATATCTCAAGTCCTATTACCAGATCGATACCTGAGATGTAGACTTCTAGCTTATGAAATTCTGGTTTCACTTGTTGCTACTACAATGTGATGACACAGAACTGTAAGGGCAAAAGAAATCTGAAAGATCTCAGAATTTTCAATACAGCATCAGCTTAAAAAAAATTATATTCTATGATAAGCTTATTTAGTATTTTAGGATATATCTTTAAACAACATTCATGTTTTTTTACATTTGCTATTTAATATTAATGTTTAACAACTATTGGACGAGGTTGAGCAAAATATCGTGATTTGTCGCTTGTGAGCAGATCAATTATTGATCCGCGAGACACTGACAAATCACAACATCTTGCAAAAATCGAGTTCAATAAATTGTTTTAACATTCAAACACTGAATTTGTTTTGCATTTTTTTACACAATTATCTTCTCTTTTTATCAGATATTACCTAACTGCATTAATTAAGGAAAGATTTTCGTTGCGCGTCTTCTTTGCATTCCCCCTGTTTCTGCGTTTCTTGTTGACAATTCAACCGCTCTCCCACAACTCTGAGAACAAGCAGCCATTTTTCCTTGAATTGGACACAAAAAATCCAACTAGGCATGAGCAGAATGTTATTTCTTGCAAATTCACTGTCAGACATTAATGTGCACGAGCAGACAACTATTTGTGGGCAGTTATTTGCAGTCACGTAGTAGGCTCTCGACCAACGAGAAGAATGAGAAAAACGCATCGAAAGACAATATTAATTTTAAGCAAATAGCCACAATTTATTAATGTTTCAATCTATAACATAAATGTTTTAAATCTAAATAAAATTTATTCATCCCATGTATAATATATCAGTTGTGGACTCGTGGCATTGTATTTTCAAATAACGAGTACCTTTGGTGGCAAGTCCTCGTCCCAGTATAGACAAACTGCAGCAATACGTCCCTCAGCAGTCACTGTTATCCCTCCCAAGCGATAAATCTGTTTTTGTTGGATTTGAGTGCCGCGTACAAACTCACCGTCTTTGGTGTATATGTCAACATGCAGAAGTTCTAATTTCCCCCGTTTTTTTCCAGTAACGACAAAATGTTCACTTGGCCGGTGAAATGCAATTCTAGGCCGGCCATAACATCTTTGGAGTTTAAACATGTTAAGATGCTCGCCGTGTTCACTGAATACGTGAACACAGGAATCACCCCAGTCCGCTACCATAACACGACTATCATTAGCAGCAGTGATATCACTCGCATTCTTCAATATGTCTTTTCCAAACTCACGAACAAACTGTCCATCAGCCTCGTACACATCACTCCGCAGTACCAGTACTTTGCCACTGTCGATGACTGTCAGTCTGCCCCAGTCCCAGAACCCTCTCACAGGAAACTTGTGATGCAGGTCAGCGGTGTTGTGAAATTCGTAAACAAAATGCTCATGCTTATATCTCTCAACGCCAGGCTTTTCCAATCCGACCAGTACATAGATATTGTCTTTCATGTCTGCGGCGACATCAAGAACATCCAACTTTGTATCTGCGGCATCATTGGGGAGACTGAAAAAAGTCATAAATATACCTGTACTGTCAAACACCTTTACGTTACGATCCCCATTATCTCCTACAATGAATTGTCCGTTGGAGTTTGTAGCGATACGCCGAGGGTTCTTCAGTTTGTGCTCCTCTTCACCCTCCTGACCAAATGACCATGGTGTTACACAATACTGCTTCATGCCCTGTTTTTGCAGAACTTCAGTTACTCTTTCGTCACGTAATGGATCAACTTTGTCTTCTCCGCAGTCAATGCAAGGCAAGTTTGGGAGCTCCTTTTTACCGAAGCAGACCATCATCGTGATTCCGTAGATGACAAAATTCAGATGACAGACATTGAAAATGTTTTTCCTGCGTTCATCTTTACCGAACCGAGCCCGTAAGTCCTTTCTTAACTCAACATTAAAACACTCTTGTACAGCTGACAGACCGTGTAGCTCTTCAATGCACACTCTACATGGTGCTAATGCGTCCACGGGATTGTCTGCTTTCTCTAGTATTGTTGCCATGACTCGATACTGCATAGCTAGAATGCGGTCAGATGTTTCTAGCGCTACATTACAAAAGGCTTCTGTTGCTTTTCTTCGAGCATCTTTGAATCTTTTCTTTGCGTCGTAGAGTTTCCTCTTAGATGAGTCATCGAGGTCAGTAAGATCCACGTTTCTCACTCCTTTAACGAGAAAAAATGCTTCAGCACAAGCTGCTTGTGTTGTTACCGGGCCACACTCGCTTCTGGACCTTGCCTCATCAAAAACCTCATACAACAACTCGATTCCCTCCTTAAAAAAGCTGATACTTGCTAGCAAATCTTTTCTTGATAATCCATCCAACTTGGACTTGATATCGTCGATTTCGCGGACGATCAAGGCACGAAATTTTTGATCTGTTACATCGCCATCTTTCAGCTTCTCCGCTGCCTTATCTCTGCCTTTATTCACAAGCAAACCAATAGTGGCTTTAAACACGGCTGTTACAATCGAAGACATAATCGCCAAGTAAAGAAGAACGTAACTCGTAAACTTTTGCTTGTTCAATAAAAATTATCTTCTAGTGGCGTGTCGTCGCAATCTAATGAGAAAACATTTCCGGAATAAGGAATGACGAAAAAAATAATAATAGAATATCAGATTTTAAGGTCTTTATGAAGTCTAAAACACTTAGCTGCGCCTCGTGTTTTAAACTTGATAAAACACTGCTGCTCATATCAAACATTACTTTAACTATTTTAGTGAACATTTAGGAAGTAAAAGAAAATGAAAACAAATATGTGATACGCCCATGCTTTTTTGGTCCAAAACCCAAAACCGGAGCAGTTCAGTTTTCATAGCAGGTCCGACCTGGTCAATCGTGTCACGTTGTACCTATGTTCACGTATTAGTTTTATGTAATTTGGGTGCGATTACTGAACCGACTGACCAATTGTAGCTATCCAATGAGATTAGCTATTTGCAAATTAAAGTGGCTTTAAGCCACTGAAACTCGGAAAATGAATTATGCAACTAGAACCTATTAGTATAACCGAAAACTTCGACAAATAAAGATTTGAACCGATAACTTCACCCCCCCTGTTCATCAAATTAATATTACCTTTGTATGCCATCGGATACTTACAACTAACAACTTCCGAATACGCGACTTGTAACTCAAGGGCATCCAGTTCATAAAGGATTATTTCGTCCGTTTATTTATTCTGTGACGACGTCGATCAATGGATAGGGCAACTAACTTTCAAAATCAGTACGTCAATGGAAGGCCGTGAGTCCGAGCCCTGTACCCCGCGTTTCTTTTTTTTTTCCTCTTCTTCTTTTTTCTTTTTTTGATTATTTTTTTCGTAAGTATTTATAACTTTTCCCTATAAACATAATGATTATAAAATACCGTACTGAGAATCTAAGAAACTATTTGCCGAAATGAAGCGTTTTAAAATTATCACTCGGTTTTTCATGTAACAAATCATGTAATTTAAGGTTGTAATCATTCCAAATACAATTGACTATAAAAATAAGCGAAATAAGATTACGACGTTTCGGAATCATCTCTACTCCATTATCAAGTAGAAATAAAGATAACCGTCGAGTTTCGAATTTAAATACAAATAAAGGTGACAGAGTATGTTAGAATATTTAAAAGAACTGTTTCGCGGTAATTATCTTTCTTTCTACTTGATAATGAAGTCAAGATGATTCCGAAACGTCGTAATCTTATTTCGCTTATTTTTATAGTCAATTGTATTCCGAAATGTTCTCTTATTGTAATCATTCGAGAATTCAAATTGTTTATAGACATTGTCTTTCTTTTTAGTGGTCGACTTCGATTTCAAACTAGAATTAAAACTATTTAAGATTATATGCTGCAAGTTTTATAAATAATGCGATAATTAGACGAAGGAGTAAGGGCTTGCGGCTTCCTGTGGCTGATCTTCGATCGATTGCTGGATATTGCCGCTATATAACATATCATTTCACTGTGAAGCAGGTGTAATTAAGTGTTTATTGAAGAAGGAAATAAATAATGAAACGAAAGACGGCTTTCGCCCTCCATTTTATACAGTTTCCTCGCTTACATCCTCGTTTACTGGTGGCGAATATACGCGCAAGCGCTATGCACTAGTCAGCGGATTAACAAAAGTCTAACGAAAATATTCATGAAGTTTACCAGTGACGGCTTTCAATCATCAGCAGAAGTAATACATTGCAAGTTACTGCTTTTTTTACATGAGAGTTCTTATGCGATTTAATATACATTTATGAACCAATCACTTCTTGAAACAACGATTCGGTTCATGTTTTTCTCTTCTGGTTCGTACACAGGCTTACCATCCTATGTTAGTGAGGACACAGCATGCCCCATATAAAAATTCAAATTGTCTTTGAACTATAATCTGGCCTAATTTGAGTCCGATCACTTAAACCTTGCTAATATGTACCAGCAGCTGGGACAATTTATGCAATTTTCCCTGAAATTAGTCAAAATTACTCCCTATGCCCGCCATAGAAAGCACAACGTGTTCCACTACAAAACCTCCTCTGGGGCACCCCAAGGAAATACTTCGGAAATCTCGACGGCAAAGCCGAGAACAACGTGAACTGTGAAATTAATTTATTCGCGCGATTATCGGTTTATATTCATTGCGTAGAAAATAATTTCCCAGCTCAGTCACGTTGTGTTCGGCTTTGCTGTCGAGATTTCCGAAGTATCTCTTTGGGGTACCCCACGGACAACTCTTATAGCGTGACAATTCGTTACGAATGCAATGAATTAACGATCTCCCTTCCCCCACGCATTTTCAATGTTGCAAGAAGGCAGCAATTGAAGGCATTGGCTTTTTTTTCATGCATGTTACACAGCATTGGGAGAGGATAACTATTAGGTGTTGGGAAAATCAGTACCGCATGTAAGAATTATGTCTGGGATTGCGGTCAAACTGTCATCTCTGAATTGGCCTGCGTTGCAGAAAATGGAATAAAAACTGCGTGCGACTTCAAATGGAGACCGTTTGTGTTGTCAGACAAAACTGTTTAGCTTAGTCTTAGTTTCAGAAAGGAAAACAGACGAGATGTTGGCAATCTTATTGTTGACAATGTTACTGTTGACCCTTACTATAAAGCTGTTCTCGGCGCCAATTGTCTGAAGTTTGTTTTTAAACAGGACTGATGTGTAGCATATAAACGAAGGACTATCTTATCTCTAGGTAGGCAAGATGTGATGCACAATTTTGAATTGAAATAAGGCGAGCCTGATATCCTTTGTCACTCTGTAAGGAATACTATAAATGGTTTCTATAGTTTACTTTTTAAGATTTCCCTGTATCATTCTTTGTTCTGCTGTAGGGGCTACGAATTTCTGTTCGTTCAGAAATCTAGAATGTAATTTACATGAAAGCTGGTTTAAAGGAATTTTCTCTACGCATTCCGAATTATTATTATGGGAATCATTCAAATTAGAATGTTTCAATAAGCGAATCCAGTTTTGGGGGATAGCGTTACGTAGGCCATAATACGTCAAGAAATTGGTTTGGACTCGAAATGTGTGGCAAAAATCCTTGAAAGTCAAAAAGCCATTTTCGAAAAAAATATCTTTGATTCTGATCACTCCTGCTTTATACCAGTTGTTGTAATAAACAGAAAAATCCTCGATTTTAATAAACCGGTTATTCCACAGGATTTCGTTTAATATCTGTTCTTCATTTTCGGGCGTACGTTGGTTTATCATCTGCCAGATCGATGTTAAAGGCATCTTTATAAAATTGTATAGGTAGGTCTAGTTTAAGGCACTTTAGATCATAGTTGCACTCGAGAAGAAAAGCCCCTCCGACCTGCTTTAAGGGTGTTATGGGCATGTGGCTCCAACTTGCGTCAGTACTGCTCTCGTGTAACCTTCTTATCTAGGTGACTTTTACATGTTTTAAGGCGTTGCTGATTATTTCAAAATCTGGACCAATCATTGTGTTATGTTTGATTTTGGGTTGGTTATTCCAAACAAATTGAGATATAATGGATTTAACCGAGGATGTAAATTGCGGGGAAAGGAGAGTACAGATGTGTTTTAGACGAGCTTGGATAGAGCAAGGCTTTTAAGGATGGTTATGCGGCCGTGTAAGGTAAGGCTTCTTGATTTCCAAAGATTTAAGATGTTTTTTGTTCGGCGAATTTTTTTTTGAAAGCAATAACTTCATCGTAAGAGAAGCAGATTCCTAGTGCGTATATCGGTTCTGAAGCCCACGTTATATCAAAAGGAGTTGATGTGTTATCCTTACAGGATCCTAACTACATTCCTTCGGTTTTGGACGTATTTATTTCTAGGCCTGATGTCTCTCGGAAAGCGCGCAGCACTTCAAACAAATTCTGTGCAGACAGTGCATCGGCGACGAAAGCTGTAGTATCGTCAGCGTATTGGGATATCCTGTATTCTTTGTTATAGATTTGTATCCCTTTAATATTTTTATCATTTCTGACTTCGTTTGCTAAGATTTCTGCACAGAGAACAAAAACGATACCGGACAATGGGCAGCCTTGTCTGACTCCCCTTTGCAAAGAAAAGAAATCCGAGGCGTATCAGTTTATCCATTTTCGAATATGCGGTCCAAAGGTAACTGTCTCTGGGACCTTTGCTAAAAAAATCCCAGTTAACCGAATCAAAGGCTTTTTTAAAATCAATGAAGATTGCCATACCGGGTAAGTTTTCGAGAGATGTTATTTTCATTATATCCTGTATTAGCCTGATGTTTTTGCCGATATATCGGCCTTTCAATCCTACTTGCTATGGTCTTGGATATAATTTTGTAATCAATGTTCAATAGGGATATTGGTCGCCAATTTTCTAAATAAAGCTTGTTTTTACGCCTTTTTTGGCGCAACTTTGATGATTCCTTGACGTTGCGTGTTGTTAACGTGTCCGTGTGCTAACACGTAATTGAAGCTTTGAACCATTTCCTCTCCTAGTATACTTAGTATGGAGCAAAAATGTAAATAAAATTCGACGGTGAATCCATCGCTTCCTGGGCATTTGTCTTTAGCGCATATCTTGAGAATTTCAATTCAATTTCGCCCTCGTTTTTGACATACCTTATTCTCACTTAATTTCGCGAGTACTAAATTTCGCGATTTTCGCGATTTTGAAAAAAATCGCGAAATTTAATACTCGCTAAGTTTTATTTAGACTGGGGAATACCTTTGCTTTGTTATATTTAGCTTGTATTGTTTGCTATGTTTGCGATGGCGATCGTATCAATTACCTCGTTACAGTTCTAAGACAAAAGCTACATCTTAAAGAATAGAAAAAAAATCGCGAAATTTAATACACTTCAATTCTACCTTCCTCTCAAAGTCGCGAAATTTTATGCTCGCCACGGATAAAATTGCGGCCGAGCTTTGTATATTCTGATGCATTTTATTGAGCAGTTAATATGGCATGTGGCGTGGCATGTTCATTTCCAGGTGCTAAATAATCTTGACAATGCGGCAAGTTTGAATAATTTACTCGAGGGTTTCCAAAGCGCTTCAAAGTAGGGGTTGACACATTATGCTCCTAAAATCGAGCATTATGCTTTTTGGCACTGCCCCCAAAACGGACTATTATGCTCCAAATTATGCTCGACTGTAACTATTATGCTCGTAATTATGCCGCAAAATTTTTTTTCCCGGACCCCGGTGAGTTATAATTATGCCGTAAAAAAAATTTTCCCGGACCCCGGTGAGTCATAATAATTGTAATTGTAACCAGGCCTAAAGAGCTGAACCCAGTTGAGGATGCACTGGGAACAAGCCTAAAGTGCTCTATAGTAATGGGAACCATGTAGAATATTAAAATAGCTTGAAATTTTGTAGTTTTAACTTAATAAATGGACAATAGTAGCTCTAAAAAGGAAATAACTGTTATGTTGCAAAATGGCACTATTATGCCGCCAAAAAAGCACTATTATGCCGGCAAAATGCACTATTATGCCGGCATTATGCTCGATGCTCCACATATAGTATTATGCTCGAAATTATGCTGGCATAATGTGTCAACCCCTACTTCAAAGTGGAAGACGAGAATATAGTATCTTGGCGAGCCAAATAATCGATGAATTAAAGCCGTTTGCATATATGCTGTATTTTCTCATAAAAGAAAAAAAATCGGTAGATTTTTTTTAATTCGAAAAAATAATAATATTTCAAAATTCACAATTTACGCACCGTAAACCTCTTCTGCTTCATTTGTTTACAACTTTTGCTAGGAGTTTCCGATCTTTCCAGTTTTTTCGGCAACGTTTTAGCTGGCATTAACCTTTCAAATAATCCATGGGATCTTAGTTTTACCGTTAGCGTTTTTGTAACAGCTCCCAAAAATACACAAGTATAATATTTTGAATCAAAAATTCAACAGTCAACTGTGCAGCAATTTCTACCCAGCCGATTTCGTTCAAACTTGCTCACATTAAAACTTGGATAATTTTAACTTGATGACATTAAATAGATAAAATCTATCGTCGCTTTTGGAAAATATTCGCGTTTTTTCATAAAATCTCATGATCGTTTGCTTTGTTCGCCCTAAAATTAAAAGCTTTATATAATGTGAACATTTGTTATTTGGATTGCCAAAAATCAGAAAAATCAGTTGAGGTTTTCATACCCAAAGCTCGATTTAGAAAAGATCACCTCCGTTCCCATAAATAGCCGCGAGCCACTTGAGGAAAGCCATACCTTTTTTTTCCTTCGCTTTCCTTTTGGAGGTGCCATATCATGAAGAAAATGAATTTGATGTGTGCGTCAACGACACGCTGTGAGCATAGTTAATCGAGGGGACCTCGATTAACTATGCTGTGAATGACAACCGGAAATCTCGTGCAAACAGTTGCTTTTCAGAATGCAATTCTCATTAAATTTAAGCCACCAAACCAGTCGGCAATTAATTTCTGCCAATGAGAAGCAACTTGCGGTCATTCATCTGACAAGGCTGTCAAATCAGAAATAGAACACGCGTTCTATTTTTATGCCTCTTGGGAACTCAGTGCTCAGCAAAAGTCGTCGTTTAATTTTAGCGCAGTGCATCTTCCAACTCCAAAAACAAATGCTGTACGAATTTCCGGTTGCAAGGCGCCACAAAGCAACAACTACCCGCTTTTCCACTTGTCTTGTCGTTCTAGGTGTGGTCTAATCAAATTGCAAATATGCAAACTGGTTTCTTTGCCTCGAGATACGGAAATGTTCTCGCCAGACATGGCGCATAAACACAGCAATGAAAAGAGGCAAGGACGCACATGTGAGCTTCTTCGGCTTCTCCCGTTCTGATTTATATTCAAATTGATTTAGTCGCGCGTGTGCTCTCCTCAAATTACTTAAATCATGGAAATATAATCTTACGCGTGAAAACAGTGAATAGACCATTTTACTTCGTTTTGGCTTGCGAGTTTTTCCAGGAATTTTGGTCGGCGATTCTGAGAAAATGTTCCTCTTCAAATAGCTAGGTTTTCTTTTGAAGGTGAGGGAGAAAGAAACCTATTGGCCTCTTCGCAATAGCGGACAAAACTGGAATTGTATTTACAAAATCAAGGGACAAATTTTGTCGTGACAAATTCTTGTTTCGTCCACGGTACATATCCGAATTCAAAATTTCAAAGCTGTCAAATACCGTCATTTTCGAGACGGTCGTCCTTTTGGGCCCAAAGATCATCGAGGAAACTCTGTTCTTCGTTGGTTCATTTGCCGTAAGTCGATTTTCCTTTTTCTTTGCTTCGTGTAGGCTCTTGTGGATCTTGTGGGACTTCTTCTGCTTCGAAAAAATTGAAAACGTAACAACTTCAAATCACTCCATTGTTGTAACCTGACTGGGACGTTCCAGCGTCTTACACAGAGCTAATCTGCTAGTAAGTAAGACGCCATAGTTTGGCATTGGATTTAAGCTCCAATTGCTGGGGATTGATCTTAAGTGAAAGTTTTAAAATCCAGTATCACAACAATGGATAGGAACTCAAATTCAAATACCAAGATAGCGTTTACGACAAATTGACAAGCTTAACACAGTTCTGTTTATTTTGTCGATTTTGTCCAGTTTTATCCGGGACAAATTTTGTCCGCGGTGCGTTTGAAGATTTGTCAGCTTCGGCCAAAATTTGTGAAGTCGCGACAAAACATCTGCACTTGTAAAGAGTCGGCGATGACAAAAAGTTTGTCTAAATAAACAACTTTTTTGCTTGTGCGGATAGGCCCTATTCCGTGTTGTCAAAGATTTTATTTGTGGCTTTCAAGATGACGTTACAAATTCATTTACTTATTATTTTTAGTATGTTTTGTGTTCCTGGTTTTATTTACAATTTACGAATTTCCAAACGTTATTTACAGTTAAGCAGCGCAACTTCAGAACGCCGACGGTTCCCGGAAAGTAATAAAATTGATCGATGTTTGTCCATTTTTTTTTTCTCCATGTCTAAGCTGAAAAAAGTTCAAATAAAATTGAGCAAAAAAGAGTAAAATTATGATAACATGAAGCAAAGATCATTCGCGTATTCCCGTCGGTTTCCTCGAGGGGTTTCCACTGGCAGCTCAGCTGAAATGTGCCGCGGAGCGTGTTACGATAGAAAGAGGAACTGTTGGACACTGTTGGTCACAAACAGAAGACATACTTTTACAGAGGTCAATCCTTGAGTAGGAAATACCAGCTTAACTCCTACGTACGCAGCCGGCAAATATTTCAAGCGAGACGTTTGTTGTGATAGACATGGCTTATGCTAGTGAGCGAGACGTGTTCCGGGATATATAAAAATTTTCTTTCCAACATGCGTTCACCTACAGAGCGATTACTTAGGAGAATTTTAGAGTTACCACCTGAAGTACTCCCAGCGGGTCCAATCGATGAAAATCGATCATCGGAAACTAATCGATATAATCAATATAATCGATAAAAATCAATCGATTAATATCGATTGGTTCTAATCAATGAAAATCGGTACTCTCAAGTCAAGTCCTCTTAATTATATCGATTTTTTATTGATTTTATCGATTGTTATCAGTTTTAATAAACCTTTGAGATGTTTGTCTGCCTGCTTGGAAGATTAATTGTCTTCAAGAACCTTTTGTTCTCTTTCTACCAGTTTACAAAGCTTCCCCATTGCATTTCACTCAAGCCTATAGGTAAAGTAAACGTTTCTGTAAGCATTTTTAGTGTATGATCCAAAACGTTTCCCAACACGTAAATACCTGTTCCAAGAGCTGACATTTTCTTTCCCTTTGTTATCTTTTCAATTAGGAAGCAAAAGTCTGAACATAAGACTCAAAATAATAAGATGGGTAATTTATCAAAATCGAATGTTTCTGAGAATTTCCTTTCGAGTTCCAGTGTATGTGCATTTCACGTCTCAATCAGAGATCAGATCAATGTACTAGAATAAACAACACAAGTGTACAGAAGCAACTTTAATCTATTAAATTCGAACATGACTACATTCTCAATAAAAAAACTGAAACTTTATATATACTTGAGCCACTTGTAAACTTAGTAAATGTTCCTTTTTGCCTTCTTTTAAGTTGGGGCCTCCTTTTGTTTTGTTATTTTACAGTCCAAAAATTAATATGCTGGAATGGCTCTGCAACTATGAGATAACATTTACGTGACAGCTAACTTTAACTAAAAGAAGCTAAATTGTTAATTATCAATTTTTTAACCAGTTTGGTTATAAGGAATATTTTGTTCTTTTTTATAAAACTGACAAAAAATATACAAAAACTACCCGAGTCAGAAATATAACATAACAAAAAACGTTTTGCAAAACAGGCAAAAATTTTCCTGATCTCAGGCATGTATTTTACTGAAAAATTTACAACAGTTGAAGACTTTATAACCTTAGCACATTACAAAACGTAACCTGTGAAATAGTAGCTAAACTTTTACATACTTTTGCACACTAATTCCATTGTTTTCTTTTGCTAGGTGCTGACTGTTACACAGTAATTGTTAGATGTTGTTTCATGGGTCTGTCCATTTCAAGAGTTCGAGTGTGAGTTACGCACTCAAGGTAGATTTTCAGTTCAAGTTAACCTTGGGGTTTGTTCCACTCTTGTTTGCTCGCGGTTAGCTTTCATTTGTTTAGAAGGGCGACACTATGGGTGACCAACAACTGGGAATATATGCCACCCCGTGTTGCGGGCTTTCTTTTTCTTTTTTCTATCTTTTTTCATCCTCCATCATGAAATTAGTGCCTTTTCGGGCCCTTCCATCTCGATATTTTTACTAGAACTCTAAATCGGAATTCTAACTCGAATGTCCAACTCGAACTCAAAATTTCTAACTCAAACCCATAAATTTAACACACCTTCATAGGTTAAATAAAATCCCGACAGCCTGTTAGGGTTTTGTGTATATTAATCAGTCTTCTTTACTGAATGATCTGAACAAAGAACAGTTACTCTAGACTAGTAACAATAGAAATTTGTAATTTGTCTTTACCATCATGATGTTGGCATTTTATCACATTACACCATCTCTTACACCATCTATACTCTGCATCTCTTTTCGCTTGAATAGACCCTTAAAATACTTATTAATAAATTCACTGTTTGGCAGGTCTGGCTTTGAAACATCTTTTTGGATACTTTGAATACAGTTTTCTCCTCCAAATCGTGAAATCCCCGGCTACCCTTGTTACACACTTACAGCCTCAAAAAGGTACACCTTTCGGGTGGCGGCTCCCCATATAGCCCACTAAAGGAAGGAAGATCCCACCCTCACCATCTCAAGGCCTATTACCGGATCTATACTAGAGATGTAGCCATCTAGCTTATGAACTTCTGGTTTCCCTTGTTGCTATGACAATGTCATGTTACATAACTGTAAGGGCAATTTAAGAAATCTGAAAGTTCTCAGAATTTTCAAAACAACATAAGCCTAAAAAATTTTCAATTCTAGGATAAGCTTATTTAGTATTTTAGGATATATCGCTAAACAACATCCATGTTATTTTTACATTTGCTATTAAATATTTAACAATTATTGGATGAGGATGAGCAGAATATAGTAATTTGTCACTATATATAGATGTAACAGTTAGAAAGTCACCTTATTTAATTAAATTTTTTTTTTTTGTAGTGGTGATAGAGGGGTGCTGGCACGCCACTGATAGATTCTGGGTGGTGACGTACAATTTTCATTTTTCTTTTAAGTAGAAAAAAAATTCGATGATAGTGGAAAATTCTCTAGGCTAAAAGTGTCGCTAAAATGGCATCGACCGTTTACGAAACGGACACGTGCCTGGCAACAAAGCTAACCTGTAGGCTAATAGGCTCGGGCCTAAAATCTTTTCAGTATCATGTTTTTGACCCATATGCAATAGACCATATTCGTATTCTCGGTATTGGACTGGAACTAGCTTCCAATTGAGGCTAATGCGGGGAATCTTTTCAAATGCAAATCACATGAAGCTCTTTTTAATTATATTCCCCTGCATTAGCCTCCATTGCAAGCTAGTTCCAGTCCAATACCGAGAATACGAATATGGCCTATTAAATATTCAGGCTGAAGCACTTCCAAGATGAACCTATTATAAATCTCGCAACTACCCTTTCACCGTGAATGAGATCAAGGCTCATCTGTAGCAAGTGAAACTATACTAGCCAAGTGACTGGCAAGCGTAAACGCCCTGACCCCCGAAAATCGTACCTTAAGGGGTCTTGCGGACCGGTTAACCTGACCTACAGCTATGTTATGCCCCTAATAGTATTTCGTGTGCCACTGGTAAAAATATTCTACCTACACATGTGTGGTCCGTTTTAAGAGAAAACGAACCTACCCGGGCAAAACCACCCTACAGGCCTGATTACATGTGATGCCATTTTAAAAATATTAGTTGTAGACCGTGGCATCGTATTTTCAAATTACGAGTACCTTTGCTGGCAAGTCTTTATATTCACAAGCTAAAGCAAAACGTCTCTCAGTAGTCGCTGTTATCCCTCTTAAGTAATCAATCTTTTTTTCATGGATTTGTGTGCTGCGTGCAAACTCACCATCTTTGGTGTATATGTCCACATGCAGGAGATCTTTGTCTCGTTCTTTTCCAGCGACGACAACATGTTCACTTGCCCGGTGAAATGCAATTCTTGGATAGGAATAGCGTCCTCGGTGTGTCAACATGTTAAGATGGTCGCCGTGTTCGCTGAATATGTGAACACAGGAATCAAGCCAGTCAACTACCATAACACGGCCATCACCAGCAACAGTGATATCACTCGCATTCTTCAATGTGTGTCTTCCAAACTCGCAAACAAAATATCCAGAAGTCCCGTACACAAAAACCACATCATCACTGCTCAGTACCAGTACTTTGCCACTGTCGATTGTCAGTCTGCCCCAGCCCCCTCCACTCACAGGAAACTTGTAATGCAGGTCAGCGGTGTTGTTAAATACATAGACAACGAGCTGATCTCTCTTAGCTCCAGGCGTTTCCAATCTGACCAGTACATAGATATTGTCTTTCATGTCAGTGGCTACATCAAGAATATATAACTCTGTATCTACGTCATCATTAGGGAGACTAAAAAGTTTTATAAATGTTCCTGTACTGTCAAACATCTTTACGTTACTATCCTCATCGTCTCCTACAATGTACTGTCCGCTGCAGTTTGTAGCGATACCACACGGGGCCTTCAGCTTGTGCTCCTTTTCACCCTCTTGAAAAAATGACCATGGCGTTACACAACAGTGCTCCATGCCCTGTTTACGAAGAACTTTAGCTACTCTTTTGTCACGCAATGGATCAACTTTGTCTTCTCCGTTGCCAATGCAAGGCCAGTTTGAGAGCACCTTGTTGCCGAAACACATCATCAGCGTAATATCGTAGATGACAAAATTCACGTGACAGACATCGGAAATATTTTTCCTGCGTTCATCTTTACCAAACCGAGCCCGTAAGCCTTTTCTTAGCTCAACATTAAAACACTCTTGCACTGCTGACAGACCATGTAGCTCTTCAATACACACTGTACATGGTGCCAATGCGTCCGCGGGATTGTCTACTTTCTCTAGTATTGTCGCCATAACTCGATACTGCATAGCTAGAATGCGGTCAGACGTATCTAGCGCTGCATTACTAAAGGCTTCTGTTGCTTTTCTACGAGCATCTTTGAATCTCTCCTTTGCGTCGGAAAGTTTCCTCTTAGTTGAGTCATCCAGGTCAGTAAGATCCACGTTTCTCACTTCCTTGACGAGAGAAACTGATGCTTCAGCACAAGCTGCTTGTGTTGTTACCGGGCCGTACTCGCTTCTGGACCTTGCCTTATGATCAAAAACCTCATATAACAACTCGATTCCCTCCTTAAAGAAGCTGATACTTGCTAGCAGATCTTTTCTTGATAATCCATCCAACTTGGACTTGATATCGTCGATTTCACGCACGATCAAGCCGCGAAACTTTTGATCTGTTACATCGCCATCTTTCAGCTTCTCTGCTGCCTTATCTCTGCCTTTATTCACAAGCAAGCCAATAGTGGCTTTAAACACGGCTGTTACAATCGAAGACATAATCGCCAAGTAAAGAAGAACGTAACTCGTAAACTGCTGCGTGTTCAATAAGAATTATCTTCTAGGGCGTGTCGTCGCAATCTGATGAGAAAACATTCCAGAAATCAGTAATGACGAAAAAAATGGAATATTAGATTTCAAGGTCAGCATCCTTCGCACGCGACGTGGAATGGACTTCACTACCCCTCCAGGTGAAATCAAATTTTCAAAGAATTCCGTTCGCCATCTAATGTCAATTTATCAATAATAATTCTTTATCTTAACTACCATAATACTATTTTAGCGAATATTGGATATACGCCCATGCTTTTTTT
This sequence comes from Meandrina meandrites, assembly GCA_963693305.1. Taxonomy (NCBI): domain Eukaryota; kingdom Metazoa; phylum Cnidaria; class Anthozoa; order Scleractinia; family Meandrinidae; genus Meandrina; species Meandrina meandrites. The sequence continues at coordinate 13,274,012 of OY855908.1, forward strand.
GATCCAAAACCTAAAACCTGAGCAGTTCAGTTTTCTCAGCAGATCAGACCTGGTCGATCATGTCAAGTTGTACCTTCGTTCACGTATTAGTCTTATGTAATTTGGGTGCGATTACTGAACCGATTGACCAATTATAGCTATCCAATTAGAACTTCTTGCTATTTGCAAAAAAATGCATTTATAGAAAATGTTCATGAAATTTGTTAGTGACGGCTTTGAATTGAATCATCAGCAGCCGTAACACATCAAAAGCTACTGTTTTTTTTTACATGAGAGTTTTTATGCAATTTGCGGATATATATTGTGAGCCCATCATTTCTTGAAATAACGATTCGATTTGTATTTTCTCTTCTAGTTTGTGTTGTAACGTCCATTCCTTATTAACAAAGTCCATTCCATTCCATTCTATTCCATTCCGAGGCTTTATCAGTCCATCTTCTGCCGCTGATCTGACTGATCTTTCTTGTGGTGATGATTGACAGGCGAGCATTCCGTATGCTTGTTTTAAAAGGAATTCAGACGATATAAATAGAGCAGCTTTCTCCCTTGTCACTAAATGTTTTGTCAATTATCAGCTTATCAAGTTAGTTTAATTTGACAACCTGCCAGTGATTTCAAGTGCCCTGTTTTTACGACCCCAGGATGCGACTGATCCGACTTGCTGTTTGAGGAATTTGGCCACGTGACAAGAAGAATCGCCAGGCAAACCAAGCTGGTAGACTGTTTTGTCACTTCATTGAAAATAGAGGCTATGATTGATCTCTTACAAATACCTTCCCTCTTAAAACGTTATAGAAATGAGCGCTCAACACCAAAGTAAAGCACCAGGTACAATCCCAGACAAAAGTATATGGCACTGAACTCTTAGGCACCCCCGTATAATAACGTGACCAAATCGCTACGAATGATTCAAACAGAAATCTTCCTCCCTTTTACAATGTTACAATAAAGGCAGCAATTGAAGGCATTGTCTTTTTTTCATGTTACACGGTGTTACACAACATTGGAAAAAGGAGGGGAAGTTATTAAATTCTTTCATGGTTCAGATGGGATAAACAGCAAGTGTCCCAGGAATTATGTCTGCTTTACCAACAGGTCAAACATCAGCCGAATAATGGATACTTTAATATCAAGACTGACGTCTCTAAAATCGCTTTGCAATTAACACTACATACAATTTTAAATAGGGATCTTTTGTGTTTTTCAAGACATATCTGTTTCGCTTAGTCTTAGTTTCAGAAAGGAAAAACAGACGATCTGAAGTGTGATCCGAACCCAAGCGCAGCCTCCCATGCACATGCTTTTTGGGGTCATCACGCAATGTTCACCCTAATGAAAAGAATTTTAATCTTAGTCTTCTCACTGCCAGAGAATCCAACACCGAAAAATTTTCGACGCGATGTAAATTTCATGTCTAACATATTGGATGGGGCAATGTACACGCGAACAACACGTGGTGAACGAACATATTTCATTTCGGCGTGCGAGTTTTTCTAGGGATTTTGTTCGTTGATTCTGATAAAAAAGAAAGGTTCGTCTTTGAGCATCTACATGTTTTTGTTTGTTTGTTTTCTCGCAGATGAGGTACTGCGGTAAAGAAAGCTATCCCGTGTAACCAAATATGATTTACTTGTGACCTTCAAAATACATGCAGGCGAATTTGTTTTCTTAACTTTCTTGACTTCATAATCAAGCAATCATAACGCAGACGGCAACGGGAACGTCTAAACTGGTAAGAGAAGGTTTTCACGTTTGTGATTTCTCTCAAGATTTCTTTGCTTTTATTTTTAGTTATCTCACGTAAGGACGTTATAAATACGTTACATGTAAGTAGCTATCTGTCAACATCTAGAGAAGAAATTTAATCCAATATGGCGGTGGCGGGCTCGCATGTAAATTCTCGGAATCTGCACATACATTTCTCAGAAAACATCCAGTGAAACGGACGGATCGTTTTAGAGCTAGTGAACCTGCCGCGGAATTTCCTTAAGAATGCGATCTTCAAGGTAAGCTTATTGTTTCACATTTTCTGTAGCAGAACGGTGAGAAGTTTATAAATTTACTCACACCATGAAAAAAAAAATTCTTTATTCGCCGTATATCTTGACGAGTAGTTTGTGTGCTCTTCTTGATGCCGCCTTTAGGTTTTATGGTTTTTAGACCTGATAATTTGTGTTAGTTTTTTGTCGAGTCATTTCAAGTAGCTAGATTTTTTTTTTTTTAGGTCAACTTCTTTATTACTATTCCAGCACACTTGCACACTACATTACAATACAGTTACAGACACTAGATAAGCTGTCTTACAAAGACGATTTTACTATTCCTTACACTACATACACTACATTACAAAAAACAATACTATTGTTGCTTACATAAACGCTACTTATATTTGACACTAATAGGACAATAAAATGACTTTTTGAGGGAATATTGTTTATTTGCGCCCGCGTAGTGTCATTTGCGGCCCGAGCGCGAAGCGCAAGGGCCGCAAATGACACTACAAGGGAGCAAATAAACAATATTCCCGAAAAAAGTCATTTAATTATCATTATTATCAATATACAAGGCCAAATAACATCCTTGAACATCCAGATATAAGCTTAAACTAACACATTTAATGAGCTTTACATGTTCAATAATACAAGTACTTCGCGTTGAAAATTTTGTGCTATGCTACACTGAGGCCCATGTATCGTTTAGGTGTAGTTAAAAAGAGCTGCTGTGTCTCTGAAAATGAATGGATAATAATAATTTACGAACTTACATTTTCCAGTTGAGCCTCGGCGTAAAATCCCCGCAATGCTTCAGCTAATTTAGCTCGACCCGAGAAGCACAAAATGAAGTGAACCGTTGTTTTGTTGTGTTTCGTTTCTCGTAAGACAACAAGAAGTTGCTCTCTTTTATATCTTCCCCTTGTGCTTTTGCTTCTACATCCGAATTTTATAGCTGCATTTTGTCCCATTCATAACAAATAGGCTTTGATTTTTCTTTTCGAACACTATTTGCTCAGCGAGAAACTGTTCGAGACTTTTTTTACTTTAAAACTTGCTGTACGCAAGCTGTTCGCACCTAAATGGTTTTCCCGCGTCATTAAACGTGACCTGATTGGTTAATATTCATCGGATGATGAACCGAGAACCAATCAGCTGCAGGGCCGTTAATGCATTAACGGCCCGCTAGGAGTCATTTGAGGCCCGCAAAGCGCGTGATTTCAAGAGGGCGGTTTTCAATTTGGCCGCGTATATTGATAATAATGCTGATCATTTGCTAAGCGCCATTACATTTTATACAACATGATATGTCTACGCACTGTTTACAACAATGAAGACTTAAAGACTTATTTAAAGATACAATAGCTGCTTAAGAAAACGTTAGAATTTCCCATTTCAGTTGATGAAATTTAAGCCTGTCTCTTTTCTTAGCAATAAAATATTCAATGTGTTCAAAATATTTAAGCTTAGCTATTAACTGAGGTAAGAGTGGTTTTGTTTTCCTAAGGCGATTAGTATGGATTACTTGCTTACCAGCAATGAGAATGTGGTTGAGAAGAGTCCAATGAGGACTTTCTTTTGTGATACCTAGCAGAATTTCGCTATCATTTAACCTAGAAATGGTGATATTAGATTTATTTAACCAGTTAATAGTATGCGTCCAGAAATCTTTGGTAAATTTGCAGTGTAAAAACAAATGCTCGAGAGATTCTTCGTACTCTCCACAAAACGTACATAACGAGGTATCTATTAGCCTCATTTTATTCAACAATTTGTTAGTATATATTATACGATTAAGTATTTTAAATTGAAACATTCCTGTTTTAACGTCTAAGGTCACTTTATGTGGTATTAGATAAATCTGTTTCCAGTCCAGATTTTGGTCATCAAATAACGAGTTGTATTTTAATCTTGCAGTAGGATGGACGCGTATGTCCCCTAAAAGAATCCAGTATAATCTTTTGCTCGTGAGTTCATTTAGCTTAATTTCTTCATTATTACAATTGAGCACAAATTGAGTTAAATCCGAATTTGTGGTGGTATTCTGCTCTAGTACATCAGGGGGTTCTGAATTGTCAGAGTTTATCAAGACTCTCCATGAGTCTGGAAGTGCTTTTGACAGACCAAGAATTAAAAAATAATTGTTCAAATTCAGCCCTTTTTGTCTAAAGAAATTCCAAGGTTTTAATTTGCCGTTCGGAAGAAGAATGTCTTTTATCTTTACAATTCCAGCCATATATGATTTTTTGCAAAATTGAGGTTTGCCATCAATACGCAAATGTTGGTTGTTCCATAGTATTTGATCCATGATGACGTCTCGCGAGGTCATTTGTCTAGTATTGACTGTTGCCCAGGTCTCAAAACACTCGCGATAAAATCTAGCCGAAGGTGTTTAGGAAGATCAGCAACATTATAATTACAATGAAGAAGGAGTTTATCGCCATGATCTTTAAGATTCCGTGAGAGAATAAGTTTCCAAGGGCTATAATAGTTCTCAGTGTACTTTTTTAGGCAAATGATTCGTTGGGTTTTGATTGCAGACTCCACATGGGGCATTTTGAGACCACCGTCTTTATACTCGCTGATCAGAGCTAAACGTTTGATTTTATCCTTTCCGTTCCATAAAAAATTAAACATCACAGAATTAATTTTTTTCAAAAAATCTTTGTCTGGATTTAATACGGAAGCGCGGAACATGAGTTTTGGCATTGCGAACGTTTTGATAATTTGAATCTTGCCAAACACAGTTAAATTTCTCCATTGCCAGCCGCTCAAGGTTTTCTTTAAAGATTTAAGGAGGCTCGCAATGGTTTCCAGCGCTTTCCAGCTCTTAAACTTTGATGGGTCAGTACTACAAATCTTTATCAGTTGCTGCAACAATAATGATATCAAACAAATGTCCAATTATTGCTGAATAAGTTGTGGTCCTTTTCATGACGTCATTAGTTACTATAGCAACAGTTTTACCTGTTTAAAACACCCTTAATTTTCCCTTTAAGTGCTTATAACTCAAAAACGAGTCCGGTGACCCCCATTTTTTATTATTGAATAATGATTGGCATGTTAAGATGCAACTTTTTGCAAAGTTAAAAAAATTTCTGCGGAGCGGTTTCAGAGCCACCTTAAATTTTCGAAAATTTAAGGTGGCTCTGAAACCGCTCCGCAGAAATTTTTTTAACTTTTCAAAAAGTTGCATCTTAACATGCCAATCATTATTCAATAATAAAAAGTGGGGGTCACCGGACTCGTTTTTGAGTTATAAGCACTTAAAGGGAAAATTAAGGGTGTTTTTAACAGGTAAAACTGTTGCTATAGTAACCAGTGACGTCATGAAAAGGACCACAACTTATTCAGCAATGATTGGACATTTGTTTGATATCATTATTGTAGCAGCAACTGATAAAGATTTGTAGTACTGGCCCATCAAAGTTTAAGAGCTTGAAATTGCTTGAAACCGTTGTGAGCCTCCTTAAGTATAGCGTCAAAATTAAGTTCATGTTTTAGGCGAGAATTATAAGTAAAATAAATTCCCAGAATCTTCATAGGTTCATTAACAGTATCTATACCCAAGTTTTGTTTACAATTGTGGCTACTCCCGAGCCAGTAGGCCTCCGTTTTGTCTTTGTTTAATTTCAAGCCTGAACATTTTTCGAATAATCCTAGTGTACTGAACAAGTGTTCTATGGAGACTTTGTCATGTACAAATGTTGTCAAGTCATCAGCAAAGGCTGCAAGTTTTACCTCTACGTTACCAAATTTAATTCCTTTAATATGAGGGTCGCTTCGTATTTTAATTAAAAGTAGTTCCAGTACAATGATGAACAGATACGGTGACAACGGGTCTCCTTGTCTAACACCTCTTTCAACATTGAACAATGGCGTCGAAAAACCATTGTTTGTGACACAACTGTATATATTGGAATAAAATACAGAGATCCATTTAACAAATGATTCGCCAAGATTAAACGATTTTAATGCTTTAAGCAAAAAATTCCAGCTTATAGAATCGAAGGCTTTTTCAAAGTCAATTGCCACCATTAACCCACGTATCTGATTAATTCTCGTGTATTCCATGATGTCTTCGATTGACCGGACCGCATCAAAAATAGTTCTGCCTTTGACATAAGCATATTGGTCCCTATTAATGATAAAGGGCAATACTTTTCCTAATCGCAATGCTAATGCTTTCGAAGCAATTTTAGTGTCAACATTTAATAAAGAAATAGGCCGCCAGTTTTTTATATAACGTCTATCCTTTCTTTTCTTCTCAATGAGTCTTATTATTGCTTGTTTTTGTGAGTTAGACAACTCTCCGTGTAAATAAGAAAAATTCAGGGAATCGGTCATTAGTTGGCCAAGAAGATTCCAGAACTTTTTGTAAAATTCTGGTGTTAAGCCGTCATTTCCAGGTGTTTTTCCATTTGGGAATTTAGATAGGGCGTTAAAACACTCGGTGTTTGACAAAATTCCTTCACAAAGATTTTTTCGATCGTCACTTAGTTTAGGAATATGAACGCTATTGATGAAGTCTGGAATAATTCGGTCGCCGTCACTTGAATCCTGGTTTCTGTAGAGTGCTGTGTAGAAATCTTCAAGTTCTTTCATTATTATTTTTGAATTTAGAATTAATTTTCCATCTGAATTAAATAGTCGACGAATTGATGTTTTTCTGGTTTTGTTGGTTTCAAGATTTAAAAAATATTTCGAATTTTTTTCTCCTTGTTCATACCAGTTCGCTCTTGATCTGATTATTTTACCTTGAATAATGTAATCATACAATGCTTCATACTCACTTCTAGCTTCGTCCAACTTTATAATATTTTCTTCTGATGGATTGTTATTGCAAATTTCCTCGCATTGTCTCAGGGTTTCTTCGGATCTCTGTAACCGTGCTTTTCGATTTTTGGCGATCATTTTGCTGTATTGGAGAGTAGTTTGTCTGATCTTATATTTAATTAAGTCCCATAATACTCTTAAGTCATTAACTTCAGAGAATTCAGTAATCCATTTTGGTTATTCAGAATTAATAAGCTGTATGTAAGTATCGTCATCAAGAAGGCTTGAATTAAATTTCCAATAAGATGGCCCAAATGGCTGGTCTTTAAGGCTATTGACGGACAAGCTGATTGCTGAGTGGTCAGTTCTGATAGCTGGGATGATGTCTGCTTTTTTAATGTCATCTTGTAGTTCATCACTTATGAGCCAAAAGTCAACACGTCGCTGAATGATAGGAGTTTTTTGTCTCCAAGTAAACTGTCTTTTATCTGGATTGTGAATTCAACATATATCAATAAGGTTATACTCAAGCATTATATCTTGAATTTTTTAACAGTAGATTTCGTTTCAATTTTTCCTCCAGAGTTATCTAGAGCAGCATCTGGATGAACATTGAAATCTCCACCCATGATAATTCTGCATTCTGCATCAAAGCTGGTGGTTTGAATAATAGATAAGATCTCTTCGAAAAAGGCTGCTTGTTCATTGAGTTTTGTAGGAGCATATAAATTTAGCAGAAGGAATGGAGAGTCTTGGATTGCCATCTCTAATAAAATGTAACGGCCGTTATAGTCTATTACGGTATTTTTTAATTCGAACTGTGGCTGTTCGTTAATGAGGACAAGCACTCCTCTGCTATGATTCGAACCGTGACTATAGATCATTTCACCACGCCATTGGAATTTCCAGTCGGTAAGAATTTCTGGTGTACTATAGGTTTCTTGAAGAAACGTTATGTCAGCTTTCTGTTTTTCGATCCACGTAAAAATGGATTTACGTTTCTGGAGGTCTCGAATCCCTCGAGCGTTGAGTGACATTATCTTAAAATTAACTTCTCCTATTGTGCGGCTACGGGTTTTATCCTAAATAGATACGGGTTTTATCCTAAATAGACGAATTATCCTTGATAAACAAACAAGATAACAAAGGAAAGCTCTAAAGCAGCTATTGATTTCCATGATTAGCGAATGATTATTTGATGGCGTAGCAGAATCAATGAAACTGAGAATTAAGCTGGGAACGTATACGTAGCAACATACATAATTACAACACAAACAAACAAAGAAGACTGAATATATCTTACTTACCGACTGCCCCAAAGCGAATTGTGAGGGCGTTCCTACACCTACTCTGAATAGCATTCCTGATGTTGTTTGTGCTCCTTCGTTGTGATGTTAGCTACGTGTTAATTTAAGGGCCTGTTTACATGGAGGTGGGGGACCCCGGGTAGGTGAGGTAACCCGCCCAGCCGTGGTCGAAAAATAGCTCGCGTTTACATGCAATCTTATCACCCCGGGGTCCCGGGGTTAACTTCCTTGAGAAAATAGCGCGGCGTAGATTTCTTGCTTTTTTTTTTTTTCACAGCATGATTTTCGTTGGCAGAGACAACGTTTTTCGTTGCTTTGTGTTATCGACTGATCTCTAAGTAGAGAAGAAGCGCGTGCTTCGATCGGGCCTTCACTTAAAGCATCACTTGAAATTTGAATACCTTCAGATTCTTCCTGATTGCCATCTTGATTGCGGCCTTCGACACTAAACAGATGAACCCGGCGAAAAAGCTCCCCAGGCTGATATCCTCGAGACTGAAACATGTTGTTGCGGTTCCAATATGGCGGGCGTTTTGTTGTTGGTTCGGATTTAGCGCGTTTTGGTAACATGAACCGACCCCGGGTAGGCGGGTTACCCCACTTTGAACCGTTTACATGGCAAAAAGCGACCCCGGCTGGGAGGGTTACCCTACCCAGCAGACCGGGCAACCCGCCTAGGCGGGTTACCCCACCTATCATGTAAACGCGATCGAGAAAAAATGAGAGTTTATATGGAGAGGCGGGTTACCTCACCTGCCCGGGGTCCCCCACCTCCATGTAAACAGGCCCTAAGTCTTTGTGATATAGATTAATTTATGCGTTTAGGAAAAGGAAAAGGTGATTAGCATATAGTGAGCCTAGTTGTACAATAAAGAGCCGAAAAAAAAAAAGAGAAGACAAATAAATGATTACAGTGGTGCATTACGCGGAATAAACTTTCCATTTACATAGAGTTTATCTGGGAATCTCTTGCTGAAATACACATTGTAGCCTCTATCCTTAGCATCCTTGAATTTTTCCTTTTGAGATTTCCTTAGCTTATACAGTTCTTTAGGAATGTCTTCAAACACACGAAATTCTTTATCCTTCAAAGTTTTCCTAGCTTGATGGAGGACCATTTCGCGATCAGCATAACGCAAGAATCTTGCAATAATTGGACGAGGACCATCATGTTTTGGCTTTCCTACTCGATGAATTCTTTGAAATTCAATCTTGTCGCGTGGGTTGGAGATCTGAAGTTCTTCTTCCATGAACTTGTAAATAATCTCCTTTGTATTCTCCGCCTCGTGATGAGTGCCTTGTTCGTCTTGTTCCATAGTGTTGTGTTCTTCGATGCCAATAAACATTAGGTTTTCTCTTCTACTGTAATGTTCTTGGTAAAGAAGTTCTTTGCCTAAATCGTCCGCTGTCTTCTGAGCGGCTTTAACATCGCGTTTCAAGTTGGCAATTTCTTCATCGTTAAAGTCGACGCTTTCCTCGAGTTCCTTCACTGTCTTGTTGGTGTTTTTAATCTTCTCCTTCAGGTTGTGAACCTCCTTGTCAAGATTGGCAACAGCATCTTCTACGTTAGATACAGCTTTAAACAGGTTATCGAGTCTACTTTCAATATTATCGAGCTTTTGAAGCTTTGTAAGAACGGTGTCCATTTTCTTTGTGAGTAATTCAACTGCCGAGACCGTTTCAGGACCGTCGGCGTTCATTTCGCTTCTTGCCTCGCTTGCGCTTCTTTCACGACAGGATCTTTTTTCCTCCGGTGAGGCTGCACTGTCAGACAACGAAGTTGGTCTACCTTTTCTTTTCGTGGACATGAAATTTCAATTCTAACGGCATCACTTTTGAAGGAGCTCCACGTGCACGTCTTACCCTGCCGCCATCTTGCCCAGTCTCCTCAAGTAGCTAGATAACACGAAATCGAATTTTAGAATTTGACAAGTCGTCTTTCCGAAGTAAAGTTGCTCAACTTCAATTCACTGTGAGAATGTCCTCGAGGTTGAAAACGTCTAGCAAAAGCTGTAGAGGTCAGGGTACCTCAATCTCCAAACGCCTTACCTGAAATTGCCGTTCGCGATCTGCCGTTAATGTGAAAAGCCTGCAGCTTAATGTCTATTTGATGGATGTTTTTTTCCATCGTTTATCCAAATATTTTCACTGAAAGAAGTTCAAACTGAGCGAAATAGGGTGAAATTTAGGTAAAACGAAGAAAAGATCATTGCCGTATTGTCGTTTTCTTTGTGATATTTTCCACTGGTTCTGTGCCGCGAAGACTGTATTACGAAAAAAAAAGAGGAAAAAGAGGTCACAAACAGAAGACAAACTATAACCGAGGTCAATCCTCGAGTAGGAAGAAGCAGCTAAACTTAGCAAAAAGTTTAGCTTAACTGGTAAACTAGGCTCACGGCAGACGATTCTTATTATTGAAAATACTCATGTTAGTGAAACGAAACTTGTTTCTTCAGTGCAGGTGATATGAACGACAGTTTAGAAGGAACAACCAAGTATAAATATCAAAAGGAAAAAATAAATAGCGGCCAAGGTTCCTAAATAAACTTTTCTCGGAATGACACACTCATCTTTTTCTAGCTTTAATTTGCAAACAAAAAAAATATAAATGTTCCCAGCAAATAGCACACCTGCACTTTCTGAGAAAAGCTCAATTTTAGACCGCGTTCAAACCATCAGTTGTCCACCGCCTACTTTAGTTATTTAGCTCTGTGAAAACAGCTTCTGTAAGAAATGCAGTTAAATTACCAAACCGTAGTTTACAGTGACCGTAATAGTAAGCCGCTCTCGAAAACACAGCAATAATTAATATGCAAGACAATCTCGACGTTTCAAATCTTCAGTCGAGCCGAAAGTAGTTTCTCTTAGATTTGCTTCACTTAGTGGAACAGTGCCATTTAACCCCCACCCCTCCCCCTCCAGATTTCTCGAACCAATTTTTTGTTATCCTTGAATGTTCAAGAAATCAGGCTCTCTTTGCAATGTTTTCGGCTGTCCTTTATCTCCTTCACACCGAACAGTGATTTTATAAATGACCTTGGAAACGAGCTTGCGCATAAATTTTGAAAGCTTTGACGAGCGTTCACGTAGTAGAAAAACTTGCAGCTTTGCCTCGAGGGACAAAGAACAATAAATTTCAAAAACTGTACTTTTTTAGGCTCAAAACTTGACAGCGCCATCTCAGACCTAAGGGTGTACAGATACTGCAATAGGCGCCCAGTCTCATGGCATGACCACTCGGTCAAAACAGTGGAGGTATTACCCTTCTTCGCCCTCCAAAAGCAACTCCGCTTCTGAGGGAAGACTAGAGGCCAACGAAAGAGAGATGAACAAAAAAGATTAGGAACGAGAAAACAGGCCGCGGAGAGCCCGCAGGGAAAAGAGGAGGATAGGAGTTGACGGGAGTTGACGGCTCCTCGCTTCTTGTGCGCGCTTTCCTTCCTAGTCTTTCTCTTTCACTTCCCTGTCGTTGGTCCCTAGTCTTCTCTCAGCAGCGGAATTGCCCGTCTGTAGAGGAGGCTTCTAAGGCATAAGGATTTGTATCAAACGTTATAGGTAAAGTCAGGGCTGACATGGTAAGAAAATAGCAATTAGCCCATGACCGGCCTACCTGGAGAAGTGTTATCCATACTGGTGGGCGCGCAGCGTTCAATTTCAAATACAAAAACTCAAAAGTATCCGTCGTGGTTCAGGTTGTCCACAATACGCAAAATCTGCTCATTCCACGTTGTTGTTCCGCAAAGAACGGCTATGAACGGCAAGCAACGAAACTGGAACAGTGGAATATTTGCCTGAACTCACATTTAATTCAAATCTGCCGAATTTAATCGTTTTAAACGTCGCATTTTACATGCTCTTAATGTAGCAATTTGATTCGGCGTATGTAAAATGCGATGTTTAAACCAGGCATTCAAACCAAGTCTACAATTATTTAATGACTGAAACTTTTAAAAAAAAAAACATTATTGAAATGTCATTATAGCATGAGTTGCCATTTAGTTTATCTGCTGACGATAATTACTGCTTGTTTCATAAATATATAATGTTTGGAACATGCAGCCTACAAGACATCTAACTTATATGCATTATAGGTCATGACAAAAAGCCATGTTCCTGAACACCTGGCAATATGCTTTACCAAAGAACGAAACAAATGACTCCATGCATGAGTTTAGTTTCACCAGTTCATAAGCTAGAAGTCTACATCTTGGATAAATAAAAGTTGAGTGCTTTGTCTTTCGTGAGTAGGATTTTTTTAGCACAAACCTTGCACACGAGAAAATGACATACTTTATGGCGTGCCGTGTGCGTTTATGTGCAATGATGGCATGCACTTGCAATGTGCTTGTTGCAAATTGTTGCAAATAAAATTATGGCCTTCAGTCAGTGCTTTTTGGTTTGTGGGGGTGGTTCTAGCCAAAAGGCAAGCACTTCGGCTCCTACTTGGTGTAGAAGACACAGGACACGTCTCAATAGAACACTGCCTCGCAAACCTATTGTTTTTATTGTATTCCTCGTTCTTTTGTCCTTTTGTTCACTATTGTTATAGGTGAACTGTGTGTTCTACACCAAGTAAGAGCCAGCACTTCTCGCCGACTTGCAATCAAGCCAATCAAAAGCCGCAAATGCTTCAACACAATTGGCCACTGGTTCCTGAAAAGGCCGTTCTAAAAATAGCCTACTCACAAAAAACATATCTCGAGGCCGATTACCAGCCTATGAGCTTCTGGTTTCACTTGTTGCTATGACAGTGTGATTTTATTGACCTGTAAGGGCAAAAGAACATCTAAAAGTTCTCAGAATAAGCTTATTAGTATTTTAGGATACATCTATAAACAACATTCATGCTATTTTACATTAGCTTTTGTTGTTTCATAAGCTCATGCTAACTAATATCCACAATTTTATTAATATTTCTATATAAGTTAATTTGTTGGCTCTAAATAAAATTTATTCGTAATAATTTACATGTGATGTCATCATTTTAAAAATATGATCAGTTGCGTGCTCCTGGCATCATATTTTTCAAATAACGAGTACCTTTGGTGGCAAGTTTTTGTCCTACTGATATACACAAACTACAGTAATACGTCCCTCAGTAGTCACTGTTATCCCTTGTAAGTCATAAATCCCTTCTTCGTGGATTTGAGTGCCGCGTACAAACTCACCGTCTTTGGTGTATATGTCCAAATGCAGGAGATCTTTCTCTCGTTCTATACCAGCGACGACAACATGTTCACTTGCCCGGTGAAATGCAATTTTAGGCCTGGAATAACATCCTTGGAGTTTTAACTTGTTAAGATGGTTTCCGCGTTTGCTGAATATGCGAACACAAGAATCACCCCAGTCCGCTACCATAACGCGGCCATCATTAGCAGCAGTGATATCCTCGGCATTCTTCAATATGTCTTTTCCAAACTCGCGAACAAACTGTCCATCAGACTCGGGCTCTGACTCGGGCTCAGTCTCGTACACAGTAACCACATACCAACTCAGTACCAGTACTTTGCCACTGTCGGCGACTGTCAGTCTGCCCCAGCCCCCTCCCCTCACAGGAAACTTGCGATGCAGGTAAATGTTCCTGTACTGTCACAATTTTTCAATTGTTATTCCTCTTATAATTCTTTCTTGTCCAAAACCCCAAGCCGGAGCAGTTCAGTTTTCATAGCAGGTCGATCGTGTCAAATTGTACCTTCTTTCGCTTATTAGGTTTACGTTATTCGGGTGTGATTACTGAACCGATTGACTAATTATATCCCATAAGTTAGGTAAGGTAAGATCAAGGAACGACAGATCATCAGAAGTGTCTGTGTAGGGACGAAGTGTCTCAGTCTTGCTATAATCCCAACAATTCTACTTATTTTAAGGGCAACATAATTAATGTGATGACTCCATTTTAAGTTGCTATCAATGAGAACACTAAGGAATTTGGCATAATTTTTATGATCTTGGGAAAGATATTGCCTAGTGTTGTTGTCATAAACATTGATAGCAATTTCGCGGTCAATCTTCTTTTGGGGAGGATGAAAAATTACATAATTTGATTTTTGAATATTTAGGCTCAAACTGTTGACAGTCAGCCATTCGCATACCTTTTTCAACTCAGAGTTCACAACTTTTTCATGCGTTTGAAGACTTTTGTGTGAATACAAGAGAGTAGTTTCATCAGCAAAGAGAAACAAACCAAGTAAATCGGAGGAATTCTGAATATCGTTTATATATACCAAGAACAAGAGAGGGCCTAGAACAGGTCCTTGAGGAACACCACAGGGATTAATTATCTTTTCTGAAGTATATTCACCAATTTGAGTTACCTGTAATCGTCCTTCGAGGTAAGAAGAGAACCAGTCGTTGACAATCCCCTTAATCCCTTAATCATATAATTTGTTCAGCAATAATGTATGATTTATAGTGTCAAATGCCTTTTTTAGGTCAATAAAAATACCACAGGAGTACATTCTTTTATCCATATTGCCTTGGATTCTGTTGACGATATCAAGGATGGCGTGCTGCGTGGAGTGTTTTTCTCGAAAACCGTACTGTGATTTATAGAATAGGACAGCCGTAGCACAGCCGTCCCATCCCTTATGTCGTCGTGCGAGTGGACGAGATCTGTTGTCTTTTGGATCGACCGATCTTTAGAACCAAATGGGACTGGGAAAAGAAATCAAGTAAAGTCAACAAGAAATCGTCACGTTGAACTCAAAGCAAAATACTCCTGGGCAGTTAGAAAGGTCTAATTCAAAGTACAAAAGAAAGAGACAAATTATATTTGATGCGTTCTATAAGATTTAGTAAACAGAAATCTTTCCATTCTTTTAAAACAAAAGGTGTAAGCAATTTCATAGTCTCCTTCGCAGCCGTTGTTTGGGCTCGTCACGCGACACTAGAAACGGCTGCGAAGGAGACTAGCAATTTCAAGACAGCGTTTGACCTGCATTGTATATCGTATATCGGATGTCACGCCAAGATAACGCAACTTTTCTTGAACAATCAAGTGAGATCTAGGTACGAGATTACAATCATTCAGCACAGAAGTTGTCAGTTACTTTTGTTTACCTTAATTTTTTGACAAATGTCCTGAAAATTATTAAAGACCCCCCGTCATCGCTTCTGCATGCATTGTGTGACGTTTATTTACGTATACATGAGAGTTTTATGCGATTTGATATGAACCCATCATTATGAACCCATTATTTCTTGAAATAACTATTTAGTTATCATTAAAAAAAAATTTCTTATAAGATCGGTTTGTGTTTTTCTCTTCAAGGTTGTGTCTTGTAACGTCCAATCCTTATTAAAAAAATAGTTCAGTCCATTCCAAACTTTATCTGTCAATCTTCTGCCACTGATCTTTGTTGAGGTGATGATTGACACATTGGCGCTCCTTTTGCTTGTGTCAAATGAACAGGAAATAAGTCGATTAAAATAGGGCAGCAGATTCTTAGGGCACTTGCGTTTTTCCTTGTCACTAAATCATGCTAAATGTTTTGTCAGTTATCAGCTATCAAGTAACCTGCCAGTGATTTCAAGTGCTCTACTTGCTGTTTGAAGAATTTGGCCGCGCGACCACAAACATCACCAGGAAAACCAAGCTGATAGATTGCCTGCGGTTAGCTTTTATTTGGTGGTTGGGGCAACGTATAGTATTGCCCCAATAAACAAATAAAAGCTAACCGCAAAGCAAACCGTGTGCTATTCCATCATTCCGCCATTGCGCCGAATTGGGTCACCCCATGGACACCTCTTATAACTCTTATAACGTGACAATTCCTCACGAATGTAATGCAATAACGATCCCCCTTCCCCCATTTTCAATATGTTGCAAGTGGGCAGCAATTGAAGACATTGATTTTTTTTTTCAATGTTACACAACATTGGGACAGGATAATTATTAGGTGTCGCCTGCAACAGTGATGTCTGAGATTGCAGGTCAAACCGCAGCCGAGAAAGCGGTTATTTATATCAAGACTGACATCTCTGAATTCGCTTAGCAGAAAATGGAATTAACACTGCGTGCAACTTAAAATGGAGACCATTTGTGTTTCGCAAGACAAAACTGTTTAGCTTTTCTTAGCTTCAGAATGAAAAACAGCCGAAATGTGAGCAATATACACACAATACAGAACCCAAGCGCAGCCTGTAGATGCTCTTTGGACTAATCACGCAATCTTACTGTTGATCCTTACTAAGCTATTACGTCAATTGTCTTTAACTTGTTTTCAAACAGGATTGTTGTATCTTCTATAAATGAAAAGCTTTGACTGTCTTACTCCCTCTTTCACGAGATGTGTTAACCTAGGTTTTGCTTTAACTAACTAAAGTGAAAATGTTTATCGTTAAACGCTGCAGTACACCTTAGTTAAATGTCGGCAGTTCCAAAGAAAATAAGACAATAAAAAAATAGGTAATTAATGAATTTAAAGAGTAATTTTTCACTGCTAGAGAATCCAATAAGGTAAAATTCTCGACGCGATTATAAGTATTACCGAGATTATAAGAACGCGCAGTTCGACTTTATTGATTCAATTCTGTTTGTTTCAGAAAGTCATACTTTTTTCCCGGTTTTTTTCTTCGCTCTCCATAAGTTTTGCCACGACGTTTTCCAACACGGTTGTATAAAATATTATTTAAGAGCGGTCACTTAGCCAAGCTTTTTGGAGTGCCATGTCAGGAATAAAATGAATTTGATGTGTGCGTCAACATCACGCTGTGAAATACCCCGTTTTACACGTTGGATGAGATTATGTACACGTGAACTTGATCACGCTGTGAATAGACCATTTTACTTCATTTTGGCGTGCGAGTTTTTCTTGGAATTTTGGTCGGCGATTCTGAGAAAATGTTCGTCTTCAAACAGCTAGGTTTGGGTTGGGGGGAGGGTTGTAAAAAAAATGGCTTCAAAGGGGGGCCCATCCAAAAACATCTGGTCTGTAAGAGGGTGGGGTCCCCCAAAATAATTTCCATTGAGGGTTGTAATGACTGTATCTGAAATAGTATCTCAAAATTCTACCAGCAAGCCTAAAATAGGGTTTCTGAGGTTCCGGGAAATCTAAATTTTCACGCGTGAGAGCATGCCTCCAGACCTCTCTACTATGTCTGGAATCTCATTAACTCAACACCACCAACAATACACGCCTCAACAATAAAAACATTTAATCACTGCACTTGCAATATCATTACTATTATTTAACAGAAATGATGCCTAGGAGCATGCCCCCGAACCCCTCCACTATGTACAGAACCTCATAACCTCAACCCCAGCAAGTATCAATACACGCCCCATCAATTAATAAAAACAGGTAATCACTGCTCAAACAAGCAGGCGAAGCGGACCCTCACTTGATTTGTGATCACTATGGTTATCGCTTAAAACTACAATTGTATC
This sequence comes from Meandrina meandrites, assembly GCA_963693305.1. Lineage (NCBI taxonomy): Eukaryota > Metazoa > Cnidaria > Anthozoa > Scleractinia > Meandrinidae > Meandrina > Meandrina meandrites. Next base: position 13,291,474 of record OY855908.1, read on the forward strand.
TCCTGTTAAGTGTAGCTTGATATATAATTTAGCTAAATTTTTACTTCCTTTTTTTTTGGGGGGGGGGGGGGGGGGGGTGGAAGGGTCATCGAAACAAATTACGATTACGAGGGGTGCCGGGCTAAAAATTCCATCATGCGTTCATCTACAGAGCGATTACTGAGGAGAGTTTAATTGGAACGACGAAGTACTGGACTCGAAAGGATAAAATTAGAGCGGCCAAGGTTCCTGGCATTTTTCGATTCGGAACGGCGCACTTATTATTTGCTAGCTTTATGTTTGCAAATGAAAGAATACAATGTTCCACCACGGTACACCAGTTATTTAGCTCTGTGAAAACAGCTTCTGTACATGTAAGAACTGCAGTTAAATTACCAAACCGCCGCTAACAGTAATCGTAGTAAACATCTCTGGTGAAAACACGGCAATATTTATACGATACAATCTCGACTTCACGAACCGCCCGATAAGTCATGATAAAAAGCCATCTGCCTGAACGCCTTACAATATGCTTTACCCGGAAGAAAAATAGTGACTCCAGGCATGATCTTGATTTCACCAGAAGTTCATAAGCGATAAGTCTACATACAGGATTGAGGCGCATGCTATGTCTTTCGCGAGTAGGCTATTTTTAGAATAAACCTTGCACACGAAAAAATAACATAGTTTATTTCGTGTGTGTGCACATGCAATGATGACGTGTACTTGCAATTAGATTGTTGCAAATAAAGTTACGTCCTTTGGTCGCATTCGTAATTGGTTTGTGAGGGCTGTTCTTACCGAAAGGCATGCAATTCTCGCCTTAGTTGTGAGCAGCCCAATCAAAAGCCGGAAACAGCAACTGCTTCCACACAATTGGGTACTGGAAAGCGCAAAAGCCTTTCTAAAATTATTCTACTCGCGCAAGAAATATCTCAAGTCCTATTACCAGATCGATATCTGAGATGTAGACTTCTAGCTTATGAAATTCTGGTTTCACTTGTTGCTATGACAATGTGATGTCACAGAGTTGTAAGGGCAAAAGAAATCTGAAAGTTCTCAGAATTTTCAAAACAGCATTAGCATAAAAAAATTTCTATACTATGATAAGCTTATTTAGCATTTTAGGATATATCGTTAAACAATGTTATTTAATATTAAATTTTAACAATTATTGGGCAAGGTTGAGCAAAATATCGTGATTTGTCGCTGGTGAGCAGATCAATTATTGATCTGCGAGACACTGACAAATCACAATATTTTAATTGCAAAAATCGAGTTCATTAATTGTTTTAACATTCTATCACTGAATTTGGTTTTCACAATTACCTTCGAAAACTGTGCGCAGTGCGCTTACTTGCTAAAAAGTACAGAAAAAAAAAACATTTCTTCGCCTTCGGTGATACCAGGTGGTTTTCACACAATTATCTTCTCTTTTTAACAGATATTACCTAAATACATTGAGGAAAAATTTCCTTTGCCTTCTTTGTATTCCCCTTGTTTTTTCGGGTCTTGTTGACAAATCAAACAAACCGCTCTCCCACAACTCTGAAAACAAGCGGCATCTTTCCTTGAATTGGACACAAAAAAGGCAACTACGCATGAGCAGAATACTATTTCTTGCAAACTATCTGTCAGACACTAATGTGCACGAGCAGACAACTATTTGTGGGCAGTTATTTGCAGTCACGTGGTAAGCTCTCGACCAATGAAAAGAAAGAGCAAAATGCATCGAATGGCAATGTTATTTTTAAGCCAATAGCCACAATTTATTAGTATTTCAATCTATATAAATTTTTAGATCTAAATAAAATTTATTCATTATATGTGGTTTCATTTAAAAATATCAGTTGTGGATTCATGGCATTGTATTTTCAAATAACGAGTACCTTTGGTGGCAAGTCTTCTTTCCAATATTCACAGACTACAGCAATACGTCCTTCAGTAGTCACTGTTATCCCTCCTAAGCGATAAATCTCTTCTTCGTGGATTTGAACGCCGCGGACAAACTCACCATCTTTGCTGTATATATCCATATGCAGAAGTTCTAATTTCCCTCCTTTTTTTCTAGCAACGACAACATGTTCACTTGGCCGGTGAAATGCAATTCTTGGCCGACCATAACATCTTTGGAGTTTAAACTCTTTAAGATGTTCACCGTGTTCACTGAATATGTGAACGCAGGAATCATTCCAATCTACTGCCATAACACGACCATCATTAGCAGCAGTGATATCACTCGCATAAGTCAAATATATTTCATCTTCAAACTCATGAACAGACTGTCTATCAGTCTCGTACACATCAACCAGACTATAAGCACTCAGTACCACTACTTTACCACTGTTGGTGACTGTCAGTCTGTCCGAGTCCCAGCCCCCGTCCTTCACAGGAAACTTGTGATGCAGTTCAGCGGTGTTGTTAAATTGGTAAACAACGTGCTCAGCTTCAGGCTTCATCAAGTCGACTAGTACATAGATATTGTTTTTCATGTCTGTGGCTACATCAAGAACATGTAACTTTGGATCTGCGTCATCATTAGGGAGACTGAAAAAAGTCTTAAATGTGCCTGTACTATCAAACACCTTAACGTTACTATCGCTATTATCTCCTACAATGAATTGTCCGCTGGAGTTTGTTGCGATACACCACGGGTCCTTCAGCTTGTGTTCCTTTTTACCCTCCTGACCAAATGACCATGGTGCTACACAGCAGTGTTCCATGCAGTGTTTACGCATAACTTCAGTTACTCTTTCGTCACGCAATGGATCAACTTTGTCTTCTCCGCTACCAACACAAGGCCAGTTTGAGAACTCCTTGTTACAGAACAAGCTGCGGACCATTCTCGTGATATCGTAGATGACAAAATTTAACTGACAGACATTGGAAATAATTTTACTGCGTTCATCTTTACCAAACCAAGCTCGGAAGCCTTTTCTTAGCTCAACATTAAAACACTTTTGAACCGCTGACAGACCGTGTAGCTCTTCAATGCACACTCTACATGGTGCTACTACGTCCGCGGGATTGTCTACTTTCTCTAGTATTGTCGCCATAACTCGATACTGCATAGCTAGAATGCGGTCAGAAGGCTTAAGAGCTTCGTTACTAAAGGCTGCTCTTGCTTCATTACGGGCATCTTTGAATCTTTCCTTTGCGTCGTTAAGTTTCCTCTTAGTTGAGTCATCCAGGTCAGTAAGATCCACGTTTCTCATTCCTTTAATGAGAAAACATGCTTCAGCACAAGCTGCTTGTGTTGCTTCCGCGCCGTACTCGCTTCTGGACCTTTCCTTATCAAAAGCCTCATACAACAACTCGATTCCCTCCTTAAAGAAGCTGATACTTGCTAGCAAATCTTTTCTTGATAATCCATCCAACTTGGACTTGATATCGTTAATTTCATGCACGATCAAGTCGCGAAATTTTTGATCTGTTACATCGCCATCTTTCAGCTTCTCCGCTGCCTTAGCTATACCTTTATTTACGAGCAAGCCAATAGTGGCTTTAAAGACGGCTGTTACAATCGAAGACATAATTGCCAAGTAAAAAAGAACGAAGCTCGAAAGCTGTTGTGTGCCCAATGCAAATGATCTTGCAATGGCGTGTCTGCCAAGAAAACACTCCAGGAATCAGGAGTCAAGAAAAATGATATCAGATCTAGATTTAAGGTCAGCATCCTTCGAACTGGACCTGGATTGGACTTCATAGTCTCCACAAATTTTCTAGTAACTGCATTATTTTGCCGTTTAATGTAAATTTAGGGGTGGACCATTTGATTTTTGATGGGGGGTTGCAGGATTTTTAGGCTGCTAGATATTTTTTTATTCTTCCAGCCATGCAGGATTTTTTTTTTAATCTCCATGTCCTTGCACGATATTTTTTTAATGGAAATTTAAAAGAGGGTCCACAATAGGTTTGGCGGGATGCGGGATTTGGCTTATTTTGGGGGTGATATTCGGGATAAGAGCTGAAAACAGGAGCGGGAAGTGGGAATTTTAATCACGAGCGGGAGCGGGATTTCAACCTTTTATGGGGTCGGGATGCGAGAATCACAAGGGAAATGTAGCGGGATACGGGATTTAAAATTGGTGTGACTGCATAAAATGGTCTAAAATGTCTTGGTACAAAAGACTCCTTTGTGTAAATACCGGCTTTGTAGTTGTGTCGAGCTACAAGTTACGCTGCAGGAACGCTGCCAGATTTCTTATACGCGAGGGACATTGTGCCAGGGGAAACAGTTGATCTGACAGGAGATGTCAACAATTCTGACAATGGAGACGACAAGTACGATTCATGTAGTAGTGTAGAGGAAGAAGAAATCGACGATGACGAATCACAAAGTGTTGCTACTTTGGATAGGGAAGCAAACTTCCTTCTTGGGAGGGTGTCTGCATATGGTCGTGCCGTTCGGTTTAATAGCAGGCTAATGTTCTCATAAAGAAAGATTAAGTCTGCATTCGAGAACTAAGAGCTTTGTGGCCCATCAGCTGGCCGGAGGTGACCCCGATTTCAGTACCATAAAGTTGCTAGAAGTATTTCTACTCTCCCATGGATGGGGGGCTAGTCCATCGCAGGGTGACTTTCCAATGCAATGTCGTGGCCTAGGCCTGGACCGCTGAATCAGGCGTCCAGTGCACTAACCATTAGGCCACCAAGCGTTTCGCCAATATATATATCATGTTTTTATTTTACAATCTGTGGGACCGTTTAGAGATCTCGTATTTATTTTACACAAATGAAGATACATAAAGCGTTCGCTATTGACCTCATCGCCTGATTAAAACTAGCAGTAAAGGGATCGAAACCTCGCCAATAAAATTCAGTTCAAGGGGGATCCAACGTGCGACAAACGATTAACATTCATCAAACTAACTCTGTCGGTTATCTTCCAAAAAAGCCAAACTAGGAACTAACAATGTTTACTTTGTACTGATACGAAGACGAAAAATCAAATAAAGCAGAAACAATGTTAGGATCACTATAAGCGATATTGAATACCTTGGACAACAAAGCTACCCACTCCATAAAGGTCTGAGTGTCGTTTATTTAGATGTTAAACAAAAAAAATCCTTAAAAAATTGGGCGGGATCGGGATCTGGACGTAAAAAAGGGCGGGAAAGTGGGATTAACAAGAAAAAATGGGTGGGAAGGCGGGATTTGGGAACCCTATTGTGGACCCTCTTAAAACGCAAATTTTGAAGTTAACTTGACCGTCACCAGCCACTCAAAAATTACCCTATTAAAAACCGCCTTTACACGCAATGCCTTTTAAGTTTACATCTTTCTTTCAAAGCAATAAAGAGTTTCATCTTTATTCTAGCCTGGGGCTAGTGGATTTCCCTGTCAGGCTAGTGGATGTTATGCATCACTTGCCCACTGGGCAAGTGAACGTTTGTTCCTGCTAATTACATAACGCTTCTGCGAAAAGCCTTCAGACTTGCGTGTAATGGTTCCAACTTGTCCACAGGGCGAGCTGGAAAATCCATCTTATTTGTACCCTGTTTATTACTTTTAAAGCAAGAAAGAGGGACTGCAAAGAAAGAGAAATTAAAAGTAATCTGGCTTCTCAAAATACGTATTTGGAGTTATCTAGAGTTTCAAAAAAATGAGGGATCAATAAATGGGGACGAATTTTGAGTGGACGTAGAAGCTGGAGGGGACATAACCAGCAGGTGTTATCAATGTTCCTTTCTAAAGGCCAGTACCAGGACAGTTGCATTCATACAAAAATCCTTTGCCACGCTCTGATTACGGCTGCTCGATATTTTTTCCTTCTTAACAATTCTTCATTATATTTTTTTAAACCAGAAGCACATGCTTGATATTTTTTTGGGATTTGCACAACCCCCCATCAAAAATCTAATGGTCCACCCCTTATCGAATTATCCTACTCCAATTAAACTAATAAATTAATCGAATATGAAGGAAGTAAAAGAAAACGGAAATAAATATGTGATACGCCCATGCATTGTGGCCCAAAAACGAAAATCCGGAACATGTCAGATCTCACAGCAGATTCGACCTGGTCGATCGTATCAAGAACAAGTTGTTTCTTCGTTCGCCTTTTTGTTTTACGTAATTTAGGTGCTATTACTGAACCGATTGACCAATTAAAGCTATCCAATTATTTAAATTGCATTCATAAAATCCTTCGTGAAATTTATCAGTGGCAGCTTTGAATCCATAACATGAAAAGTTACTGTTTTTTCTTATAGATGGGGGTTTTATGCAATTTTATATATACAGTTGCAAAGCCATCATTTTTTGAAATAACAGTTTAGTTATCCTTTAAATGAATTTTCTTGTAAGATCTGTTCTTGTCTTTTTCTTCCAGTTCGTGTGTTGTACCGTCCAATCCTTGTTTACAAAGTCCATTCCATTCCAAACATTTTTGATCCCTCTTCTGACTGACTGGTGGGCATTCCTTCTGCTTGTGTCAAATTAACAGGAAATAATAACACGATATAAATAGAGCATCAGATTGTTTGTTTGGTCATTTGCTTTCTTCCTTGTATCTTAATGCTTTATCCTGAGTTATCAGCATATCAAGTTTAATTTGACAAGCTGCCAGAGGTTTCAAGTGCTCTGTTTATGCAACTCCATGATGCGACTGACGCGACTCGCTCGCTGAGGAATTTGGCAACATGCAGACAACACGAATCACCAGACGTCATCAAACATTACGTCTGGTCGCAATTTCCAAAAACTTTCTCTAGCCCCAAATTTTAGCCCCGCATTTTTGTCCCCGATATTTATGCCTGTTGGGTCTCAGTTCTTACGAAAGAGGACGAAAGAGCCCTAACATAAAGCAGCATGAATGGTGAGGGTTGAAATGTGGCGAAAAAAATCGGATGTTGAAGTCAAGCGACCGCATCTTGTTTGGGGTGGTTGAGAACGTACGTGCCAACAAGAAAATGCAAATTTAAGTACAATATGTTCGCAAAAAAAGAAAAGTATTTCGGTTACGATCGATACATTTGCTTCACCGTTATCGTAACAGTAGTCGAGTGCACGATGCTTAAGTCTGAATGCACGGCCGTTGTTATTGTGACTCTTGGTGTTGTGCTAGGTCGTCATGGCGTCATGGCTTCTGTTGCTTATCAATTTTCCATTTCTAATGGTGCTTTTGTTTTTCCTTTCAGGTCATGGATGGCCAAATCTTTTTCCTGAAGACAAACTGTAGATTTTGCAAAGAGCGGTGGAGTTAGACTGATAGAACTACTGATTTCGCTGACAGAATTCTATTCAAACATGAGATTTCGGTTTAAGTGGATGAGGTAGGTAAATTAGAAATGATAAACAACACACACAGGTTGTTTCCCTTCACAATAGCTTTGTGGTAAAACGTGTTGACAGACCCGCAAACGCGACTTCCAGCTTCCAGCTTTCCGGCATAAATTTACAAGACAGGATAAGACGTAACAGATCAATCAAGGTGGCTATAAGCCACTGAAACTCGGAAAATGAATTATGCAACTAGAACCTATTAGTATAACCGAAAACTTCGACAAATAAAGATTTGAACCGATAACTTCACCCCTTATTCGTCAAATTAATATTTAATAATTTACTTTTGTATGCCATCGGATACCTACAACTAACAACTTCCGAATACGCGACTTCAAACTCAAGAGAATACAGTTCATAAAAAAATATTTAGACCGTTTTCTTACCCTGTGACGACGTAGCTCAATGGAAAGGGCAACATCATCTCAAAATCAGTACGTCCATGGAAAACCGTGAGCTCGAGCCCTGTTGCCCCCGAACAAAATCGCTTTTTTTCCTCTTCTTTTTTTCTTTTTTTTTATTTTTTTTCGTAAGTATTTATAACTTTTTTTTATAAACATAATTATTATAAAATACCGTACTGAGCATCTAAGAAACTATTTACCGAAACGAAGCGTTTTAATATCATCAGTCAGTTTTTCATGTAAAAATCATGTAATCATTCGAGAATTCAAATTGTTTATAGCGGAGCTCCAGCGCGCGAAGCGCGCCAGCGGAGCACCATGGGTAAGAAAATTTGGTAAACCACCAAGCCGAGAAAATTTGGTAATCACGTGACCGTACGTCCGTCCGTCCGTCCGTCCGTCCGTACAGACTCTGGGGGAGGGGGAGGGGAGTCACAGAACAATTACCGCTTTGGTTACTGTTAAATCTTTGATATTGAACTTCCATGTCATGGTCAATTGACAGCTGTCAAAACAAGGTATCCGCTGACCAGTATCACATGACCATATCGCGGGCTCAGGCGTAGAGCTAATCGAGGGGACGTCTTTTTTGGAAGTTGACCGCTGACCAGGTAATGGTTTTCCAATAGATCGCGGGCTCAAGTACTCAGTTTTTACTTAGCCTGATAATTTTATCATCGCGTAAATTCAGATTTAAGGTGGCTGGTATCGGTTTCCAGCATTTTCAAGCATTTTTCAGCTCTTACACTTTTGATGGGTCTGTACTAGAAATCTTTATCAGTTGATGCTACAATAATGGTATCAAATAAATGCCCAATGATTGGTGAATATGTTCTGGTCATTTTCTTGACGTCACTGGTTACCATAGTAACAGGATAACCTGTTAAAAACACCCTTAATTTTAGCTTTAAGTGCTTATAACTCAAAAACGAGCTCGGTGACCCCCATTTTTTATTGTTGAGTTATAATTAGCATGTAAAGATACAACTTTTTGTAAAGTTAAAAAAATTTCTACGAAGCGGTTTCAGAGCCACCTTAAATTTTTAAAAATTTAAGGTGGCTCTGAAACTGCTTCGTAGAAATTTTTTTAACTTTGCAGAAAGTTGTATCTTAACATGCTAATCAATGTTCAATAATAAAAATTGGGGGTCATCGAGTTCGTTTTTGAGTTATAAGCACTTAAAGCTAAAATTAAGGGTGTTTTTAACAGGTTATAGTGTTGCTATGGAAACCAGTGAGGTCAAGAAAGTAACCAAAACGTACTCGGCAATCATTGGGCATTTATTTGATACCATTATTGTAGCATCAACTGATAAAAATTTATTGTACTATCCAGTCAAAGTGTAAGAGCTGGAAAGTGCTGGAAACCATTACCAGCCACCTTAAATAAAGGGCAAGGTAAATAACCCGCAAGCTCTGCTTTTAGGCTTAGCTAAATCTATTTTAGTTATTAGTTATTTAGTTATTAGTAGTTTATTAGTAGTTTATTAGTAGTTTATTAGTATTAATTTTTATTATAACTTTAAATAATAGTATATTACCTGATGATTTTTAACCGTGTATAAAGAAATGTTAAATAAAATAAATAAATAAATTTTAGAAATACAGTATTTAGTTTAGTTTTTTTCACATGTTAAATAAATGATCTGGACATTTCATTTCAACTTAAACGAAGCGATTGTTCGAAAAGGCGGTAAATCTTTGGTACGCTGTTCACCTTTAAAGCTGAATGAAAGATGCGAAGAAAGCTGCTGGCGAACATCAATTTTCGCGAGTATTTCTCGCTTTATTTACTCATGCACATCATGGAAACTTATGCCAAATGATTTAGGACAACCTCTTAACGGGAAGATCCGAAATAATTGCCAATTTGAACATGATATACTGGATAACAAGTCAAAAAGAGCGCGATGTCCAGGGTTCGACCTGCGGCTGAGCAAGGCCGAATATCACTGAATTGAGCTCAAACAAAAGTGAATTCAGAGCCGATCAAGTTCACTGAAGTGAAGGATAAAAGACTGTTAAAGGCTACACCGATGGAAAGGAAGAAATTGTTGTTCGGTGATAATTCATATAATGAATATGTCGCTGGTGTTGGACTAAGCTTGCAACGAGACTGCCGTGTTCGTGTCCGATATTATTGGGCTGGTTTGAAAGCTTTGCCCTACAGAATTTATAAGCCTTCTTCAATAATGAGGTAACAAACGTAAATGTATGCACTAAGCATAAGCCTAATTTTATATTGAGAGAATTTACTTCATTTATGAACAAATTTGAAGTTGTGTCGCTTTTGAGATCTTCCGGTAAATATTTATCAAACCTGTTCGTGTTTGAACATTTTATACAGACATTGTTTATCAAATATTTCGTTTAGACTAGTGATGTTCACTACTGGATTTTGTAAACAAATTATTTAGCTTCACGGATTAAAATCACAATTTCGCAGAATTTCGGCTCGCTTGCATTTGTTTTGTTTCTCTTGTCCCTGCTTATCAGTGAGTGTGTTGAAATATCTTCGATGCGTAAACGAATATTTCGCCGGTTTCGTTGCGAGCAATACCTGTGCTTGGCTGAGTGAGTTCAGACTTTACCTACCGCATATTTACACTTACCAGAAATGAAGAAAATTCGTTCAGTTCTCTACATAAAGTTCTCTTAGGTACTTAGCAACGCGTACGATAAAACAGGATTAGTTAATCATTCCACTAAACCGCAACCAAAGAAGATGGTTCAAACAGTCAAAACAACATTAATCTCATTCTAAGCTAGGGTGCACTACTTCCCAAATTACAAACTGCCACAATTCTTACACAAAAGCTGGTTTAAAATGACTTACATAAACGGCACCATAAATTTTCAGAGTTTTTTTTTTTGCCGCCTCGATATTCTCAGTTTGCCGTGGCGTGAGTTCATTTTGTCTACTGTGTTGAGCAGCGAGTTCACTTTGTTTTTCTGTATTTTGTTTTTGCCTTGAGTTGATTTTCTTGCCCTGACAGTTTTGTAGTAAATCCAAACAAGGTCAAGATTCTTTTTACATTGAAAAACTCATAGAGGTCCTGGAGGTGTATTAACAGCTAGTGTACAGAAAACGTTATAAAGATTTGTTTTGCGCCGACGTGCTTACGTGAGGAACCCAATAAAATGCACTCGTCAAATTCAGTTTTAGGACCTGTCAGTGACAGGCTGTCACAGGAAAGAAAATTCAGACGGGACCACGAAATATATTGACGTCGCTTTCGTCAACAAAACGATGAGAGGTTTTTAACCATAAGCGATTAAAATTTATTTTGTATCTATATGGGCCACTGTATAAGCTTAGAAATATAATGTGGCTACCTACCTTATTATAGGAAATTAACGCTCGTGTTAATTAAGGTATTGGAAATTAACGCGACTTAAATTAACGCGATTTGAAGGAAAAATTACTTTCCAATAGAGGAAATTAACGCGAAAGAGGTGTAAAATTTTCAAAATGAAGGAAATTAACGCGACCACAGAAAGAAATGGAACTTGTAAAGAAAACTGGAACAAATTTATTGTAACACACTTAACAAAATACAAAACCCAAACGAATCTCGATACTTCGAGCGTTCTTTTCAGCGCCAACGATGCCGGTTGATCTCAAGCCTGATAAAACAATGCTAAAAAAGTCCAAGTTAACAATCCACTTAATTAATGGCGCGGAAATTAACGCTCCACTAAAATAAGGGCGCGGAAATTAACGCTCACAAAAATTAACGCGACTTAAGTTAACGCGAATTTGGAAAATTCGCGTTAATTTCATAAGGCGTTAATTTCCTATAATAAGGTCAATAAGGTATTTAGTAATGAAATTAATAAATTGGAGATCCGCTTTTAGGCCTGCCTAAATCTATATATTAACTTAATTAATCTAATATTGCTTTTGCAGGATTGTTCACAAATGTGGTGGCAAGGTGGCCTGGTAGTGCCCATGACAGTTTTATCTTTAGGACATCAGCTATAGGTCATCATCTGGAAGCAAGCCACCATGGACTGGAGGATGGAGTGCTTCTTGGTGATAGTGGATATGCCTGCACTCCATTCCTCCAGACCCCATACACTCATCCTCACACAAGATCAGAGGAGCGTTTCAATGTGGTCCACCAAACTATCCGCTGCATTATTGAACGTACCTTTGGTGTTTTAAAACGCAGATTCCATATCCTTCATTCTGAAATTAGAATGGCTCCAGATAGGGTCTGCACAATTGTAGTTGCATGATTTGTTTTGCATAATATTGCTGTTTTCTTAAGGGAGCCTGAGATAGATGATGATTGGGACATAGATGAGCAGGAGGTTGATGTCCAAGAGCAATACCATGGTCCTAACCGTCGGAATGCAGTCAGGAAACACATAACAGACACCTTCTTTTAAAGTACACTTTGAGGAAGTACTAGGTGGGGGGATTCTTATTGAATTGAACTTCACCTGTCCTTGAGAAAGTATATATGCTTGTTTTTAGGCTTGTAAAAAAGTCACCGGGATCCCGGCGGAATCCCGCCGCGAATCCCGGCGGGAACCGGGATCTTGCCAAGATCTCGCCAAGATCCCGCCAATGCGGCGATATCCCGCCGGGATCCCAACCGGGAAAAATTCCCGTCACGCCGGGATCCCGCCAAGCTAGAATCTTGGCGGGTAGACTTCCCGCCGGGATCTCGCCAAGACGGCAAACTTTTCCGCCGGGATCCCGCCGGGGTAAAATTCTCGCCACATTTCCCGGCAAGAATCTCGCCGGGAATTTTATTCTTGCCGGGATCCCGTCAAGAAATATTACTGGCGAGAAACACTGCTTGAATAAATCTCGGTAGCGTTCCCGGCGAAAACTCAAGTCTTACTGGAAGGAAATTCTCACAAGCTTTCGTGGTCGGAACGCAAATCTTGACTGGAAGGATTCATGAAATAAACTAAACTAGCTACTTCGTAGTCGACCTGTTTAATTTAAAATATCGAAAGTGAAAAAACGTACGTGTCAGGACGTAATTCCCACGTGGGAAGAATTATCAGTTTTATCCAGACAAGACTAGACGAAGTGGCGCCAGATACCTTCTTTCATCCTTGATGGCGACGAAGAGGCGCGTGCTTAAATTAAAAGATATTAGATTCTTTGCTTATTTTGACGTTTTGTTGGCTTTTTATAATTTTCTTTTGCTCCCTTTTAATAGCCTTACCTTTGAGGCTTCCAATGACTATTTCACTCGGCGAAACTTGCAATCGCTGTAATGACGCTCAATCGTGTTGAAAAGTTGCTTTGCGATGGCATTCTATTAAATTTTGGTACAGTAGATGCTAGTCAAAATAAAGTTTTCTTTTCAGTTTACCTTCCCGCAGACCACACACAGAGCGAACGCTTCCCGCTTCATTCCCGCCAGGATCGTTAACCGAGCAATACGATTGGCTGATTTAGGTCACATGGGACATAGTACACGCCATCGTACACGTCATCCCGCGAGCAGAAGGAACTTTCAGAACTTTCACTCATGTCCAATACTGTCGACATGATACGAGTCGAATAATACGTTTTACGAGTCGTACGAGTGGACAAGTCGACACCAGTTGAAAAAATACATTTTACAAGTCGTACGAGTGGACAGGTTTTGTCGACTGGTCAGCTAGAGCTGTCCAGTGGAAAAATGCATCTCATTAGTTCACTCAAAGGGCCGCACCAAAAAGTTGTCGAGTCGAACGAGTCGTACGAGTGGACAGAATTATTGTCAACTCGACAAAAATTAATTTTGTCTACTCGAAAACTGCATCTAATTAATTAGTTCACTCAAAGGGCCGCAGCGAAAAGTTGTCGAGTTGAACGAGTCGTACGAGTGGTCTACTCGACAAAATAACCTGGAAACACGCGTTACACATGAATATACCTCGTTCTTTAATCCATAAACCGAAATAAGCGTGTTTTTAATACACACGAATATGAAAACAAGCTTGTTACACATGAATATACCTCGTTCTTTAATCCATAAACCGATTAAAGCGTGTTTTTAATACGAGTCGAATAATACGTTTTACGAGTCGTACGATTGGACAAGTCGACACCAGTTGAAAAAATACATTTTACAAGTCGTACGAGTGGACAGGTTTTGTCGACTGGTCAGCTAGAGCTGTCCAGTGGGAAAATGCATCTCATTAGTTCACTCAAAGGGCCGCACCAAAAAGTTGTCGAGTCGAACGAGTCGTACGAGTGGTCTACTCGACAAAATAACCTGGAAACACGCGTTACACATGAATATACCTCGTTCTATAATCCATAAACCGAAATAAGCGTGTTTTTAATACACACGAATATGAAAACAAGCTTGTTACACATGAATATACGTCGTTCCTTAATCCATGAACCGAAATAAGCGTGTTTTTAATACACATGAATATGAAAACAAGCGTGTTACACATGAATATACCTCGTTCTTTAATCCATGAACCGAAATAAGCGTGTTTTTAATACACATGAATATGAAAACAATACCTCGTTCTTTAATCCATGAACCGAAATAAGCGTGTTTTAATACACATGAATATGAAAACAAGCGTGTTACACATGAATATACCTCGTTCTTTAATCCATGATCCGAATTAAGTAAGCGTGTTTTTAATACACATGAATATGAAAACAAGGGTGTTACACATGAATATATCTCGTTCTTTAATCCATGAACCGACACATTCATAAAGTTATTGATTGTTTGGTTGAGTGATTGATTGATTGATTGATTGATTGATTGATTGATTGATTGATTGATTGATTGATTGATTGATTGATTGATTGATTGATTGTTACACATGAATTTACTTCGTTGTATAAAGCATGAACTTGTTAATAAACTTGTTACACGTGAAAATACCTCAATGTTTTCCCCGGGAAAATATGCTGGGTAGCCGGATAATGAGAACACATTATGCGACATCGGTCGTTGTTGTGTGAAAATTTATCAACTTGAGGAAAAGATTGCTCAATTTAATAATAAATGGCCCATCCATCAAAAAAAATGGGGCAAGTATATTGAGGTAGAAACATAATCTGTCATAACATGTTAAAATCTTTGTACTGCGTATGTAACTTATAGTTTATAGTATTGTATTGTGTAATAGGAAAATGGAAGTGTAGCGAGTTTCCTGTAAGTGTAATGTGTGTGTGTGTGTGTTCGTAACAACAATATGTTCGTAACGACAATATGTACATGTTTTGTAAGAAACCATAAAATCAAATAAAAAATTAAAATACAAAAAAAAAACAAAAAAACATAAAAAGCCCATCCTTGATTACCCCATTCAATCTTGAAGTTCTAACACTGTGTTAGTGCGCGGGAGGGGTTTTCTTTCGTTAACCGCGTTGGAATTCACGGTGGAGTACCACCACCCTAGGAACAGTCTCTTGGTGTAACTTGCAACATTCATTTTACTCTGATAAAGGTAGACGGAGGCGACCGTCGAAAATTTAGTGTTTTAAAACTTAGATCGGTTGAATCACTCTAGCAAAATAGTTTCATTGTTCGAGCGATTGCAGTATACCCGGCCCATTTACTTACATGTGTCGGAACGCTTTTAGTGCGCCGCGTATTCTGCAATCTAGCCTAATTGTTAAAGGGAAACACTTGTGAATACGAATAGTATCAAATAAAGTCTTTTTGTGTTTTGCGAATAAATCTTTTTGGAAAACCATCCCCAAAAATCGCAAATTATAAAATTAAAAACCAAAACTGCAAGAAAAATTTCATTATATCAACAGTAAATGTACTGCATGCATTCAAATTACAGTTCTACATTTCCTTTCAATATTTTACCAATAAATTAATAGAGCAGTAGTAATGTCGGAGTCTATCAAATACCGTTTTGGGTTGAGAGGTGCGTTCGCAATTTTTAAACACCCCACCCCCAAAAACACCCAGCTCCAAAAGTCGCAGGGTATTTTGGGGGCGGAGGGGATTAAAGCACGCGAACGCACTCTCAACCCAAAAGTGGATATTTGATAGACTCCGACATTACTACTACAAGTAGAGGGGTCATTTAGAAACAAGAGCAACCTACGTTATATAAACAAAAAATGGTGCGTGGAAAAAACAACTGCGGGTGGTTAATGTTAAGTCGAAAAGAAACCTGCGGAAAGAGGTGTATGGGGGAGTTCTGCGCGTGGCACAACTATCAACTAAAGACAGTAAAAAAAAGGCCAGTCCCATGTCGCAGTTGCGGGGCAGGGGTAATGTGTGACTATCGTCTGTGTCTGTCATGTGGAGGAAGAAATCTAAAGCACTGGCTAATCCGCAAACACAAAAAAGCGAAGAAAAACTTCGAGCGTGTCTTGGTGGAGCTCAAGCACAAGCACAAGCAATTAGAGAATTGACACCTAGCATTATATACGTCGAAAATGGGTAGAGGAAGAAGTGGAACTGTAGAACAAAGCATGAAAAAACCAAAAATATCAAAAGAAAAAGAAAGGGGTTCTGATTTTCAATTATTTCAGCGACACTCCAAACAAGAAAAACCGGCACCAATTTTATTATCAGAAGGCTTACTTGCAGAAATGAAAAAAATGAGTCCGCAAAATTTAATGAATATTCTTTTGCCAAATCAATGTGAAAAGGGTAATTAGAAAGAAACACCAACAAGTATATACGCCGAAATGGCAGCCACGTTGGAAGCTATACAAAAACTTCCTCCAGAAATTCGTGAAAAAATCTACAAGGAGTTTCTTACCATTAAGCTCAGACAGCGATCCGCTCTTGGTTGGGACAAGGTAAATGATGCCATCACCGAAGCACCCTTTTGCGAACACAATGAACAAATTGTAAAGGTCTTGTTTTGCCATAAATGTCGCTATTGCAGGCGAAATGGTCTATGTCATATGTGTAGCAGAAATGGAGTCGAACACTTTCTCGGCTATTCTGTGTTTGATGAAAACGACTACGACGAAATCTTCAAGAAATCTTACTACTCGAGTTGGTGCGGAACCGTAGCGTGACATTTTCTGAGAAGAAGACCGGAAACCAATATTTATATTTTCCAGGCCCCTATATCGAGCGAAGTTAACTGACTCAAGCTAGACTTTAATTTTTTTCTGCTTCTCGCATCGCCTCCACGACTTGATATGTTATATGTCTGACCTCATTCTGCCAAACGGGTGTAGAAAGTTCGTTTATAGCATACATAAGAGCATGAAATAGTAAAATCATTTTGCGTGCTATATTTGTAACAGAAATCATTCTTTAATAAAGTGGAACAATGTTCTCTTAGACTGGATTTTTATTTCGAAACGTCGCCGATGCTGCCAAGAAGCTTTTTTTGCATGCGGATCCTTTCTTCGTACATGGCCTGTTGTCGTATTTTTTCAATGTCTGGGCTGCTCTGTTTCTGTTTCTCCTTGAGAAGTGTGCCTTTTCGAAGAATCTCCTTCTGTATTCGATAGCTCTCTTTTTCATCAAGGATGCTTTGAAATTCAGCATCGCTGATTTTGCCGTCAATAAGTGATTTTGACAGTATGCGGTTGACAGTATCGCATTTTGACAAAGCAAGTGTCATGATTTTGCAGTGTTTGATAAGTTTGGGCTCTAGCTTTTTGTAAAAACCGGTTAGCCCAGCAGCTGTTAGCCCAAAGAAAGAGGCAACAAAGCCAATAGGTATTGCTGCTGGAATCCCAATGCCTGTAAACGCAGCTGCTACTCCACCTGCGGATAGAAAACCAGAAATACCGCCAGAATAAAAGCTAGCATAGTTGATAATGGTTTTAGTTCGTTTATATTTTTTGGCAACAAGCCTATAATGTGAAACTTCGTCACTTAAATATTTTAAAACTTCGTTTGCTTTCTGCATACGAAAATTGTTATCTGGTTGAGTTGGAAGAATGGGATAGAGTGTTTTCTGAGTTTCTGTTTGTTCATAAGCTGGTGCACTTGGTAATACGTTGGATGACATGGTTATATTTACAAAAATATTTTTTGTTTAATTAATCTCAATTCGAAACTGAAGAGGCCAGCTGTTAAAATTTAAAAGGTCATTAGTTTCAGTTGTCACTGAAAGCGTCATATGTGTAACGTGGTTACCCGCAGAAACATCGCGCAAATCGTTAAGATGTGTATTTTGGTAATGAATTTTAGATACGGTCTTCCTAGTATGTCAAAGCAAGCTAAAAGACTTGAAGGCTTTCCATTTAGCAAGCTTTGTTGCTTGTCGATAAGATCACAGTTAACGAAGTAATGTTTAGGATTTGAAACATCATGTATTATAATTTTTGCAAAATAATCCTTTTCCTTTGCGGAATTCTCATACCCAAGCAAATTAAAAAAGTTAATAAGACTTTTATTCAGTCCAAATTTTTTTATTCTGGGCTCTTTTGCTTCTATTATCAAATAACGACCTGTAATGCCTTTTTCTACAGAAAACAAATCTTTCTCTGGAGTTCATTTTTTAAAAATATCCCCCATGTCATCCAGTGAGTAGTTTCCCATTCGTATAAAACTCGTTTCCTCACCTGTATTGTTAAGTTTTTTATAAAAAAGTATTCCATCCTTTTCAAAACTATTCCAGCTGTTGTAAAGAGAACACCTTAACAGCCGGATATAGCTTGGTTTTTGAATAGGCTGGTCAAAATAGACCGTATGCGGATTTTCTTTTGTAACAACAGTTAGAATGACCATTTTATAATTAGAGAAAAATATTTTGTTTAAATATAAAACATGGATGCGCTTCTAAAATGGATTCAGACACCACAAGCTGACAGCATTGCCAAAGTAGCACAACCAAAGGCATGGAAGACTTTTCTTGCAAAATACCCGAATGCCGATAAATCTAAGTTTGAGCCACAAACCGATTTAGCCAAAGACCACACAGCAACCTCAGAAATTTATTTCAAAGCAGGGCCAGGCTATTTGATAGACGTTTTTGGCTCAGACAGCAAATATTGGAGACCAGAAATGAAAAGTGAGCTGGGTGTTAACCAATCATCAGAAGGGTTCCCTCAACAACTTACACAAAGTGGATTAAAAGGAGACTCTTTGCCCATCCCTGCTGTTGCCTTTCACGGTAACTATCCCGGCCATAGTATGAAACGAATATTTAATGACAAAATTAATATTTACGTAACATCGGGCCAGTATTTCACAACAAAGTTCAGAGAGATATTTCAAAAAACCAAACTCACCCACCGTTCAGGTAAAGAGTCCAAAACATGGCTAGCCGGCCCAAATATGAAATATTGGCCGCAGCAGCTGAATTTTGCTGTCTGGTGCGCGACAACGGGCTGTGGCCTCAGTCGCAAACTTTTCGAAGACAGCTCTGCTATCCCTTTGCCACCGAATGTGCGAGCTTTTTACAAGTTTCATATATATTTTACTGTCAGGCGAATATTGTTTCAGATAGGGGGAATACAAAGCATAAGCGCTTTGCCTGGCGACCCTACTTTTAACCAGTTTAACAACAAGTATGACGTGGCTTCATACAAAAAGAATATGTACTGAGTTTGGAGTCGACCCGTCGAGTGATTTTCGTTACACAACAGGCGCAAACCACGGCCTGGGAAGCGTTTACATCTATGTCACAAACGTTGGACCGGATAAAACGTCAGCCAGTTACCCCGGTTTCAATAAATGTTCTGACGAAGGCGGTTCAGGGTCAAAAGGTAACTTGATTTATTATATCGAGCCGGATGACGTTGCTAACAGGCAGTCAGATTTTTTTTGTCCCAATGTAGCAGAAGGTCTGACCCAGGCGGGTTTGTCGCGAATAAACCAGTCGATAGAGGCATTCGTTTACTGTGTTTTGGGTTCACAGGTGAACGTTAGAAGCAGCATACTTGGGTCAGGAGGGCGCGCAAAGGAAGCGCAAAGTGAGTTCCTTGTGCTAGTGGAAGACTCAATAAGGCAACCGGATCTGGCAAAGTCAGTTCAAAGGTACCAACTTGCTGTCGACGAGGCAAAGGTGAGGCTTAACCTTGCTGTGTGTCCGGGGGCCTGGCTGATGCCTGCACGGATGGTGATAAATTCGGGAACTGTTACTGGTTACAACAACCAGCTCAAACAAGCTTTGCCAGGCATGAAGCTCGGGGTTAACGACGAAGTGAACACTAGCACAAAAAAAGCAGCGCTAAAGCTAATGGCAGGAGGGCCATCAAAGATAAACCCACCAAACAGCCACCACTCAAACCCGATACACAAGGAAGCAACGAAAGAAAAGGGGCCCACGCCTGAAGAGAAAACACCTCAAAAAAAGGTACCCGCAACTGAAGAGCAAACACCTGATGAGCCAATAACAAATGCAGGTGGCAGCACGGAAACACACGAAAATAACAAAGTAGCTATTGCTGTTGCCGCCGTCGGGGTTGCGGCTTTGATTTACACTATTATGCGCTAACGCCGCTTCTTGATGTATTTTTCGACAAGAAAGGCAACCACAGCCAAAATCAGCAGCCATGTGTGCTCAGCAAGAAAACCGATAGCTTGACCGGCGGCTTTGAAAAGAAAGCTCACAATTGAGCCAATAAGACCTGGCAGAGCTGATGCAACCTTTGAGCCAATATCTTTTAGACCTTTTCCCAACGCTTTACCGGTGGCTCTCAAAGCGTTTGTAATAGCCCCAATCACTGCACCAATCGTGACACCGGCAGCAAGAACGATAGCTGTAACGGTCACACCATATTTTTGGAATATCTCCTTTACCCTCTCACGAAGTGGAAGCGCTCTTTCTCTTTCATCAATCTGCGTTCTTAAACGAGCAAGCTCCTTTGTCTTTCTTCAACGCGGCCTTCAGCAGCTTGTTTATCAGAAGGTGAGGCGTCTTCATTGTCGATAACTGCCTGATTTTCCTCATTTTGGCGCTGCAGTTCTGCTTCTTGTTCTTTCAGCTCATCTAACGTTCTTGTGTCGTTGAGCCTCGCTTCCATTGTGTTTCTTTCGCTCTCTTTGGCGGCCAGGCTTGCTCTCAGTTGGTCGACGCTTTTTTGTTCTTTGGCTTTGGTTTTTGCTTGTTTCTCGAGAGCCGACACCTCTTTTTTTGCGTTTTCAAAATCCTTTTGATAATTTTTTTTTCAGTTGCTGCAGTCTCCGCAGTTCTGATTCACTTTCAACGTTTGTACCTTGTTCTTCTTGATTTTTTTCGATCTGAGCTTGATTTCGTTCTATTCTGATTCTCAGATCTTGAACTTCTTGGGCGGCTTTTTCTCTTTCAGAGGCGAGTTCTTCTGCATCTCTGAGTTGTTTTTCAGCTTCTCTTAATCTCTGCCGGTTTTCTCTTATTTCATCATTGTCTTGAGCAATCAGAGATTCAGCTTCTGGACCAAGGGATGTTTTGAATTTGTCTGTAAATTTCTCGCCACCCCTTGTTCCATATGAAACGATTGTATTCTCATTGCCGGGCTTTTTGCCGAAACCTATTGGGCCTAATTTCCCGAAGTAAACTCTTGGAAACCTCCTTTTAATAAAATCTCTTGCTCTTTCACGAATCGCTGGTTTGTCTTGTTGATGAGTAAAGCTCCCCAACAAAGGGATTTCATCAAATGATGTTTCTGGAAGTCCGCTCTGTTCGTGCTGCATAGTTTGCATTTCATGTTGTTCACCACCGTGGTAGGGGGTGGACGCTGTGCCAGGCTGAAATGGCTGGGTTCTGTTAGCCTCTTGTTCATCATCATCATCGTCGTCGTCATCATGGTCAATATCGTGGTCAAGATCTGGTTGGTCCATACCAAATTCGCCACCTTCTGCCATCGCGTGATTTTATATTTACAATTGAAATTTTAATTGAACATTTTTATATTCCTTACAATAATGGACGGTGTACAAGAAAACCTTCGACCAACACGCAGTGAAAAAACTCTCGGCTCTCTAAAAGCGGAGCGCGCGGTGAAACGCATCACTTTCGTGAAAACAGAAGCCAATCCACAGGAAACGCTTTATGTTTCGGTGCCTAAGCTGAATGAAAACGAGGTCATTGTTCCCGGCTCACTTGCGCTGCGCTTCAACATCGATTTGAGCGGAGGTCATGCCAACAACTTTCTTGTCGACAATGTTAGTCGGGCGCTAGTTGACAAACTTGTTGTGAAGTACTCTGGCACCATACTGCAGGACACAGTTGGTTACGACATTTACAAGATATTCGAGGACCTCTTCCTATCGCAGGAGGAGCGCGACAACATGCTGCAAGATGGAATCCAGAGTGAGGATCTCAACAAAATTCGCTCAAACTCGGGTGATAAGAAGACCTCAAGTGTCGCTGCAGAAAACAAACTGAACGGGATTTACGGAACCAAATACAGGATCCGCCTTGACCACCAGATTTTGAACGACCACGGGACCTTTTATCCGCAGGCTCTATTCAACGATCTTGTGTTCGAACTGGTACTTGCGCCAGCCTCTCAGGTCGTCAGAGGTTCAGACCCCACAAAGCTGAAATACAAGCTGACAAACATCCAGCTGGAGTACGAGATGATAAGAAGCAAAACACTAGGGGATGAAGCCTTCAGCGCATATACAAGCGGAAAAGAATTTGCATATGACCACATTCAGCGTGACGAAGTGGTTATGTTTGCCAAAGGCACAGACACAAGGCTGAATCTCAGAGTTAACCCGCAGAGAAGGTCCCTCAAAGGCATCTTGCTACTTTTCGTCGAGCCCTATGTTGCTGGCGCAAGGCAGGCAGAAACTTACTTAAACCCAGACCTGACGAAAGTCAGTGTCACAGTAAACGGCTCGCCCAACAGGCTGTACAACAACGGCTTTGAAGGAATTGATTTCTGGGAGGAGGTCAAACGCTTCTTTCTCAAAGCCAAAAACAAAACATAGCACATGAATGCAAGAAAGTTTTATACAGAAAACAAGTTCGGGCTTATGATCGATCTGCGTTCCATGGCTGACCACTCGATGCACGGAAGCGGCACGCTACTTGTAAACACAAAGGATGGGGTACAGCTGGAGCTGGAGAGGAATGCAAGCGGCTCGGGCAATGTGAACTGCCACATTTACGTAATCAGCGACGCGCAGATGAATATAATTGGAAGGCAATTAGAATCTGTGCAGTACTAATAGAAATGGATCCGAGCAAGATACCCTTCAACGCTCTGATTGTGGGCCCGACGAATTCAGGCAAATCGAGGTATGTGGTGGACCAGATCTACGGCCCTTTCCGTGGCAAGTTCGACTACATTGTGCTTATCTGCCCAACATTCGCGCACAACAAGACCTACCTCCGAATTGGTGAAAATGACCCAAGAATGTTTGTGATAATAAGCAAGCAGCACGAGGTGGAAATTTTTTTGAATGTAGTGAGCTGGCTGTTTGAGGGCACCAACACGCTCATAATACTCGATGACTGTGCAGCCTCCAAAGATGTGAAAGGGCGCACAGGCCAGCTGGTGAATCTTGGCTTTTCCGCTCGACATATCGGCATCAGCGTTTGGGTGCTGACCCAGAAGATAACCAGCATCACACCTTCCTTCCGGGAGAACGTGGCGGCTATCGTTCTATTTTACACTCCTTCGGCCAAAACCACGAAGGCGATCTTTGATGATTACGCCGGCGAACTCTCCCACGATGAGTAAAAAAATCTGATTTCAAAGCTAAAAGAGCGGAAGTTCTCTTATCTCGTGTTCTCGCTTCGCTACCCCTACGGCATTCATTTTGAATTAAAAAAAAAATGAAAGTTATATATAGTGACAATGGGTGAACAAGAGTTCGCAGAACTTATGAACTTAAACCTGGACCTACTGGAAGCCGAGCCGTCGAGCGGGCCAGCTGGTAGTAGCATTGTGCCAGACTTAACCAGCTTAACCGCCCCCGGACCTGACATTCCTGCTCTTCGTGAGCAGCTGAACGTGCTTGTATCAACAGGCAAAGCCAAAGAGGCCATCGGCGTGCAGTTAACACATGAACAGGTAAGGCGCCTGAGCGACAAGGATGTTCAGAAGTACATAAAAAGGTATGAGACCTACGTGGGCTCCAAGACAACAGAACGTTTGATCGACAGCTGCATTTTTCTTGTAACCAAAGCGGTCGGAATGGCTGTTGACATCAAAGACATCGACGCTTATCAAAAAGAACTCAGAAACGACTACATCATCAACCAAGAGCTCTCCAATCTAGCCGGCAACCTTGCTTTTAAGTGCGGCCGTTTTCTTGCTCTGGCCAACGCGGCGCTGATCACAACAAAACATATTGATTTTAACTCACATTTGGATAGAAAGTATGAAGAAAAATTAGAAGAAATTCCTCAGCATACTTCACCAACTGCTGAACACTTGCAGACAAATTCTGAGTAATTGCATAATAATTTTATTTGCTTAACATATACGCTTCGTTTCAAAATGTCAACCGAACAATCCGAGAGTGCAAATTCACAAGGCGAGACCCAGACGGCACATTCGCAGGTCGATATCACACAGCAAGCAACAACTCCAACTCCAACTTCAACCCCGCAGCGTGCAAAAAATCCCAAGCGTGTGGCTGCTGGCAAATTGGTTGCTGAAAGAACGCGGCGTGCCCGCGAACAACAGAAAAAAGCCGCAGCTGAGGCTGCTGTCATGATCGCAAACAACAAGGCAAAGACAGCTGCCCCGGCCCCTGAGCCAGCCCTGCCTACAGAAGACGAAACACCAAAGAGTACCGGAGAAATAAATAGCAGTCTGAGCACCACCCAATGGCTTGCTGTTGTCAGCATAGTCGTTTCACTGATCGGGATCTATTACAAACGCAAAGAGATCAAGGCCGCATTCAGCAAAAAGGCACCTGAGCCCGCACGTGCTGAGCCACAACCTGTTCGCGCAACACAGCCCAGAGGTGTAAAACATTTGGATTGAATATTTACGAATTAATATTATACCTGCCTACTATACCATGAAAAAAGTTGATGTTCCCCAAGTTCTTATCTCAACCGCGGCCATTTTTGGTATCGGACTGATATGGTACGACTTCAGCGTGAAGGTTTTTAATACAGTCCGCGATCTTTTGAATGCCACATTATATAACCCGGACGAAGAAGAGACAAATTAATTTTGATTTAAACTTTTCTATGTTTCCATTTCTATACTTACAAAAATAATGTCAGACAACAAGCTTGTTAAAACCATCATGGATGCTGCTACTATTACTGGTTTGGCCGCCGGCATCGGCTGGGTCTCAAAAAAGGTTGTAAAAGAGAATTTTACTTCTGACCCCAGCAGCAGTGCGATGAACTACGTGAAGTTCACAGCCGTCGTGGAAGGGAGCATTGCGCTCAAACAGTACCTCGAGGACCAAAAAATCCTTCCCACCAGCGTCTGAAATTAATGATTTGAAAAAAACTCTGCCCTGATATATAACACAATGGCAAGTGTAGCGATTATGATTGGTGGGGCTGTGTTTAATGCTGCGGCTTTTATCGGTGGCAATTATCTTGCGAAGGCACTTGGCGGAGGTGACGCTGCTCTTGACGAAAAAGTACGACATGACAAAGCTCTAGAGGCGTATCAAGCGGCTTATGCCAAATACTCCCGTGACCGCACCAAACTTCTCGACTGGATTGCAACTAACACGCAAATAAAGGCGCAGGCCAAGCAGAACTTCACTAACACTGACTATGCCTTCAAACTGTACAACCAGGCGCACCCTGACAAACAAATGATACCCCCCAAAGAGCCCAAGTTCTCAGATTTCTATCAACCAAGCGAGCTCATGTTCTCATGTTCGTTGGCTTCGGGACTCTTGCTTTGGGCTACGCAGCCTTCTGGTTCCTTTAAACTTTTTTACTCGTTATTTATATTACACGATGGATGCCAAACTCGCAAAGATATACTACAGCCCTGGGGGCTACTGGAAAGGTATTGCCGCGATAAAAAAATTAGCCGAAGCTGCCAAGGTACCAGAAGAAACTGCAAAAAAGTGGCTGTTCAAGCAAGCACTCTGGCAGATCTTCCTCCCCGCACCGAAGCGCATTCCTCGGCCGAAATTCGACGTGCCTACACCCAACGCGGTCCACCAGGCGGACCTTCTTTTTCTGCCGCATGACAAACTGCCCCGCGGGCGCAAAGTTTTCAAACATGCACTCACCGTTCTCGACGTGGCAAGCCGTTACAAAGAGGCTGAACCCTTGACCTCGAAAAACTCTGATGAAGTTGCCCTGGCTTTTAAGAGAATTTACAAGCGCGCTCCTCTGAAATGGCCTCAACTGCTGCAGGTTGACCCTGGGCGCGAATTCATGGGCGCTGTTACAAAAGAAATGGAAAATCACAAAACGTACATTCGGCGCGGGCGAGTTGACATTCACCGTAACCAGGCCATTGTTGAACGTTTCAACCGCACCCTGGCTGAGCGCTTGTTCGGGCACCAGTACGCCGTTGAAATGCGCATGTCTGAGGGCCAGCGGTCCACGGCGTGGGTAAAAAGGCGTCCTGTAGTTGTGGCCGCTCTCAACAACGAAGTAACAAGCCTTATCGGCAAGAAACCTGCCGTTGCCATCAAAGAAAAAAATGTTTATGCAAAGCCATCGACACCTTATTTGAGGCCTGTTGGAGAAAGGGGAAAAAAGCTCCCCTCTCTTGTGAATGTTAGGTATTTGTACCAACCTGGCGAGCTTGAAGGTGGTGTCAAAAGATCCACTGATCCAATCTGGTCTTTGAAAGTTTACAACATTGAACGATCTTTTACCAAACCGAATCAGCCCGTTCTCTACTATTTGCACGACGGGCCCAAGCGAGGCTTTGAGCGTGAAGAACTGCTACCTGTGCCTCCAAACACCACTCTTCCTCCGGCTGATGTGAACTAAATGTGAAATTCGATTGGTTCGGTGTGTATCCCGTCGGGCAGCACCCATCGTTTGTCATAATAAGCACTCATCCCCAGCTTCTCCTGCTCGTAGGTGACCATTTTTCCATCCCGCATTCTGAAACCTCTGTTTGTTGCTATATCCTTGCCATCCTTGTTGCCTTCCAACGCTGCCTTGAAACGCTGCCAGGTTATCTCGTTTTGCTTCTTCGACATCCCCTTTGTGCTGAACTTCTTTTTTTCGCCCCGGTCATCAATGAAATAGCATTTTGAGCAGAGCGCAATCATCCGGCTACCCTCACACTCCAGCTTAAAGAGCCCTGGGGTCCGCCCGCTCCACTTGTCCCAAGCCAGCCACTGCTTTTTTTGCGCCTCGAATTCTGTTTTCAGCACCGGTCGAACAATGTCCTCGAGGCTCTTACCAGAGATGGCTATGCAGTTGCTGTCCGTGTCCATCTGTATCAGCTCGAAATCTCTTCTGTCAAAATACCTGTCAAGGAAGTCATAATAGAATTCCAGCATCCGTAGCTTCGCCAGCTGATAAACAGCGATTCCGACCTGAAATGGGCGTCTGATTGTGATCCGAGGCTTCCGGCTTTCCAACTCATACGCCTGCCCGATCTCGTCAAGATCTGAAAAATACGCGCTTCGCAAGGCTCTGTCGACTACCTTCTCATCTTTGGTGTAAATGATGTTTGTTTGCCGCTCCAAGGCTTCGATGAGCTTCCCGTACCCGCTGTTTCCCAGCAGTTTGAACACCTCGGCCAGCAGCGCCTTGCTTTTGTCCACGTCTCCTGTCCGTCGAGCCTCCGTAACCTGCTCCACAAACCAGGGAAAGATCTTGGCCAGTTTGTAGTCAATTGTCCGATAAACCTTTGTAATTTCCGCTCCGTGTTTTACATACCAGAGCAGCAGAGGGCGTACACCAACATCCTCTTTGCAGACAAAGCTCCCATGAGTTTTCTCCCGTCTCCGCGCTTTCTGCCTGTATTCCGCAAGTATTTGAGCATAGGCTCGGGGACAGCTTTAACCGGCACCACTTTGTTGTAGAAGAACGGACACATTTCCTCGAACTTTTGGTGCAAGTGCTTCGGAATCTCTATATCTACTTCAGCAAACGCGAACCAGCTTCCTTCTTTGAGCCTGTGCGTTAGTACTGGAGCCGCCTCTGTTTGGTACTCGTCTTCGTAGTGAACGACCCTTTCCTTTCCGCAAGGCATTTCTCTGAGCATGGTTGAAAGATAGAGGGCGTTGGCATCGTAACCGAGGATATTTTTGCAGAGACGGGGTTCCGCTATTTGATGTGGCCTTATCCCTGTAACACCAGATTCGTGGTACCTTGTGAAAACGAGGCTCGGGCCTCCGACAACAGCTTCTTTCAGCATATCATACGCTTCTTTGCCTGGGCTGTAAAGCTCCGCGATCCGCTCAACAGCTCCCTTGAGTAAGTAATGTAAACTCACGCCTGGGACGCTGACAGCGTCTTTCAGGATGTCGATTCCCTTCTCAGTGTAGAAGTTTCTCATTTTGCAGTGCCTCGAGGCCGGGAGCCACATCTAGATTATTGTAGTAACGCAGCCAGTCTGCGAAGGTTTGCATTCCCTTTTCTCGGAACAGCTTCTTGCAGGCTCGCCATTCTGAAAGTTTCAGCACAAAGTCGTCTTTCAACCTTGAATACCAAGCCATATAATCCGGCAACCCTGGGTAATCCAGCTTTGCGGGTCTGTCAAACCACTCGTATGGAAACCATGATTTCACTGTCTTGCATCCGTAGGCTTTCACCCATTTCTCGTAGCTGGTCCCCGGCCCAAGGTAGTTTATGATGTCAAGAAAACGGAAGCCACAAGTGAGCAAGAACATTATTTTGTTTCCGTTCTTTGCCACTCTAACTTTGCCGGTTGTGTCAGCAAGGTGCTCTACAAAGTGCGTTTTGATCAGATTCAGATCGTAAGTGCCGGAGTTGAACCCGGTGACAGGGACCTGGTCGCACCATTCTTCTATTTTTTGCCTCTGGGCTTTTGGCAGCAGGTTTACGTCTGCTGGCATAAACTCCGCTCTTACTTGGGTCCGGATGTTTTTAGCGCGCCTCTCCAGCTCTTTCATAAACTTGCGGACCAGCTCTGCGGGATCTCTATCACAGATGTGGGTTGGCTCTCTTTCAAGAGTGTCACCTATGCTCACCGAGATTGGCACGTGCGCGTTCTCGATAGTGAGATTGTCCGTCGGCTCCTTTCGCTTATTATTGTCACCGTACGCCTCAAAATCATACACGATAGCGTGAGGGTAGCTTTTTGTTTGGGTTCGTGGCACGTCACCAGAGATTTCCCCAACTTCACAAGCCCAAGCCTCAATCACGCGGTAGCCGGCCTCTTTGTGGCTTTGAAAAGGTCTTCACGCGTTTTGTCGTCGCGGTCAATGATTCTGTCACGATCATATGGGTAACATTTTGGACATCCATGCCAGTAGCAGCCGTGATATTGAAACACTACCTTTTTCTCCGGGTTGTATCCATCAACTGGTGCTCGCTCAATCCAACGCTCACCCCCGTGTCCGGACATTGCGTGGTGAATGCGGATTTTCCAACGCTTAGCTACATACTCAAGCCACCTAATTGATTCTTTGGAAGCTTGATGCTTTGGGTAAAATGCTTTTTCGAAAGCTGTCTGCGGCGCTTCGACCTTTTCACCCGGGCAATCTATTACCGTTTTCCCTTGGGCACACCTTTCTGCATGGCGTTGAAGGTTGCAAGCCTTTGTAAATCTTGCGTTGCAGTGGGTGCATGCATACATATTAGCCAACTTTGCAATGTCTTTTATTAAGAACGCGTGCTCCCCAAAAATACCAATTGTCATAATATTTTTTAACTGTGCCGTAGGGTTTCTTGTTAGATGCCATACCACTTCAGTACCTACACGCTCGGGTACATAAACCCTGATGCCGAGCCAATCAGAAAAAGCTTTGCCCTTATTCAGATGCATTTCTACCTTTTCTAATTCGTCAAGAGATGTTTTTGGACAGTTAGTCGGCATATTTCTGAGCTTGAAGAAACTCTTGGCGAGACCTTGGGCTACTTTTGTGCTTCGATCTGGCCTAGCTCCTCTGTGGACAGCAATGCAACGCCATAGACAAAATTTATCTTGATAGGTATCCAGTGCCACCATTGCTTGTCCTCTTGCTGCGTGTGCAAGGTTACGCAGCCAGTCTGGTAAGGGACCTTTACCCATTAGTGGTTGACGGTCAAGCACAACCTTCAAATCAACATTGAAGTGGCTTAAAAACCTCCACTTTGTTGTTGGTCTTTTGATATTGTCTGAATTAAGGCGTACAGCCTCCCGCTCTTGCAGCCATTTTTCCGCTTTCTTCAGATTGTTTATCCAAGGGGAGCCTATATTAGTGTAGTATCCAATGATCGTTCCGTCTTCTTCGTTTATCAATGAATATGAGTAAACGTGCCTCATGTAAAATGAAGTCCGCACGTTCTCTCTTATTTTTTCCATAAATTTTGGTGTGTGGTCTTCATCAAGATTTTGGGTAAAGCGCCACCGAATATAACGCCGACCTTTGCTCTCTAGACCCTCAAATCTTGCGACATCGTACAGATTCAGAATCTCATTCTGGTAGTCTGTCACATTTCTGATGTTCTGGGGTGGAAAGGGATCAAATCGTCTCAGAAGTTCTTGCCTTCTGTTCCTGTTTCGGGGAGGAGCTATTGGTTGGAAAGGTTTAGGACGTAAAGGAGGTTGTAAACGCTTCTGTGTTTCTTCTGAAATTGTCTCTTCTAGCACATTCTGAATAATCTTTTGAACCGCTGGCATGTTTTCAGGCAGTAATTGCAATAAATAGCGCAACTCTGCTGGGTCTATTTTCGCAAGTTCTTCTTCCAAAGCTTCAAAGTCGATGTCGTCCATTGTATATAATAATAGAAAATTTTTTTGGAAAATTTATTAATATAATCTAAGGTGGTTATTCTCTAATTGAGAAAACTTTTTTATATAATGAGAGGTGTCAATTCTCTAATTGCTTGTGCTTGTGCTTGAGCTCCACCAAGACACGCTCGAAGTTTTTCTTCGCTTTTTTGTGTTTGCGGATTAGCCAGTGCTTTAGATTACTTCCTCCACATGACAGACACAGACGATAGTCACACATTACCCCTGCCCCGCAACTGCGACATGGGACTGGCCTTTTTTTTCTGTCTTTAGTTGATAGTTGTGCCACGCTCAGAACTCCCCCATACACCTCTTTCCGCACGTTTCTTTTCGACTTAACATTAACCACCCGCAGTTGTTTTTTCCACGCACCATTTTTTATTTATATAACGTAGGTTGCTCTTGTTTTTAAATGACCCCTCTACTTGTAGTAGTAATGTCGGAGTCTATCAAATATCCGCTTTTGGGTTGAGAGTGCGTTCGCGTGCTTTAATCCCCTCCGCCCCCAAAATACCCTGCGACTTTTGGAGCTGGGTATTTTGGGGGGTGGGGTGTTTAAAAATTGCGAACGCACCTCTCAACCCAAAACGGTATTTGATAGACTCCGACATTACTACTAGAGCCATTGTGACTGCAGATCAACACACTGATTATAACGAAAGTCTATAAAAAGGCTGAGTGAATATTATTCATTACCAATAGTAGTAATTCCACGTTTTAATTTACGATAGTTCTTAACAATTATTAGAAAGCACTCGATTCAAATAACCTTTTTAATAATCAAATACAATAAGCAGTAACATTTTGTACATTAAAGTCACTCTGATAAGATTTTTTACAAGAATAACTGAGCAAAATAATTTAAATACAAGCTTCGCTTTCGTTATAGTTGATAAATATATCCATTACCTTGATTAAAAGTGTACCATTAAGGTTGTGAATAAAAATTATATTTTCTTACAGTGGTTGTGGAAATTAACAGGATTTATCTCTATAGCAAAACAACAAATCCTGCGGAATCCAGAAACAATGATTTTGTTTAATTCAACATTTCAACAAAATTGATTTGAACATTACAGTGTTGAGACACAATCAGATACGGTTGTTAAGGGATTATCTTATATTTAACGCAACAATTTTGGTGCTATTTTACCAAGTGGTGAATTTTGTGGCTGGCCATTACATTGAAAAAAAAGATAGATTCTCTTTGACTCGACAACCCATCGCACAGCCCTTGCTTAACAACATGATGGATAATTTCAAAGCGTCCTTAATGAGATGCATTTCTCCCCTCGACAAGCACGTTTCTCTCGATTTCTCCATTCGACAATGATGCTGTCCACTCGTACGACTCGTACTAGTGGACAACCCATCGCAGGACCCTTGCTCAACAACATGATGGATAATTTCTAAGTGTCCTTTATGAGATGCATTTCTCCACTCGACAAGTACGTTTCTCCAGTCGACAATTCACTTGTCCACTCGTACGACTCGTACGAGTGGACAACCCATCGCAGGGCCCTTACTCAGCAATATGATGGATAATTTCTAAGTGTCCATAATAAGATGCATTTCTCCACTCCACAAGTACGTTTCTCCAGTCGACAATGATGTTGTCCACTCGTACGACTCGTACGAGTCGACAACCCATCGCAGGCCCTTGCCCAGCAATATGATGGATAATTTCTAAGTGTCCTTAATGAGATGCATTTCTCCACTCGACAAGCACGTTTCTCCAGTCCACAATGATGCTGTCCACTGGTACGACTCGTACGAGTCGACAACCCATCGCAGGGCCCTTGCTCAGTAATATGATGGATAATTTCTAAGTGTCCATAATAAGATGCATTTCTCCACTCGACAAGTACGTTTCTCCAGTCGACAATTCACTTGTCCACTCGTACGAGTTGAAAGACGTAATTTCGACTCGTATCATGTCGACAGTATTGGACAACCCTCCAAAACTTGAACAGTGGATGGAGATAAAAATCCGATAAACATTAAGGACGGCCGACATAAAGGCGAAGTGACTGTCGTACAAGTTGATGCTATTTTAAGGCCGGGACGTCAATTGCCCGTTTGGTAGATTGATCACATCATGACATGTTCCTTCGCTTGAGGGAAAGGTTAGTTCCCTTATGTTTTTGTAAATGATGTTTTTCCTTTCAACAAATTTTACACAAGGATGTTCACTTTCCGTTTAATTGTCATTTCCCATGAACTTAAGCTAACATAATTTCTCTTACCCAGTTAAAATTATATCTGCTTGTTAGTAAAACTGTAGCGATCTTTTTCTGGAAATAAATGATGTTAATACAGCGCACTTGTGGAGTCATATTTCATCATCTGAGTGTGTTTACTTTGTCGGTAAGTGAAACGCCAAATTAGCTTCGGTAAACCTCGACAGCTCTGAATTTCATCAATCCTGCTTATTCAGCCACCGACGTCGTCTTTACTTTTTTTGTTTTGCAGGCGGCTTTCATAACTAGTAAAACGAACACTCACATGTATATGTTTTGCATTAATTATCTATCGTTCCAGACATGAATCTTGCCAGAATTCCTGCGATGAATATCACCCAAGATAGAAATTCTCAGTAACCAAAAATCTTGCCGGGATTCTTGCCATGAATCTCGGCAAGATTTTGGCCGCCGGGAATTTCGCTTCCCGCCGAGATTCTAGGCGAGATTTTGGCCGCCGGGAATTTAGCTTCCCGCCGAGAATCCCGCCGAGATTTTGGCCGCCGGGAATTTCGTTTCCCGCCGAGAATCCCGCCGGGAATGAAAATCCCGGCGGCCAAAATCTCGCCAGGATCCCGGCGAGATTCCCGGCGGGATCCCGCCAAGATCCCTCCAAGATCCCGGTCCTTTTTTTACAAGTTAGCAGCAGAATTGTATATTATCATAATTGCATGGACTTTGTGTCATAGAATTCAGGGGTTAATATCTTACTCAAATTTGATTCATTTTCAACATTGTCCCACATGTTTGGTCAATTTTGAAAGGTTGAAAGATACCATCACCCCTCTAAGATAAAACTGATATCCCCAGTGTAGCGGTGTCAGCTCCGATGGCGGAGAGAACTGTGAAACTAAGTTAACTGAACGACTCACAGATTCCACAAGGCTGAGGTTTATTGTGCCAACTGTTACAGCGATCCTGTATGGTAGGATGTGTTGGGACGAACGCTCTAGCAGGTTCTGAGTTAAGCAGCAATAATCTGAGGTTTCTCTGGTGTAACCCGAAGTTACCCGTCGAATTTCTGTGAGCCGTATGAGACTTTTACATTTGTATGCGATGTTGAAGCTAAGATCACATGGCAGCTAAGCAGAAAATCATTGTACAGGAACTATCTAAAATTCTACTAAAAGCTAAGGCACGCGGGTGCCGTTACACCCAGGTAGCCATGTAATGTAATATTTGTTTGCAAACAATTTTCAATCAAAACAGAAAAAACAATTTAAAATTTATTGTTGATTTTAAAATATTCATATTATTATTATTTTCAAAACACAGTGTTAGTACCATTCTTTGGTTTGTTTGTTTTTTCTTCATTTTCGAGAGACAACGTATGCAAAAAAACATTGAAGGAACAAAGGACTTCTTTAGTCCAGGAACAATCAAAATAGGGCTTTTCTTTCTCTTGCGTTTGATGCCTAAATTATTTCGTGAAAGCAAAGAAAAACACTCAAAAAATTCAAAAAAATGTTTTCCTGTTAATTTGTAGCTCACATGACAAAAATTAGGCAAATTTGAGCAAAACCAAAAGACGGCCCAAAATTCAACACAGGCTGCTCATGCACCTGGGTCTTCAAGTGTTCTTTAACTGTAATATTGAATTTTTTATGAAAATGTTTACATAACAAATCCAAGAAACTTTAAATGTGGTCTTAAGCCTTAAATCAATCATTTGAAATTATTGAATAATTAAATTTTCCTGAAGTAATTTGAAAACTACAAACCATTATATGAACTGCAGAAATTCTTATGTAAATTATCTTTTTTTTACTAACCTGCTTTTTTGGTCTCAATATATTAATATCGGCGTTTATTTAAAATCCAATTATTTCTTGAAAACAATTAATAACTTGGATTTTAAATAAACGATGCCCTCGAATAAACGCCGCACTCGAATCATGAAAAATTTAATAAATGCCGCTGCGCTTAATCAAATAAATATGATATATGAAGGCCATTTTTAATAAAATTTAATTGGTACAAATAAAACATTTATAATATTTTGAAAAATATCTTCTTTTAATAATTTATAATAATTTAATGTGCAGTTTCAGGAAATATCCATACCCACCCAACGGATGGTCACTGGAAATTCTGAGCGAGTAGGGGTCTAAAAAAGGAAATTATGGGGCTTAGCCAGAATTTACAGAGGGGTGGGGAGATTCAAACCAAAAATCACCATCCATGGGAGGGGCATGGGTATTTTCTGGAATAACACAAACTGATATATACAGGTGTTAAATGAAGTAGCTTTTAATATATTCTTTTTTCTTTTTCTGCATGATGTTATAAATTTTAGGTTTGACGTGTAAAGGCTCGGTGCTTATCTGTTATCTAGTTGATAACTGTAGGTCATATTTGAATGACAAGTACTGTACATGTGTTTCCTCAAATAATAGCTGGAGACAATTATTAAATGTTTTTGGACCAAAAGGGTGTGATTATTTAAGGAGCGTTGATTAATTGAGGTGGGTGAATATTTAACATTTCGCCTACTTCCCAGTAGTTAGTTATGCCATAAAAGTAATAAATAATTGATTCCAGTGTACTGGACACTGCCTTATTCTAAGTGTTCTCTGGAATTTGGTTTCTTTGACTTTTTTCAATGCCAGTATCCTCGGTGTCAGAGCTCAAGTCATTCAGCCCCTGAGTTGTAATCTTGTGACATTTATTACTTGAGGAGATACAGTATTTTTAACTTAAAGATCAAAATACATTCTATGACAGAGGAAAAAAATGTCTTATTGAAATAATTCTTGAATTCGTCAAATTAATCCCACTTCTGAATTGGATGTCAACAGTGTGGTTGCAGGGCTTAAATGCCATATGGCCCAATTTTTCATCAGACATTCATTAATTTTATTTACATAATGATGCAACCCAATATATTTGTAAATGACCATCAAAATATGTGTCAATCTAAACATACTAAAATGACATCTGTAGTAAGTGTAAACACCATTAGCAGTTGGAAACAAGAAATTTGTTTTGATTTACTTCAAAACAGTCAAGGCAAAAAAATCAACTCAAGGCACTGAACAAAGTGAACTCGCGGCTAAACAAAATGAACTCACGCCAAAACAAAGAAAATCACAGCGGCAAAACTAACTCAGCAAATTCATTGGGAGCCGGTTTAAGTCATTTTTAAGCAGTTTTTTTTGTGTAAGAATTGTGACAGTTTGTGATTTAGGAAGTGGTGCTCGCTGTCTAATAAGCTTACAATGTAGTTTTGAACCATCTTGGTTTGGTTGCATGATTACTACGCTGCATGTTTTATCGCACACATTGCTAAATACCCTAGAGAATTTTATCCAGAGAAGTGAATGAATTTCCTTCGTTTCTAACAGGCAAATGTGCGTTACGAAAGTCTGAACTCACTCACCAAAGCACAGGCAACTCGCAATATAAGAACCGGCGTAAATACTCGTTTACGAATCTAAAAATTTATTACGCGTACGAGATTTCAACACACTCACCAAAATGACAAAAATGCAAGCGAGTGAAATAAAGCAATTGGATGATAAATCGTTTAATCGTTGGTGTGAAGTATCGTTGCCGAAGGTTTACTCGTTTTTTGCTTTGATTTGTTTGCGGGATTTTTCTGTAAATGCAGCGCGCCAAATAATGTTTTTGTAGCTCAATAATTGAATATTATCAGCGAAGATCAATATCTTTCTTCCTTTCGGTGTAGCTTTTAACAGTCTTTTATCCGTCACTTCAGTCAACTTGACCGGCTCTGAGCACACTTTTATATTAGCTCAGACCTCAGTTAATTTTCCAGTCTTGGTCAGCCGCAGGAACCGACGGCAGTGCTTCAACTCTCGCTGTTTTTGACTCGTACTCCGATATATCATGTTAAGGTCAACAATTATTTCGGATCTTCCCGTTAAGAGGTTATCCTAAATCACTTGGCATAAGTTTCCATGCTGTAGATAAGTAAATAAAGCGAGAAATATTCACGAAGATCTATGTCCTCCAGCACGCTTTCTTCCCGTCTTTCAATTCAGCAGTGAACAACGTGCAAAGCAGTTTGCCACCTTTTCATACAACCGTTTCGTTTAAGTTGAAATGAAATGTCCAGATAATTTTTTTAACAGAAAAAAACTTTTTACAATAGATCTAGCCATGCCTAAAAGCGGAGCTCTTCGGTTATTAACTTTGCCCATTATTTAAATCTGAATTAACGCGATGACCAAAAAATTTGTAAAAAACTAGGACTTGAGCCCGCAATCAACTAGAAAACCATCATCTGGTCAGCGGTCAACCTCACAGAAACACGTGACCTCGATGACCTCCACATGTGATCCCGCGATATGGCCACGTAATACTGGTCAGCAGATACCTTGATTTGACAGCTGTCAATTGATCAAAGTTGCAAGCTCTGATTACGTACGTAAGTACGTAAGTAGGGATAAGTAGAGATGGCCGAGATGGCATTCATCTGCTCCCCATCTCCCTCAGCCTATTCTCCTCCCCCCACCCCCGGTCGGGCTGCCTTAGGACTCCACTCCCCCTCCCGGAGAGTCAGTACGGGCGGGCGGGCGGACGTACGCACCAAATTTTCTTGGCCCATGGATAGTAAAAGGACTGGATAGGAAACTTGCTGACGTGATGGCCGCAACAGAGTGGAAATTCGTGACGTCACATCAAAACAAACCCATTTCGCTTTTTTGCCGCAACATTTGTTGTAATCAAAGGGTTTTATTTGCACGCAAAAACTTAAAATGGAAATTGGAGAAGACTTTGAGGATTGGGATTGGGATTGGGACGAAAACATGACGATGGAGTTGGAGTTAATGAATGCGAACGGAGGAAAGAAAATTGATGCGGACACGGCCGATGGCGAAATATCTGATGAAAGTTCAAGCGAAGAAGATGAAGACGGACTAGTAGGATTTAAGTGCGGTACATGTGGCAAAGTTTACAACGTAAAAGGCTGGCTAATTCGACACCAAAGCAGCTGTACCGGCGTGAAAGTTAAGAAGACATCTACCAAAAATCCTGAAATGTCCGAAAGTCAAACGCGTTCGCGGCAAGTTTTGAGCAACCTGGGGTTTGAAGATTTCTTTGACGGCGAGTGTGTACCATTGCTTCGGGACTTTCTTGACAACCTTGCTGCTACGCCAGCCGATATCGCTGAACTTAGAGGACAGAGGTTTGTGACTTGTCAACAGCACGCAAAATTGTTTTCTAAAGAACTAGAAAAGGACGCAGAGTCTCACGCAACTCCTTTAACTGTGTTTCTTAAGTATGTTGCGCAAAATTTGTGGACAGTTACTTTCGCCATGGATAATCTGTTTAGTTCCTCAAGACGAGAGCAGTACACTGCCGAGCATTTGCATGCATTTAGACATTCAAAAGAACTCTTGTCCAAATGGGGCGAATTAAGAACGGTTCTTGGCATTGGTTCAACAGACGGGCTTATCATTCAGAAATTGATCTCAACAATTTTTGACGCTATTAGCCAGCATCGGTCAAAGTCAGTTTCCAAAGCATTACAGATTCAGGAGATATATGTCGGAGAAAACGCTTTGAAACCATCTCTTAATACCACGGATAGAAGTGTTGTGTCTTACATTGCTGGCTACGTTGTAAGGAAGACCAGGGACCGACTCCAAAGACAACAACACTCAGAAAGGGTTGCCACCATCGTGAATGTGTTGTCCCATATGGTCCCAGGGGGTGTTGGACAGCAGACTCCCACAATGACATTTCCAAACTTACTTGGCCAATCTTTGACAAGGGGCGGATTAACCCAAGTAGACCAAGCAACTTATAATTTCTTTTGTTACCTTGAGGTTTCTATCAGGCCTTTTCTTAATTTATCACGCTTTCGATCCAGCACCAGGAAATCTGACACTGAACTTCTGTCTCAGTTGGTAGAAAACTCTAGTCTTCTGCGACCAAACTGGCCGTACACCGCCAAGCTCCCTATTGAGGACAGCAATCTTCTGCTTACTCTTTTTGTGGATTTGTATTTTCGTGTCAGGAAGTGGGCGTACCTTAAAGTTTACAAAGAACAGAAGAAGCTGAAAACCACACAGGCACTTTTAAAGGCTGCTGGCAAATCTGGATCAGCTGTTGATTTGCATGGTAAAGAGAGTCTGAGAAAGGCTCTGATGCCTCACCCAGAGTAATCTGTTTAAAGGATCCCAGGCAGTCATGCCTTTGTTTTGATTTACATACAAGAGTTAACTTCGGTATTGTTATATTTTGACTACCAGTAATACATCTTACAGCAATACAATAAGATTTCGCTTCACCATACAATTTTCACATAATTTCAATGGCATTAAAAATGGCAGAGGCTGACTTGGGTCCTTTAATGTCCAGTCTTCTTGTGCAGTTCCAGAAAAATCTTTACCCACCCCATGGAAGGTCACTGGAAATCCTAGGGGAGGGGTCTTAGAACTTAGAAAAAAGCCCAGGTTGGGTGGGGGGGGGGGGGGGGGGAATTGGGATTTCAAGTAACAGATATGAACAAAGGATTTTTTTGTATTTGAAATTTTCAATTCCGTGATTTTTTGTTGTTGTAAAATTTGGCAAGAATTTTTTATCGATTTAAGCAGGGATTTGTAGGGGTATTAAAAACAATCTATAGATTTGTGGTAGTGCTTTGGCTGCCTAGTTCTGTGAATAAAATACAAACCAACATGTTCTGCTCTTGATTTTTGGGGGGTTAATTTTGGTCTAGGGATTTTTTCAGGTTTTGCTAGAAGCCTTAGGGATTTTTTGGGGGGTCTTGGTTTTTGCCCCCATTCGCTCATACCCGTCACTTGAAATCCCAATTACCCCCCTCCCTCCCCCCGGGGAAGAAAGTACAAAGCTGAACTTTAATCTTTTTGGGGGGAGACAGGTGTGGATATTTTCTGTAGCTGCACAATGTTCTTTGTTATTTGTGCATTTATTTATCATGGCCATATCATTGTCATAAGGGGCACTATTGTGGTATTTAAGTATTCTAAAAGATCCCTTTGTAGATGGAATTCCCAAAATAGTGGTCTAGTTTTGTTAAGCAAATGTCATTTTGCTTTACTGTAACTATGTATTGTTATCTGCTGCTGCAGATGGCAAACAAGGATGGAAATGCATTGAAAACTTAAAAGAAATTGGCAAGTTTTTTCAAATTTTCTCAATCAGCAAAAACAAATCATGGTTTGCACATCCATACAAAAAATTCATTTCATTGATGTTTTCATTTGATGTTTTCTGTAAATCTAATAAGTAAAGATTTTACAACAGCTTTGACCTAAAAGCAAAATGCCTGTGACGCTGCCTCTTAACGTTAGAAATTATTCCAGCATGTAATGGTCAAGCAACCCCATATATGCAATTCCCTAACCTATTGTCATTGTCAAGGGGTTGCCAAACAAACGTATAGAAAAGAACAGTTTTTTTTACTAGTTATATTTCCATGTCTGCCACTCAGTGCTTACCTCACTGTGTACAAGGAAACCATGCAGGTTTCTTGACCCTATTCAGACCGGGCTTTTTTGGATCTTTTCAGACGTGGGGGGGGGGATTCTGCCCCCCCCCCCCCTCCCTCCATAACTTCCAGAATATTTAAGCAATCACAATGAAACTTAGAGGATATAAGGATATATAGTAGGTCGGAAAAGCTATCTTTGGTGAACAGTAGTGAACAGGCTGTAGTGATGGATTTGGATTAGCAGACTTCTTTGGATGTGAATACTTCTGATGGGAGTACTTTCTCATTCGGCCTAGCTTGCTCTTACCCATTTTGAAGAATATTGTCTAAGGGAGAAAAATCAACAAGACAATTACATGTAGTTCCACACAACAACCGTCAAGATATATGTTGTGGTTAAATATAATTTTTGGTTTGAAATTTTTTAAACCACTTTGAATCTAATTTCCTTCATATCAGATTAGGATAATTTATTTGAAACAGGGAAAAATAAAAAGAATATCACGTTCACAA
Organism: Meandrina meandrites; assembly: GCA_963693305.1. Lineage (NCBI taxonomy): Eukaryota > Metazoa > Cnidaria > Anthozoa > Scleractinia > Meandrinidae > Meandrina > Meandrina meandrites. The sequence goes on from OY855908.1 coordinate 13,331,986, forward strand.
ACTCTCAAAATTTAATTTTTAGTTTAATTATCGTTACTTTCTTTTGGCCTCTCTTATAGATAACCACTCTCAACCACAGGGAAGTTAAAAGAGGCTCTGCTCACAGGGCTGCCTGATCTGAAATCGTCAGACCCACCTCCACGCAACAGCTAAAATTTGTCGAGACAAACTTGACTATGTTGGACTATAATTTGCTACTAACGATCGTTTTAATTATGCTCAAGCCACAATTTCATGCAAAAACTATCAAGTAAACATAAATTTGAAAGACGATCAATTGAAAAACAGACAAAAATATGCGTCCCAAAATACACAACATATCCTCAAAAATCAGACCTAAAAAGGCCTTGTTTTGGGACGCGATTATCTCCGAAACAGGACGAAACAAATGTAAACAACAACATCAAGTGCTCACCTTGAAGGTTCACGTGTGGCTTGGCCGGGTTGGATTCGTCATAAAACAACAGATAAAGAAAACATTATAACTTGAAAATAAAAATAACACTAAAACATGACAAAATGAACAAAAGTACGACACGAAGCCCTAAGTTTTTGCTATACTTACGCTATACATTCGCCATTTTTCACGTCAGAAATTTCCACTCTGATGCAGCCATGTTGAAATAAGGGATTAGCCAATCAACACACAGGAAACACGCCACGTGATCACTAGTTTCCTATCCAGTCCTTTTACTATCCATGCTTGGCCTCATCCATGGGTTTACCAAAATTTCTTACCCATGGTGCTCCGCTGGCGCGCTTCGCGCGCAGGAGCTCCGCTAACAGGAGGGAAATTTGCATGCGCATGCGTCGTTATGGGCCAGTGGGCACGAGGCCTGTCTGTTTACATAACTTGTTTACACATTGTACAACATTTCGTAGCCGAATTTCTCGCTTAAAACGAAAAGTATCAGATGTTTTATTCGGTGGATGTGATCCTCAGAGGCGCATTTTATTTTGGGGGTGAAAATGAGGGTATGTTGGTCTAGTCGAGCCGCTGTTGGACCAGCCTTTTATTGTGTTAAACAACACAAGAAAGACAAGATGGCGGCTGGATGTTGTTACGCGCCTAAACATCATGCCCAAGTTTAAACAACACGAGGAGCTCAGCGGACAAATTTCTGCATCTGGTTTGTCATTAAATGTAGTGAAGTATTTTTTCATAACTTGTTGATATAATCAAGAATCGTTTTAAATGAGAAATAATGTTAACTTTTCCTCGGTTATGTTTTGAAAATTTACATTTTACTTTCTCGCCGATAGGCATCATCCAAAATCTGGCCTTGTTCCCCAGCATAAACTACCGATAAATGTAGCCAGAAAAACCTGTACAATGATAAGATGTTGTGAAACTAACTGTTAAAAATCGCCTGCTTTATAAATCGGAAGATTTCTTTACCATGCATTGAGGCTTGTAACTTTTATTATGGAATTGTAGTCTTTGAAAGTTTCAAGATTTCTTTTAGTTTTATTCTTCATGCCTTGAAATTGGGATCATAGCACCATTTCTCAATAAAGAAACGAATATAACAGCAATCGCACCAATTATAGCTGAATTTAGAGGTTTTGAGGTGATGCATCGTTTGTTTACGTTTTATTGCGTTATTGTGTTCATTACTAAGCCAAGTAAAATAAAATCTAACCTAGATCCCCAGCATGAAAATGCAATGAAATGAACAAAAAGCAAACATATAATCCGCATTCCTCTTCATAACTGCTACAAAAAATAGCTGTATAACTAGATTGAGCTTTTTTTTACTCATTTATATGTCAGCTCTTATGTAAATATTAAATAAAATGTTCTTCCTCTTCACATAGAGTTTTGTTATGACTTGTTTTCCATTATAGCAACTGAATATGTTTCTTAAGAACAGCAATGTTGGTTCCAGGGATGCTTGTGTGCTATTCATGAGAAAACACATTTTCTAGATACAGAATAAATCCACTTAGATCGTGATAATGGCCAACTGCAATCAACCCTCCATTTGCGCCATGTTTGTGGCTTTCAAATAATGCAATCTTTCTTTGTGTAGGGTCAAAACAAAGGAGCATTGATTTGTCAGGGGGAGCTATTATAACTGCACACAATTGTTCTTGCATCTGACAAATTTCTGTCAATTTGTTTTCTAAACAGGCAGTGGTAGACAATCCAAAATCTTCACTAATTGTCAAGGAAAAATGATCAGCCCTTGTGGCCTGAGCCTCTTTGACATCAAGATTGAGGTGGCCTTGGAAACATTTGCGCTTCCACAAAAATAAACATTTCCCAAAAAAAAAATGCTCAAGTTTTGAGAGCTCTTTCATACCATCCGCAACTTCTTCAAAAAGTCCTGTGGGTAGTAGAGTCTCAAGACCCAGGGAAGCCCTTTGTGAGAGGGAAGCCTTTCTTTGCTGGTCTACCCTTTGAATGAACATACTTTGTAATGCAATATATTTGCGTGTTTTTTGTGTGCACCTCATCGATCACTTTTAAAACGCATTGTTCTGATAACAAAATAATCATACTTACATTTATAAAGGTTTTTTTTTCGGAACTCAGTTACGACATTCCTGCACCTCCCACATATTTTTGCACCGGGTGAATCACTGATTCCAAAACATGATTGAAATTCAGAGCGATATAAAGCATCGAAACGTGCATCTAATTTACCTTTAACATTTTTTCCACAAACAACCTATTCATATGCAGCAAAATTTGCTTGAATTAAAAAGCAAACGCAGACCAAAAGAAACATTCGAATTTCGCGCGCCATCTTTACTCCTGCGATCGCATTATCATCATTCAGCGGATACACGCATGCGCATGCAAATTTCCCTCCTGTTAGCTCCGCTATAAGTTACAGCAGTCTCTGGTGAAGCCGGACAAAGATAAATATTTCATCCGTGATAAGATACAACACATCTTGCAAGATTTGTAACAGTTAAATTAGACAGCCGAGCTTAGCTGTTTAAATGCAAGTAACCATCATCTTTAACGAAAAATTTTCAGATCTTGTCCGTTCAGAGCGAACATTTTGCGCAGTCAAAATATCTTGCAAATAGAAGCGAGCCAATCCGCTCGAGCAGAGCATCATGCAAACGTGTAACATGTAAAAACAAAGAAAATCCGCAGTAGTGAGTCTGTGTCGGCTCGTCACGATTCTCAGTAACATTTGCTTCGCTTTGTCTCAGAATTTTTTTAGACACTCGATACTCCTTTAGCAATCTAAAGTATAAACTTATCGGCTAAACCGTGAAAGGCAAAGTTCGTATTGGAACGAGAAAACATGTATTTTTTTATGCCATTTCCGGTGATCAGTAACGACGCATAAATTAAATTTTGAATCTACGTCACAGATACGATCGGCCACTCACGCGTCCAGCCGTCACTTCTCGGGGAGGAAAGACCGAACACGAGAGGACGGCGGAAATCGAGCCTATACATTTTTATGAAAAAAAGTAAAAAAAAAAAACAAACAAACAAAATTATAGCGGAAGCTCCTTAGCGGCCCAAAGGCCCCAGAGCGAATTCCCATAACGATAAAATGGGAGAATCAGGTGTGTCCAGAAATAGGAAAACAGTGCATTTGAGTTTTCACAAGAATCGCATTCTCGATCCCTCACCTGCGCACACGCGCGAAAGAGCTCTGGAGTCGAGAATGGATTATCGTGGCTAGTTGCATGGTTCGCGGGCATTCTCGACTCCAAAGCTCCATCAAGCTTGTGCGTAGGGGAGAAAAGAACCGAAGGTTCTGGAGTCGAGAATGGGTTCGCGGGCGCTTACGCCCACTGTATGTGCGTGCGTACGAACGAATTCGCGCAACATGGCGGACATATATACTCAAGAAATAGGTCGACCTGGGCATGTAACATCGACATGTTTGATATTGGACGTCCACGTTTTGTCGAGATTTACTTGTGATAGAAATTTGTAGGACAAGGCAGGTTTTCTTCAAGTGGAAAATTGAAGATTCATTTCAAAACTAAGCGATTGTATGAAAAGGCGGCAAAATCGTTGACATGTTGTTCACCAGCTTTTAAAGCTGATTGAAAGACGGGAAGAAAGCGTGTTGGGGAAGATATGTCCTCATGAATATTTCTCGGCCTATTTCTCTATTTACTCGTCTACAGCACGAAAACTTATGCCAAATGATTTAGGATAACCTCTTACCGGGAAGATCCGAGATAATTGCCGACCTGGACATGATATATCGGACTACAGGTCAAAAACCGAGCGAGAACTGAATTTAAGTACACTCCACGGTTCCTGCGGCGGACCAAGGCTGGAAAATTAATTGAGGTGAAATAAAGTGAGAGTGAGATTGGTGTTGGAGTAAGCTTATAACGAAACTGGCGTGTTTGCTTCCGATATTATTGTGCTGGTTTCAAAGCTTTGCCCTGCAGAATCTACAAGCCTTCTACCATATGAGGCAACAAACGTAAATGTATAGTGAGAATTTTTTTTATGAACGAGTTCGAAGTAGTGTTGGTCCTCAGATCTTAAATTCAGCTTAAATTTGTTAAGGCGGAAACTCTTAAGGGGAATGAATAGCTCTGCTCCCACTTCAAACAGCAATGAACTCAACTTCTACTTTCTATTGTGAGTAGCAACTCTGGACTCTGCTTAAGAACATGATCACACTCTTTAAGAAGTGACCGTACTTTAACTGTAAACTGTCAAATTTGAGTTATTTATGCTTACGTAAGGACCTACGTAGTTCTGTTTAAGCTGTAGTACGTCTGTACGTACAGTACATTAGCATAAAACACTTCGAGTTGTTTACAACGTTGAAATGGGTTTTCTTCCAAAAATTCCTCTATCGACCGTACTACAACTGGTCAAAACAAAACAACGTGAGCAGTATAAAAATTACAAACACCATTCTTCCGGTATAAAATCAAACATAAGTAACAAGAATGTACAGTAAAAACTAAAACTATTTGACGTCACGCAATCTGTAAAAACAAGAAATCTACAAGGTCAAGGTAAAATGCGGGCGTATAACTTAAATTACCCTGGGTACGCTTATTTCCATATTTTAAGTTTTTAAGATGTTTACAAGTACCACTATTTGCTAAGCACTTAATCCCTTTAATTATAGTGTAACAATAACTAGATAATCATATTGACGTTCCGCTCGTGGGAACAAGAATAACAAGGTTTTAGGAAAGGTAACTGGTCACTGTTATCCACTGGAATAACTGTAACAGATCGTCAAGTGACTTAAACAACTTAAAGGTAGACAGTTAGTAATTACAGGAAGGAGCCCTAGTTTGACCAATTTCAGGTCAAGAAGGTCAAGACCTAATTAGCCATATATATAGTACATACTCAAATTTCTGTCGTGACAATCATCTATTATGTCCGATGAATAGTTGCCTAGAGACAATTCCGCTAGTGCCAAATATTGTGAAGTTTCTTTGTTGTACAGCAAAGTTGTACCAGTGGATATTCAGTTACGAACAGGAAACCTTCACTCACAAATGCAAGAGCGTACATTAGCTACTACAGATAATACTTCAACATAATGCTTAACGTATGGTACTTAATTTTCGATCGCACAGAAAAACCGTAAATGGTAAAAGAATCATTTATTAAACACTAAAATAAATATCTGATGAGAAAAACAACTCCATAAAAGCGCTTTCGTGAATAATGGATGTACTATGCAAAAGTTTATATTGTCACACAAGGTTTAGTTTCCAAAACATTTTTATGGTTTAAGACATTGTAAATTCCATTAAAGATGCTTTCAAACCTCGTCTAGCTTTTGTACATTTTATATAGACATTGTCTATATGATATAGATATTATGCAATTATGTAGACTTTTTTTTATTCGTTTCAAATATTGTGTTTTAGTTAGTGTAGTAGTGGAGTTAGCTATACGGATCAAGTTACAAACTACGCTTATAGAAAAATCCCGCAAACGAGTCCCAAGAGAAAACTAGTAAAACTACTTAACGATACTGCACACCAAAATATTTTAAGCGATTTATTAACCAACTGCTCTATTTTAAACACTTGCGATTTTTATTTTTATTTCTGAGTGTGTTGGAATCTCGCACACGTGATGTAGATTGGTAAACGAATATTTTCATGGGTTTCGTTGCGAGTTATCTGTGATTGGGCGAGTGCAAGATGAGTTCAGAATTTTTCTACAGCACATTTGCTTATCACAAACGAAAGAAATTCAGTCAGTTCTATGCACAAAATTCTCTAAGGTTTTTAGCAATTTGGACGATAAAACAGAATAATTAAGACTTAATCATGCTAACCAAACGGTTGAAAAATACATTCTAAGCTTAGAGTGGTTTTTAGCGGAGCTCCCGCGGGCGCCGAAGGCGCCCGCGGGCGGAGCAGCATTGCTATAGAAATTGGTAACCCATCAAGCCGAGAAAATTTGGATGTCACGTCCGTCCGTCCGTACGATATTTTATACTTAAAAGTTTAACCATGAGCGATTAAAAACTAATTTATTTTGTACCACTGTATAAGCTTAGAAATAGTGTGGCTACTTATTTGCTAATGATAAATGGGAGCTCCGCGTTTAGGCCTGCCTAAATCTATATATTACTTAATCCGTGAAACAACATCTAACTAGTACGTAATAGTCAAAACAAAACAAAAGAAAACAATGGAATTAGTGTGTAATACTATCTGAAAGTTACCATTTTACAGGTTAAGTAAAACCACTCTATTTAGTATTTTAGGACATATCTATAAACAACATTCATGCTATTTCACATGTTCTATTATTGTTATTTATAAGCTTATGCCATTAAATACATAAATTTGTGATTCTAAAAAAAATCGTTCATAATATTACATATGATGTCATCACTTTCAAAATATGATCAGCTGCGTGCTCTTGGCATCGTATTTTCAAATGACGAGTACCTTTGTTGGAAAGTGTTCGCACCACTTATATTCACAAGCTACAGCAATACGTCCCTCAGTAGTCACTGTTATCCCTCGGAAGTAACGAATATCCATATCGTAGCAGATTTTAGTGCCGCGTGCAAACTCACCATCTTTGGTGTATATGTCTACACGAAGGGCACCTTTCTCTCGGTCTACACCAGCGACGACAACATGTTCACTTCCCCGGTGAAATGAAATTTTAGGATTGTCGTAACATCTTTGGAGTTTAAACATGTTCAGAGGGATGCCAAGTTTACTGAATATGTGAATACAGGAGTCTCTCCAGTTCACTACCATAACACGGCCATCATTAGCAGCAGTGATATCCCTCGCACCCTTCAATATGTCTTCTCCAAACTCGCGAACAAACTGTCCATCAGTGTTGTACACAGCAACCACAGCACCACTCAGTACCAGTACTTCGCCACTGTCGGTGACTGTCAGTCTGCCGAAGTACCCTCCCCTCACAGGAAACTTGTGCGGGTCAGCGGTGTCTTTAAATTCGTAAACAACGTGTTCATATCTCCCAGCTCCAGGCGTTTCCAGTGCGACCAGTACATAGATATTGTCTTTCATGTCTGTGGCTACATCAAAAACAAATAACTTTTTATCTTCGTCATCATTAGGGAGACTGAAAAGTTTCATGAATGTGCCTGAACTGTCAAAAACCTTTACGCTACTATCCCCACTGTCTCCTACAATGAATTGTCCGCTGGAGTTTGCAGTGATACCCTGTGGGTCCTTCAGCTTTTGCACCTCGTCACCCTCCTGACCAAATGACCATGGCGTTGCACAACAGTGCTCCATGCCCTGTTTACGCAAAACTTTAGTTACCCTTTCGTCACGCAATGGATCAACATTGTCTTTTCCGCAGTCAATACAAGGCCAGTTTGAGAGCTCCTTGTTGCCGAAACAGACCATCAGCGTAATATCGTAAATAATAACATTCATGTGACAGACATCGGAAATAATTTTTCTGCGTTCATCTTTACTAAACCGCGCCTGGAAGCCTCTTCTTAGCTCAACATTAAAACACTTTTGAACCGCTGACAGACCGTGTAGCTCTTCAATGCACACCCTACATGGTGCTACTGCGTCCGCGGGATTGTCCACTTTCTCTAGTATTGTCGCCATTACTCGATACCGCATAGCTAGAATGCGGTCAGACGTTTCTAGAGCTTCATTGTTAAAGGCCCTTGTTGCTTCTTTACGACAATCTTTGAATCTTTCCTTTGCGTCGTTAAGTTTCCTCTCAGTTGGTTCATACAGGTCAGTAAGATCCACGTTTCTAACTCCTTTAACGAGAATACGTGCTTCAGCACACGCCGCTTGTGTTGCTTCCGCGCTGCACTCGCTTCTGGACCTTTCCTTATCAAAAACCTCACACAACAACTCGATTCCTTCCTTAAAGTGGCTGATACTTGCTATCAAATCCTTCCTTGATAGTCCATCCAACTTTGACTTGATATCGTCGATTTCATGCACGATCAAGCTACGAAATTTTTGATCTGTTACATCGCCATCTTTCAGCTTCTCCGCTGCCTTGGCAATGCCTTTTTTCACAAGCAAGCCAATAGTGGCTTTAAACACGGTTGTTACAATCGAAGACATAATCGCCAAATAAAGAAGAACGTAACTCGTAAACTATTGCGTGTTGTAGTGGCGCCTTGTCGCAATCTGATGAAGAAACATTCCAGAAGTCAGGGTTGACGAAAAAAAAAGCAAAAGAATATCACATTTTAACTGAGGTCAGTATCCTTTGCATGCGACCTGGAATGGACTTCACGCCCCCTCCGGGTGAAATCACGCAATTTAGCAATAATTATTCCTCTTAACTACCATTTAACTATTTAAGCGAATATTTAGGAAGTGAAACAAAACGAAAACAAATATGGCATAAGCCCATACTTTTTTGGTCCAAAAACCAAAACCGGAGCAGTTCAGTTTTCATAACAGATCAGTGGTGGATTCAGACCTTAAGCTAAGGAGGAGGCCCGCTTGATTATGAATGTTGAATTCTGCGAAGATAATTCCAGCACTTCAAAGAATATGAGCTATTTCCGAAAAAATAAGGTGGGGGCCCGAATGATTTGAAATAGAAATCCCCCTTCCCCCCTTTTACAATGTTGCAATATAGGCAGCAATATTGAAGGCATTGTTTTCTTTTTTCGTGTTACACAACATTGGGAAAAGGATGTCTGCTTTACCAACCGGTCAAACATCAGCCGAATAAAGGATACTTTAATATCAAGACTAACATCTCTGAATTCTCTTTGTAAAAACGGAATTAACACTGCATATAACTTCAAATGGGGACCTTTTGTGTTTTTCAAGACATACCTGTTTCGCTTAGTCTTAGTTTCAGAGAGGAAAAACAGACGATCTGAACTGTGGTCTATATACAGAACCCAAGCGCAGCCTCCCACGCACAGGCTCTTTGGGGTCATCACGCAATGTTCACCCTAATGAATAGATTTTAATCTTAATCTTCTCACTGTCAGAGAATCCAAAACCGAAAAATTTTCGACGCGATGTAAATTTCATGTCTAACATATTGGATGAGGCAATGTACACGCGAACAACACGTGGTGAACGAACATATTTCATTTCGGCGTGCGAGTTTTTCTAGGGATTTTGTTCGTTGATTCTGATAAAAAAGGTTCGTCTTCGAGCATCTACATGTTCTTTTTTGTTTATTTGTTCGTTTTTTTGCAGATGAGGTACTGCGGTAAAGAAAGCTATCCCGTGTAACCAAATACGATTTATTTGTGACCTTCAAAATACATACAGGCTAATTTGTTTTCATATTTTTCCTTTTTTTTGATGTTCCGAAATGTTCCGTGTTCTTTATTTCATTAGGGACTTCATGATCAAGCAATCAGAACGCAGACGGCAACGGGAACGTCTAAACTGGCAAGAGAAGGTTTTCACGTTTGTGATTTCTCTCAAGGTTTCTTTGCTTTTATTTTTAGTTATCTCACGTACTCACGCTATAAATACGTTTCATGTAAGTATCTATCTGTCAACATCTAGAGAAGAAATTTAATCCAATATGGCGGCGGCCAGCTCGCATGTAAATTGTCAGAATCCGCACGTACATTTCTCAGAAAACATCCAGTGAAACGGACGGATTGTTTTAGGGTGAACCTGCCGCAGAATTTCCTGAAGAATACGATCTTCAAGGTAAACTAATTGTTGCACATTTTCTGTAGCAGAACGGTGAGCAGTTTAGAAAATTGCTCACACCATGAAAAAAACCCAACTAATTTCGTTATTCGCTGTATATCTCTACGAGTAGTTTGTGTGCTCTTCTTGATGCCGCCTTCAGGTTTTATGGTTTTTAGACCTGACGATCTGTGTTAGTTTTTTGTCGAGTCATTTCAAGTAGCTAGATAACATGAAATCGAATTTTAGAATTTGACAAGTCGTCTTTCCAAAGTAAAGTTGCTCAACTTCAATTCATGTGTTTTCTGTGAAAATTTGCTCGAGGTTGAAAACATCTAGCAAAAGCTGTAGAGGTCAGGGTACCTCAATCTCCAAACGCCGTACCTGAAATTGCCGTTCGCGATTTGCCGTTAATGTGAAAAGGCTGCAGTTTAATGTCTATTTGATGGATGTTTTGTCATCGTTTATCGCGATATTTTCACTAAAAGAAGTTCAAACGGAGCGAAATAGGGTGAAATTTAGGTAAAATGAGGAAAAGATCACTCCCGTGTTGTCGTTGTCCTTGTGATATTTTCCACTGGTTCTGTGGAGACTGTGTTACGAAAAAAAAGAGGAAAAAAGTGGTCACAAACAGAAGACAAACTATAACCGAGGTCAATCCTCGAGTAGGAAGAAGAAGCTAAACTTAGCAAAAAGTTTAGTTAAACTGCAAAACTAGGCTAAAGGGAGAAGATTCTTATGATGGAAAATGCCCATGTTAGTGAAAAGAAACTTGTTCCTCCAGTCCAGTTGATATGAACGATAGTTTAGAAGGAACGACCAAGTATTGGAATCAAAAGGAAAAAATAAATAGCGGTCAAGGTTCCTAAATAAACATTTCTCGGAATGGCACACTCATTTTTTTGCTAGCTTTACTTTGCAAACAAAAAAATATATAAATGTTCCCAGCAAATAGCAAGCCTGTGCTTTCTGAGAAAAGCTCAATTTTAAACCCTGTTCAAACCATCAGTTGTCCACCGCCTGCTTTAGTTATTTAGCTCTGTGAAAACAGCTTCTGTAAGAAAAATGTTTCGGCTACCCTTCATCTCCTTCATACCGAACAGTGATTTTATAAATGACCTGGAAACGAGCTTGCGCATAAACTTTGAAAGCTTTGACGAGCATTCACGTAGTAGAAAAACTTGCACTTTTGCCACAAGGGTTGAAAGAACAATAAATTTCAAAAACTGTACTTTTTAGGCTCAAAACTTGACAGCTCCATCTCAGACCTAAGGGTGTACAGATTACTGCAATAGGCGCCCAGGCTCATGGTATGACCACTCGGTCAAAACAGTGGAGGTATTACGGCTATGAACGGCAAGCAACGAAACTGGAACAGTGGAATATTTGCCTGAACTCACATTTAATTCAAACCTGCCGAATTTAATCGTTTTAAATGCTCTTAATGTAGCAATTTGATTCGGCGTATGTAAAATGCGATGTTTAAACCAGGCATTCAAACCAAGTCTACAATTATTTAATGACTGAAACTTTTTCAAAAAAAAAATATTATTGAAATGTCATTATAGCATGAGTTATCATTTATTTTATCTGCTGACGATTATTGCTTGTTTCATGAATATATAATGTTTGGAACATGCAGCCTACAAGACATCTAACTTATATACATTATAGGTCATGACAAAAAGCCATGTTCCTAAACACCTGACAATACGCTCTACTCAAGAACGAAACTAATGACTCCATGCATGAGTTTAGTTTCACCAGTTCATAAGATAGAAGTCTACATCTAGGATATATAAAAGTTGAGTGCTTTGTCTTTCGCGAGTAGGATATTTTTAGAACAAACCTTGCACACGAGAAAATGACATAGTTTATGGCGTGCCGTGTGCGTGTATGTGCAATGATGGCATGCACTTGCAATGTGCTTGTTGCAAATTGTTGCAAATAAAATTATGGCCTTCAGTCAGCGCTTTTTGGTTTGTGGGGTGGTTCTAGCCAAAATGCAAGCACTTTTCGCCGACTTGCAATCAAGCCAGTCAAATGCTTCAACACAATCACAAATGCTTCAACACGATTGGCTACTGGTTCCTGAAAAAGCCGTTCTAAAAATAGCCTACTCACAAAAAACATATATCGAGGCCGCCTTTGATTACCAGAGATGTAGACTTCTAGCCTACGAGCTTTTGGTTTCACTTGTTGCTGTGACAGTGTGATTTCATTGACCTGTAAGGGCAAAAGAACATCTAAAAGTTCTCAGAATGAGCTTATTAGTATTTTATAATACATCTATAGACAACAATCATGCAATCTTGCATTAGCCATTGTTGTTTTATAAGCTCATGCTAACTAATATCCACAATTTTATTAATATTTCTACATAAGTTAATTGGTTGGCTCTAAATAACATTTATTCATAATAATTTACGTGTGATGTCATCATTTTAAAAATATGATCAGTTGTGTGCTCCTGGCATCATATTTTTCAAATAACGAGTACCTTTGGTGGCAGGTTTTTGTCCCACTGATATACACAAACTACAGTAATACGTCCCTCAGTAGTCACTGTTATCCCGTTTAAGTCATAAATTCCTTCTTCATGGATTTGAGTGCCGCGTACAAACTCGCCATCTTTGGTGTATATGTCCAAATGCAGGAGATCTTTCTCTCGTTCTACATGAGCGACGACAACGTGTTCACTTGCCCGGTGAAATGCAATTTTAGGCCTGGAATAACATCCTTGGAGTTTAAACTTGTTAAGATGGTTTCCGCGTTTGCTGAATATGCGAACACAGGAATCACCCCAGTCCGCTACCATAACGCGGTCATCATTAGCAGCAGTGATATCCTCAGCATTCTTCAATATGCCTTTTCCAAACTCGCGAACAAACTCTCCATCTGACTCGGGCTCAGTATCGTACACAGTAACCACATACCAACTCAGTACCAGTACTTTGCCACTGTCGGCGACTGTCAGTCCGCCCCAGCCCCCTCCCCTCACAGGAAACTTGCGATGCAGGTCAGCGGTGTTGTTAAATTCGTATACAGCGCGCTCAACTCTCCCAGCTCCAGGCTTTTTTAATCTGACCAGTACAAAGATATTATCTTTCATGTCTGTGACTACATCAAAAACATATAACTCTGTATCTGCGTCATCATTAGGGAGACTGAAAAGTTTTATAAATGTTCCTGTACTGTCAAACATCTTTACGTTACTATCCCTGTGGTCTCCTACAATGAATTGTCCGCTGGAGTTTGTAGCGATACAACTCGGGTACTTCAAATTGTGTTCCCCTTCACCGTGCTGAGCAAATGACCATGGTGTAACACAACACTGCTCCATGCCTTGTTTACGCAGGACTTCAGATACTCTTTCGTCACGCAATGGATCAACTTTGTCTTCTCCGGTATCAACAGCAGGCCAGATCCAGAGATGTGCGTCTTTACCAACTGTTTGCGTGACATCGAAGATAATGCGATTCACGTGGCAGACACTGGAGATGATTTTCCTGCGTTCGTCTTTACCGAACAAACCCCTTACTGCGTAAATGCCTTTCTTGAGCTCAACATTAAAGCTATTCTGAACCGCTGACAAAGAGTTTAGTTCTTTAATGCACACTCTACATGGTGCTACTGCGTCTTTGGGATTGTCTAAGGTCTCTAGTATTGTAGCCATAACTCGATACTGCATGGCAAGAATGCGGTCAGATGTTGCTAGGGCTTCATTTTTAAAGGCTTCTGTTGCTTTTCTACGAGCATCTTTGAACCTGTCTTTTGCGTTGGAAAGCGCCCTCGTAGCTGATTCATCCAGGTCGGTAAGCTCCAAGTTTCTCATTCCTTTCGCGAGAGAAATTGCTTCAGCGCAAGCTGCTTGTGTAGTTGCCGCGTCGCACTCACTTCTGGACCTTGCCCCTTCAAACACTTCATATAGCAGCTCGATTCCTTCCTCGAAGAAGCTGATACTTGCTAGCAAATCTTTTCTTGATAATCCATCCAACTTGGACTTGACATCGTCGATTTCACGCACGATCAAGCCGCAAAAGTTTTGTTCTGTTACATCGCCATCTTTCAGCTTCTCCGCTGCCTCAGCTCTACCTTTATTCACAAGCAAGCCAATAGTGGCTTTAAACACGGCTGTTACAATCGAAGACATAATCGCCAGGTAAAGAAGAACGTAACTCGTAAACTGCTGCGTGTTGTAGTGGCGTCTCGTCGCAATCTGATGAAAACAAAAGCAATAGAATATCAGATTTTAAGGTCAGCATCCTTCGTACGCGAGCTGGAATGAACTTCACAACCCCTCCAGGTGAAATGCCGCAAATTTTCTTTGAATTCCATTCGCTATTTAGTGTCACCAAATTCCCGCCGAAAGTCTCATTCAAACCTAATGACGGTATTCGATGTTTGTTAAGGAATGCTAAGCGATTGTAAAAATTATTTTGGTTTTGTAGTGGACGAATTTTCCGAGCTTGTGCATACCATGAAATCGCTTGTTTCTCCACGCTTAAAAGATTAGTGATCCGGCACGGTCTCAAATGCGCTTAATGCCCGGCAGTCAGAAATGTCACCACCAAACTATCATATGTCGATTAAGAAGTGCTTAGCGATCCTGAAAAGTTTTATAGATCCCAAATCTAATGGTTGGTTTACGCTGAAACGAAACATAGCAGACATAGTAGATGTTGAAGCTGAGTTCGTGACACCATGACAACCTCCGGTAATGTGTGACGCTTGGTTGTGGCGGGAAATTTGTAGCACGTGTTGTGAAGGTCACTGGTTTACGATCGATCCTCGCTTCGTGCTCTCGTCTGCTAGCCCGGGGGGGGGGGGGGGGGGGGGTACTCCTTTAATTTTCTGACGGGGGTGAGCCGCTGACTCCCTGAGACTCTTGACCTGTTCCAGATTAAAAATGATGAATTTGCGACCCTGTTCCAGAGAAAAATTGCAAAAAAGGTACCCTGTTCCAGACTTGAAGCAAAGCAACTAATGCGTACGTGATCCAGAGTGAAATTGGCATCCAGAGTGAAATCGGAGCGACTTTTAATAGTTAAATGAACATTTATTTAACTCAACTGTTTAATGAATAACTGGTTAATGTACTGGTTAAATAGGTTACAGAAATGCGAGACACGATCGATAACGTACGTGATGTGACCGATCACGCAATGAAAATGGCCTTTTTTGTGGAATACCACGGGAAACAGCAGATATCACAAAGCAAGCGACGGAGGGGAGCGGAGTTAGCTATACTAGACCGTGCAGTGTGTTTAATCAGGATTCTAGGGGAAATTCGACACTATTCCAGAGTCAAACCTGAAATAAAATATACCCTGTTCCAGAGAGAAAGGGCGATTTTTATACCCTGTTCCAGAGTCAGAGAAGCAAAAACCATACCCTGTTGAGCGGCACATACCCGTATAGCCCATATATGGGAGTACCCCCCACCCCCGGGTCTGCTAGCTGCTTTAGCTGTCGCTTCCTTGTTTCCTGTTGCTTATTGGAAATCTGTTCGTTTGAAATGAAGCGAAGGGCGACTCAAACAGGTAAGTCGTTTCTTATCATTAATCTCTTAACCTTTAAAGTAAAGTTCCTTCTGCTCTTAGATTTATCAGACAGCAGCCAGTGGTCGTGTTTTCACAAAGCCAATTTAGGACTCACAAAAGCCGACAATTTTCAATTTCATAAGAAGTAGGGGTTATAATTGGTCTTGTCTATTATTCATCCTCGCTGTATACCTGCTATTTAAGACCGTGCACGGCTGCCGGGCATATAGCCCCCGGGGCGGACTCCCATATGTAAGGGACGGGGATGCTCGTCGGAAATTTTGAATTTAACCCCTAAAAGAGACCAATCTGGGCGTGACCGAAGCTAATGCAGACCCATAAAAGAAACCATATAACGAATCAAAATTCTTTCTTTTTAGTTATTTCTTCGCGTGCAACCCTAAACGAGACCTTGACGGCTAAAAATAATGACATTTTGCCCAGAACACCCTAAGCGAGACCAAAATCTGAAATTGACACCCCTAAGCGAGACGACGAGCATCCCCGTCCCTTTCAAATTGGAGTCCCCCCCCCCCCCCCCCCCCCCCCCCTCCGGGATATAGCCACACTGGAGTTTCGCTTGACGCAAACCCAAAACCGGAGCAGTTCAGTTTTCATGACAGATCTGACCTGGTCAATCGTGTCAAGTTCGTTCACGTATTAGTTTTCTGTAATTTGGGTGCGATTACTGAACCGACTGACCAATTATAGCTATTCAATTAGAACGTCTTGCTATTCTTGGTTTTCATGTTACGTCATAAAATTCTGAAATCAAAATTCAATAGGCCTGCTAAACTTCCGATGCCACTAGGTGTAAGAGGAACTAGAAATATATCGTTTTGCAAATTTCCAGCTTGGTTGTGCCCTTCGTTTTTAAAACAGAGCATTTTGAATATTCGAATTCTCCGCCATATGCGATATCAAGCTGAGTGCCCTGACAAAGTTGTTTTGATTCGAAAAAGGCCTTTCCTCTCTATTTTTGCAGATTGAACATTCCCAATGTACTAAGTGCTGTTTATGTAAAAGTAAAGTAGATCATGAGCCAAAAGTAGTCGCTATTAATAGCAAAATTAAGTTCCAGATGGTTTCTCTGACATCACGGCGGCCATATTTGTGCCCCTCGGAAGGACACAAATATGGCGTCTCCATACTGAGCCTTATAAATTTACGTGGAAAGTTTCGGCAAATAACTCGCAAACGGTGCACCGCACAGACCTGAGACTTGGACAAATTGTTTATCTATTTATCTTCTATAATATCTGAAATTCATAGCTTCTGTCGTTGAATGGTTTCGATTTTATTTTTTTTATTGCGTGACAGTGAAAACCACCAATTTGCAAAAAATGACTGTCTAGTTTTGCATTGCGGGCTTAGCCGATTTGGAAATTACTCTTCCTGGCGTAGATGACATCATGAATAGTAATGTGCTTAGTTTAACCACTGTCGCAAATTGGACTCTAAATTTTGGAACAATAAGTAACTACAACAAGTCTATGGTATTTAAAATGCATAGAAAATACAGTCGACTCCCGATAACTCGAACCCTCGCTAACTCGAACCTCGCGCTAACTCGAACCAAAATCGATTTCCCCTGGATTTCCGTCATACATTTACTGTAATTTTACCCTCGGTAACTCGAACCTCCCGCTAACTCCAACCAATTTTCGTTTCCTTTCAGGTCATTTTCCACATCATTTTACCCTCGATAACTCGAACCATGTTTGTCAATACGTGACAAGTCAAAGCAAACAGTGTACTGTAGACCAAATAAATTGAATTTATTTTGAAGCAGCCGTGCATTAATTCTTTGCCTTTTTTGAAAACGTGTTCAGTCTGCTTTTGGTTTAGGTTAATACCGATTCTTTCAAATCCAGTGTTAGAAAACTTTCAAGGATAATCGATAGTAACAGATTAGTTGAGAAGCGTCAGGGCGTATTATAACTACACTGTATTTCTCGAAAAAGTAAATCACATGAACTCGGTAGCAATAACCCAACATTGTTCTCTTTGAAACCTGCAAAGTCTGCAAAGTTCCCATTACCTCATGTACTTCTCCTGCTGCTTTGTTTTCTTTCACGTTACGTTCTGATTTATACAGTAATCTCGGGAGTAATGTATTGTTCTATTTTTACTCGACTTCTATATAATTAAATTTGGTTAAAATGTACATTGTATGAATCAAATGCAGTGAACACCGTTTTTTTACATATTTTCGGTCATTTGTTCTCAACTCTCGATAACTCGAACTCCCGATAACTCGAACCATTTTCAATTTCCCTTGAAGGTTCGAGTTATCGGGAGTCGAAATCATGAAATTTATCAGTGATGGCCCCACAGCCGTAGCACATGACAAGTCACTGCTTTTTTACATGAGAGTTATTATGCGATTTGCAGATACATAGTTATGAGCCCATAATTTCATGAAACAACAGTTAAGTTCAAGTTTTCCTCTTCTAGTTCAACGTCAATTCCGTAGCAAAAAAGATCTGTCCATTTCAAACTTTCCATCTTCTGCCGCTGATCTGACTGATCTTTGTCAAGGTGTTGATTGACAGGTGAGCATTTCTTCTGCTTGTATCAAATGAACAGGAAATCAGACGATATATAGAACTATAAATAGAGCAGCAGACTCTTTGGTCACTTGCTTTCTCCCTTGACACTAAATGTTTTGTCAAGTTAGTTTAATTTAACAACCTGCCAGTGATTTCAAGTGCTCTGTTGTATGCGACCCCAGGATGCGACTGATCCGACTCGCTGTTTGAGGAATTTGGCCAAGTGACAACACGAATCGCCAGGCAAACCAAGCTGGTAGATCATATTGCCCTCCGTGAACTACGGCTTAGTCCTGTGGGGATCGTGCTGCAATACAGACCTCATTCATTCCATTGAAAGACTGCGCTGTAGAGCCGCTAGAATTATCTATAATCTGCCCAAAGATATGGCTTCTACCGAAGTACTAGAACGGTCTTCGTGGACAAATATCCTGGGGTATCTAATCGAACAAAATCGAACAAAAATCCAATGGAACTCAATCGAATGATTGGTGTTCGATTGGGTTCGGCAGTCGAACAAAATCGAACATCTATTTTGCTGTGAGTTCGATTTTCGAACCAATCGAAGAAAATCGAACTAAACCGATGCAATTTTGTTCGGACGGTATCTTTTGACGCCGGAAACTAGTAAAATACGTAGGGTATAGTCACTGTCAACCTAATGGGAATAAAGAGAAATAACTTCATGCTGAATGTCAATGTTCAAACAAACAAAAGAAAGTCAATGTCAACGACTGTGCTCCCGGGTGCACTGTGGGTGTTGATAGGAAATGGCTTATATATGATTATCTTCGACGTGACTGTAAACAGAGAGAAATCGTACCATTTCCTTCGCAGCCGATGTTTGGGCTCGTCACGCAACGTTGCGTGACGAGCCCAAACATCGGCTGCGAAGGAGACTAACCATTTCAATAACTGCAACACAGGCAGTTGTGTTTAAACTTATAATGATTATCATCAGTAGGCACCGCGCTGCAGCCATAACTCTCTTTAAGTCTTCAAGAGCGGCCAAGAGTGACGTGGTGATCAGGAGTGCAGTCACCAGCATGACAATAATTACTTTGGCAGAAGAGCTTGTAATTAACATACATGATAAAAATAATAAGCGGATATCAACGTAATAGGCAATAAACTTGTAATCAAACTGTTCGTAAGTGTCAGACGAGAATGTCGTTCTTTTTGAGTTGTTCTCAAAATCACGCCGCGAGAAATTTATGCCTTGGGATTGAGCTGATGCTTGCTGCACATGCCGTACCATCGTACTCGCGCTGTTTGACATGGCACCGACTGGCTGAGTTATTTCCCGGGTGATACTACACGAAATCTCGATACGTGCAGTGTCCTCCCGGGTCTTTTGGATATCGCTTCCTGACGTTTTCGACATGTTTACTGAAAGCCGGGTGAAAAGGGAAGGGGAAAGCTAACAGTGGTTTTGCCTTAAGACTGAATTTTCCACAGACCACGTGCCTATCATGCGATGTGAAAATTGTCCTATCATATCGAACAAGAGTTCGATAATTGAACGTTCGATTGAGTTCGATTATCCATCGTTCGGTAATCGAACTCCTTAGCCTACAGAGGCTCCGTACTCTGGAATACGCTCGCAACTAAAGATAAGGACTTGGCAAATGTGACGCGTCGAAAGGACCTCGTCCACATGCTTAAAACTTCGGCTGTTTTTATTGATTTCAATTTTAAAGTTTTATCTGTGTCAACCACTAATTTCAAACAGGAAGATTTTACCTCTTTTTTGCGTTAGATTTTAAATATTTTGAACTTTTACTAATTTTAAAATGAAACTCAAGTGTAAATAGCTTAAATGATTGTAAATATTGATAACTTTTAATACTTTAATTTACACGACCCCACGAGCTTGTCAGCTTTTATCTACATCGTGTTTTAAATAAAGGCAACTTACTTACTTTGCTTCATTGAAAATACCTTCCCCGCAGTCCTTGTAGAAACGAGCGGTCAACACCAAAGTAAAGCCCTATGTACAATCCCGGACGAAAGTACCATCATAACGTGACAATTCGTGACGGATGATTTGAAATAGAGATCCCCTTTCCCCCATATACAGAGTGTCGCAAGAATTATGCCTGCTTTACAAACCGGTCAAACGTCAGCCAAATAAGGGATACTTATCAAGACCGATATCTTTGAACGGGGGCCTTTTCGCTTTTCTCACTTTCAGAAAGAAAAACAGACGATATGAAATGTGAGCAATGTACAGAACGCAGGCACAGCCTCCCACATGCACATAGTTGCTCTTTGGACTAATCACGCAGTCTTACTGTTGACCCTTACAAGCTATCACGTAAATTTTCTTGAGTTCATTTTTAAACTGGACTGTTCTGTATTCTACAAACAAACAACTTTTGACTGTCTTACCCCATGCTTTAGCCGTGTTGCCGAGCGATAAAAGTAAAAGCAGGAACACAGACCATTCTGGCTGTCGCAACATCTGCCCAACATAACAGAACATAAAAAATACTAAGATCATAAGAAAAAGTTATAAGAAAATAAAAAAAAATAATAATGAATAAATATATTTTCATCGTAATTTTCGCAGTGCCAGAGCATCCATGAATACCGTAACATTTTCGACGCGATGTGAGCTGGTACCATATCGGATGACGCAGTGTACACGCGAACATCACGTGGTGACGCGAATATCACGTTTATTCTGAAAAAAAGGTTCAGGTTCGCCTTTAAACATCTATATGCTGTTTGTTTGTTTGTTTGTATTTTTTCGCAGATGAGGTAGTTAGGAAAGCTATCATGTGCAGTCAAATAAGTTATTTGTGACGTTCAGGATACATTACGGGTTGATTTTTTTTTTCTTATTTATTCTTATTATTTCTTTGTTGCTATTCCTTGATTTCATTAGGGACTTCAAGCAATTAGAACGCGGACGGCAACGCGAACGTTTAAACCGGCAAGAGGAAGGTTTTCACGTTTGAATTCCCTCAAGGTTTCTTTCCTTTTATTTTCAGTTACCTCACGTATTGACGCTATAAATAGTAAAGTAGTTATCTTTCAACATATAGAGAAGAAATTTAAGTCGAAAGAGTGGATGTTAAGCATTCTATCTTTTCTCGGAAAACAAGGGTTTGCAAAGGAGGCAAATCCAACATGGCGGCGGCGAGTTCGAATGTAAATTCTCGGAATCTGTACGTACAATTCTCAGAAAACATCAACATCCGATGAAAGGGACGGAATTTCCTTTTTTTTTAATTGAATCTGCCGCGGAGTTTCAAGAAAAATGCAAGCGTCAAGGTAAGCTACTAATTAACTTACTGCAGTGGAACCCCGCTCTACGGACACCCGCTTAATACGGACACCCCGGTTTTACGGACAGTTTCGTTGGTCCCGGCGAAAACCTCATACATTTTCTCTTAAATTAACCCGCTTAATACGGACACCCGTGAATACGGACAACGGACACTTTTCCGTGTCCCGAGTGACAACCTCTTATACATTGTCAACCCCGCTTTACGGACACTATTTATCTGTGCACTGTGAATTTTCATTGTCGCGATTATTTGCTAACTTGAAGACATTGGACCCTGGTCAAATAATGACAGAATTCGAAGAGTTTAAACCATTTTATTACAAAGAAGCTTAATAGCGTGACTTCCGGTGTTTGACCCTTTCACTTTCTTTGCCTTTTGCTGCAGCTATCGCTTGTGTCGCAAGCTAAAAGCTTCCGTGCAAAGTAAAGTTACCGACTTTTTTAAATGGGTTGGTAGAGTTTAAGAACGGTTGCGAGTTTCAGTTACAAAGGAAATTTTATAGAAAACGTTCTGTTGCTGTTGAAATGCGTTTTATTTCTTGTACATAGTAAAGTTGCCACATTGTCAAATAATTCCACTGTTGAGTTTATTTAAGTTTAGTTCGAGTGGATGACTAGATCGTAAGGTTTTCGTAGAAACTATTAATTTTAGTCAGAGAGTTCACAGTTTGCATTTGTTACAGTTACAGTACAATTAAACAACGTTATGTTACCGTAGAAACGTTTGCCTTCGTCTTTGCGTCTAGAAAACGTGTATCCGTGACTTTTCTCTGAGACCCCGCTTAATACGCACACCCCGTTAATACGGACAATATATTTGGCCTGTCCCCTTGCTGTCCGTATTAACGGGGTTCCACTGTACATGCTTTCTGTAGCAGAACGGTGAGCAGTTTATGAATTCATTCACACCATGAAAGAAAAAACTAAATTTTGGTGTTCGCCGTATATCTTTACGAGTAGTTCGTGTGTTTTTCCTTTCACTTGTTTTCTGTGAGAAATTGTTCGAGGTTGAAAACGGCTAGCGGTAGACGTCAGGGTACCTAGAACTCCAAACGCCTAACCTGAAATTGCTGTTCGCTGTTCCACGTTGACGTGACAACCCTGTAGCTAAATGTCTATTTAAGGAATTGTTTTGGTCCATCGTTTATCGCGATATCTTCTGTTCACTGAAAGAAGTTCACATTGAGCAAAATGGAGTATTGTCGTTTTCCTTGTGGGTTATTTCGTCTGGCAGTTTGGCCGAACTGTGCCGTGGAGACTGTGTTACGACAAAAAGAGGAACAGTTGGTCACAAACAGAAGACAAACTCTAACATAGGTCAATCTTCGAGTAGGAAGAAGCAGCTAAGCTGCTATGATGCAGCCGGCAAAGTCTCAAGGGCTCCGATAGGCTCTAAGTAGTGGAAGTAAAGAAAAAATAAAAGAGGCCAAGGTTTCTAACATTTCGCGGAACGGCACACTCTTTAATTATGCAATACAATCTCGACTTCACGAATCTTCAGATAAGTCGAGCCAAGAGTCGTTTCTCTTTAGGCTTGCTTCACTCAGTCGAACAGTGCAATTTAACCCCCACCCATCCCCCTACCGATTTCTCGAACCATAGTTGGTAGAGGGTCCCCTCTACCAACTATGCTCGAACCAATTATTGTTTCCTTTGGAGCTTCAGGAAATCATCATTCGTCTGTTTTCGGCTGTCCTTCCCACCGAACAGTGATTTTATAAATGACCTGGAAATGAGCTTGTGCCTAAACTTTGAAAGCTTTGACGAGCATTCACATAAAAATTTGCCATAAGGGAAAAAGAACAACAAATGTCAAAACTCGATGAACACTGAGGTTGGCGCCCAGGCTTACGTTATGACCACTCGGTCTAAACGGTGGGGGCATTAGCCCCTCCCGCAGGCAACTCTACTGCTGTGGGGAAGACTAGGGACCAACGAAAGAGAGATGAACGAGAAAGACTAGGAACGAGAAAACGGGCTGTGGGGAGTCCCGCAAGGAGAAAAGAAAGAGTAGTTGACAGCTCCTTATTTTTTTAGCGCGCTTTCGTTCCTAGTCTTTCTCGTTCACCTCCCTGTCGTTGGTCCCTAGTCTTCCCTCAACAACGTAGTTGCCTGCAGAGGAGGCTTGGAAAGCACAAGGATTTGTACGAAACTTTATAGGTAATGTCAGGGTTGGCATGGTAAGGAAATATAATAAGCAGCCAGTAAAAGTAACATTTCACATTATGCTATCTGGAGTTTTTTGACTTTTCTGAAGCATTTAAACCGCATTTGAAGCGATTTGTCAATTTACGTGACATGAAATCCCACCAACATGAGGTTTCTGTTGTCGTGTTCTCACTACTCTTTCACGAGGGAGGTTCACTGCGGTTACTTTATGGTGGCTCAGAACAGTTTCATGCAGTTTTCTAAACCTCAACTTTGACGGATCAACACTATAAATGTTTTCAGTAGACGCAAGAATTATGGTATCAAACAGATGCCCAATCCCTGGTAAACAAGTCTTTTTATTATTTTCCTGGCATTACAAGTTGCCATGGCAACAGTATAAACAACTTTATTTTTTGCAAAAATTTAAGGTGGCTCCATACCCCATTGGAAAACTTTGCCAAAATTAGCGTCTTGTCTTGCTGATCAAAATTTAAAAATAAAAAATAGGAATCACTAATCACGTTTTTAAGTTTTTAGCAGTTATAGCTAAAATTAAAGGTATATTGAGAAGGTTATACTGCTGCTATGGTAACCTATTGTGCCATAAAAAATGATATCAACGTGTTCATCAATCAATGTGCATTTGTTTGACATCATGATAGTATCAACTGACAAAAGAGTGGTTATAGTGAACCATCGAAAATAAACGAGAGGGTTGTCCAATACTGTCGACATGATACGAGTCGAAAATACGTCTTACAACTCGTACGAGTGGACAAGTGAATTGTCGACTGGAGAAACGTAGTGGACAAGTGAACGTACGAGTGGAAAACATCATTGTCGACTGGAGAAACGTGCTTGTCGAGTGGTGAAATGCATCTCATTGTGGACACTTAGAAATTATCCATCATATTGCTGAGCAAGGGCCCTGCGATGGGTTGTCGACTCGTACGAGTCGTACGAGTGGACAACATCATTGTCGACTGGAGAAACGTACTTGTCGAGTGGAGAAATGCATCTCATTGTGGACACTTAGAAATTATCCATCATGTTGTTAAGCAAGGGCTCTGCGATGGGTTGTCCACTCGTACGAGTCGTACGAGTGGAAAACATCATTGTCGACTGGAGAAACGTGCTTGTCGAGTGGTGAAATGCATCTCATTGTGGACACTTAGAAATTATCCATCATATTGCAGAGCAAGGGCCCTGCGATGGGTTGTCGACTCGTACGAGTCGTACGAGTGGACAACATCATTGTCGACTGGAGAAACGTACTTGTCGAGTGGAGAAATGCATCTCATTGTGGACACTTAGAAATTATCCATCATATTGCTGAGCAAGGGCCCTGCGATGGGTTGTCGACTCGTACGAGTCGTACGAGTGGACAAGTGAATTGTCGACTGGAGAAACGTACTTGTCGAGTGGAGAAATGCATCTCATTAAGGTCACTCATCCATCATGTTGTTAAGCAAGGGCTCTGCGATGGGTTGTCGAGTCAAAGAGAAATTCCATCTTTTTTCAAAGTAATGGCCAGCCATAAAATTCACCACTTGGTAAAATAGCACCAAAATTGTTGCGTTAAAATACAGGATTATCCCTTAACAACCATATCTAACTGTGACTGAACACTGTGATGTTCAAATCAATTTTGTTGAAATGTTGAATTAAACAAAATCATTGTTTCTGGATTCCGTAGCCATTGAATGCGCTGACGTTGAAGCTTTCACTTTCGCTACGTGACAAACAAAATTATGTTTACTTTGCATGTTTATTTCACCAGAAGCGACGGTCGTTAATGTGTTTGCAATTTTGCGACTATTTCTTGTCGGTTTAGTCAGTTGAAGCCGGAATCTTTTGGCTGTTTCATTGAAGCGAGTTCAGAGATCTGAAAAAAACAAAATTGGCCGATGTAAACACTTGCAAGCATTACGTCATTGGTATGGAAATAACCGCATTGCACTGCCGTACTACTAAAGATAGCCATCAACAATCGGAGGCGAAGCTTGAAATGCGAGACTCGCACAACGACTACTATACCTTCCTACGGCCCTCACTCGCTGCACAAATGATGATTTTCTTTTGTCTGCCATCCACCCACCGTGTCACAACACCTGAGGGGAAATTTAATATTTGCCAAGCAGACAAAACGTGCCCTTGTAACATCATCACGTTATGAGCTTTTTAAACGATCGTGCAATAAATAACTCATGACCGCCCATATGAAGTCCTTCTATTCCTTAGCAGGAAACGTCGAACGAAAAAAAAAAACCTTCTCCGACCACATTCCAACCTCACGAAAATACCTATTATTTGGCAACTCTCGAACCCAAATAAACCAACATGCCTCAACCTATTACAATTACGTTATTCTTTGGGGGGAAAACCTTGAGAGATTTATCGATTTATGGTCGCTCGTGTTATTACTGTAGCCATAGCTGCTACTAATGCTATACTTTTAACTGAGAGAAAACAGTTAAAACATCGCGCAGTTAGAATCTCAAAGATTCCTCGTTTAATTTCTTTAACACTCGCCCTTACAAACATTTGGGGACCAAAACAAAACGTTGAGCAAACACACAACACTGACATTAAAAATGGAAGTCACAACATTTAATTTTTTCTCAATACACATATTTATTCTACTCAAAAACATCATAAATTTTAAAATAAAGTGGTCAACAAATACTATACCCATATTCTGTCGTCAACTGAACTAGTTGATTCCGTAAACCAAGAGAATCGCCTTCATCACCATGAAATTTCCAAACACTTTTCAGCTTCAGAACCCACACACAATGTTCTCACCCAAAGGTACATAAAAATCAAGAACTGGAATAGTGTCACGGGGAAATTGCATGGAACTCTAGTAATTCACCGTAAGAACATTATATCTCGTTTTGTTGCATATTGTCAGCTGTATGTCTCTTTCTTAGTTTTATTCGTTTCAGGCAACATGATATTTGTGTGTTTGCCTCTTCACAATTGAGTATTGATTATTCTCCTAAACATATAGTCTTTCGCTTAATTTTAGTATTAGCCATTTTAGGGTTCGCTTCGCTTTGTTTAACTATTTTAGGGTTCGCTTCAAATAAATTAGTTCTCCGGATGTCGGTCGATTCGCATACATCGAGGTCGTTTCGCCGACACGATCTTGGTCGATTCGCATGTTATTACATCTAAACAATTTCTCGTACTCAGTTCGCGTCGCTCGGAATTCAAAATTACCTGCCTCTTGTGCTCGGTTTTGAATCTCAAATTAAAGAAAGTACACTCTAATAAGTTCTAATAAGAACCTTTCTTACAAGAAGGTCAAGGTTGAGATAAACCAAAATTTTAAAGTTGATTAAAATAGTTTTTATTTTGCTCAATTCTCATTTATAAGAGTTACAAATAACTTGAACACTCGACAACACCATCGAAGTCATCAGCTGAAATCTTAAGTTTGATGTATCATCAAGGTAGCTGACCAGTTGTGGCAAGGAAAATTTAATAATACGGCTAGTTGACTGGAGACTTCGGGACTGCGGGATCAGCATTACAACACGACTGCGGGAGTTGGTACATTTCGCTGACCCCCAGTCCATGGATCATCACCGTGGACTACCAAAATGGACTTCCTTTATGGACTGTCAAATGGACTACCTAGAAGTAGATGGACTACCTAATAAAATACCTTGAAAAAAAAAACTAGAAAGAAATATCACCCGGTGGTTGTTTGTTTCGATCGATTCACCACAATCCGCCATCTTGTTTTCATCGTGTTTATTACCGCTGCTCAGAAGTGAAATAAAGCGTTGACATGTACACGCAAAACACGAATCATGAGCTTGTGGCGTGACCTCTCATTATAGTTTCACTCTCACAAGTATATTTTCCTTTAAAACGAGAAAGAAAATTCTGCCTTTTGTAACAATGTCACGGCACCCGGCGCTGCCTAATCTGAAAACAAATTTTAATTAAAACCAATTGCTTAGAGAAATATCATCTTACCTTATTTCATATAAAAATGGAAAATCTGAAAGAGGTATGAGCTTATGATTCATGTTTGGCCAGCGCTAATAAACACAAAATGAAAACAAGATTGTGGATCGCGCTGAAAACCACTGTATAGTGAATGAAGGCTTCCTAATAAAAGATTATAATTATTAGGAAGTCCATCTAGGTAGTCCATTTGACAGTCCATTTTGGTAGTCCATCGTGGTAGTCCATGGACTGGGGGTCAGCGAAATGTACCGACCCCGACTGCATGCGGCACTTTATGAGAACTTTTTCAATGTATTTTGCACTTTTTCGATGTATGCGAATCGACCAAGATCGTGTCGGCGAAACGACTTCGATGTATGCGAATCGACTTGTATGCGAAACGACCGGCTTCCATTTCTCCGCGTCACACGCTGTCTGAGAGCAAAGAAAGTACGCGCGGTCTTTATTCTTATAAAGAATTGCGGTCGTTTAGTCCGATGGTGCCTTCGCCCGAAGACGTTTCGCCCGATCTCAGAGTCGATTTGCCCGAAGAAAAAGTCGATTCGCCCGGACCATAAGAGTCGACTCGCCCGGACTAAGAGTCGATTCGCCCGGACTAAGAATCGATTCGCCCGGACTAATAAAAGTGTGTTTTGTTTGCTTAACTCATAGTTAACTATGCTTAACTTAATCAAACATATAGCATTTTTAAGGTTAATGCTGTAAAGCGGAAAAGCGATGGAATTTATGGAATTTTTGGTGTTACGGTGTGAGAATTACTCCCTGAATTGAACCGAAGAGCAATGGGAACTAGGTGCATTGTTTGTATTCTTTTTGAGATCCGCCATCTTGTTTTTTGGCAAAGGAAGGTATTTTTTTGCAGCTTGTATCATCACCGATCGGCAAACCTTATTTCATTTGTAACTGTTAAATTGAGATTTCGAGTCTGCAGTGAGTGTTGCACTTCATCAGTTATCGAATAAATTTGGCATAAAGTTAAGAAGTGATGTCTGTCGTGACTGCAGACGAAGCAACCGATTATTAGCAGTTTTGAAACATCTGTTGAAAAGGTGAGCCATCTTAAACCTTTTTTTAAGCGATGACGATGACGTGATCGATTAATCTCGCCGTGCGAGTGGACAGGATCTGTTGTTGTCTGTTGTCTGTTGCCTGTTGTGATCAACCGATCTGTAGAACCGAATACTGGGAAAAGAAATCAAGTCAACTCAACAAGAAATCGTCGCATAGAACTCAAAGCAAAATACTCCTGGGCCGTTAGAAAGGACTAATTTAAAGCATAAACGAAAGAAACAAATTATATTTGATGCGTTCTGGCGTTTGACCTTGCATCGTATATAGTATATCGTATGTCACGCAATTTTTGTTGAACAATCATTCAGCGCAGAAGTTGTCAGTTACTTTTATGTACGTACGACTCGTTCAACTCGACAACTTTTTGCTGCGGCCCTTTGAGTGAACTAATTAGATGCAGTTTTCGAGTCGACAAATTAATTTTTGTCGAGTTGACAATAATTTTGTCCACTCGTACGACTCGTTCGACTCGACAACTTTTTGCTGCGGCCCTTTGAGTGAACTAATGAGACGCATTTTTCCACTGGACAGCTCTATGTGTCCAGTCGACAAAACCTGTCCACTCGAAAATGTATTTTTTCAACTGGTCTTGCATGACTTGTCCACTCGTACGACTCGTAAAACGTATTTTTCGACTCGTATCATGTCGACAGTATTGGACATGAGTGATAAACGAACGCATGAATGAGCATGTAACCTTGTGATATTTATCCGCGGCCACTATCTGTTTCAACAATGATCTACAATCGAACAGGTTTTTGAGACCGAAGTGAACAAAAGAGTCAAGGACAAATCTAAGTGAATATTTTTGAAGCCAAAATGAGGTTATTGTGAACAGAGGAAGGGACTTGAGACAGTAAAGAGAGATACTCTATTTAGGATCAACAGGCACTTTATTCTTAAGCTCCTGACTGTACAGCTAGGTAACTTGGTAACTTGGTTAACTGATGTTCAAGATCGTACACACTGCGTCGATGCACTGACCTGTGATTGGTCGATTACTGCACTAAAACAAAGAAAAGTGGCGCCTCTGATACTGAAAGCCGTGCTTCATATTCAGAGGAAAAAAAACTAAGAAAACAACCATTCGAAGCGAAAATTGCAGGCTCACTAAAATTCATGTGGAAGTAATTTCAAATCTGTAAGTTTTGCTACCAAACACTGCTGTGGCTGGACAGAATGCGTCAAAAGTAAGCTTTGCGATCCTAACTTTTTATATAAAAAAGAAACAAGATTATAGGATTGAGTAAATATTTTCGCGTAGCTGTAATGAAATGTTTCATTGTTTGTTTGTAGCGAAAACCAAGCTTTCAGCAGTTATTTCAGCTTTATCTCTTGTGACTTCTACTCTAAGTGCTATGTAATGACTTCTATCTTCTATCTTTCCCCTGCCTCTTACATGACGTGCGTACCGGTTTAAGCCTTGGGTGGAAATCAACGACGTCGGCCTGTTTGGGAAAAAGTGCAAATCGAGATTAGTCTGTGGTTCAATGCAAGCTGTCACTATTGAGATTTTAAATTTCATTGGAAACAGTCAAAAGTTTCATAGTTCAGTTAGAATTTTTTATATTTATTGTAATGCATTCCTTCGATCAAATGTGTGTGAGAGTTTTAATTAACAATAACAAGAAAATCCTTATCTCGTAATTTTCTCTGCGTAAGGCCAAACAACATTTTTTTTATAATTAAAATATGAACAACGCATTTGGAAACTGGAGGTATATGGTTAGTTGTTTGTTTTGGCAGAAAAAGAAAATAGAACGTTTGAGTGAAAGGTTAAGGATTGGTGAGTCACTCTTGTGGCTGGGCTAGTATCGCAAGGAAGGCATGCAGGCGTTTACTAATTCAATTTTGCATATTAAAACAGGTTAATAACAGAATATACGACAACACTTGCCTGGAAATGGCCCTGGACCTGGCAGCGGAAATGGCCCTGGCCCTGGCAGAGGAAATGGCCCTGGCCCCGGCAGTGGAATTGGCCCTGGCCCCGGCAGTGGAAATGGCCCTGGCCCAGGCAGTGGAAATGGCCCTGACCCTGGAACTGGTAGTGGAAGTGACCCTAGAGCGAAGATAGATAGATTTTTTGGTTAATAAGGTAAGACAAACCGTAACTCACGAGCTTCAAACAGCAATTGCAACAACAACACAACTTTGACGTAATCAAGCACTGTATGATAAAAGAAGCAGAATTGTAAAATATGAGCCAGGCTGGGTCACGAGGTCGTCGTTTAAAAAGTACTATGAAAATGGCAAAACCTGGTCAAATATGAATAGCTTGATTGTTGACTTGCGTTCAATCCTGGAAGGAAGTCTGAACTCGAAGCACTTGATCTATTACCTGCTATGGTGGAGTCAATCCAGTCCACAAAAGAACTGACCCGAGTGTACACACTGGGCTGTAAAGGAAAGCAATCTCGGCGTCCAAAGGAAGTGATTCCGTCAAGGACCCATACTCCATTGTCGAAACAAGACAAAGGTCCTCCGCTATCGCCTGTGCATCCACTTGCTCCCTCTCCTCCAGCACACATCTGAAGAAGGGGATCGATGCCAGGACATTTAAAAGGCTCCTGGATAGGCAGTTCAACTTCTTGGAGAACCATAGGGCTTAATTTAGGCTGTCCTGTGACATGGCCCCAGCCTATAAAACAGTGCAAAGAAAGCCTGTTGCGAATTGTTGCAATCTTTAAGGTATTTAAACTATACAGCTATTGAAACTTTTCGGTGCTTTCGAACTCTCTCCCTCTATACATATTGGGGATATTCTAGAACTCAATAGTGCATGTGAACAAGATTCTACCTTTTCTGTCAGGATATAACTTTAAATATTAAAATCTATGGATTTTCCAAGGCGTACTTCACATTCATCATTTGAGATAAATGTTTCCAGTTCATGTTTTAACAAGTGCATTGACAAATAGATTGATAAATTATAAAGTGCCTTCCGGAAAAATACATATGCAAGAAATTAATTCACGTTTTCAAAGTGCTACTAAGGAAGAGAGCTTCTCATAATCTTGTTATTTGAATATTTTTAATCTGACAAATATTTGTTAACAACGCTTAGAGAAAAGATTAAAAGCAAACTCAACTAATTATTATTACTGTAAAGGAACTTGTCACGACCATTTTATTGGGGGGGGGGGGGGACTCATGACTTTAAGGTATTGTATTACTGGCGGCTGCTTAACCAGGGGACGAAGCGTGCATTTTTCGTGGAGTACACACGAAAGACCACTTTAAGCGAGCGCCTAAGGCGCGATCTGCTAGGGGGACTGGGGACACGCCCCTTGAGGAAGACTTTACTTTAAGGGGCTCGGAAATGCCATTACCTACGATTTCTTGAGGACAGTTACATAAATCAAAGCATGGAAAAACAAACAAACAAACAAACAGCAATCAAATATAAACCACTAGTAAGTTTAATAGGAGATACTAATTAACAGTGTTTTCCAGTGTTTACAAGACAAGGGCAAGACGGACGGATAAATTCTAAAACCACATTGTCAATACAGACATCCTTATGCTAATGAATGTGGAGAATCGCCAGGGAAGACATTCTCTCCGCACTCATAGTGCTGCGAAGAGGAGTTTTTAATCTCGTCATGCCGCTAAAAATGCGTTCAGCAGAGCAGGTTGACACAGGATACGCGAGCAAAGTGATCAGGGCTACATATCTGCCTGGCTTGTGAAATCGAGGGTCTCGACCAAAGGCTGAGGATTTTCTTTTTCAAACCTCACTGCGCTTTTCCACGATGGCTCTGAAGTCCAAAGCCCAATTGATTACGTTTTACGCTGCGGGCTTTTTAGAAAAACACTTCAAGGGGATTGATGACTGGGTTTTGAACTTCCGTATTGAACTGAATACGTTTTTTGATATTCGCAAAGCTTTCATTCTGTATTTCATGAATGATATCATAAAATTGCAGCAACGTAATGAGAAAGACTCTGTCAAACCACTCATTACAAAAAACGTTTTTCGCCGAAAAATGTATCTATTTATTTTTTTTAGATTTTCATACGCCCCTTGTGAAATATGTTTGTGTTACAGAATGCCAATTAAATGAAGGTAACAGTGAAACAAACTTACGAGACTATAAAATAGAACAATATTGTAACGGGAATTCTCAAAAGATAACAAACAATTTTATTGAAGTGTAGGAATCCGTGAGGAAACTACGCATGCGCATCTTAACTTACAGGCTTAAATTATTGGTAAAATTGTATGGTGTACCATACTTACCGCCAGCCAAGCATTCGCCACCTGGTAATGGTGTTCCGCTAACAGGCAAATGTGCAAACGGAATATTTAATATTCCGTCGAGCCTTATAAGGGCAATATCAAACCCCCTCAGTAGCTGGTTATGAATGTACTGGTCATGAATAACCAATTCCGCGACATTAAGTGGTATCGCCTCTACGCCAGATGTACTCTGAGCTCCTGTAAAACGAAACAAACAGGACCGATAGTTACTGAATTAATACAGCAACCTTACTTTGAGAGAAATCCTTAATTAAGCGGCCGCATGCAACCTCCACTGGTTGCATGTAATTTTTTAAGCTGCACATACATTTTTTAATACTTCATGTTGTTTACTTAAATTTTCCAAAGTATTTGGATACATGTACATGTAAAAACAGTCGCCTCGACTTCTTGTGACTTTTTTGGCGAAATGTGTGCATTTTTAAAGAAATGAGAGGTACGACTAGATGAAATTCATTTGTTGTATAAAGGAAAATAAATGAAAAAGCATTCTCAAGTCGAATACTCAGAAAAAAAAACATCCAGGTCATCATTTGACTTATCACTTATCCACATTTTTCATTTCTTTTTTTGTTGTTGATATTTTCACTTTATTTACAGTTAAGCGCCTCGAATTGTAACCACTCGACAAAGTTTTTGACATCTTTTTGACATCTTTCTTAATGCGTTTTATTGCTTCCGGCTGCTACCAATCAGATGCCTTTAAACGTCAGAGTTTGCAAGGGTTTCAAACAATGTTTCAAACGAGCGATTATGCCAAGTTCAGCTGGAGATAAAGAAATTCTATGCCGACAAACATTTGGTCAAACTTAACTTTTCGAACAGGAAATGCATTTTTAAGATTTATGTGAGACCTTATTGTCAATTTCAAGTCTTCTAAGTTTGTAAAACCGGTAGAAGCTGAACGTTTCACAGATCGTTCGTATAAACCGTCGTGCAACCGGAAGCCATCAAACTAATCAAAACCTTGTCAAAAAGATGTCAAAAACTTAGGCGGGTAGATACGGTTCGAGGCGCTTGACTGTAACATTTAAATATTGACAGAACACTACATACAAAGAAATATACGCTACAATATAATGCATGCATGATAGATTTTGTTTTTCGGAGCTAATTTGTAATGATAATAGGACTGAGTGGAGTCCAATTCGGTCTGTAGTCATACGAGTGATTAACAAAATCGGACGACCGCGTAGCGGGAGTCCGATTTGTTTAATCACAAGTATGCTTACAGACAGAATTGAACGGCACGAAGTCCTATTACCAATTAATCATAAGTATAACAAAATTCGAGAAAAGAAATAGATAAAGCGAAGCCTACTAAGGACTTTTCATCACTAAGGCAAAACAGCCATTCTTGAAGCTGAAGGTTTTAGGAATATCAAGGAGTATTTAGTTACAACAAAGAACCAAATAAAGAGCGCGCGCATGCGCAGCACGCGAACTTTGCTATTGGACACTTTGTTATTGGACACTATAGCCGCGCGCGCTCCAATTTGGTAAACAATAGGGCGTGCTAAGAGCCAATCAGATTCGAGAATTTTGTTATAGTTGTGATTAATAACATTATCTGATCTTACCTTGCGCTAAATTTAAAATATTCATTTAATTCAAATTAGTCATTTCGACATATTTGAGTTGCAGTATGGCAAGACATGTGTCACACATAACAACCCAGTATATGACCTCGCTCGCCACGAGTCCCCCATAGCTCAGCTAGTAGATCTTCCAATTGGGTTGTTCGAGCCCTGGCCGAGGCACTGCGGTGTGTTCTTGGGCAAGATACTTTACTCTCATAGTGCCTCTCTCCACCCAGGTGTATAAATGGGTACCGGCAAATTTACTGCTGGCCACCCTGCGATGGACTAGCATCCCATCCAGGGGGGAGTAGCAATACTCCTAGTCGCTTCATGGTACGGAAACTGGGATAAGCTCCGGCCTGATGGGCCCCTAGGCTCGTATACAGATTTATTCCACTTGAGAACACTTCTTCAATTATTCTAAAAAATATTGGAACTTTCATCGATCCAACTAGCTACAGCAACGAACGAGTTGCTATAAGAGAGCTTTAGCAATGGCGACGGCGACGCCGAGGACAACGGCTATTCAAAAATGAATTTATATTTTACTTGAGAATCTCGCAATAATCCAGATGTATTCAGTGTATCTATCGGCTAAGAACTAGCTCCAGATGAATAGGAAAATAGAGCGTTCAACTGAAAATAGAAAAAGCAAAAATTAGCGGTCGTGGTTCACGTTGTCCAAAATACGCAGAATTTGGTCATTTCACGGTTCTATGGGTTCTAATAGATCTATATGGTCTACGAGTCCTACAGATCCCTTAGTTTTATAGAGATTTAGAATATAGCCGCGGTATACACGCAATGGAATTCTAGCGGGCATTATTTTTTTATAGAACATAGCTAAAAACTATAGAAGCCCGGTACCCCGGATGCAACTTTTGCTGCTTTACGAATTCAAAAACATGGCGGCAACAATCTTTTAAAGTTGTCATTTTATTTCCTTAATTATGGCCGCTAAAAACGGTTCACCTGAATTAAGTTTCGGTGACTGGGAAGATGAAGACGTTGACGAGTTGTTGAGCAGTGAGTGCCGCTTTGCAAACTTGCAAGACACTGATTTAAACAAAATTGTTACGGAATCGTACTCTAAGAGCACAAAAGCAAACACAAAACGGGCTGCAAAGGTTTTTCAAGGTAAGTATAGCGATATAGAAATTCACTTTCGACTGAGAAAACACCATTAAAATGGATTTGATTGCTGTCGTCAGGTTTCTTGGCGTAGTGTTTGTTCATTCAGATCAGCACGCGCGCGCCAAAATGTTTTTTTTTAATTATTTGCATTTCTATGCTATATTCTAAACCCACTAGAAGATGGTTTTCCTATGTCCTATAAGAAAATAATGCACTTTTGAGGTCTAGAAAAGCAGCTGAATGCCCTCGCCTAACGGCTCGGGCATCCACTAGCAGCTTTTCTAGACCTCAAGCGTGCATTATTTTCTTATAGAACATGGAAAACCATCTTCTAGTAGGTAAATAACCAATTTGGGGACATGCTTATACCTAGAAAGAGCCCGTTGTTGTTTCGCAGTGAACGGCCACGAAATGTGTCAAGATTTCAAACGCACGTGCATAACTATTGTTCTGGTCATTAAACCCTTTTGTTTGGTGACGTTCTCGTTGCCGTTATAGTTTGCTAAAGCTCCCTATTAACAATACTAAGCGACGAACGTTGGGTGACAAAAACGATTAAATCTTGGGTTGAGTTGCATGCAAAGTTGCCCTGGAAGAAGGTAAACTTAAGTTTTCGCTCACCCTAAGTGAGACCGCAAACAAGGTAAAAACTTGCGCCTACTTGAGTTTAAAGGGGCTACGTCACGGGGATTTCGCAGATTTTTGGTCTAAACTGTTCTGCAATTAGTGGTACATTACATACTTTATTTAAAACTCCAATTTCAGAGTAGCCTGAAAAGGCTAATATCTTCGAGAAAATAATGGTATAAAAGAAAAAAATCTATTTACATTAAAAATCTATTTACTTCTATTTACATTAAAATGTTCAATATCTCTTGTGTCTAAAAGGAGATTTTTTCACTGGTCTTCTAAAACCAGTTAAAGTAGGCAACTTAACCCATGAAAAACATTACTTTTAAGCATCTAAGGGGAGATATGACCTTAATTTGCGAATGGAAATCAAACTAAGGCTATAAATATTGATTTTTTGAAGACGCTCGGAAACAATTTGAAAGTTTAGCCTGAGTTTTTCAAGTTGCAATCGATATCCATGCAAGCCATCCGCAACCAAAGCGCTTGCTAACAGTTTCAATGCTCTAATATAGCCATTGTTAATAAAAAGTGGACCTCCGTGACAAAGTCCCTTTGTCCTCAAGATGTTTTTAGTTTTAAAATACGCAGGATTGACATCCTAACAAATGGCCAACTTAAATTCAGAAATTGTTCAGTTACATCACTTACCGACGTCCACGACCATCATTTCCAAGGGAATCAAAAGTCCGTTTGGGTAAAAGAAACAATGGGCAGCGGTTACTGCCCATTCTTCAGTGATAAGTGAGGCCCCGCAGTGGTGTACAAGATTTACCCCCTGAATTACTTTGATAGACAGCAACCAGGGCCAGTCAAAAGATTGAAGCGCCGGCCGACCATTAACAATTCTTTTAAGTGGAGGCGGTAGAATTGCTTCACGTGAACCTAAGGAGAATAAATAGTATATTGTAACGGAAGTGAAATAGCCCTTTGATGGTCATTTGATACACTTCATTCGAAGAGCCTGGCGCCACAAGAAGGGCTTCACTTACGACTTCTGGTCGACGTAATTGCTCACATACTTATTGACTTACACTTCTAATGGATGCTTTTATCAAATAGTTTAAAAGTTTTAATTATCTTACCTGAGAAACGTTTAGACAAACTCTGAGCTCCAGGAGTGTCCAATTGTTCTGAACCATTTCCTAAAATCATTGAATGGACTTGATTAACGACAGGTATCCCAAGCTTACATTGATGGCATTATTACACCAACGTACAAAAAAATATTTTCATGGAAACGAGCTATGGGCAATTGAACAAGGGACATTGTATGATGTTTTTGAGTATACTAACGAAAAGTATTAACAAAACAATTGTAAGGAGTCCACTTCAGTGGCAGATACTGAAATTATTAACGTTTTTTACCTTCTTTTGTTTGGCATAGGTCTCCTGAAAAATCTTTTGGGCACACGCACACGTAGAAGCCGTCACGTTCAATACAGGCTCCGCCATTAGTGCAAGGCCTTTCCTTGCTGCATTTGTTCGTACGTAAACTGGCTGCGCTGCCTGAGAGGAAACAACAAACATTTATAAGAAACATTAAGAAAACGCCGAAAATTATTTTTTATATTTGTTTTGAGCTTTTCCAAGGTTGCTAAGCGTTAACTACAGGATTGTTGCTTAGGAGGCTGTCTTTGTATCTGAAGGACTAAGAAGCGATGGAAAATCGTGACATTACTAAATGCTAATTTCATGCTGGTGCTTCATCAGTGCCAGTGTCAAACCGGCTAGATGCTTGCGTTTGAATAGAACATTACTATAAAAAAGATAATAACCATGAAATTGCATTTATTTACTACCTACAAATTTTCAGAAGGCATACTTACAATAAGCAACGCAACAGGTTACGATCAACAGGATTATCCCTCCGTTCAAAATCATGCCTAGCACGTGCGGAAGAAATGAAAAAAAAAAGCATTAGCTAGCAAAAAGAAAATGGGTGTAATACAGTTGTATTAATGGTGCTATGATATGCTAGAACTTTCTCAGAACCCTAGATATTACTGGAAAGATCAAAACGATAGCTTAGCTAGAGAGAGCAAAAGGCTATCGTCGTTCGCTTGAAAATAAACTAGGATTTGGTATCGAAAAAGGATAAAGTCCGACCTAAATTAAAACGACGATGTAAGAAAATTTATACGACGTGCGTAACAAAGTGTACCCATCGCCAAATCAATTTTTTTTAGTTTTATGAAAAACCACTAAAGCTAGTCCCTGGCAGCAATTTACAAAAAATGAAATCAATGTAAAGAAGTTAAAAGGTACACGTAACGACGAGAAGTTAAACTTTACAGGAATCGTTTTACGTTTAAGGTTACCTGCAAATGTTTAAGCGCGTTCTCTATCTCCTCTTAGCGTGGTGATCTCAACGGTGAGCTTCCTTGAAAAACAAGATACAATCTCCAAGTGGTGGAGCACTTTTATGCATCTCGAGACAAAAGGTGGACAACGCGTTATTAACATCAAAATGAACCTTGCTATTTTCGTCTTCAGTTTGTCATTATTTGGGGCATAAGTTTTCCAATGCTCTTAACAATCTATTATTTCGAGGTACCACCTTAAATAGTTTAATAAAAATTAAATACCTGCAAGCATAAGCTGGCAGTCGTACGTGCACGCACCTCTGTTGCATTGATGCGTAGCGCCCTTACAGGATCCTTACACCTCCCCCCTTAGAGACATGTCAGCTGTGTCGTTGAACAAAATACATCGTGGAAGCTACCCTCTTGAGAAAGAAAGTAATTTTTCAAAAAACAGAACCTGGAATGTCATATAAGGGCTACAACGCATTGTAATTTGGCTGCTTCTAACCTTTATGATCTTTAAATATAAAATTCAGTCCAATTCAGTTGTCTTCCTGAAGCATCAAGTTCAGTACCAGTTTTATTAATGCAACTTCTGTCCACTGATGCAGAAGAACATTTAGTTCTTAGTCTTGCGGTGGTAGAGAGAGTATGTTTGGAGAGTTGATCGTGAAACGCCACAAAATTCCTAGAATCCATTTTTCGCGCGATATTTAGTTTTTATTATAACGTTGACGGTGAGCAAGTCAACAAGTGAGCAATTCAGTTAGAAAACGAGCGAGAGAGTGTGTGAGCGAGTTAGTGTGTGAGTGGATAAAGAGTAACATATCTTAAACCAAACATCAGGGAGTAGATAAAGTTGGACAGTTCTAATTTAGCCACAGCAATGGAAAAAAACCTACGCCTCTCCCCCTAAAAAACAGAGATTTAAGTGTATATGGGCGTATATGTAGGTGTACATTAGATCAATTCTCTTGACATCCTGCCAAAGCTAAATGGAAACAAACACTCCAATTTTTATTAAAATCGCCAAGCTATTATTAGGGTTTTCTTTACATTGTAGAAGCATAAGCTTCTGCGGTAACTCTTATGCGTCTCCTTTCAAAAACAGAACAAAACGTAATTAACATCAAAATGAACTACTGTATAACTATTTTGATTTTCTAGTTGGCGTAGTTCTAAGCATAAGCTAACAAATGCTCGAAACTAAATTTCACTCAGGCGTACCAAGGTCTTTCAATAAAGCAAAACAAAACGTTATTAACATCAAAATAGATCATTCTTTTTCACTTTCCATTTGGCTTCTGTTATAAATTCCCAGCATAAGCTAAAAAAATGCTCATAAACGTAGCTACTTAATGTAACTCTTTCAAGCTTTGTAAATAGCCAACTGGCCATCCTTCTGCCAGTTGGGATTTTAAACAAGTTTCTGTTCCATCTACAATATTTGTTTGCTTATTGCACAGTGTCCACAATTAGCACAACTTTTTGCTAAATACTTTGACACTCTGACACAAAATACTCACTACTTAAGAGATTTTATTTATTTTATGGAATGGGCTTTTTCGTAGAATTTCGCTGTTATTCTACTAGCATAATAGTAACAGTTAATTATCGACTGGTGAGAGCTCGCAAATCGACCCCAGTTATTGTAGACATTGTGCAAAACATTACACTTTTAAGTAATAGGTTTCTTACTTCAGATGTGTAGAGGGGAAGATTAATTAATCGCAGCGCGATAAAGCTCTCTTGAAAACCTTAGAGATTACTTACAGGGAAAGGAAGCACAAGTTAAACTTCCTGACTGTTCGCGCCTTGATCAATTTCACTGAAGTGTGCAACCAAAGAATAAATAACAGTAAACGCAATCGCCCGAAGGGCAATTTTCACTCAAAGTGTGAATCCAACTGATAAATATCTGTTTGCAGTTGAAATTAGTTAGTTATCGCACGTAGAGTCTATTTCACTCAGGTGTGCAACAAAAAAGTTGACTAAACAACAACAAAAAATATCAAACAAACAAAAAAGTGACCCCCATTTTTTAGTGCAACTTATAAGCCATTTTCGAGTTCAGTGCCTTTTACCTCTTTCAAAATGAGTCCTGGAGCATAACCTTTCAGGTGGAAACGAGATAAATTTGTATGAAATTAAGCACGCAAGAAAGACGTCATTTTCATATGAAAGGCTGCGCACCAGATCTAATTTTAATATAAGAGGTGAAGGACAAGAAGACGAAATACATTATTTGTCACCACACATCTCACATTGAGAGGCTATTTTCTGTTGTTTACAAATCCCATGGTTGAGCTGGGTCATACAGAAACCATGCATGACCCAGTGCTCTTTTGGCCATCTCGAACATTAATTTTTCCATCTCACTTGTGTGTTGTTCCGGCCCGGTTACCAAATTGTAAGATTTCGTTATTAATAATTGTATAAATTCAAAACTCGTGGTGATCATCGAGGCACTTAATCGATGCCTCCATGATTCTTCTGCTCTTGTTTGTCCCTCTAATGAATTGACCCTAGCTACTAATATCTCTTGGATTGGCTTCCCTTTAAATCCTGAAACTCACGTCATCTTTATAGTGGAGCTCCAGCTGCCCCATGCAAGGGCCATAGAAATAGGAGAACATGTATGCCTAGAAATAGGCAAGGAAAACCATGTATTTCATTTTTCGTGGCCATCATTGCTAGCAGCATGAGTCGTGGGCGTGTACGCCCCGAACGTAATCTTGTTTCTTCACAGAAGCTCTTATGGAAAACATTTGCAGATGAAGGGGCGTTTTCTACCCTCTGAATCCGACAAACTCTATGCCCAAAAGCCCAGTCTAAACGGTGACGTCGATTTAACCTGGCAACGATGCAGTCATGATACTGCTTGACTAAACTTTCGCACATCGATACTATTCTAGCACTAAATAAGCGCTCTAATCATGTTTTATAGTAAGAGCCCGAAACTGTAGTTCACCTAGCACTTGTCAAACTAACTTTATTCAATGAAGAGATCTCATCAGCTGCTATTGGGCAGATTGTCGACAACCGATTCAGTGAACCTACGAGTGAGTAAACAGTAACATTATGTCTTAAACCAAACATCAGGGAATATAATAAGTTGGACAGTAAGTTCTAATTTAAACCACAGCAATGAGAAGACATGCGCCCATAGGCGTATGGGCGTATACATGTAGGTGTACATCACATCAATTCTCTCGACATCCTGCCCAAGCTATACGGAAACAGACACCAATTTTTATTCAAATCCCCAAGCTATTATTAGGGTTTTCTTTACATTGTAGAAGCATAAGCTTCTGCGGTAACTTTTATGCGTCTCCTTTCAAAAACAGAACAAAACGTGATTAACATCAAAATGAACTAATTTATAGCTATTTTGATTTTCTAGTTGGCGTAGTTGTAAGAGTTCTAAGCAGAAGCTAACGAATGCTCAAACTAAATTTCACTCAGGCGTACCAAGGTCTTTCAATAAAGACAAACAAAACGTCATTAACATCAAAATAGATCATTCTTTTTTACTTCCCAATTGGCTTCTGTAATAAATTCCCAGCATAAGCTAACAAATGCTCATAAACGTAACTACTTAGCTCAGGTTTACACTGCTGCAGACAAGTCATTGAGTATTTTTCAACATTATTGATCTCATAATAATAAACTGATAAACTAAAGAACCGGTAAAGTACATCTATTGGAGACGAGCATGGCCTAGTGGTTAGGGCGCTGGACTTACTATTCTAGTACTTAGCGCACTGATCATTCTTGATAATAAGAGCCCGAAACTGTAGTTTACCTAGCACTTACCAAACTAACTTTATTCGGAATCGAATTGGCGGCTATTGGGGGGTGTGTCGAACACCAGGCGAAACATGGCGAGGAACGAATCAAGGTGTTCCGAGAATCACATCCGTGAGTTACAGCTTCAGTGTAAATGGCCAGAGCTAACCAAACGAAAATGACAAAAATCAAGGATACACTTATGCCAAACGTCGAGCAAGGATCAAGTAAGGCGTTGTGAAAGCCACAGATTAACAGCTAATAAAAAATAAAACACAATAGCATCAGAAAAGACATTGTTTTAATCAAATACATATATTTTGCTTTTATAAAAACTGAACAACAAAATCTTTATGGAGCATAATCTTTTACTTCTTAACTATTTTCATTGCAAAATATATTTATGTATTATTATAAAATTAATTAATTTTTAGTCTCTCTAGAACTGATGGAGCAGGGAGCTGCGTTCGAGACAAACTAGTTCCAGGACCACAGCGTTATTATTTCAACGCTGAGAACACACCACATGGGACTATTTTATAAGAATTTCCAGAATCCTTTCATTAAAAAATGTCTGCTTTATAAGTAAAAACATTTCACGCGCCATTAAATTGGACTGTAACCACGACAACAAGCGAAATTAAATTTAGGAACTCAACGATTTCTGGTCTATTTTCC
This sequence comes from Meandrina meandrites, assembly GCA_963693305.1. Taxonomy (NCBI): domain Eukaryota; kingdom Metazoa; phylum Cnidaria; class Anthozoa; order Scleractinia; family Meandrinidae; genus Meandrina; species Meandrina meandrites. The sequence continues at coordinate 13,375,028 of OY855908.1, forward strand.
AATTCCAGTCTTACAACATATATATATATATATATATATATATTTTTTTTTTTTTTTTCTTATACTTGCATGCAATACATAGGCAGCATCCTGCGGAAAAATTCAAAAAAGCATTCCCTAAATTAAAAAAAAAGTTGTTAAATGTGCACAGAAAAACGTTTGTATAACAATCCTAGAATACAAAAGTTACATCAGATTTTTCTTGTAACACATTTGTACCAGTATATGCGAGTTAAGAAATTTTTCGTTATTACAACACCCAGGTTTTAATAGGTGTCGAAGTTTGGGCTGGAAACGGAGTTCGTGACAAATTTCTACTAGCGAATTATCACTCTGCAGTTACAATCACTACACGAGAATCGCCCAGTATACATTTTTCAAGAGGCGAATTTTGATAAATGAAGCGAAGGAAAAATTATCGTGGCTCCACCGACCACACTGGAACTAAATGCTTTGAATATCGGACACGATGTACTCACGAAAATTCTAAAACCCTACATAGCTATACTCTTAAAAACACTAAACAGCAGTAGCATTGTTGTTTTTAAAACGACACGCTGTGAATTGCCGAAGCAATATCGGCTTAACCTTCTGAATATTCTTATGACCGTTGTGATGGTGGACAATTGACACTAAGTGTGATTTATTTTATATGAATTACGAAAAATATAGGTTTTAAAATATGGACAAATTCGTCATCTGTTACTTTACGAAAATAGTTTCTTTTAATTGATCAATTCTCCTCCGATGTACTTTATAAAAAAAATTCTTAAAAATTTCGATTATCGTATTTTTCCCTCCCCCCCCCCCCCCCTCCCCACCCCGCGTTTGAAACCACTTATGTCCCCTTCTCTGTACCCTGCGAAGCTACCGCACCAACATCACTATGCAACTCTTGCTTCGTGGAAGAGAAGTATATTGGATTATCAAACTGCTCATGCTCGAAGAGATGCTTCCCCTTTTTCCTGTAGAACCACCAACCAACGGCTCCGGCGAAGAATCCAAACAACAGCAGGACTGTTATCGCGATGCCTGCCTTCGCTCCTGCGGACAAACCACTTGATTTACCTGAAATCACAAGCAAAGTATGGCTCATTCAGTATAGTTTGGCCTAGCCAAAATACTTCTTGAAAAGAAAGGATCAGCGTGGCCCAATGATTCACATAATCGGTCTCAGTTCTCAGTGGTCCGGAATTAAACTCCTCTCTCACACTTTGTAAATACTCAACTGGTTTGCCACCCGCCATTTGGGGTTTTAACCACGTAATGTTCATTCGACATTTAGTACATAAATATATAGTCATAGACGTCGACAATTTATGCAGTACAGGCAGCTGTAACAGCGGTGTTTCTTGGTGATCTTAACTTGCTCTTTCACAAGCAGAACTCAAAGTTATTAGGAAAGTGAGTTACAGCCAGTGGCATTAAGTCAACTCAGTTTGACTTACGTAAGCTATGCAAATAGAGTAAACGCTAAGATATCACTCTCCACGCCCTTAAGGCTTTGTTCCAAGACCAGGTGCAAAAACACCTTTACAACTGGCCCTACAACAGATTATGTTCTTTCAAAATCCACAAATGTTACGTGACAAAGCTCATCGCACCGTACCAGAGCCGTCATTGTAACGTTTCCTTGATTCCAAAATTAGTCTTATACAAGACACAAGAACACTCGGAGAAAGAAATTCTGAGTGGTACCAACAGGAGCCGAACCTATGACTGTCCGATTTGTAGTACTTCTTTGGTAATTGGGTCTTCTTCTTAATTTGCTTTCACCTTTTCGTGAGGATAAAATGATTATGTTGTTCTCGGGCAGGACACTTCACTTGCACAGCGACACCTCGCAAAACTTTCAGATTCTTGCTGTCCAGAAAAGAGCATCGAAGAGCTGCAACAGCAGCTGTGTCGTGTCACGTGGGTTCGATGAATTGTCGGACACTGAACTGTGACCAAACAACGTGCTTGTAAAACATTTTTGGTAACTTACCGCCAGTTCGTGCTACGGCCGTCCCTGGATTACCAGTGTTACCGTTCCACGCTTAAAAGAGAATAAAAAGCGATATTATCAACACCCCCTTATGATAAGAAAACAAATAGCGAACATCCGTTCAGCTTTGTACATAGTTCATTTTTTTTTTTAAACACAAGGTTCCGCAACGGATTCTGGAGTCAATAGAAAAGAACAAAAGTGTACGTACCAACTTTTGTGACATTTAAAGAGTCTGGATCAACCGCCATCCCTCCAAGGTTTCCACTCTTTACAGCAACCACGAGATTGTTCGTGACATTGTCACCAAGATCATCTGCTATATCACGGATAAATGTCAAATTGAAGATGGCTACAACGCTGCCGCGTCTATGGGAAAAAAGACGGAAGAAGCGGATTACTTGCCACTCCACAGAAAATATGGAATAAATAAAGACAACAGACGTGGGAATATCCTTTCAGTAATATTAGAAATCACACGCAAATAACTAGCAGTTATTGGGTTTAAATGACAAGTCGTTAATTTTGACTATTTTGTGCACTTTAGACTACAGCGTATGGCTTCAAACATCACTTCACACTAATTATACCTTAGCTTAATTATAATGAGAAGCAATTCGTTAAGAAATGTCGGATGCGCAATTTCGTTTTATTGGGGCTACACACTTTATCACGCTGTGTTTGGCCAAAACATTACGTTACTGTGTAGGAATGAAACCATTTTTACTATTTTGCGGGCCAAAATAAAAACTAAACAATTAGAAAAAAGGGCGTAGAATCATCATACCTGAATCCTGTTACGTTGACTTTCAAAAATGCCAGTGACGCCTCATCTCCGCCAGTATATAAGTCAGTTATCTAATGAAAAGAAAAAAAATGGCGCAAGCTATAAGTATCACTTAACAACCTGTTATCAAAGCAGCCACTGTTATTTACAAAATTATTTACAGCTATTTCAATAAACGTTGTCGGATTGAAGCTTCAAGCTCAGGGATGACAGCGAAAGGTACAATGGGCTGAAGCAGAGGGTGCTGCACGTGCTGAATACTAATGAGACATAACGAAAGAGCAAACGAGACTTATACATTTTCTTTCTCTCCAGACATGTGACGAAAAGGTACTTTTAGCCAGACCAACTTTTAGACCAACATTCTAAACCGCGATGGCAATGAAAGAAAAGATACGAAAAAAAACAAACAAATTCTTCACGTACAACAATACAAACTTGTAAATTTCCTCTACACTGATGTGCAAATTCTAGTGAAACACCCAGACTACCATTCAATCTTGACTCGTACGCTTGAAGCTTTAATCCGACAACGTTAATTGAAATAATAGCTGTATAAAGTACGGAAGAATTCCTACCGATTTTTCCAGTTTCCCTGCAAGACTCTTAAACGCCGCACTGGTAGAACTTTTTAGGTCGTCAGTCCATTCCTGTGTAGAGAGCTTCACAGAGCCTGTATACGTTACATCTGCAAAACAACAACGTGAGCCGTTAAGTCCTGAATAGCGACACACGTCTAACTTGTATGAACCGTACCCGCTTTTATTAATTAACTTGAACAAATCTAACTAGGAAGGACTTGAGATGAAGAGGCTTTTAAAGTAGTGTCGCGACTTAATGTGAATTCCCTCGAAAACCATAGTAGGAAAAAAAACGAACAGAGAGAGATGTAATGTCCAGTGTGGAATGCGTTTCGAAAAGTCTTAACAGTATTACTTCTTCATATAGAGCGTCGAGCAGGAAGCGAAAACAACGGTTTGCAAACAAGTTCAGATCGGCTTGGGAAAGGAAGTCAGGAGGGGGGTGCATATAGTTTTTTTTCCTTTTTTTTTTTTGCAGAATACAAATTGTATTAGAAAGCCGCCGGTCTTCTCGGGGAGGGGGGGGATGGGAGGGGGGTGCGCATCCCCTGCAGCCTCCCCCTTGATCCGTCCCTGGAAGTAAAGCAGACCATGGAGCTACTGTAAAGACGGGTTACCTTTCGGTGGTGCAGGACTCTCAGATGAAATTGTGGTCGGTACAGCTGTTGGTTGCACACCTGAAAATTAACGACGGAAAAAAACATATTAGACGTTGACGTAACCCTGACAACAGAATATATCGCTCACTCAAGGGTTGTATCTCATTGGAGTCTTAAACTCCTCGCACTTATCAACGATTTGAACTGAACACGCTTCAAAACCGAGCCAAACTATAAAATTTGTTCGAAGAAAAAAAACGGGACCAAAAACAGCAAAATGAAGATGGAAGAAGAATGTTACTCTCCTTCCAAATGCACAGGAGACGAAGCGTACACGATACAAAAATGCAAGATTTGAGCAAGTAAGAGCAAGTAAGTTACAATTGCACTTCTTTCAAAGGAGAGACTGACTTGTCGAAACATCGACGTGGGATGAAAGTGGACTAAATAGACATCTGTAATTTCAGGCCGTGGTGTTTTTCTAGCGGTCCAATTAAAAGTACAGTGCCCTACTCGACAATTTCAGCTTTGCTCCGACTAATTTCTTTTTTTTTTTTTTCAAGTTCAAACACGAATGACTCGCTACCCTTTGAAAGAACAACAGAACATGTAACAGGAACGATAGCAATTGCTACACTAGAAGACCAAAGACCAGTAAAATTACAAGCTTACGAGAGCTGCTACAGTACAGATCCTAGGAAAGGAATACAATATTAAATGCAAATGTCGACAGCGACACTTCATTTTAATGGCACTTCGGGTCATACAATGTACTTACTGGTTTCACAGCCGTACAATTCCAAACGCAGACACGGTCGAATGTTCGAGGTGACTGGCACAATTTTAAAATAGCGTCCACGTACGCCAGAGACAAACGTGTTCTTCACCACAGAAGAGCTATCGACGTTTGCTAAAAATACCTGAAAAATTACACAGCATTAACCTTTTCTGTTCGAAACAATCCTGCTGCAGTGTATAGCGATTTCAAATAAGAATTTTCAAATTTGTAGAAAACTACGTGTAAGCGGTAAGAGGTGTCTAACTTGTTACAAATCATCCAGCAGGGAATATATCACGTTCCAAAGATCTTTAAAGTCGCGCAGGACCCTTGCTTTCACCATGTTTGTATTTATTTAAAGAGTATGCACGAACTGCAACGACTGAGGACGACAACAAACGAAACATTTATGAACACATATTTTGTTTTAAGTTCTTTGTATTAGTAATTACACGTTATTGTTTTCAGCTTTGAATCCCGTGCGCTGGAACGTAGCGAATAATGCGAATTATCATAATAAGATTCACGGCTTTGAATAGCATACATTCACGGTTGTAAACAAGGTCTTCGGAAGTCTTAAAACCTGCACTTTTGTGTCAAAATTTTCTCCGCTGATATAGAGTTACAGAATTTTCAAACCACGGTACTTACATTTAGGTCAAATTACCCACCTTGACTTTGTCATTTTGTTTAAATGGTGTCCATGGACTGCCAGTATCATATCTTGTACTAACAGTGAAGCTTTTGATGTATCCTTTGCCATCTTTAGCTCCCTGTGTAGCAATGCTACGGAATTTCAAGTTCTTTCCCAGATCGACCTTGGCAAAAAAGAACGAAGCAAATGAAATGATCAGTGTGAAGAACAGGAAAACACGGAACAACGAGAGCGATCAACGAGTATTTATGCGAACGAGATAAAACGTTGGGAGCGTAAAGAGTTCCAACACTGCTTTGTGTCCCCTTGACGTGCCCTGGGACAAGATTTGTAACTTTCACAGTGTCTCTTTTGACCCACGAGTATAAATAACAGCAGCACTCGTGCTTACATGTAGCTCGTTAGGTTTCTCTGAATCCTGGAACTACTATACGCAAGCAATTAAAACTATTTCAAATCTCTTGAAAGTAAAATTTGCCACTGCACTAAACATCATTTTCTTTGTAATTATTTCCCCATCCTACTAGCTCATTTATCCCAAAAGCCTCCTTGAAGTTCGGTTATCCTCCGTTATCTACCGCATAGTTATCCACGTACGTACCACAAAGGACGGCTCTTTATCATCATCAGATGCACACCACCCAGTACTTCCATTCAAACGACCCTGACTGGCCGCGTGAGCCTGGTCTAACGATGAACTTGCCGATAGAGCCGAATTCTCGATGACGCCTTGTCTAAGACCGAGAGCAGAATTACATCCTGGAAATAAGACCAACATAAGATAAGAGCGGTGTTATACTTTGACAGGTTCATTTTGGATGGAAATTTCTCAAAATTACGAAAAGTGGTTAAAGTAAAAACATATCAGGCCAAAAGAACTTAACTTTAGCTTCAAAAAAATTGAATTTTGAGGTGACAATTTTCACACCTCATGTGACAAACCCAATTTGAATTAAGATATTTATAGCTTTATAGCATTATTTTTAAAAGCTGGTTAAAATGAAATGTAGGAGACTATTCCCATAAAAAAAGGAAAAATTCTGAAGGAGCCTGGAGTGGAAAGCCACTTCTTTCTTCAGCTAGTAAACCAAAAACAAGACCAGAAACCTGTGCAATTTTCAAATGTTTTCTAGTTTTAAAACGAGATACACGACAACAGCAGACCCACCGTTTTCACATCCAAACAGCTCAAGACGCAAACAAGCCCCGGCCGCTGACCAGGACTGCGGCTTCACGCGCAAGATTAGAGTTATGATTGGCTGCGCCAAAAGATGCGATACTGGATTAACAGCATCTTGGTTGCCACGGAAATTCTACAGTAAGGAAAGTGCAATTAACACCTAGAATAGTCCACTAAAGCAATCCGTCAAGGCAGACTTGGAGCATTGTGGCAAAAGACACAAGACATTTCACCTAGGGAGGAGTTTCTAAAATTGATCAATAGGCCATTTTACAGTTGTCTGCTCAGTGACCTGGCCTTTGAATGGTGGCGAGGCAGGAGGTTACCTGCATTGATAGAGACCTCTCTGCTTTCTCGTGTAAATGCAAACTAGTTAGCATCAGAAGAACTTGATTTACAAAACAAAAGTAGTGAGGTCTGTATCAATGCAAGGTCAACTCCAGTCTCGCTACCATTCAAAGGCCAGGTCACTGAGCAAACAACTGTAAATGACAGCGAGAATTTGTCCGATTTTGAACGTTTGGTTGATTTTCATCCAAGGACATAGATTAATAGAACAGATGGGCAATGCCAAATCAAGAAGTGGGAGGAAATTTATAGAGATGTTAGCTGTATTGTGCCAGAAATTAGAAATGGGATTTCAGTAAACTACGCTGAAACAAAAATATACGGTAACTGTTGGTCACAAGTGAACTTATCTTGGCACTTTCCTCGCTTTTCAAGCCACCAAAATTGAAAATAGACCTTTTCCAAGTCAGTCCACTAATTGAGGCAAACGGAGAGGGAAAAAAAAAACAAACTTCGTATCTTTTCAAACATCTGTATGTCGAAGCTGCTAACAAACGTTGCTATTATTACAACAAAGCATGATACTGTCTTTCTTTTTAACTCGGTAGTAAATTATTGGTGGTACAAAACATTAGGTCAGACCCTGGTTCTGCCTCCTTCCTTGTAGTCAGACCACATCGTGTTGTCACCCACGTCCGTGAACGCCAGACGGTAAACTTTGACAAAACCAGATCCCTTGCCACCTCCCCACGTGGTTATTTTGGTAATTTTTCTTTCCGTGTTGGGAAATGAAATCTGGAGCCAGGGCTGCTTATCAGAAGTCTGTTGAGAAAGAAGTCAGTGATTAACATGTATTTTCTCTTTCTAGTATCAGTATATTGTCCATCTATCAAGTAAGAGAATAAAGACAACCATCGACTGAAGTAGCTTGTCTTGGTGAACCGTCTACCGGAAATGGCTGGGAAGGGGATGAGAGGGAGGGGGGTGGGGGGTCCGAGAAGAAAAACTGTTTATTATAAGTAAATTTTAACACACTCGCATAACCGAAACCGGAAGATGCAAGAAAAAAATTATTTCCGCTCCAGGAAAAATACATGAAAGCAAGTCCCACATGACCGCTGCGCCAATCGAAAGCGAGCAGCGCGATTAGGAATGAATCCTGATGAATCACGCAAGAGATTGCCTCCAAAATAAATTATAATTGCCACGAGTCAGTCATTCAGTTCTTATTTCGACATTTCTTAGATTGGTTTAGAAAATGTTTAGCTACCAGGATTGGCAAGCCACTCTGAAACACGGTAAACCTTCAGATTGTAATTGACAATTATGAAAGCCGCGAATATTGTTTTTTTTATATATTTTTGTGTATATTTGGTCTAACAATGAATTAAACACACACTATTTTCCGTCCGAACTGTATGGCTTGTTTGTGTTTGACGGTGTCGCATTTTCTAAGATTTTCTGAACTTCTTTGGGCGAAACTTCCTCAAATCTCGATATTTTTTCATCCACAACAAGAACAAATATTTTTTTCCCGTCGCACGAAAAAATCAAAGTACAAAAAATTCGCCATCATCTGTTCATATTTCGTTAACTCAAGGATAATGGTTCAGATTCATTTCGGAGGAAGCCAATATGGTAACGGAGGTCATAACTGATATGCTGCCGGTTAATTTAGATACGAAAAAGCTGTTACCTTTGAACACCACCCTACACTGCTAGACGGGCGAGCGTTGACGGCCTTATGCGAGTTGTCTGTGAATGAAGAGGCCGAGAGAGAACTGTCCTTGAGCGCGCCTGACTGCATTCCAAGAGGCGTTTGACAAGCTGAAAGGACACAAGTTCATGGCAGGTGTGACTCTCACGCTTAAAAAGACATCATCCATCATATAAAAATTAATTTGCCAGTAGCTTGAAAACAAAGGAAAAAGCCCATTTTGTTATGTACAAATATAGTCATAGTCCCTTACGATAGCCTTTGACTATGTTTTTGACCGCGGCCTGTTTTGAAACAATGGTAAAAAGGTAGTTAAGTAACTTATACCCCATTCACACCAAAGCTTAAATATGTTTAAATATTGTTTAGTTAAACACGGTGTAACATTGTTTTCTTCATGGAAGTTGCTGACTGATGTTTATCAACTTCAAATTGAAAGCACAAGTTAGAGCATACTTGAACCCTATGTAAAATTGAGTCTGTCAGACGTCTGTTGCTGATTTTATTTTCTTAAACCTGGTTTAACTAAACATGTTTTGTTGGTGTGAATCAGGTATTATAAATGGAAATTGAACAAAACAAACAAGCGAATAAACAAACAAACAAACGAGATTGTCACAGGGAGTGTGCATCTGTTCGCTTTCTCTTGTGTAAGCGCTTTTTTTGTTACAGTACAAGCTATTAAATAAAAACATATTGATTCCCTCATACCATATGGACAGCCATAGAACTCCATTCGCACACACAGAGAACCAGTCCAGGAGCCTGGAACTATCCTTATCAAACGGGTATCCACTGTGGGTTGAACAGACAATGTGACAACCGAATTTGCGTCACGGTTTGCAACAAAGACCTGCAAAGAAAGGAAGACTCAGCTAAACCTTCTAAAGGCGATTGTGTGCGACCCTGTCAAAGTTAAGGTGTATATTATTAACCGCGAGGGCAATGGGGCGAGCGCGGTTCTTGCTCTACCCTTGGTGTTATATTTGTGGTTTTGTTGGTGACCAGACCCAAACTTCCACTCGGCAAAATCGTCAGCTCAGCAGGACTTCGAATCACATAACGGGTGATGCATATTCGCCGAAAGCTGTTGAAAAATCAAACTACTGAAAATTGATCCAAAAGCAGTTAATTAGTGATTTGAGCAAAATGTAGCTAAATTTTAACAGCGCGCTGTTAAGTTAGATAGACTTATGTGTCACATTCTGGAAAGCTTTCTAACTATTACCGGCTAAGGGAACTGATTGGCTATTGCTACCCTCTTACCCAGTCTTTTCCGTTCTTTTGGTAGGTGTTATAATTAACACCATCGTCACTGGTCTGTACTGTAAACGTCTTTACAAAGCTGACAACTGCATTCAGATTGAAGCCTTGTATGGCGATTTTGGTAAGACGGGTCTCTGTCAGCAGATCAACCTGGAAAACACAGAGTGACATACTGTCAATTATTTTTTTCTGAAGCATCTCAGTGGTCCGGAATCCTAAATCCTCGAATCTGATTGGCTAATTCCGCGCGCTCCAGCGGTCCTGATTTTCCCATCCGGACCCCGCGTACGGACCGCTCCGAGTTTTCCAGGATTGTTTTTCATTTCGTGGCGAGACGAACGAAGAACCCATGAAAGTTTTGCTCTCAAAATCAGCGAAATTAAGGTAGATGTTCACCATCCATTATAAATGTGAAGTTCTCCAAAAGGCGAGTACTCCTTCTCTTTATTGACAAAATCAAATTGTTCTAGTTTTATGGCGGTAGTTTATCGATCGTTGTTTGAGCATTCGCACTGATTTTCACGCCATTGCACTTAACTGCAAGTCGCCGGCTTACATACCCGATTGAATCTTTCAAAAGCTAAATTAGCAACGGAATTAAAGGCCTCGAAGTTCTCCAATAGGCGGGTATTCTTTGTATTTATCGACAAAATCAAGTTATAGTTTAATAGCCGTAGTTTGTCGATCGTTGTTTGTGCATTCGCACTGATTTTCACGCCGTAATGCGTTTTACTGCAAGTCGCTGGTTTACAGACTCGATTCATCCTTTCAAACGCTTTGCCTTTCTGCTACTTTTCCCCAAAACCGAATACTGCTTAACACCATTCAAGAAAATGAGTTGTTTTGATAAAAAACAGTCAAATTAATTCTCGCAAAATTGTGCAGTGTGTAGGCGACCAAAATACACACTCAGTTCAGCTTCATTCAAATTTACTTTCGTGACTCGCGATTTTTTTATGCTCTCTTTTGCTGCTACATTGTGCTTTTTTATTATAAAGTTACTTTTCTCTTTTTTTCTGATGACCTTTTCCGTGAGTACTGTACACAAATCATTCTTCACTCTTGCCGTAGCTTAGCGATCGATTCAACTTTGGATGCGCGCGTATAATACAAACACATTTTGCAAGACAATCTTTTTAGTTTTTTTTATCAAGTAGGAAAAAAATAAATAAGTTATTTACCGGCTTTTGGTCGGTCCGTATCGTGAAAACCTGTGTCCTCGGCCTTGAAAATGCTGCCCTCGGCCTGCGGCCTCGGGCAGCATTTTCAAGACCTCGGTCACAGATTTTCACGATACGGACCTCCCAGCCGGCAAATAACATGTATTTATTTTAAAGCTCGGCATGGAAAGCTATCCTCACTTATAAAAAGGTTCGTGAAATCCGAATACTGTTCTACAGAATCAAACTATCAGTTTTGGGTGTCTTGAGATCTACTTGGTTTTGAATCACGAGAAAGAGGGAGATATGAGACTATCATTATGGCATTTTGGCATTTTTTTGCAAGACTGACTGCACCAGAAGAGTACCGCTGATTGAAAAAAAAGTTCTTCCCATAGAGGAAACGTCAGAGTCGTTACATGTATCTTACTTGAATGTACTGGTTAGATTGTCCATTACTAGCACACCAAGCCGACAGGGCGTTAAGTCGAGCCATTCCTGGTCCATAAGAAGGAGCTAAACTGGAACTAGCCGTGATCTGACTGTTATCGATGGCACCACTGACCATGCCAAGAGCTCCGGAACATTCTATAAAGAAGCGAGAAAAAGACGTCACAATCCTTTCTCCACGATACATCATCCCTCAATCGTGATAAAATTTCGTTTGTCCCCTTAGCCCCCATGTCATGTTAGAACGATTAACGGAGTGAAACAGACTTCAGTAAGTGAAATAGTCTTGTAAAGCCAATTCGGTTAAAATGCTTATTTGAAAGCTTATCATCAAGACACACCTAGTGGCTGCTTGCAGATGTACCCTCGTCTATCACCGCATGGCTGGTCATTCCATCCTCGGCTGGGCGGCCACATTTCAATGCAGTTCTCCATACCAGTGTTGTCGTTGGGTTCACCAGGCAACCAATTCAAGTAATTCACAGGACTACCATCACTCCAGCTAAATCCTCTTTCAAGTGCTCGGTCATTCAAGCCTTTACAATAATGAAAAGATGTCAGGCAAAGCTATAACCAGGTTAATAGTTATTCACTGAGGTCCATATATACATGACACAATTTGAAAGATGACTCTTTTTCCAGTCAATGACAAAGTCAGACTAGGAAAAAGAAATTTCAAGTGCTTCCTACGGGAGTCGAACTTATGTCCTAGCTATAAGAAACTCGTGGTGGCCTGCCTATTGAGCGAGGTTCATGTGACAAACATCCTGCATACTGCTAAGATTTGAGTGTCGATGTCATGCGCGATGATGGAAATGAAAACTTTTTTTTATGACACAACTTATTGAGTATGTATGCACGGCATCCGCCCATACAGAAAATAACAATTCCAAGACTTTTCGTTGATGAAATGATGGATTCGCCAATAGCGACAACTGTACTACCAATAGTCCAAGTCCATCTGATCAATAAAGTAGCTTTCTTGGGATTTTCTTGTTTTCTTCCAAAGATATGTATGGCCAACACTGGCACACTGTTAGGAGTATGTGAATCTGCAATGGGTTGTAAACTGCGTAAAGAAATATGTCAAAAGGGTGAAAGCGTTTTCAATATTAAATCAATTCGCACCAGTCCAGATGTTCCCAGCTGACTTTCGTTGGTAGTGGAATGTGATGAAGTCTTGCTCCTGTTGTGATGTAATGCTTACTAAGTTAGCGCCTTGATTCTGGCACTTGAACCTCGCTGCAGTCCAGGGCTGCAAGTCCGTGTCTTGGAACAGGTAACAATTCTTCTCAAACTTCTCCCAGCCACTGGGGCAACTACCAAGCACTGGAAGAGCAAATTGAAACAACAACAAATGTCAACCTTTATTACATGGCAGTGCAGTCTTGAGGCAAATCCGAGCGTTATGATTGGCTCCTTCTTGGTCGGAATTTTGCCATACGCTTTTCGTGGAAACGGTCATAAATCGTGTATTTTTGTTTTTCAAAGCCGGCAAATTCAAAATTGCAGCTAAAACGAGTGCCATTTAATCAACTACTTACTAACTCAGCTTCCACGAGCCGTACTGGGGGGGATTGAACCTCGGTCGTTTTTCTACGGAGCTCGCTGCGCTCGGTCGGTACTGCCACGACCTCGGTCCAACATTCCCCAGTATGGCCCTCGCGCTCGGCTAGTAAGAGGTTATACTTTTATCTCCTGATTCTCCGCCAATGTAACAAGAGCTTCTTGGGAATTTAACTCGATCGCTGATAGCGGGAGGTCCCCTGATAATCCGGGATCTTTCTTACATCAATCGGACCCAACACCACCAAGTAACTGGGTGTCTACAAAAGGCAATGCTTAAAGTTTTTAATAATAATGTCATAAACGACCTACAATCAATACAAGCAACAGACCTCAGTTCGACTTTAAAAATAGGCCAAGCAGATATAGGAAATCTAATATTACTTTACACGCCCTTAACACCTAGAGCGGAGAGATCATCTCTAATCCAGAGTCTTGGTTCTAAGAACGGACGTAGAATAATTATATAACAAACTCTCTCGGGTAGATTATCAATAAAATGATGACAAAGAACCACCTTATGAATCATTATTATAAATAAAGCTCCCGTTTAGTGAGTCGGCAAAGAAGAACGCTTGAACAAACCAATTTTTTTCAAGCCGTTCGAGCAAAAATATGTGTTTCTTCGATATTGTCATTTGTTTGTACAGTGCAAACCTTGATACAATAAATAACAATTAATCAAGTAACTATCTTTTGTTCTCATCTGTTATTGTTACAAGCAAATACAAGTTTATCTTTTGATGGATAACTGTTGCATCGTGTGGAATTTTACCGAAAGCATGTCTGTGCAATATCCGTGTGTTATCTGCCTAACTGACACCCAATGCTGGTTATCCTTTTTGTGTGCATGACGAAAAATTAAGAATTTATTTATACTTACATGGAGGAGAAACATGTGGTTCACCTGCAGGAGGAAAACAAGACTTCAATAAGACTTGACTCTAACTAAGGCCAAGAGCCTCTGGATTCTGTCAACATAGCTCTGCACATGCACATTAACCTAGAAAGCCTGATGCATTTGCACAAAGTGATATGAGCGGTCTTAGAGAGACTGTTTGATGGTCCGCTTCGGGTCACCTTCTTTGAAGTAACTTTGCATTTACCAAATGTACTGAGTAACTTTATACAACAGTCCAGAGTGAGTGCTTGGTCCCAAATTCCAAACTCTACCTTGTCTGATTCTGCAAACAAATCCATTTCGGTCTGAGCAATCGACATCACTCCAGCCTCCAGCGTTAGAAGCTGAATTGTTAGCAACAACACATGTCTTCTGGGTGCGCAAAGCATCAGGTTGGTTGGTAGCCCAGTTTGTATACAGTGTGATTGAATGGTCGCTCCACGTGAACTCAGGAGAGTTAGCTTCACGGGAGAGACCAAGCCACAAGCCGCCTCGGAAGTTCTTCAAATTAAGAACAACAAATGCTGTAGGGAAGAAATACCAAAACTTAAAATCAAAATGGAATTCATCCTTGCCTCGGGAAATGGCCTCAGAGAATGGCAAATTAACACAACCCAAGGACTTCTTGCAAAGTTCGTGTACACTGATTATTAGAAAGCAATACCAAGTACAACAGACATTTTTGCATAGAACATGTAGCACTTCATTTCCATTCCTGCAGATGGAATTGCTATCATAACGCAATGCTCGTGAATGAATCTTCGCCAAACGTTAATTTTAATTTCCATATAATCTCAAACAACATCTGCACGTTCTCCAGCGTACTAATCACTGAAAAGATTAAAAGTGACTTGATGTAATGAGTATTTATTTCCTTCTAAAGGCGCATATTCGTTCATTTATTGCCATGGTTTGGCTTTGATTTACCTGCATTGTTCATCTCGACATGGCCACATAAAATAATAAATAAATTACCTAAATTTACACACCACACTGCCCATTTTACATCTCCTGCTACATAATTTCCCATTTCAGATGTCTGTTCTCTGGAGCACTGCTCCTTGGTTCATCTTTCGTAAGACTTGCAATACTGTTCAGTGGTTATTTGCATTTCATTACACATTGCCGTCGTCAATAAATCACACCTTGCTTAAGGTGCTGTATTTATTTTAGACCGGATGGGTCAATCTCTCCATTTGTAATATAGGCTATTAATTATGTCACCACGGCTACTAAAACTATCTATTTAAGAGCTCTAAAGGCTTTAACTTCGATGGAAAACCCTTATCGGGGTAAACTCTGAGACAACTTGCCAAGGATGGCAGTGTTTCCATTAATGAGTTTGGTTTACCTTGTTCAAAGGCACCATGAACACTAATCAGATCTCCACCACGCTCACGTTGGCAAGCTTCACGAGCTTCCTTCCAGGAGAGCTTCACGTAAGATACAAAGTAGCAGTCGTCACCAAGGAGTACGTAGTGCGGCGGACAAGACGAGTTCTTGGGAGCTAGAGGCAGATAAAGTTTAGATCATACATCATTTGATTTACCAATTTTAGCTGTTTGCACGTCATGAAGGAATCACTTTGAAGCTTAACCTGTACTCAATCTTTCAAGATGGTTTTCTTTTAGATGTAAGCCTTATGTGTGATAACGTCATATTTTCAACATTCACCACCAAGGGTTGTTTGAACGAACTGTTTTCAACACCCTGCCACCTCCATACAGTTTTCATCTTACCTGCTTTGGGAATTCGTTCATGAAAACGTTTTACAAGTTTACACTTGAAAAGCAAAACTTGGTGGTAAAACAAGCCTCTTTGATGTAAATACGCATTCGGGCTATTACCATTAATTCAAACCTTGAATCAATAATAAAAATAAAACTACTATTTTTTAATGTACAAACTTCGAAATGCTCCTGTGTCTCAACGTTCAAATACACATAACTGTCATAATCGGACACGCTTTAACTACTTGCTACATCCTCAAGAAAATGCCGAGAACAATATCGTTGGGCTGATATTCCAGAATGAGAAAAAATGAAATGCACCTTAAAGTTAAAAAAAATATATTATGAAACAATAGCAACAGGCTCACCAGATGTCGGGCCAGTGGTTGGACTGAGTGGAAGGGCTCCTGCAGAAAAAGAATAGGACAAATACTAGAACTAGGCCACTTGGAACAAAATTAACCAATTAAAACGTCAATTATTGACAAGGATGGCTAGCTTGTCGGTAACGAGCCAAAAACAGTGAAGAATACAAAAAAGAACGTTCAGCAACTTGACTGGTCATTTTTCCTCTGAGTGGCCGGCTCAAGTAGTCACACTTCTGCAGTAGTCATTGTCACGAAAAGACAATTCACCAATTGTTCTCTTTGTATTCTTCATATCAATTAGCCTGTTATCGCTCTTGAAATCCAAAACACAACAATAACAGCAACATTAACGTCTTGTATGCTTCAAAATTGAAGTACAGGTTATTTGGGACACTATGTTGGGTAAACAAGTCAACGAAAGATGGCGCACTTGCAACTCCAATTCACATAGGTTGTGTTCGACTGTTGGGCCTAACCGTTTCAAGTGCAACTGGTTTTGGTTGAGTTTTGATGGCGTGTCCCAGTAGAACACTTTTTCAACTGCTTTCTGTCGAGATGGTTGATAACCGTTCGGTAGTGCTCTTTTGGGGTCAACTGCTTTCTCTTGATAAGACCGTAGAATTTTGATTAACCGTTATATGGGAAACTTCAACCAAAATCAACAGTTTCAACCTAGTTTGATGCCAGTTGAAAAGGTTGATCGACTTAACCAACCTAAACAGTCATTCCCAATAGAATACGGAAGAATCCAGCCGACCCAACTAAAACATCAACCTTGTCGTCAAGGAGAGACAAGGGAGGAAAAGGAGAGAGGGCCTGGGAACGAGGTTGCTAAAAAATGACGATAATATCCTTCTCAATGTACCTGTCTCACAGATGAAGCCTTTGTTTTGACTACACTGCACAGTGCCCCATCTACCAGCTATTCCAAAGGGTGTCATGTCAACACAGTCCTTGCTCCAGCCCCAATTTTGAGGTTCGTTCACATTCCAGTTGGTATATTTGCGTGGACTGTTGTCTGTCCAGAAAAAGCTTCCCTCTACATGCATGTCATTTAAACCAATCCAGAAATTGGTCTTCTTCTCCAGGAGCAAAGTAGTTAAGAATGCTTGTTCGTACCTAACAAAATGAAATGACAATTCAACTCAAGTCTTGGTAAACATGTGCCTCTCTTTAGATGAACATTTCCTTTCACATTTAAGACACGTGCGAATTTACGCAATAACGGCACGCTGACGTCACATTTCAGCAAAAATCTGTGTAGTGCTTTGCTTACTTCTTGCTACTTTTGCGAAAAAGAAAAAGAAACAAAAGAGAAAAGCCCCTAAAACCAAAATCGAGGAATATTATTACAGAAATATCACTGATCCCTATAGAGATATGTTGTAAGTATATATATTTCTTAGGTTTAATCTCGTGTGAGTTTCTCAGGTTTGGAGAATGAGCTGGGTGCATCTCAATGTTCGTTTATGGCATTGTGCCTCCCTAAAAGAAGACTCCATACGAAGCTATCCAGTCTTAAAGTGCAGAGGCCAATGCCTTTTTTTGCCAATATTAATAAATACATAAATTGATTACACTAATGAAAAAAATTCTCAAATCTGTCTTAGTTTTTATGGGAGTTAGCTATCACTCCAAGCCACTGTCAGTACAGCAGCAATTGTGAGTGCACACTGAAAACAGGGGGGTACATAACCAAGGAATCTGATAAAAAATTTAGTGATTTTTAACTCGAGAAATTCAGTGATTTCATGACGATTTACTAACTTGACGCTCTACCCGAAGTGTCATACTTACTGGTCATTGACAGTAACAAGGTCACCATTCATGCTTGTGTTTAATCCTTTTCTACATACATCCCTTGCATTTTGCCAAGTCTGCTGCGGATCTGACACAATGCGGTAACAGCTCTTGTCATAGTTCACCCAACCGTCCTTGCACTTTCCAAGGGCTAAAACATGACAAACAAAATACAGTCAAACCTGCCACACAACTTTCAGGGTCTTCAAAATAATTTGGCTGTACAAGCGACTTTACCCAGCAACTTAATGATTAATAAATAGTTTTATTCTCAACAAGAATCTGATTTTCTTCTAAGTCATTAGTTTTAGACATGTATAACGATCAACCAATGCTAGCTTTCCCCCACCCCCCCCCCCCCCCCCCACCTCCGAAAAAATAGACATAAATGTTAAGCAAGGCTAGTGAAAACAGCTTGCATAGTTTAGAGTCCAAAAAAATCAGAAAAATACGAATATCAATGAGACACAACTGAAACGGATAAACAGTGACTCATTTGCGCTATTGCATACTGCTAATATTATCGACATACAACCCAACGTTGATACATCTCTGTTTGCTTGAAAAAAATTGCCAAACCCATAACGTAGATTATAGCACTTATCACCCTCGACAAAAATCTCTGAGCCATGAATTATGAAGGTCATTTTAAGACTGGAAATAGGCAAGTCCAGATGATCAAGTTTACAAAAATCGAGTGTACATTACAATCGAGTTTAAACTAGATCACGAATTGGTTTTCTGAACTCAATCTGTGAACGTATTTCCGATTTTCCTCATGGCAAATTGCATTTTTTGTTGTTGACTAATCTATTGTACACCTCCAAACTTAAAAACAAATTCTACTTGTTGAACCTGAACAGCATAGAGTGGAGTTTTTGTCATCTATAAAAATAAACTCTTAACTTACTAGGCCCAGGTGTTGGAGGAAACATGGTAAAGGCTGGTATAATGGAGTCTGCAAACAAAAGAAATAAGTGTTTTTATAAACGCGGCTATTGCAAAATGTCTCAAGTACACCCAAATATTTGTGTCATTTTATAACCAAATATTTGCACTGGAGGAAAACTACCTTCGATTACCTTAAATTCGCATAAAAGGCTCATCAAGGGTTGTGTGGCGAAATGTCATATGTTGTGGTATTTGCTGCAGAATACACAACTCGGGTGTCTGAGGAAGATATGTAGTTTTATCTCATTCATGTACTCTTGGGAGTTTGAATTTTAGGAGGGATTTTAGAATCTTCTGCATGTCTTCTCAACACTTCAAAACAACTAATTTTACAAATTCTTTTCACGAAAAGTTACCCCAATCATGTAACTTTTACTGTTAGCACAAGACAATCACTTGAGTTTAATGGCTTCTTTTTAATACAAAAGTAAAGTCTGCGTCGAGCCTACTAGTGGCTCATACCGCCGGAGCTTATCCCGGTTTCAGTAGCATTAAGCGACTAGGAGTATTTCTACTCCCCCCTGGATGGGATGCTGGTTCATCGCAGGGTTACCCCCCAGCATCATTTCGCCGGTACCCATTTATACACCTGGGTGGAGGGAAGCACTATGAGAGTGAAGCGCCTTGCCCAAGAACACAACACAGTGACCCCGGCCAGGACTCGAACCCGGACCGTTCGATCCGGAGTCCAGCGCACTAACCATTAGGCCACCGCACCTCTCACTTCCGCGCCTCCCACTTCTTCAACTGTCTTCAAAAGTGACATATCTGTACAAATGAATTGGGGGCCATATTATTACCATATGCCATT
The DNA here is from genome assembly GCA_963693305.1 of Meandrina meandrites. Taxonomy (NCBI): domain Eukaryota; kingdom Metazoa; phylum Cnidaria; class Anthozoa; order Scleractinia; family Meandrinidae; genus Meandrina; species Meandrina meandrites. Next base: position 13,394,603 of record OY855908.1, read on the forward strand.
AAAATACAGAAGCTTCATTAAGGTGTGATGACTTTTAGGTGTAACCAGATTACGTGACCTCATCCCTTCTCCAATACCTTAGGATGAGTGCATGGACAACTTACTGTTGGTTTTCTTGCAAATATATGGCCGTAGGACGCTGCAGTGGTGGTCATTCCAATAACCTGTCTTCAAAAATTCCAAACAGTCCTCTTGTCCGAAATAGTCATTAGGTTCCCTCCATCCATAATTTCTGTAAACTACAGGCGAACCATCGCTCCACTGATAGCTGCTTTCCGTTCCAAGGTCATTAAGTCCGATCCATAAACTATAGCTGCTATGCCTGTAAGAATCAAAGAAGGTAGAACGTAGGCTGCTATTTTAAGAATACTGCTCTGTCAGAATGAGCAAACAAACTACGCACGCACGCACAAAAGAAAGAAAGAACGAACGAACGAACGAATGCTGTGACACCAAAATCTCCAAAGTACTTCACTAAATATCAAGTTGCAAAATTTGCACCAAAATGCACGTCCTCGTATACCCTTAAAATGGCGTATTAAAGTACATATGCAATATCAAATTCTCCCAATCTCACTCGGTTGTTTGCATCAGCCATGTAACTAATAAAGCAATGCCGCATTTTTATAAGGCTTTACATTCTATGAATGTAATTAACGTATAGAACAAACGTTACTGACCAAGGTGATAAAAAAGTTATGTACGCGATGCATGTTATTCCGGGTCGTTTCCAAACATTTTTTAATGTTCCTTTTCTATTATTTTTTCTAATATTTTTTAACTGTGTATCTTCTTGTAAATGATATTATCAACGTGCGAGGTTTAATGTTCAATGCAATTATAAAACTATAAGTTTATTTATAACTAACTTACTAGTTTTAGTGAATTTCAGGCTTGTAAAACTGACATTCAATGTGTTAACCTATTGAAAGTGTGCCTTCAATACATACCCTGCGATTTTGGATTTAATGAAGTTGTTCTCTGCAGCACTAAGAATGCTGACCAGGTCTCCACCCCTGATACTTTGACAAGCCTGCCGGGCAACACGCCATGACACTTTGCTTGATTGCGATTTGTTCGCAAAGTAGTAACACATGGTATTCCAGAGAATCCAGCCAGGGGGACAAATGTCAGGAGCTGTTGATGAAGAAAATACATGGTGTCCATTAACTCTTTGATGACAATAGGAAATTACCAACAAAATGTTTACATAAAATCAATTACTTCATGCAATCAATATCTCGTTGCTATTTTGGGTTGAAAATTTAATACTGGTCTTTATGAGCAACCCCTAAGACTCATTACTACCAAGTCAATAACTGGGTTATCTCGGTGTTATAACACAAATATTACACCCATGACAATTTTAACAGAGACGGTGAAAGATCTCACCTTGTGTAGTTTTAACTGAAGTGGTTGGCAAAGCTGTTGATGGCGAGTTATCCGCTGTTGCAACAAAAGAAACAGTCACTATATGCAATCAAACATTTAGGTACATTAACAACTTCAGTAGCAAGGAATACCAGTTCTGAAAAATTATGCTTCCACCCACAACTCAACACTAACCATACCTGGCCCATATGCTTGCTGACAGAATCCTTCGTTACCTTACGTTATTTAGAACACGTTTTTCACTGGCTTTGCAGTTCAATCAAAATATTTTGAAAACAGCATTAACGGATCAAAATGTTTACAGGCCTCAGATAATCGTTTGAAGTAGCTATGACATTGAACAAATGGCTCATTCCTTTAGCTGTGCATTCAGTTTTACACTAAGACGTGCATGAACACGCCAGGCGACATGTAAAATTTCTCTTAGCTACGCCTAATTTAGCAAGTCTTATATTGCTCTGATGTTTGTGCTTGTTTGTTCTTATAATTTGTTTGTTTGTTTACTCCAATGTGATCATGCATCCATACTCAATAGATTACAAAACGACCATTTATTAAAGTTGGTTTGGTGAGAAGACATTGACAACCAAAACAGTTCTTAATAAGTAAACTGGAAAATGAATACACCAAATCGGGCCAAAACCACAAGCATGTGTGTTAAACTTACACCGTGGCATCTTGCAGATGAATTGCTTCACAGAGTAGCAGCCAGTGTCAGCCCAGTCACCAGTAGAATACATTTCAACGCATGGCTGTTGCCCTTGGTGACTGTCTGGTTGTTGTGGGTTCCAATTTGTAAACTCTACCGGGCTTTTGTCACTCCAAACATGACCTACAAAGCAAGGCAGGACGATTAAAAAATGTTTGCTTAGCCCTCCATCACATAAAAGGAATGCCCGAAAACAAACATGCAAATCACCACAACTTACCAAATAGCACGCCACGATCACTCAACCCAATCCAGGCTGCAAAAAGTGAGCGATTGAACAAATTTGCCACAAATGCATTCTCTGCGAGATTGTGGATGCTGACCAGATTAGTATTTGCACTGACCAATCTGCATGCATCTCTGGCATCAGTCCATGTCTTACTATATGCATCACATTAACAGGGAAAAAGTGTTAGAAAAACAAGAAAAGTCTTAAAAGAATCACCCGAGGTATGTCTCCTGACCGCCACTTTTCATGGTGATGCTGGGATCTAGAAAGCTTACAAAATACTTAGAATTACTGGTTTAGGTGGAGCCTGTAAAGCCCAAGGGCCATAAAAACGTAAAAAATGGTCAAACCAGTCAAATCAAGGCAGCCTCAACAATGTAAAGACCCAAACGACTAAAACACTCCTCACTTCTCAGTACAGAGAGATTGGAAATATGAACGTCTAAGGCGTAAACAAGGACCTGATAAAAAGAAACATTGTGGTATTAAGTGTGCATACTATACTACTAAGGCACTGGTTTCCTGATACCTACCTCTGTGGCATCAACTTATAGCAATAGGAGCCATTCAGCATCCATCCAGAAGGGCAAGGATTCTTGGAGACTGTAAATAGTTTAACATGCCTTAGAGTCAAACCGGATGTTCTTTTGATGGGACCTCTGCAATGTTGTGGTGCAATGTTTCAATATTGATAGGCAGTTTGCTCGACGCAACTTGCAACTTTCAATTCAAATTTGCTCGAGCAAGTTGCCAAGTTCCGGTTTTCGATTTCCCCGTATTGAACGTAATAATCCCACACCTCTGTTTCGAAGAAACAGGAAATAATTGCCCTATGATCAACTATTTATCAACAGACGACAAGAAATTAGCAACAGGTTTAGTTCAAAACGCCAACCTGGGAATTGCACTCAAAAACCGGATCTTGCTAGAGCAAACTTGAAATTGAAAGTTGCAAGCTGCATCGAACAAACTGTCAATCAATATTGAAGCACTGTGCCACAACATTGCAGAGTTTCCATCAAAAGAATATCCAGTTTGACCGGTTTGACTATAAGGGACTATTACACAAAACCCGTCACAATTAAATAATATCCTTGGTTTTGAAGGTAACGTCTCTTTCTTTTCAAATAGCAAAGTATCATTGGCTTTTATATACCTCCACTTAGAGTAATGTTCATTGATTATATCTTCTTTTTTGAATTGATTTTCCGGTAGGTAAAAACCAATCTTTGAAAATTTCGCTTTCAAACTAAGCATACTTGATTAAGTTGAATTGGACAAAACCTACATTGTCCATGTCCACCCCCAAAATAAATACAACATAAGCGTGTTATACACTTGACTTATGGTGTACAAAAAAGTAATAATAAGTTAAAAAAAAATCCTGGGTATGTCGCAAGCCTGAAACAGGAAAGTACCTTAACATTACTAAGGTAGTTGTGGGATGTTGTTATACCCCTGTCCTGCTTGACATGCACTGATATTACAAATAGACAAGTTTATCACTGGTAAGTGTTAATAGTTTTTTTAATAGTTACCTGTGGTAGGCAAAGTTGTAGGTGGTGGCTTGTTTTCTGTTTGAATAAGAACGCCATACAAGTAAGACTAAGGGCAGCCGAAAAGAACCGGGGGGGGGGGGGGGGCACAAAATGAAATAGTGTTTCAGTCCACCTAGCTGATATGAATAACTTTGTGTTTAAAGGATAAACTTGCAAACGAAATAAGGAATGATGTTTGCAATGCCTATAAGTAAAGTTTCAAAACAGAAACAACCCTCTATCGTGTTGTTGGAATAATAATTTCTGACTGGTTCACTCCTATGCCACTCAGTGTCAGAAATTATATTTAAGTTAAGCGCTTATGAGAGAATTATTTCTCAGATTTTTACTGATTTTGCTTTTTTCCTTCTTTGTCTTTGATGCATGGAGCTACTCCCTAGAGAAAATCCAGAGAGGTGTTCTGGATAATACATAACAACTAGCTTTTCCTTTAGCAAGGTGCATGCTCTGCTTGGCTAATACACGTCATCCATTTACTAGCGGGTTGCACACTGATGACAGGTTTCTAGCAGGTAACAGTTGGCCTTGCGCACGGTGTTGGTGATCATGAGCGTAACATGGAAGTTTAAAAAACAAGATTGGAAATTAGCGCATTTTCTACGAAAAACAGAGTCTTCGCGGCTGGCTTCATCACAGCACTTTACGGCATAAAGAGAAAAAGGAAGACAGAACTAGAGTGCACACAAACTGTTTAAACTTTTTTAATTCAGTTTTTACCGATGTTTTTTTCGGTTGAAGAATTATTAATACGAATGCAAGGTCACTTTGACTTACCTAGAAAAAATCTTTGCTTTTAGTCAATTTCGTTCCTATCGTACCCGTTCCTATCGTTTCTTACGTCACTCTCGAGGGTTCCATTTATCGAACGTATCGTTCCTACCGTGCATATCGTTCCCTGATCGTTCCCATAATCGTTCCTATATCGTTCCTTACAGTAGTCAAGTAGAATGATTTTATCCTGCCAATGCGGTATACAATTGCAGTCGCTTTCATTATTATGGGGAAAATAAGCGGAGCTGACGGTCGACAAAGATGTCTCAAACACTGAATAAATAAACAACAAAAAGCGCTGTTCGTTCTTCGATTCAGTGAAATAAAATTACATCTGACTTCAAACTCATAAATACAGCAAACTTTTCTGAGATATTCTAGCGATTTGCAGTTTCGAAAACTCAAAGAAATCAGCAATCATTCCATTGAATAGCGTTCAATGTTTTCAATGTTTTGGTGCCGGCATGAAATTTGATCCCGTTTCAGAACTGGTTGCTTAGCACGTGACAAAATCTACCCTTCACGAAACTCCTATCAGCGGCGAAATCTTACGAGTGATTTGTTCTTCGCGAACGAGAAATAGAGTTAAGGGACGGACCATTATTTTTCTGGAGGGGGGGGGGGGGTGGGGGAATGAAAAATCTCTCTCTGCAAACTTTTTTTTTATCCACGCACCTTATGCAAACAATGTTTTTCTAACAACACCTTCCTGCAAACAATTTTTTTTCGATCTTTTTTAACCACGATCTGACACAAAAAGGAGGTTCGTTTTTGCTGCCATCAATCATTATTTAATTCAATATTTTATGGTGGCGACCAATAAACACCTCTGAACTCATCTTTTTCGTTTTCTGAGACGTACACTACGAAGATTGGCGGCAGTAATTTTTTTTTAATTTTTTAATTTTTTAACGAAGACTAGTGAGCAGCACAAGGAAAGACTTCTTGTGGTTGTAAGCTTGTCGTTTATTTCCGACGCGTTTCGTCTCTAACTGAGACTTCTTCAGGGAATGAATACAACTAGCAAAGAACAGCATATATAGCACATTCGCGTGCCTAGCTACAACTTCCAATGGAAGTGAATAATAACTAAAATATGCTGTAAACGAACGTTACAAAAAACGCCTTAATACATACACATACGTTTTTCGTCTTTAACATCCGTTCTTAACTCAATGGTTGCAAGGTGCACGTTTACCACTTCTTAAATGTGACTCAACAGTAAATCAAACTACTTACTTGGCAATATGGCACAAGCATAAGGAAGTTTAACACCACAATCTACATCTTGCCAAAACAACCAATTCATTCTACCAGGTTGCAGTGTTGCTTGAACGCAACTTCCCGACAGGTCCCTTTCATCTGGTTGTCCATGAAGCCAGCTGGAGTAGTCTACTGATGATCCATCGGACCAATTGTAGACCCCTCGCTGCCCAGCATCTGTAAGGCCTATCCACAATCCTCCGATATCAGCAATGTCCCACGAGTCGATCAGAAGGGATGTCAGCATAATATTTTCGGTGCTACAAACACAAAATCACAAGTTGTGGTTACTTGTCAGAAACATGTCATCGGTGTTAAATAACCTGCTGGGCATGGGTGAAAAATAATTATCCATGGCACTCAAGGTTGAAAGCAGATATGGCCTTGAAACTTTACAGGGCTGTGAATGTCAAAGAAAACAACATTTTGACACTTCCACCCTCATCAGTGTTTAAACCTTTGTCAGTGTGATCAAATAGGCAAGGACAGATGGACAATGTATATTCTGTAGAAAATCCCATAACATGTCAAGCTTTCTTTTGTTCAGACAAGTGTTTGAAAAGATTGTCTTTTGCCAACGATGATAACAAGAAAGTCCTAGGAAAGCGCAGAAAATGTAGCCCATTCATAGAAATAAAACTTGATCAACCCATACCTACTGTGCAAGCTAGCTAAATCAGCCCCATAAGACTTGCATGCACGCCTAGCATCTTGCCAGTTCTTGCGATCAAACATCACACCAAAGCAGCGGGAGCCATCAGGGCTGTGCTGCCAGCCACCTGGGCAACCAGGAGTTATAACACGACCTGTTGTGAAAATTTGAATTCATCTGTGTGTCAGTTTCGTACTGTATTTTAACACGGTAGTTATTGATGCTTACATGGCTGTCAGTAAAGACGAGTCTTCCTTCTATTATAATTATTTTTGTTGCAAGTTTTGCTGTGTACACTCCACCTAATTTTATTATGTTTTCCACTTTGTTTGTTTGTCTGTTTTGTTTTTTTTTATTGTGGAAAGTGGTTACTACAACTAGTATTAGTAATTATCATAGGTACAGTCTGGTAAAGTAGCATCTCCTGTCTTGTGATGTCAAATATTGTTATAAATGAAACATATGTGCAATTCGTGTTAATTTATCTTTCAACACACCACTTACCACTTTTACAAACATAGTCAATTTCTAGGTACTTGGGAATTGTAACGCATGGGTCAGAGCCCATGAGTCCATTAGTTACTTTCAAGGAACAGTAGTTTTTTCCTCCACACTTCGCAATTATAGTTGATGTGACATTGAGCTTGCAATCTGTAACACTAATTTGGCCACACCTGCTTGCATCAGTGCGCCCATAGATTGCAGATCTAATGCTCAGAACTGTAGACAATGGACAACTGAGTACCGCAGAGGTCCATTCACAAACAAAAAGCTTCTGTGGAGCTGAAATACATCAAGATATTTCTTGGTTACCTGGTTGCTAGTAAAACTTTTAACTTTCTAAAGACAAATTGGGTGGCAATCACCGCTATATGCAGTACAAGATTATCACTGATAAAGATGATATGTTCATTTGTCATTACGTGAGACAAAGAAAAAATCCTGAGTCCCTGATGGAAATGAGCTTGAACAATTAGTAGGTTCATATGTGACACACCTCCTGCATACTGCTAGGATCAGCAATGTTGAAAGTATTGTGCATGAGTAATAAATAATGAAGACGATGAATTTTAAGCCCGGTGAATAAATGATAAAGATGATATGCTCATTTGTCATGAGCATGGGATAAAGAAAAAATTCCCAGATACCGGTTGGGTGCTCTTACCACTGAGCTACAAAGGCCTCTTTGATAGACTAGCATCAGGTCCAACCATTACACTACACGTCTTGGTAAATAACAAGTTGCCAATTGGGACACAGAAAAGTTGGGAAACAGAAAACCACTCAGAATTGTCGTTCCTTGAAGGACTATGAAGTTATGAACAATTTTGAATTACAGCAGAGCTACCACTGCCTGACACCTCCTGTAGGTGATCCCTTGTGATCCCAGGAGCCAAAAACAACCACTACATTAAAATGTAAAATTTCCACTCACTAACCAAGGGAGCCAAATCATTTGCTCACCAGGTGAACTCTTGTTTCTGAATCATTAATTCATGAGGCATTATATATGATGCTAATCCATCAAAGGTCCTCTCTCAAGTTGCCCTAACAACTCACAGATACCAAATTTATAGACTTTATTATAGAGAGGTATGGGGAAAGCTTAGGGCCTTGTCCAATAACACAAGACAATGACTACTGACCTGAGCTTAAACACAACCCTGGAACTCTCAATTTATTAAAGGAGCTTTGTCAAGGATTTTAACAGATTTTTGAACAGCCAATATATATATTTGTGTCACGGGACACCTAAAAATAATTGTCCATCTTAATTAACAAATGCCATATTAGAGCACTGAAACTATTAGCAAGCATCTTTGGCTGTGGATGGCTTGGATGGAAATGGATTGCAACTTAAATAATTAAGGCTAAACATTTCAAGTTGTTTATAGCCGTAGTTTGATTTTTCTTCACGAATTATGGTTATATCTTCCGTTTAGACCAAAAATCCGCAAACCCCCGTGACATAATCCTTTAAACATTAACTTATCACCATAACTGAAAACAATTTTTAGTTATAAAAAAACTGGATGTGAAATGAAAGACTGAAACTACACCATTCTTACCTGTGGTTGGAATCCCTCCACTAGGCGGTATGTATTCTAAATGCAAGATGTATAGATATATTAGAGACCGTAACAGACACGTTATAAAATGCAGGCTATTTCCAGTTGTTTTTAGATAAGTACAGCTACATGGCAAAGAATACCTTGCGTTTATTAAAACTGTTCAGTCAAGTTCTTTCAGTACTTCTCCAGTTAGTTAATATCATTACATGGAAAGGGATCCAGGGTCCCGCATTGTCATCATTTAACGTATCCCATTCCCCCTCCCCAATTTTTTTCTTTGTAAATAATAAGTCTGGATATGGAATATACATGACGAAGAAAAGTACTGTTCTGTACCGATTAAAGTGCATGTACAATGAACGTAAAATTATGATCAAAAAGTATTAACGCAGGAATTTTCTGTTTCTTTGTTGCTTAATTATTTTAATTAGTGTTTATTTATTTCTTCAGTGAGTGTTAAGGCTGATATTGCATTGTCTAACAACGAAATGTTGATTTGGTAAGAAATTAATTCTTCAATATGAGTCTTTCGTTTCTGAACCGAGCTTATTTGATTCCTTTTTTCACGCACCCTTTTAGATCTATCTGTAGTAAAACCAATATGAATATAATGATGATAAATAAAGAAAGGTCGTATTTTTAGCTCGTAAAATGAAATGTGAAGGATGAAATATTCAGCATGTCGCTAGCGTGGGACAAAGACCTCACACCCACCCGGTATTTGGGAGGGACTCAGATTTTTTTCTTTGACCCATGCTAGCGACATCCTGAATATTTCATATTTCACAATATGAATATAATTTTGCAACACAGTGGCTTCCACTAGAGAATGCAGAAAGTGGCCAGATCAGTGTGTGGTGTGGTGTGCTGGTCTTAAAGCAAACCTTTGGGTCTTTTGCAAATGTACGGTAAAGTGCTCCAGCAGGTCTGATCATTCCAGCGTCCATCATTATAGTGTCTCATATTGGCACAATCTTCATACTTTCTCCAGTCATCTGGTTGCCAAGCATCCCAGTTGGTGAATTGAACTGCGGTCCCATCAGACCACTGGAACTCGCTCTCTACTCCCTGATCGTGCAAACCTACAAAATCAGCCATACGTTGTATAAGATGAGATGGACTGGTATGCAGATTAGAGAAGAAGGACACTATGGCCCCATAGGAAGCCGTTAGTCCATGCTACAGTGTAAAAACTGGTAAAGCCTGGGCTGTTTTACTCTTCTTGGTAACAGCAAACAACTCATTGTGGGTCTTGTATATGTGGCTGTGAAATTCAGAAAACTGAAGGTTTCTTGCTAAATCGCTTTTTAGAAATAGTATTTGATGAACTGAATGCCTTCAACAGATGAAGGAGATCCCAGTGATGTGTACAGTATCATGGGAATAATAACTTCTGAGAGATGAAAGCGCAATTACAGTGCATTAAAACCACTGCATGTCTTAAACCACTTCAATGATTATTTGTCCCTTCACATAAAAACCCAAACACTTTCACCACTAGGAATTTATACTGCTGAGGGCAGAGAGGGAGAGTGAAAGAGTAGATTGTCTTTTCCTATAACACACTGACCACTGACTCACTGACTGTAAATAAAGTTACATATGACCCTGATCTAGCTGTCAAAGACTGACGGCTCGATCTAGAGACCAAAACACTGAATATTACAACCACAAGGCACTGGATCTTCCCTTATTACACCCCTGTGATTGCAGAACCCGTATACTACATTGTTTAATATAATTTTGATGCCTCGCTATTAAGTACATGTTCCTAAAGGTTATCACTTACAGGGATTGTTGGGACTGCTTCGAAAAATACTTGACTATTTCACAATAGGCAATAACTTACCTATCCAAGCTGTAGACTGCAATCCATAAGGTCCTGTCTCCAAAGTGATGTGAGCCTGCTCTACAGGGGAGTGAATGCTGACCAGGTCTGCTTGCTGATTCACACAGGACACCCGTGCAGATGACCATGATTTCTTCACCAAGTTGAACTGATAACAGTACTGGCCAAAGTCTTTCCAACCGGCTCGACAACTACCAAACTCTAGAAAACGAGTGAAAGTGTTCAGAACATGACTGTTCTATCTCAAGTGTAGATTAGGAGAACAGCACAAAATGTCAGTGTACTTTACACGCATATTTCTTATCGTTTAAGGTGTAACTTAAGGGTCTCTAAGCTGAGCAATTTAATAGTGTTGATCATATTTGACAATTAGAGCAAATACTCATTAACCTACTTATCAATTTAAACGCAATACGCAAACAGGACCTCACCACCCTCGTCGAACATATTAGTTACTGCAATGGATGTACTTTATGCCAAGAATGACCGGCACTTTTTAATATAGTTTACATAATTTTAATATTGGTAATTCCTAGCTAGCTTAGTAAGTTGTTTTATAGTATAGGTGTCCACAATTAGAAGAGGGGAGACTGAACTCCATTAACTAGCAAATGTTTTCTTACTTCATTCTTAAGATGATTCAGAATTTAGGATCATATCTAACCAATGAAGAAATAATAAAGTTTCCTGAGAGGTCTCCAACTTTGTTGTTACACTGTTGTATGTATTCTTCTACTTAAATTGCCAGTAATAGGGATAAGAGAAGGTCGATCGTTACCCTTTACTTTCAATGAAATTTTTGATGGATACATTTTGTTCCAAGTAGCCTGGATCAAGAAGTCGCACTGAAAATTTGTTGAAGTACTCGTTATTGCTCTTATGACTACATTCCCAGAAAATATCCTTACCAGCCAGGTAAACACTGCTCACTTCTTGAGAAGACAATGCCCTTCTCCACACTGCCAATGAACGCATCAAAAAACCACCAGATGAAGATTGAGTTGACTTGCTTCCCACAGTGAATGCTGAACTATCCCCAGAGTTAATAGCAGATGCTCCATATCGTAAAGAGGTACTAAAAATCGTGACAACGGTAAAATAATTTGAATTACTTTCAGCAGAGGACATGGGTTAACCTCACATAAACAACTCCTCACTAATAACGAAGGCAACATTTCGTTTTTGTTTTTTTCCATAACATTTATACCTGGCTCATCCTAATTGCCTCTGAAGTATTGATTAAGCACTGCACTGCACTGCACTGCACTGCACTGCACTGCACCGCATTGCAGTCACACTGTATTTGTGCTGTCACATTTTGCAGTGTTTGACCTGCTGTGTCTCAGGAAACTTGTTGAGTCCATTAATTTTAACACTATTGTTTTAGTCTTAAGTTACTGTTCCTTGAAGTGTTTCCCACAAGGAAGAAATGCTGATGCCAGGTTATGAGTGCACTGCTGAGCTGATTATTGAACTTGTGTTAGAGCTAGACAGTTAGAAGTTAGATTAGGTGAATTTGCTAGCTACGTAATGTCTCAGTATTGAAGTGTAGTACAACAAACTACATAATTTGTACCCAAGGGGTTAAGTGAGCCCTGCCATAACATGGCAACCTTATTTAAACCACATTGTAATTGCAGGAGAACTGTCCCCTTTTATTGTGCCACTTCTTTCATTTGACCAACAGTCACATGTTGTGAGCCTGGAGCAATCACATTTGTCATAATACAGCCATGTTTTAATGAAATTGCAAAAAAATGCAAAGACCCTGTGTATAGAGACCAATTAATGTAACTTTACAGTTACCTCTAAATTGCAGTTTGTGTAATGTTTTTGCAAGGTGCATTAAAAATAAGACATTAACTAATACTTATTGTGCATTTGTGTCTTTGTTCAATTTTATAAGCAACACCAGTTTATAAATGCATGGTCAACCCGTTAATAACATAACCAAACTTTGGCACAATGCTGCTGACTGGATTAAAACAATCATTGTTCTAGTTGAATACGCTGCATTTCAGCATTAAGGGCAGTTTTGTACTTTTTTTGTTCCACAACTCAGTTTTACCTTGATTAGCACACAACAAAATGCTACCTTTTTGTTCCATTTTTGTACAGCACAAGTCCTTTTTCCAGTTGCCAAGTGAACATCACATGCTGCCAGGCATTTGTGCCAGTCTGCAGTGGTTGAGAAACAGTCCACTTGTTCTTTCGGGTAACAACTGTTACATAGAGGCGATTATTGATGACATAAACTGCAAAACCACGATTGCCGTTTAGTAGCCTTTCATCCCCAATTGTGTCCACAATGAAAGTGTTTCTAGTCCAGGTCTTTGCTCCATCTTCGAACTGCACAACAAACGAGACAGTGATTCCATTGCTACACTGATCGGGATCAGTTATGCATTGAACTGGAATCTGTCCTGCATCTAAGTAAGCCTGGTAGCTCCTGAAATACAAGACATCTCGCCCATTCTGTACACGGTCTGATGTTGTAACATTGCCGCGTACAGTTGCTGGAACTGTCCCAAGTGCCTTTCCATCAACAATCGTATTCAAGGGCCAGTAGTAGTCTGTCGCACTGATCCAGTCTGCAAGATAATAATAGAGCTTCAGTGTGACATTATGAATTTATGATATCACGCAACTACTACAAATGATAACAATTTATATAGCCCAGTCCGTTAAGTTCACAGCACTTTGCAGTAATGTATGTACATCATAACTAAGCTCAAAACTCAAAAAGGTCACCAAATCAAGATAAATATCAAGGAACTTCTTCAATTAATCTTTCTGCTTAAGGTATCACATGTTTTCGTGTCAGGGCTTTAAAAATAAACCCAGTGTAAATTTCCTGAAAGCTGAATAAATAAAGAATTAGATTACGTTTTTTCTTCCTTCGAAAAAATTGAAGTTTTCAAAATTTTGTGCAGCGAAGCGATATTTACTGTTTCGTCTTTTACCAGGTCGAAATTCAAAAATCGGAGACAACCCTTTGTAGAGCAGCTAGTTGGGAACAATTCAGGAAAGTTTTAGCTAAATCAGCCGAAGGGCGGCTGTTAACGAACTTAAAATGTGCACGTAATTACGGCATTTTTTTATTTTCGAGATACAACAAAAAAATAATTTCCATTTAATCGTGTATTAACAGAAAACTCCAAGGATCGGCTACCTTTAACAGTCATTCAAACAATAGAAATTCACGGGAAACATCACGGATCTGTACACTGCGAATATAATTTAAATATCTCGTCAGAGGCGAAATGAAGTGGGTTTTCTCGTACTAAGGTTATTGTACTAAAAAGTTAACGGAACTGAACATCCGCTTGTAGTGGTCTGAATAAACTGTATTCCAATCTTTACAAGGTGTCTACACTAGAAACATCACTATTGCTACTGAAAACACAAGCTTGTTTCGCGTGACCTCCAAGATGGATGTATAGCGAACAACGTTCAGCCCGCGAGGTATGCTATGCCGTGTGTGAAAAAGGAACCGCGATTACTCGCTGCCAATTCAGCAGCCATCGAAGCGGGAAACGACTGATTGAACATCTTTCGCCAATTTGACTTCTTTTCTGAAGAAAAGTGGAACATCATTTTCTGTTTCCGTGAATACATCAAGTATGTAACACGTAGAAATACAAAATAAAATGCTAAAACCTAAAAATGCGTGATGTTTAGCGATGGATTATAAGCGATGACACGAACTTGTGGGCATGCAGAACTTTGGTGGTAATTACAAATTTGGAATCGTTTTCTGCCTCTATCTCGGGAACCAAAAATGCTTTTCTTTTCGAATATTTTGCAAAAGAAAGACCACCACATTTCCTAACAGGAGACATAAAAAAGACAATTCGCATTTTTGAGTGAAATTGAGGTATACTGATATCTTAAACTTGTCCTTTGTGTCTTGATGAATTGCAGGTCCCACACGAGGACCTGTCCAGGACAACAACTTCAGGAACTGAGCACTCATGCATGTGTCTGTGGGAATGGGCAACTGAATTTGAAGTTGAAGTACATGTAGCCCTGACATCAACCTGCTCAGTTTGATTCTGCATTGTTCACTGCATGTAAAATTACAGATCACAGGTCACAGTCACAGATCGCAGGGATCATATTTTAAGAAAACGATCCTAGTTGCAGGGAACGTATGAAAGTCACTTTTCAGTAATCATAGCAACGGCATTGATCATCATGACTTTGATCTTCCTGGCCATATAATTATTGACTTAAATAACACCTTCGTGACCGTACAGATCACAGAAAGTATGGGAGAACCTCTCCAGCAGTTACCTCAATCATAGTAATTTTGGTTATGGCCAATCCTTTTCATGCTTAAGAGCCTGTTAGCTTTGTCGAATTTAATATATGATAATCAATACAGAATTAAATGGTAACATCCTTCATCAGAAAAGGTGCAATGATGAACAGTGCATGGAGTCTTCACTTCTTTCTTGGTAACCGCACTAATCACAGAAATCATGTGAAAAGCTCTCTCCAGCAGCAGGGCCAGATAGAAGGAGTGAATTTGATCCTTGGTTGCAGTATTGAATGTCTGATAATCGGTACAGAACCACATGGCAACAACCTTCTTCACAAATGGTACAAGAGTGGATGACCATACATTAGAGAAGACATGGTTGCCATTTTGATTCTTCTTTAAGAGGCCTCTAGCCTTTCAGCAGCTGTAACAGTTTTCTTGTTAATTAACACAGCATTAAGTTTGTATCATCATCCTCTGTACATCAGCCACATCTTGCACCATAATCACAATGCTGTTTATAGTGTTAATTACATTAATGTGTAATGTGATTGAGCACAGCAGTTACATTACCACCATATTAGTAGCCAATAATGGGGCTCAATGCAAACGAAAACCAAACATGTGGGTGTTGTTTTGGACTATCAAAAAGACATTATATTATAGACGCGAAATCATCAAAATAAAACTTCATGAACCACTTACTTCCAGTCGCAGGAAACTTGACGCCATTTGTTGATGCTGGCAATGAAAAGAGAAATTCAAATATAATTTAAATCGAGTTATTGACACAAAACATTTACAGTCAAACCAACTCAACCGGGGTCACCCGATGTTTTTTAGCCAATCCCTAGCGCTTTCAACAAAACCCCAGAAAATCCCTGGACCAAAAATTAACCCCCAAAAACCCATGCCAAATTTCTGACCATTGAAGTGAAACGACGTCAACCAGGGCCAGCCCACCCAACATTTTTAAGCTAATCACAAGACAAGTTCAGAACAAAAGCATTGGACCTCCTTCATCAGCAGAGCAATCACAGTAGGGAATAAATTTAACTGCTGATAAACGAACTCCAATTCTTTTGTTCTGAGCTTGTCTTGTGATAAGCTACAAAATGCTGGGTGGCCCCAGTTAAGTTCATTTCAATGCAATTTTATATCTTACGGCTAAAAGCTTGGCAATAACATGTAAATCAACAATAACACAAATTGTCCTGGCCGTGTCTGGAATAAAAGAGTTTATCACTTCCCCTAAATGAATCCCCACTCACCCATTTTTCTTTTGCATATAAATGGTCTGTATTCTCCACAGCTAACATCCCTCCAGGCACCTCTGGCAGAATCAATCTCAACACAAGCCTTTGGACCTAACAACATAAAAGTACAAGACTACGTACAAATTGCAAAAGCGAGTACAAAACCACATTTTAAACAGATTAGTAACATTCAAGGAAACTCTCCATGTTTAGAAGAATCAAAGTGGCTATGAGCCACTGATACTCGGAAAACCTACTTATAAAACCGAAAACTTCGACAAATAAAGATATGAACCCGTTAGTTCAACTCCCTGTCTGTCAAATTATCTTTGTATGCCAGATACAAATCTGGCATACAAACATATCTGGGTATGCAGATAACCTTGTCATGACGTGGCACAATGGATGAGCTACTGCACTTCAAAACGCAACAGCAACACTGCTTGTCTTCAATCTTTAGTGGAACTTTTTTCCCCTCCTAGCCCTCTCTCTTTTTCATCCTTCCTCTGCTTTTTTAAGTGTAATGTGCCTGCAACTGGTGGCATGTGGCTGGGTTGTGAGGATTTGCCAGCCATGGTGGCTTCTATCTAGGGGGTGAATGTCCGAAGGAACCAACCTTGACAAGTAAGGCAGTCTGTTCAACGGAATCAGAGTACAAATGAAAGTCCTTGTAGCACTTACTTTTTGGTGTGTTTGTAGGGTATCCTGAATCCCAGGCAGTCAATTTGTATGGGCTTCTGTCACTCCAGTAGAACTGTAAAGGAAAGTCTCGACTATTCAGTCCCAACCAGAATGAGTAAGCCCATCCACTGAGTGCTTTCAAACGATTGTTCAACCAGTTTTTCTCTGTCATACTAACAATGCTAACAAGTTCACCACCCCGGCTGATACAGGTTGCACGTGCATCTGCAATACAAGTAAATTCTCTATTACCATGTGCATAACTAATAGAAAAACATATCTTATTGAACATGGCAGTTAAGGCCAAACAGGGTTTCAACCTCGATCTCCTAACCAGATTTGCAAAGTTGCAGCAGGTTTGCAAAGAGCTTGAAAAATTTTCAAAAAGTCTGTGAGGGGCATTTTAAAAGGTAAGAACAATATTACATGTCCTCAGGTTAAACTATACAATGATTGTCAGGTTTATGTCTATGAATAGGTCGTGAATCTACTTTTTGGGGATCTTCAGGTAATTAAAAAACAATGAAGCAAACAAACCTGCCCACAGTTTTCGTTGATTGGAATTTATCTGATAACAAGTGTCGCCAGGTCCCACCTCCCAACCAACACCACATTTCTTGGAAGATGCTGCATGAACAAATTATAGCAATCAGTCATGTACAGAGAATGTTAGTTGTTCAATATTACTGAGTACAGCCTTTACTTGGAGCTTTTGCATTGCCTATTAGGATTTACAAAATGGGTGAGGATAGTGGTTACTTTTGGTACATAATGATAGTAACCGTTTTATACAAGTAGGTTATGTGACAAGCAGCAACAAAATACTTTTAAGAGCTCTGTGTTTGTACTGTTTTGAAGTTTTTGCAGACACTTTGAACAGAAAAAAATGTTACTGGTATATGCTACAGGTCACATTTAAAACCAGGTTATTTTTTTTTGTTTAACCTAGTAGGTTTTATCTTTCAACCTAGGAAAATGTAGGGCTATTATTAGGGTTTAAGAGTTTGAATTGGAGTCAAATATTTGTAAAAAAAAAATAGTGGTTACAGTTCAATGTTTC
Source organism: Meandrina meandrites (assembly GCA_963693305.1). Classification (NCBI taxonomy): domain Eukaryota; kingdom Metazoa; phylum Cnidaria; class Anthozoa; order Scleractinia; family Meandrinidae; genus Meandrina; species Meandrina meandrites. Next base: position 13,412,360 of record OY855908.1, read on the forward strand.
TTATGTGGCAAAGTGGATTAGGGGTTGGACAGCAAATCTGCAGGTTAAGAGTTCAAATCCTAGAAATGCAGGTTAGTAAAAAGCCAACAAAAGCAACACTGACAAGTCTTACCTTGAGATGCACAGCCATAGATCTCTGTTCTAACGCAGATACGGGAGTTCCATGTCAAGGGATAAATCCTGATAAATCTAGCATTTATTGGTTTGGCAAGAACAATGTTGCGGATTGTAATGGCATTTATGTTTGCAGTCAAAATCTGAAATTAAAAAAGTGCCACCTAGCTCAAGACAGTAGTGATTTATACAGTCACCATGGTGAAAGTGGATTTTCATGGCATGATTCTACAGTTGTTGAATGATTGACCGATCAACCCACAGACCTACCAACCCATCCACTGACCCACCCACCCACTGACTGACCCACAGACCAACCAACTGGAAATAAATGATTTACCTTATATTTGACAGTGGCATTTTCACCATAGCTGTTGAAGTCAAGGCCATTGTCACCATATTTCAGATAAAATGTCTTGACATAGTCTGATGATCCTGGTCTGCCTTGAAGTGCAAGGTGTTTAACTTGACGCACAACTCCCAGATCAATCTGAAGGTATTCTCCCTGCCACACAAGTATAACGGAACAAGCTTAAATGTATGTATGATCTTGCCTTAATGTTTCTGATCTTAATAATTAAAACTAGAATCACAGGTGTTTTCACCCAGAATGCCAGATACTTGGAACAGCCTTTGTGGTGGACTCAGCACTTGACCCTCCACTTCAACTGAGTACCATGATGTCATACTTTTGAGGAAAACAATCAGTTTTTGCTGCCTTTTTTTCATGACAAATTCTCAAGGGCTACGATGGTGTATTAATAGTAAATAATAATTCTCACACACCACTGGTGGCCATGCCAGGCCAACCATCACAACAACATTACTCTTAATTAAGAGATTATCGATCTTAATGATTCTGTGTAACATTTGTAGTGAGCCTGCAAATGGTCTGACGGTACGTGTACCTTCAGAAGTCGCAGCTGACAAAGTCACTGAACTACTTAACTACTAACAGTAACAGTCTAGAACAAGACAGTTATAGTGTTAAGTGGGCTGTTCAAGATGAACAACCTCAAGCACATGTGGGATTATGCTGCATAGACATGCATGTTGTATACATCATCATAGAATCTTCAAGACCTGCCTAAAAGGCATACACCTAACTTCATGAACATTACCCTTCTGCATGGCAAATTTGCAATAATTCCTTAACCTATTGTAGTGGCAAGTAACATTTTGTACTAATCTAAAGTCTCGAGAATCAGCAATTATGTTGTGCTACATCTCATTCATTTACCACATTGCTCTGTGCTGCACACCATGCCCCAACAGTCAAGTTGCCACTTGTAAGACGAAGACGTGCCTGACTAGCACCAGATGAAATGTTCCAGCTGCTGGAAGCAGATATTTGGTCATCAGCAATATTGCCGTCCTCCATTCCAAATGGTGAATCACACTGATTTATGCCTGAAACAAAAGTTATTATGCTGAAAATACTACGGTAACCATAAATTACATCTCGTTAGCTGAGTAATTTGCTGCAACAAATACATTCCTCAAGTTCACCTTTCTTCTTCACAATTCTTGCCATCTGAGCAAACCTTTAAAGGTAAACGTAATGGTTTCTGCATTGAGCCAAGTGGCCCAGACTGCCAGAGCTCATCCTGCTTATCTGTAGCATTTTAATGCTAAAAATCCCAGCCACTTTTGAGTGGCTTGGAGTATTTCTTCTCCCCCCCCCCCCCCCCCCCCCCCTCCCCCTGGGTGGGATGCTAATCCATCACTGGGTTACCCCAAGCATTGTTTTGCCACTACTAATTTATGCAATACACCTGAGTGGAGAAAAGCACTATGAGAGTTCAGTAAAGTGTCCTGCTCAAGAACACAACACAACAACCCCGGCCAGGGCTCGAACATGGACCACTCGATCCAGAGTCCAGCAAGAAAAATGTTAGGCCACTGGTCATGCCTCCCATATTATATATACTTCTTCTTACAACCTCAACAGATCATTCTAAATTGCAAGTTAAGGTTTATTAGATCAATTTCCTGTCCTCCTTTTAGGACCCAAGTGGGAAGTGCTAGTTAAAGTCCTCAAAGCGGAGAATTGATAATATTATAGATTCACTTTCTCACTGTACCTATTTTTCTCTTGCAGATATAGCCACGTCTGAAAAAACAGGGCGAGGTACTCCATGTTCCATTTTGAGTGTTGCCATCAATTACAGTACAATCAGAAATTTTAGCAGCGACACCAGTAGAGGGCTCCAATGGTGACCAGTTCTTGTACGCGAAAGAGGATTTATCACTCCATTCGTATCTCCCCTCCACCTTGCGATCATTCAATCCTATCCAAACTTGGGAAATTCGCATGTCTTTAAGTTGTCTCAAGACAAATGCATTCTCCGCTGCACTGCTAATGCTAATCAATTCTGTTGAACCATTATAAGACATGCAGGCTTTTTCAGCATTTACCCAATTCTTGTACTGGGCTCCGTGAACATTGAACTGGTAACAATAGTCACCAAAGCTTCTCCAGTTTAATGGACAGAGGTTTCGACCTAGAGTATTTTATAAAGGATATGAAAAGGATAACAAAGTTAAACTGACTTGTCTGTCCCTAGTGTGTGATCATTCAAGTTAAAACAAGCAAGCAGTGCACCCCTGGCACAGTGTACAGGTCTGGTACAGTAGTTTGTTTAATGTTTGTTTTTGTTTTTAAAGGCACTACAGGAGCCAAGGTTTATGAAAATGCAGAGTGTGGGCCAACACAAGGGCCATAACTGTTTGTCAGTCATATTTAAACCCCTGGGTGGAGAGTGAGGCAATGTAAGAGCTACATGTACATGTAGGTATCTTGCCCAAGAATAACAACACAATGTGTGCAACCACTTTGCTGGCTGGTGTCTAAACAAAGACTAGCTACACTAAGTTTGTAGTACAATCAGGTACCAATTAGGGGACCACTCCTCCCCTCCCACATGGATTACTTCTGGCTCAGTCAAGTCTAAGACATCTTCAACGGATCCTCTGAGGCTGCCCAAAGTGCGATTTCCTCTATGAGATGCACAACCAGGAAATCATAGTTACGTAGTTGATACTGATTCAACAAACCAAGTCCTAGACTTTAAGCAAGGTTGAATCCAACTACCATTAGAAAAATCCCTGCAAGAGCATCTTATAGAGGGATTTGGGCATTCACATACACATAGTACAGTACAACCTTTGTTATTGAGCTATTCAAACAGATATTAAGGGAACTAAATGAGACCTACATACCCCCAGGTTTCTCACAGATGTAGTACTTTTCAGAGTCACAAAAGTCGTCATTCCAGAAGCCAGCTGAAGCACCTCCCCATACTGCTACACAATCCTCCAACCCAGCAAAGTCATTGGGCTCCTCTGTCCCCCAGTGAGTGTAATTGGCAAGTGAATTATCACTTTCCCATCTGTAGCTTCCCTCGACAGCAGCATCACTCAGTCCAATCCAGCTTGTCTAATACAGAAACAAATACAGTGCAACATTATAACCATGAAATTAAACTGCCACAGTAACTGAAATTCGCAATGTCTGCACTAATTGGGCAAAAGTGGTCAATGCTGTCAGAGCTTGACAGTTTCTGCTGTATGAAATGACAAGTAGTCCTCCTTCAGGTATGGAATGTTAGGCCAGACAGGATGTATCCCTGGATTTTGTCTGACTGACCAAAAAATTAATTATACCAGTGCCATCATAATACTCCTGGGAAGTTTGCATTTGAACCTGGTGGCCCATCAGGCTGGAGTTCAATCCCGGCTTCCATTAAGCACTAAGTGACCTGGATTATTTCTATGTGTACTCCTAATCCGTGCCATAATTGCACATAAAAGCTTCTGTTCTCTAAACACTAACTAAGTGCATGTGCAGGATATATTACACTTGTGTACACCTGGACCATGCACCAGGCCTCAGAAACCCTCCAAGTTAAGACCATTTTAGACCCCATGGCAACTAAAATTTTGAAACTGGCGACTAAATTGGAACCGAAGTTGCCAGCCTGGCTACTAAAATTAAGAAGAAGGATTGAAAGCTTGAGCTTAATTTAGCAATTAGAATTTTTCACTGGCAACCAAACTTGAGCAGTCGGTGGCCAAATGGAACTTGGAGGGTTGCTCAGAGTGTGTTTTGAAAGGTACAGCGAGTAGAGCCATTTTCACCTAAGGCTTTGAGTGCCAGGGTGCATTTTTCATAATGAAAAATCTGCCATTTTCTCATTAAAACAAGTGTTTCATTGAATTCAAAGTACTTCTTTCATGGGCGTCATTAGCATTCTGAAATTGTGTCCTTCGACCATGAGGTGGTTTCCATATATCATAGCATATTTTTAAATGAACTAGCTAGCCAATCAGAATGCAATCAACTCCTTCAAAACAAAATACGAGCATGCAAAGCATTCTGGTCGACAACAGCTCTTAAAACAATTCATTATAATTTAAAAATGGCAACATTAAAAAGTGTTAGAAGTGTCAGCGATAAACTCACCCTATATGTTGAACTCTGCCTATAAGTTATAAAATGCTGCTCATCAGCATTATTAATTTTCAACAAGTATCCTCCTGAAGCTCGGCAAGCCTTTTTAGCGTCAATCCATTTCTTTCTAAGAGAACTAAACTTGTAACAGGAAGAACCATAGAAAACCCAGCCCGCAGGACAGGCAATCGGAGCTAGAAACAATTACCATAAAACAAAACAGAAACATTTACTAGTTAATAATTAATTAACAGGTACAGACCCTACTATAAACTGAAAATTAATGTGATCTGATTTCCTAAGCACATACTAGGTATAACTAGCACCAAAAATTGCTTAATGCATGTATGTTAATTCCATTACTGAAATTTTTCTAGTCTTCAGAGATAAGATTTTCTGAGAAACCTGGCCTCTGGATTGCCTAGGATAAACCTGCCTGGAACAAGTAATTTAACTAGTAAAAAAATCTTTGTTCACCATAAATTAAAATATGTACACACAAATGGCTGCTCTGCACAAATTGCCACTACATTAAAGAAAGCAATTCCAATAATCAACTCACATGAAGTGACTGGTGGAGTGACAGTTGTCAAGTTAGGCATAGGAGCTCCTGCCAATAAAAAAATAACATAGGCCAAAAGTTACAATTACAGGCCGAACAGTTACAATTTGGATAACTGTATTGAATTATCTATTCAGCTAGCAAGAAGATGATTAAAAACAATTATTGGATGAGGTTTTTGTGAAACCTGGAATAATCAAGATCAAGGTAAGTGGTAATCAGCGCAACCTTCAGCTTATTCCAGATATCACAAAAACCGAATCCAGTAATTGTTTTATTTATACATTTATTGTTTTAAAGAAAATAATGACAAACACAATGTTGAAGAAGCAAGACAGTCGACAAGCCATGTTTTTACTTCTCTGTGCATAAGATGCCACTCACCACCTGTGAACTTGACATTCTCTTGGAAATCATGCATTGTGCAGGCAACCTACAGATTATTCACTAATCTGCTAGCAGATTAGTGAATAATCTGTAGGTTAAGTGTGCTGATTCCCAGAATTAACTGTACATAGGCTCTTCGCCAGACGGATAGTGACTACAATGTATAATAATAAAAAACTATTGGATGAAAATATTCTGATATTTCCAGAAGACCTTGGTGATTATTCCAGAGACCATGAAAACTGAATCTAATACAGACAATGTTATTGTTAAATTATACATTGTTTTAAAGAAAATAATGAAAAATGCACTGTCAAAGAAGTGAATTGATGAGCAATGTTTTAACTTTGCTGTGTGCAAAATGTAACTCCACCTGTGAACTTGACAATACTCTTGAAAATCATGCATCACATGTGCAACCTGCAGATTATTCACTTAAATAAATCTGTCATGAGCTAAGTGAATAATCTGTAGGTTGCACAGATTCCTAGCATGAACTGTAGGCTCTTAGCCAATAAGAAAACAGATAGTGACTACAATGTATAAACATTTTTATTAACTGCATCATATCAAAAGGGGTTGATCAAGGAAACAATTACTTGAGGTACACATGCAACTGTCAAATTACAGGGTTAAATTATTTCAATTAGAATCGCATAGCTCAAAGAATTCTCGCGCTCTGATTGGCTAGAGATGCGAGGGTATTCAGCGCGGTATTGCGACTTGAAAGTGAGGCAGCGCTTAAATTCGCAACATTCACCACATTTTCATTTTTAAAAGGTTATGCGATTCAAGGAAAATCAATTACCTGACTCGTGAATTCCACGTTAAATTTCACTTGAAAAACCGATATCGCACTCATCGCTTCGCGATTCGTGCGATATCGGTTTTTCGCGTGAAATTTAACATGGAATTCCCTCGTCAGGTAATGGATTTTCCTATAATATTCCACTATTGCACTATTTTACCATTAATATTATTAGGTCACAAGAACATGTAAAATATGACACGTTATTACACTGTAGAACTGGGCAACAATACAGACAGAAAGTAGAGTAACAAAATGGCCCAACATAAAACAACCCAAACTTAGTGGAAAAAAAAACAGTGGAATAATAAATTCCTTATTTTGATGGTTTAACATATAATATGTGCAGACACTTTGCTCATTGCTCGCATTTTTCCTTACCCCAATGCAACAAAATATCCACATGTATTATATGTTGTTGTGGGAGGCGTGGTAGCCTAATGGTTAGTGCGCTGGACTCTGGATCGGGCGGTCTGGGTTCGATCCCTGGCCGGGGCACTGCGCTGAGGTCTTGGGTAAAATACTTTACTCTCATAGTGCCTCTCTTCACCCAGGTGTATAAATGGGTACCAGCGAATTTACTGCTGGGGGTAACCCTGCAATGGACTAGCATCCCATCCAGAATGAGTAGCAATACTCCTAGTCGCTTCATGCTACGGACACCGGGATAAGCTCCGGCCTGATGGGCCACTAGGCTCGTATGCAGACTTTACCTTACCTTTACCATTATATGTTAAAGCATCAAAATTAATAACGTCTAGTTAAACTCATCAACAATAGATGAGCTTGGGGAATGGTGCCAACAAGGAGGGTGGAGCCACGAGTGCAGCTGAGCCGAAAGCGTAGGGTATCCATGACAACCCTGTGAGCGGCAACCACCCACCCCGCACCGTCACACTGAAAAACAGTGGAAACACAGATACTTACCACATACTTACCATGACAAAAGGGGAAGGGAGGGCCGGGAATAAAGCACTGGGCGAGCGAACTATCGAAAGCGATAACAAACGCGGAATGACTTGACATCCGAAGCTACACTGTAAGCCATGTGGGGGCCCCTGCACAAAACCCCCGGCCACCCCGCACCAAAACCCTGAGAGATACTGCTGGCCAGCATTGTTTCGTGTTTAACCTAGCCTAAATTACATTTAGCCACATGTATTTTACTAATAATCTTAATCATCAATCCTAACTCAGTCCACTCAATAATATTATATTATGCATACACATAAGGATCTCCTGACTATAAATTATAAGTCTAGAGGTAATTATTTTAGGTATGGTCCTATATTTTCAGTTTAATGATAATATCTGCAAACAAACACAACACATGTACATTAATTGTAACACTCTTACTGGATTGTGGTTACACATACCATACCAAGAAGACTACTTTAAATATCTACCCTAGTGGACACTGCATGGTTGAAGTGTAAAATTGAAGAAATAATTCATTATTATAGTGGGTAGTGAAACATTCATTGTACCTTTGGGCCTCTCACAGATATAGCTATACTCCTTTTTGCAACTGTTGTCATTCCAGCGCCTTCCATACAACTCTACACAGTCCTCACCAGCACGGTCATTTGGTTCTCCTGGATACCAGTTACTGTAGACGGAGCGGTTATAGGGTGTGCCATCACTCCACACAAACTGACTTTCATTTCGTCGATCATTCAGTCCAATCCAGAAATGCTTATTCCACGCCTTTGACGATTTACTATAAACAAAGTTCATTTCTGATTTGTTTGCCACACTGACCAGGTCTCCACCATAACCAAGGCATACTCTGCGAGCATTCTCCCAGTTGAGACCACGCAATGACAAAGATTGGACCACGAACTTGTAACAGGAGTTGCCGTACCCATCCCAGCCAGCTGGACAATCTAAGCCTTGGATACAAATTAGGAAAAAAAAAATACAAAAAAAATACTTGGTTCAACTAAAGAAAGAGATGCATGTGGAGAACAGCAGAAACAGTGAGGTAATGTTGTATGTAAAAGATTTAATTAGCAGCCGACACTCATTCTTGTTCTATTGGAAATCCTTAAAGCTGATTGGTTTACCTGCTGTTTACTATACTGGCTCATTGATTGAACCTGATTGCACATGCACATACATTGTCATATCATAATAATAATACTTTATTCAAATACAGTGGTACAGTATACATATATTTGAAAAGGAGGACCATGAGGTTATCCCTATTTAGGTCCCCTAACTAAAATTACAATCTAAAATTTAAAAATTTAAAACATCTATTACGTTAGTAATTAACAATTTAAAATTTAAAAATTTAAAAATATCTGTTAAGTAGATAATTGACAATCTAAAAATTGTATCTATCTTGGACTGCGACCTTTTAGATAATGTCAACTTATTAACATTTGCACATATCCTCAGAGACCCAGGGACAGTATAATGGAAGTCGGGGCAAAATGAGGTAAACCAGGCAGAAATAGGGGCGACAAAAGTTTTCAAGAAATAGGCCCTGGGAAATGGGTCTCTCCAGACCATTTCCAAATTGCTGTAAATGCTGGCTGTATCCTCATTCAGCAGAAAGAATCCTTTGTATTATTTTTCCCAATCAGCGAACAGCAATGTTTTAGTTGCTTTTGTGTGTTCTTACATGGCATTTGTTTTATCGGCCATAATTTAATTTTAATTTGCACCAGAGAGCCGAAAAAAGTCAGCTTGAAACATCTTTTTTTCTGACATCTGAAATGATTTCCTGACTGGGGTAGGTATGGGACACTGTGAGAGGATTTGGAGTGAGCACAAACATGTTGATTCATGCAAAAGGAAAAGATAGAGGAAAACTACAAGACTAGTATATTAACCAAAGTACTATCAACTGGATATTTGTGCAGCACAAATGAGGCTTTACGAAACTAGACCAAACTACTGAAAGGTACCAATCAAGGACTTTCTTACGAGACTGCTCATAAAATAGGAATTAAGATTACAGCCTGAATTGAAGCTGCACATTTGAGCCCAAACCTTGATATAACTGAATGAAGCCAAAAGCACCTGATAGCGAATGACAGAGCGCAAAATATAATTCAGTAACGGTGTCTGGATTTACAAATTTAAAGCCCAGCAACTCCATAATGTTTTAATGAATCAGAAAGGTAAGGGGCTGACATATCTGTTTGTCATTCACTTGCAATGAAATTTTTGTATGTTTATTATTAGTTAGTACATTCATTTAGTTCATTTCGTCCATCATTTGATGACTTGCATGACTTTGGCCAGACTGACTTCATTCCAGGCGAACGGATGCGTAACATATCTGCTTACACCCGGGGCTTACAAAATGTTGTAAGAACTCATAATTAAATGGTTCATTTGTTTCATTTGTTTAAACTGATAATAATCAACTTGTGAGTTTTGGTTTTGCATTGATTTCGATAAAAGGATATAAATTGATTTTGATATTAATAAATTCACTTTTATTAATTATATCATGACAATTGGTTTCCGATGGTTGATTTTCATCAATTGGACCCACTGGGTAATTATTATGCACTCCAATGCAAGTTTAAGTTGTATAATATAACTCATGACTGATTAATTAATATCTCTCAGAAAGTGGAACTGCTTCATTTTGCAATGATTCCAGTGACTAAATGTACGTGTCCATAAAATTTTAAGTATATATACATGTCACACAACGACTGCAAGTTTCGAATGCAACTTAACGCCTAGAGCGCCACTATTTAAGGTTGCACCGACTTAAAGGAATAATAAGAAAGCAGTTTTCAATATTATTTTAAAAGCTTATTTTTTTATAAGTTTTGGTAAACTTTAATAATGATTACTACTGTTTTGATGGATTTGTCAAGGTTCTCATCGAATGAAAATTGTGAGGTAATATCGAGGCATTTGAATGAATTGATTAAGCTGATCTTTCGATGATATGAACAATTCCATTGAATTTTTCACAATATACAACGGCTATACGCATCACTGGATAGCTCAACAACCCAAGCTTAATTTTCACCATGCTGCAAGTAATTCCACAAATCGATTTCAGCACTCCACCCGAAACAAACATTGAATACGCGTTTTTATACTTATCCTTGCATTCCAGCACAGTCTGTTGATCACATATATGCATACATAATTCATCGTTTTGTTTCGTTTAGGGCTTTTTCGCGTGACTGGGGCACATTTCACGATGAAACCACCCGAGCTATACAACAGCGAAAGCGGAGCCAGGCGCGAAACGTTTCACCCATGGCGGCATTTGTTTACATAATTCTTCACGCTATGTGTGCTTTGGAAGATTGTTAGTTGAGCGAGCACTTCATAATTGCTTTTCAATAGATATTTGAAAGTCCTTACCTGAAGATATGTGTAAACTAGCGAAGAAAGCCAACAAAACTCTAATTGACGTCTTCCCCTCCATCGAACCTGCAACTCTTTCCCGTTTGTTCAGAGCAGCGAGAGTGACACGTGACTAACTGTGCAATTTGAGAAGAGAACACAGCGCCGACGAAAGCTGTTATTTCTGCTGAATAGGATAACGCAATATTGTCACGTCCGACTTGAGAGCGATTCTCCGAAGCCCTTGTGAAATATTATACTTCTCAGATCATGTTAACAAGGCTTTTTATTATCTTTCTCATATTACAGTTTCCGAGGCATCTTCCACTTGTCACCAACCCCTCCCCATCCCACCCCCTCCCCAAACTCCAAGATTGCAACTTCCCGACAAATCTGTTCAACATTGCAAGAGGAACCAAACAAGGGGACCCAATCTCTCCCTACCTTTTTATTCTCGTGATAGAAATTCTAGCGTCATTAGTTCGCCAGAATAGGCAGATTGAAGGAATTTGGATCGGTGAGAAACATAAAAAGCTCGAGCTATTCGCTGATGATAGCACATTTTTTCTGAAAGACATAGCTTCCCTTAATGCGGTTCTAAAATCAATCCAGGAATTCTATTTATTCTCCTCTCTTAAGATAAACACCACTAAATCCGAAGCTGGCTGGATAGGCAGCAGTAAAACTAGATGCGCAACCTACCAACGATGATGGCATAAAATGGATCAATCTTAACGAAAGTGGCATAGACATTCTGGGTATTTCCTTTTCATATAATGACACCCTTTTTCGAGAGCAAAACCTAGATCGGATTTTTGAAAGTGTTAAAACAGTTTTAAACATCTGGAAAATGCGTAGTCTGACGCTCTTTGGCAAATCGACAATAATTAAATCGCTTGCTCTGCCTAAATTATTGTATGTATGTTCCAAGATTTTTGTACCAGACTACTTCGACCCCGCTCTACTTCATAAGCAAAGTCAAAAACGTAATAACAGACTTCATTTGGAACGGGAAGAAGCCAAAAATCAAATACGACACCTTAATAGGTAATTGCGATAACGGAGGAATTAACCTACCCGACTTTGAGTCACAAATCAAAGCGAACAGAGTCAAATGGGCTCTCAACCCCCTAGACGAAAACTACGTTAAAGCCTGGAAGAGTTTCCCCATGCAGCATTTAGCGTCTATAGGAGGAACAGAGGCGATAGGAACGAACTTCGATAAGGAAAGGATTCCGAAAGTTCTGTCGCACTTCTACAAGAGTGTTTTAGTCAGCTGGGCCGAATATTGTGACGAAGAAGTCGTCACCCCGGAACACATCGCAAATCAAGTCCTCTGGAATAGTAAAAATATCAAAGTAAACAACAAATCGGTCTTCTTTCCCCAACTGGCTTCAAGTGGCATCTTCAGGGTTAAAGATTTATATAACGAAAGAAACGAAATTGATTGGGAAACTGCTCATGCGATGGGTGTTGAGCCTGGTCACTTTATTTTCTGGGCCAGCATCACCAGCACAATTCCCCAAAGCTGGAAAGTGCTAATGAAGGACGTTGAAGCTTTTGAGAATCACACGCCGACGAAAGCTGTTGTTTCTGCTGAATAGGATAACGCAATATTGTCACGTCCGACTTGAGAGCGATTCTCCGAGGCCCTTGTGAAATATTATACTTCTCAGATCATGTTAACAAGGCTTTTTATTATCTTTCTCATATTACAGTTTCCGAGGCATCTTCCACTTGTCACCAACCCCTCCCCACCCACCCCCTCCCCAAACTCCAAGATTGCAACTTCCCGTTTCACATTACCTTTTTCTCTTATCCGCAATAATATAAGTATCTTGTAGCCTGATTGGTCCTGACTGACTGAAGTTCTCAGCTTTTCTAACCTTGGAAAATAATTGCTTTTCACTGCACTTTGAAAGACCAATCCTCTGACGTGACCTCAACAGGGCATCTAAACCCAGATGTCAATCAACGCCAAGTTTAAATTAAGAATAAATTTGAAGACCGTGCTCACCAAGGACTGTTATACTTCCATTACACTATCCTTCCATTTTACACCCAATCAAATCGGAGATGGAGGTGGAGATTTCTGGGAGAAGTATGAAACGGCAATATTTTTTATATTTATTGTGGCCTCCAGGGATTTTCCCGGGGGATTTTCGTTTTGGTCACGTCGGCTCTAAGGCGTATTTGGGGAGGTTTCGATTTCGTCAGACAGGTCAGACTGGGGTAGGTTTTCTTCCTTTACGGGGGGGGGGGGGGGGGATACTAATCACATTTACGTTTCTAGTAGTTTCCCACCGGCACTGGAAAAACGGTCAAAAGTCTTAAAACGGTAAGAAAGCCGCCATCCATTGTATTTTTCACTGCAATAAATTTGAAAGCTCCACTTGTGTTGAAATACACTCTTTTCCCGGGACTCTTTTTTATAAGGACGTTTTTTAGAACATGCTAATAACATACCCCAGGCTGAGAGTTAAATAAGCAGTTTCAATAAATACTGAAAAATGTGGTCTAACGGTACGAAAATTGTCCGCGGGTCGGCACCAGAGAGCAGGCCACACAAGCCTGTCTAGAGCAACTTGATACACCATATTCAGCGGACGTTTCGTGGTCACGTCCCCGCACGGTACGAGTGCGCGTTGGATATGAGATGGCAGAAAGCCAACGAGGCGCGTAGCGCCGAGTTGGTTTCAACTATCTCATATCCAATAAGCGCGAGTGGAATAATAAACACCCAAAAATTGCAATAGTTGAGCTCCCCGGCTGTTCTCCCTGGCGCGTATGCCAAAGTTTCCACGTTAAAAAGTGGATAAACACAATGAGTGAAAAACGTTCGTTGCTTTGTACTACTCACTAGTATTTTGTAACAAAGAGTACATAAAAGAGTAGCCTAATTTTGCGAGCACTGCAAAATGTTGAGGGACCATTCGTGACCCCTTATATTGACAGGTTAGCTCACGATCAGATGTCAGATTCCAGCCGAGCGAGATACAAACCCACCTTTGCAAAACAGCAGACGAGGAATGCTTGAAACAGTTGGCAGCACAAGTTGCCCAAGCTCGATATAGGAGTATCTGATATCTGTTATTACACACTCTCGGAACGGTTTACGTTAAAAATGAAAATATCAAACTTGTTGATGCGCGAGAAACTCCTGCTCTTGTGTACTCAGTTTGGTCACATGTACTTACTTATGTTAAACTAGTTTTATCGGCCATTTCGAAATGCAAGAGAAACTCCTGCTCTGTGTACTTAGTTCGGAGTCACGTTTGTTCACGTTTGTTTAATGTGTTGGTCACTTGTACTTCAAACTGCACGTTGTTTTTAATTGGTAGAGAAATTTTAACTGTTTCACTATAATAATTTAGAGCCTGAGAAACTGCTGCTCTGTATACCAAGTTAGTCACGTCGTTTTTAATTGGTCGAGAAATGAAACAAGAAAAACTTGAAAACATTAACTGCCCTTTTATTATTTTTATTATTTTATTATTTGAAAATAGTTGATAAACTCCTTCTCTGTTGCTCACGTCCGTCTCAGGGCCTCTTCATATGAGCCCAGTAACTGGGCTGGCTCGATTATTGGGATAAATTTTGTCGTCTGTTCATTACCCTTGGGAAATTTCAGCCCGGTGAACGGGATGAGATTCAAGAAACAAAGCCAAAATGGCGCCACATAAACTTGTATCGTTCGCGACTATCATAGCTTTGTGGACTCATAGTTTACTAATAAAGCTAATTCGAATACTTTTGAAGTGGAAATGCAAACAAGGCAAAAATATGCCATTTTGGCCGCGCTGTTGCGAAAGCGAAGCTGATTTGTCAAAAACTTTTCGTCCCGGTAACCGGACTTGATTTTTCATTAGGGAAAATTTTCACTCCGGTTGCCCAGAAACCGAGATCTCGGTAACAGGGCTGGTCCGCCTTCTCATGCGAACAGATAAACACGTCGAAATTTTTACCAAGGAGTAGGAGCGAGGCGAGATCTCGGTAGCCGGGTGAGCCCGGTCAACCGGGCTCATATGAAGAGGCCATTTATAGACAAAATGACGAAATCCTGACAGCGACATGCGGACTATTTCAATTTGGGACACGGCAAGCGTTAAAATTCAGACGGGATACATACATACCCACCGTTACAGGGCATCACCAGGATCGTAGCCAGACTTTTGGGACAAACGTGGCAAGATCTGCGAACGCCCGAAGGCGCGCGCGTGCCTCGGCCGGCAGTGGGGATCTGGGACATGTCCCCACCACACCCCACCTCTAGAACATTTTGAAATCTAGAAGCTCGTAGCTAGGGTACTTTTTCATAAAAATCAATACCCTTCAACTGGGAATTAATTTCCTAACTAAATTTATTTTGTTTTTAATTTTGGGTTAAAAACTAGACGAGACAAGTGCCTCACCTTACTTGTTGCTAGCTACGGCCCCAGCTCACTACAAATAAATTGGTGCTTGGGCTTTCCTTCAGCCACGAGCAAAGTTTTAAAAATTTTAGTTATTCGTTAGGACTCTGGAGTTTTCCCATCACCGCATGCTAGCTCCACCGGGTTACTAAGATTGTAAAATGAAATTACACCGCTAAATATTGTGCCAAAATTTCAATATATTAGACAACGCACCTTTCGAGCGTGGCCAGTTCCACAGTGGTAATATAAATTTTGATGCAACTATGCCACCGAGAAAACCCAGATTGAGGTTGCGTCCAACTTACCATTACTCAGAAGCACAATAACTAAAAATATATTGGACTGTTCAAACCCTCTTGATTTTCTCGTATTTTTCCTCAATTGCTGAACGCGGTAAAAGAACCGCGAGAGAACTGGGCGCCAGCACAAAACGGGAGGTGCGCCCAACCCCCTGTCGCTTCGCACGCTGTTTCTTTTGGGTTCGTTTTGAGCAGTTAAGAAATTGAGATTCCGAACAGTCTGAAAAAAATATTGGACTTTGACCTCACTCTAAAAATACGTTACAGTAACAACGAATAAGGACTTTCGAGTTTCTATTTTTTTTATCCTGGAAGGTAATTCGGTGGAAATTAATTTTTACAAATCTTTTGTTTTCTTTACGTGATGCTGAAAGCCTGAAATATTTTCGTTGAAGTGGCCCACACACAACGATACAAAAATATCCCTGCTGATAAAAATAATATATCCACTACGGCAGAACAAATACATATCGATTCCCGGTGCAAATATATCTATTCCCGCCAGTTCAAATATATATATTGCTGCAGTGATAGATACATGTATGTTTTGTTGTGCAAATCTCTCCCTTTCATTACGTGCAAAATCTTTTTCAGTACAATTATTCCAGCACGTCAGTAAAACAAATATCTGTCAAAATGGTACTTTTAAAATGTTAAAAAATGGTGAAAAAATAGTTAAAGAATAGTGAAAAAATATATCTGTATGACGACTCCAAAATTTAACAAGTTTGGAAGAAAAAGATTAATATTGTATAATAGAACCTAATTAACAGAGCTTGTCCAGCTTTCTATAATCAGTAGTCCAGTCTAGAATCGTCAGACGCAATGATAAACCTAGCCTGTGTACAACCGTCCCGCTACCCTAAAAAGAAATCGGGGAGGGGAGGGGAGCGGGAGCGGGACGGGACGGCTGTACACTGGCTACGATAAACCTTTTGAAAATGAAAGTATGTGTGGGCTAACAGTTTGACACGCTTAGTGCTCTTGTTCGGAAGTAATTGTTATTTGAGAAAATTTTAATCTGGTACTTGAAAGATAGAGCTGATGTTTGGTTAGAAAATATTTGAAGCTGCAACTAATAATACGGCGCCGAAAGGCACGTCATCCAAGCAGAAATGCACCCATGAACGAAGCGAAAACATGCATATGGTCGCACAAAGATTTCATTTTGACGGATACACAAGTTTTACAGTAGGAGAAGGGGTCGGTTAAAACAAGCTAAGCCATAAGTGAAATATATCGTATTGAATAACTTTTTACAATTTATGCGAAAGTGAATCAAGTTTAATAGACAGGAGGAAACCTGAGAAATAACAATGACCATAAGTAAATAAACACTGACAATACAACAACAAACCAGTGGCAGGGATGGCTTACAGGATCAGTTAATTGTCACGTATAAAGTAATAAACTATTAAAGAGCCTTTGAGCGAGGGGAGAAGCTGTGTTGTAAGAGACAAAGGCTTGAGAAATACATCGGTTCCGGTACATATGAAAGAGATAAAGTAGATATTATCAAACGGCACAAAAACCTTAGAAAGTGCGCATTATTTTTTTTTTCTTTTTATGTACCCTTACGGATAAACCTTCTATAATAAGCACCCCTCAAATGATCCTAACAAGACATAGTAGAGAATTTACGGTATCCTGTAGAAGGGTATGTGTCCAAGCCTCTTGGAACTAAAAATATTCATCTAAAAACAATCAAATTCTGTTTTATTTCCTAAAAAAGTTTTCTCTACAATTAGGTTAAGCTAAAAATGCCCTTAAAATAATGGAAAAATTACGTGCACATCAAATTATGTACAGTTCAAACACTCACTCTCGTTTGGCCTGAAACTTTCAGTTCATCACTTTCAGATCTTGTTGTAAGCTAACGTTTACGCGGAGAATTTGAAAATTTCTATTCACTTGTTAAAATGCTGCAAACTAAACGAGGGTTTTTCCGGACTTTAACTACGAGTCATGCAAACGTTCGTCATCATGACGAACGTTTGCATGACCGATTTAGTCGATTATCGATTAACATAGATTTTTATTGATTTTACCTTATTGATTTCATCAATTAAGTACACCGGGAATTTACCATCAAATGGTGTCCCAGAATAACTAACAATTTCAAAAAAATATAAAAATGGAAGGATGCAACCATGTTCTCTCCCACCTCTTGTTCAGAGGTTGGAATTACGGTTACTGCAGCTTCAACTTAATTTCATATGATCGTCGTAGTGTGCGAGGAGAAACACCTTGGTACTAAGCTCCTTCTGACATATCCAGCAAGTAAACTTCTTAGCAGGCGAAAACGAAGACGATAACGTATCAGGCTTTCCTTTTGCGTGCGTCAGTTCGTGACGTTTATAATTTGAATAAGCGGAAAAGCGCTTTTTGCAATGCTGGCATGAATACGGCTTCTCGCCAGTGTGCGTTCGTTCGTGTTCCTTAAAAAAACGTGCAAATTGAAAGCTCTTGCCACACTGCTTGCACTCAAAAGGCCTCTCTGTTGTGTGCGCTCGCACTTCATGTTCCTTACAATTTGACGAGGAAGTGAAGCATTTATCACAATGCTTACATTTATATGGCTTCTCCCCTGTATGTGTACGTTCATGTTGCTGGCAATGTGCTGACCGACTGAAACGCTTGTCACAATACTTGCAGCCAAAAGCTTTCTCTCCCGTGTGTAGTTTTCCATGTCTCGCTAGAACTCCCACATCGCCAAAGCATTTGCCACAATGTTTGCACGTATAAGGCTTTGTTCCTGCGTGTGTTTGTTCATGCCGTTTACAATATCCTGAGGTACTGAAGCACTTCCCGCAAAGTTTGCATTTACACTCTTTTTTTTATAAGAATGTTGTTTTTCCGGCCCAGGCTAAATATTCTTAATTTTCTGCCGATTTTAGGCTGAAAATATTCTTGTGAATATTCTTAGATTATGACTTATGATATCTCCGTTTTAGAATATATTGGGGTATCAATTACCTGAAAATCATACACATGTATTGCATGTACCGTTCATCAAACTGTCGTTAGTATCGAACATTTGGCCAGTGCAGGTTTTTATCGTTTTACTGGCTAGTTTTGCCGTTTAGAGAAAGGAAAAACATATAATTGTTTTGTATTTACAGATTTTCAACACATAAAATTATATTCTTTTCAAAATCTCAGCCTCCGGTTTATTCTTAAAATATTCTTTAAAGTTCGCAAATTTCAGCCTCGATATTCTTATAAAATATATTCTTATAAAAAAAAAAGAGTGTATAAGGTTTATCTCCAGTGTGTGATCGTTCTGACGCCTGCAATTTGATGAATAACTGAACGATTTATTGCTTACATGAGTAGGGCTTCACTCCTTCATGAGCATTTTCGTGTTCCTTCCATTGTGATCTATTGTTAAAACGGCTACCACAATGCTTGCATTTATAAGGCTTCTCCCCTGTGCGTAGTCGCTCATGTCTCTTACAGGATTCTGATTGGGCGAAGCACTTGTCGCAGTAATGGCATTTATGCGGCCTCTCTCCTGTGTGTGTTCGTTCGTGTCGCTTCAAATTTGATAAGCAACTGAAACACTTATCACAATACTTGCATGAAAAAGGTTTCTCGTCTGTATGTATTCTATTATGCTGAATAAGAATAGATCGACGGCTGAAACACTTGCCACAATGCTTACATTCATAAGGTTTTTTGTCCGTTTTTCCTCCTTTAGGTAGACGCGATTTGCTGTTTTCCCTCTGGGTAGTGTTGGATCTGGTATGCTTAGGATTCATGCCTCTTCTTAGCTCTAGTTTTTTTTTGTGTAGTGTAGCCAGTGCACTTATATCTCGGACAGTAGTGCCTTTAGAAAACAAAAAGAGACTATTTGCTATACAACTGCTGTTTGGCAATCCTTCATTAACACAGAGATACAGTTCTGTACTAAATTTTTATCATGGTTGCCAAAGACATCAGTTTTCAAAAGTCCCTGACTTTTCCCTGATAAAAATATTAACCCTGTCGAAATAAATACAAAATATCAGATAAAGTAGCAGACTTCACCTAGCCTGCGTTGCAGACGAACTAAACTCCGGTATATACCGGGGTTTGCTTCGTCTGCAACGCAGGCTAACTTCAACCTCTGCTAAAAACTACAAATAAAGACAGATCACATTGACTCTTAATGTTTATTCCAGTCTTCAATGGATTTATGTTATAATTTCAATTTTCGTTACCTATTTTTTTTCAGAATGACTCAAAATAATATTCCCTGACTTTTCTCTGACCTTCAAGAATTGCTATAATACGCACAACCGACACTTTTCTTTCTCTGCAACTAAAAGACCCTCGTATACAAACAATAGAACAAATAAACCTTAGCATGATCCACTTTGAAAAAATAGTGTGTACATTTTGTGTGGTTCTCGCTCAGTGCCAGTATTACCAGAGAGGACTCGTTTTGTACTTCATAGAATTCAGACAAATAAAATTCTTAACAGATTTCCATTTTCTTAAAATCAAAGAAGTACCCAAAACACCTTTTACCGGATCTTTAGATTACAACAAAAATGAAAGAGTATATACAACTCCTCGGCTTGGAAACGGCCAGAATTGCAAAAATTGCTTTCATGAAGCCTCGTTTTATTATTTTTAAGCCAATAAATCTCACAAGGTTACTCATTGCTTAGGTCAATTTAATTTGTCTGTTTCTAGTGCTGAATAAAATAAACTCTTTCCCATTTCCCACAAGCCGCAAGGAAGTATAGCGTACCTACTGTGATTTTTTGTCCCCAGATTTCAGCAAATTTCTTGCGCTTTGTTTACTTCACCCTAGATGGATTATGAAAAAACAAATGTCAGCTCAGGTGAATAAAACCCGCAAACTAAAGTCAAGCAATCACTACCCATGAATCATGTTAGACTAGCTGCCAAAGTTTATTACATGTAACTCAGAATATAAATGAAATAACAAAGGCCAAGCAATATGGGCAACATTCTCATTCAACTTGTGGCGCAATTTTGTTGTAGTGCAAGTTGAAATGCGTTGTTGTCCGTATTACTACGGTGTGCTCAACTTGTCAACATGCAAATGTCAGGGTTGCAGGTTGAAAAAATTTGTTGCATAAAGTAGAACACTGTTCTACTTTGTGCAACATGTTACTGCAAATTGCAACACTGAAATTTGTTGTGTGACAACGCACGCAGCTGGTAATAAGGGCAACAACTCATTCAACTTGCAATGCAACATGCAATGTTGCGCCACAAGTTGGACACAATTTTCTCCAGTGAATGGCATAATTTTTATCTGTTTGGTGATCAGACACCAAAAGCATCAAGCATGAGTTTAATGACGTATTGACAGAGAAATTAATCATTAAACACACGCTTTAATTGCTCAATTTGCATACTGCTATTGCGAAAAAATGGCATTACAGGGTGTGTTGTCATTATTTTATAAAAGAAATTGAAAATAAACACTTCATGTTTACATACACTGAATCAAATATAAGTTAATTTTGAAAGAATATGACATACAGAGTCACATCCCAGATAAACTGTCTCATGTTTGCATCAAAGCTGGAGGCAGAATAGGAGTTGTAAGAACACTCATGACCATGATCATGTAAGTGCAAATCAAAAATCAGAGTCGTCAACAGAGTCATAAGCTCAACAGAATCAGAGTCAAAAGATACAGAACATTTCCATTTTTTCTAGTTCCACTTATGACTCCATTACATATGATTAATATGATGAAGTGAAAACTAGGTTTTCCCGTCACAAGCAGGTCCAAGCAGAATCAGAAGAACAAATCAATCACAGTGTTAGTTCTCATGCCCTCAGAGCTCTTCCTGTCTGCATGTGACTCTGAAAATGTAAGATCATAAGCAGAATCAGAACTCTGCTTACAATCATTCCAATCAATCAACCCTTTATTTTAAAAACCTTTGGAGACTTTGGAGCCCAGTGTCCGAGAAATCGAACAGCAGAGTTGCCCGCACTTGTTTTAACCAGCAGTCTCTATCTAAATTGTCACCAGTCTCGAAACGGTCAATCAAGCATAAACACACGATGTCCCCGAGTCAGGAGGGAGCGGTAAACTCGTCAGCTCGGCTGTCCCGAGGTCTTGGGCAATCATGACGTCACGACCATCGAAGCGTGGAAACGCAAAAAATTTTCGAAAATGGCGGCGAAGCG